>OZ026612.1:141386992-142134492 GCA_964020975.1 Hermodice carunculata
TATGTGCAGCTTATTGTTGTCTGAAGTTATGCGTCAGTGTAATTCATTTTCTTTTCAATTTGTTGTTCAGGTGTCACGGTTTTTATCATTTCAATGTATTACCGTTGACTTATAGGCTCCACTCCCAGCTGTAAGCGGTACCTAGGGCGGAAGTATAATTTTGTCTCTAGCACATTTGTACAGTCGGTGAAACACACAATCGACAGTTTTGTTAGCCAATCTGCCTTCATCGATGTCTGCAGACCTTTTCTGCCATAATTATCACATTGCCAGAATCAATAATATCATTTTTGTTGAGTATTAAATAGAACAAAGAATACCATACATGCGTTTGATATGATATCAGAGGCTCATGTGTACAGAAGAAATGTGGTTACCATGTGGGCCCTCCAATCACAAAAGAATATATAAAGAACTATGAAGGTACGCCAATGAATTACATTTTGCACAAGATGATATGAATGGTAAATCGGGTGAATGTCAGAGAATCATTTTAATCGTGTTTTGTTCTGAATGAAAATTCTGTATTTTTTCTCACTTCCTGTGGTTTCCATTCTTGCTGGACTTGGTCAGGTACCAAACCACGAAGAAGCAACTTCAGTTCAAAAAATGTCTTTTTTTAATTTATAAGCACATTAAAATAATTGTTAAGCTATTCAGGGAATTCAGACTGAAATACTTCTGTCCATTACTTGCAATGCACTCTTGCATTACAACAATAGGTTAATGCTGACATTGTCCATATTTCAATTAGTTGGAGGGCCTTATCCAAGTCAACCTCAGGTTTGAGGTGACTGGCGCATAGCTTGGATATCACATATCTTTGACTTACCTATACTTATCCCTGCCGCAATGTAAACTACACACATGTATGTTATGCACTTTGAGCACAGAATTGACCTCCTAGGTTACAGTCTATAAACAATGAAACTTTTATTGACCAACAGAATGGAGTGATTAGACGTGAATACTATACCACGTATGTATATTAATATTGTACTCATAATATATGTGTTTGCAGCAACGCGCATTTTTTGAGTTGTCGGCATAAGAGCTACAGTTACTATCTGTGAATATCCTCGGTGTTAGTGCTTATTACCTGGAGGAAACAAACTTAACTTGTTGGGAGCGCAGAAAAAGCATACATTTAATTTTTTAAAAAACCGCCCCCGTCAACTTTTGCTCAATACCCTCCATCATACACTATATCAAGCTTACGAAAATTGCGCGTAGCCTTCACAAATAAGTCAATGCTGTCCATACGTAGATTACAAGTGCATCACGATGCCATGTTTCTAGAAGTTTCCGCAGCATTTTTCAAAATTATTGTTGGGCAAACACAGCGTCGTAGCAACAAAAGAGCAAAAAGAAACTAGAAAAGAAGATTTGCGTGAAGTGCCTGAGAGCCTTCAAAATGAACAGTTTGAGATGCAACACTTTGCAGTTGTTCAACATAATTTAAATTTTGTGCATCTGCCTTACTTGCATAAATTAAAATGCCACAACCTTGGTTCTTGGTTCATTTGATGTGGCCATGTCACAAACATATAAACTGAAGTTTAAATGATACCACTATCTTTGGTAGGTTTGCAGCTATTCATGAGTTTAATTTTGGGTATTTGCATAAATTGAAAGCCTGTAACTTTGATACATGGTTCATTGGGTGCGCTTATGTCACAAAGCTGCAGATTGAAGTTGGTATGGTACCTGTATGTGTAATAGTTTTGATATATTCAAGATTTAGATTTTGTATATTTGCCTTATTTGGATAAAATAAACAATTTTCAAATTTCTACAATTTGGTTCATTGGATGCACCTATGTCACAAATCTATAAACTGAAGATGAAATGGCACCCCTGTATAATAGTTTCGAAGCTGAATTCAAGATTTAAATTTTGTGTATTCACCTAATTTGCATACATTGAAATTTTAAAGTGTTGGTTCATTGGATACGGCTATGCTACAAACTTGCAAATTAAAGTTGAAATGGAACCTCTATCTAAAATAGTTTGAAGCTATTCAAGATTTTAATTTTGTATGTTTACCTAATTTGCATAAAATAAATTTTTGGCTCCTGGTTCATTGGACCCGGTTTTGCCACAAAAGCTATAAACTGAAGTTGTAATGGCGACTATGTCTATAATAGTTTTGAAGCTATTCAAGATATAAATTTTATGTATTCACCTGATTTGCATAAATTAAAATTGCGCAACATTCATTTACTCTCCGTTATAGTGGCAGGTGTCACAAACCTATACATGAACATTGACATTTAGTGGCTATCTGCAATAGTTTGGAAGATATGGAGCTTCAAAAAGTTTGTCTCTAATTTGAATATTCAACTTTTCAATATTTTAATGCCTAATTAGCATAATTTGAAATTCAATAACTTTTCTTTGCTGTCTGTTATATAGGCAGGTGTCACAAACCTGTATATACACATTGAAAATTTGTCTATCTGCAATAGTCTGGGAGGTATGGAACTTTTAATATTTTGATTGTTCCTAATTGCATAATTTTGAACATCATGACTATTCCAAACCAAGTGCACAATTTCACTGGTAGGTCAGTGCCGGACAAATTTGGGCCTAAAGAAGAAAGAAGAGAGGGAGAGAGGGAGGGAGAAAGAGAGAGAGAGAGAGAGAGAGAGAGAGAGAGAGAGAGAGAGAGAGAAGAAAGAAAGAAAGAAAGAAAGAAAGAAAGAAAGAAAGAAAGAATTCTTGAAAAACAAAATGTTTGGGTGTGCACCCAGACAATAAAAGCGGGAAACGGGGAAAACACCAAAAAGCCTTGGGAATATTTGGGAGACCAAAGGATTCAGAGCGAAATGACAGCCAATGCCAAGAGACGCCTAGAAGACAGGTATTGCCTCCTGGTGATCTCTTGTTGCTGCTTTCCTTTCACAGGAAGAGACCAATTTAGAGTTGATCTTGGGCAGGAAAGGATGTTCCACTTATCTCAAAACTGTTCTGATTGATCTGAACCAATTCATTGTAGAATACAAGAGCTACTGCGATGCCATTTTTTATACGTACTCAATGACGACCAGACGCACTTTACTGGAATCCACGTGTCCTTTTAGAGTTTGAGATTTGCAAGTTTCATGTATAGAAGTAGAGAAATCAATGACATTTCCATGCATGATAAAACTATTGAAGCCGATACAGTTTTCTGTGGAAAAAAGATGGTCCACGACAGGTCGCAGCTGATGCTTTTAATGACCTCAGCGCCCTCTAGTGGGTTCACTGCTGTCCTACCATGAAAGTTCAGTAAGCTTCGTTTATTTAACTTTCCAACATTTGAGGGGATCGCGTAGACTTATAACTTACATATGGTGACAAGATGATATAGAGGCAACGATGGGAGCCGCTGTATACAGAGTAACGGAAACCATCTGCCAGTACTTAAACAGCTCACACCTGGCCGGCTTCTAACAAGATATTTACACCGTGCACAAAACGTGTTTATTGTTGTAAGTTTCAATTGCGCAGAGGCAGGACGCAGATCAGTTAGTTGAAAGCCAAGGGCTTGGCTGCTTGTGTGGCCGCAGGAAATCCGATCACCCTCTATTCTTTAGCAAACCACAATGGCCAGCCTCTTTGGATCTCAATAATTCTTTTTCTAACAGATTATACACGTGATATTCCGAGATGTCGCGTCCTTGGATTCCCCGCAAACGAGATGATGAAAGACGCAAGATCAGCAGTAAAGCCGGCCTGCATCTATGTGCTCTCAAACACAGGTTATATTTAAAAAAAGTTTGAAGTGCTGGTAATGTAATGTGGGCCTTATGTAGTAAAGCCTTGCTCCATCATGTACAGTGGCTGTGCCTGCTAGAATCAGTTACGTGCTACCGATCGAGTACAAATATTGTAACTGGCAAGCTGCATGGAAATACTACACTCGCCACAGGATTTTATTTTATTTTTTTTTTTATTTTTTTTTATTTTATTTTATTTTATTTTATTTTATTTTATTTCATTTTATTCTTTATTTAATTTGTATTCATTTATTATTCATGTGTTGTTCTTTTTCAAGTTTATTGTTAACAAAATATGTTTATTTCTTTGAGAGTTTTATTTTAGCTCACTGGAAAAGCTAAGTGTCAGACCATGCATTGCCCAGTTGAGCAATCCACAAACACATGCACCACCACCACCGCCCTTCAGATCTGCTGTAGCCGGGCACTACTGCCCTGGTGAATATTGACCAGGGCTCATCTGGATAAATTGCATCTACTGAAGACAGGGAACCACCCTCAGAAGCAACACAGCAAACAGATTTCTAGTTTTGAAGTCCACTGGTAAATTAAGTAAATCTATGACCAAGCCAAAAATACTCCTGACTATAATTTGAAACGTAACTTATGCAAACATTCTTTAACTGAAAAAAAATAATGTAGCACAAAATATACAGGTTTCCAGCAATACCCCTGCAGTAATGCAGAGTAATGGATGCTGCCAAAAGAAAGAAAATACACACTGTGCGGTAGCCAAACAAATTCGCTTTGGTTGGTATATTTAAAAGAACCTTTTTCAATTAGATTTTAGCCACCAGATTTCCATGTTTTAATTATTTTTTAAACATGTAAAAGCACAAAGTCAATTTGTTTTTCGACTTGCGAAACCACAGTAAAATATGACGCCCAACTCTCTTGGACGCATAATTGGTGGCACATGGAACCAGAATAAGCCCGACATCTCGTAGCTGATTGTAACATATCCTATCATTATTTTTTCTCGAATGCTGCTGTAAGTTGAGGGTTATATTTTTAAGATAGAGGAAAATTGGTATTTTTTATCATACTGCTGGCAGACCTAATCTGCCGATTCAAAATTTTCACTCAGTAGCATGTGCATTGTACCTCTCGTGTGATGGCTGTGGACTCGACCAACTGCATGCCAAAGTTAAAACCATATCAATATGTGCTAATGATGAATACATTTGTAGAGATTCCAATTAAGATATTCTGTTTTAAAAAAAGCCTGCGGATGCTTTTGAAACTTACGAGATTTTCCACGCCCATAGGTCTGTTATTTTGGCTATTGAAATTTTGAATGATGATATTGGGTGGGTGCGATCTATCATCTTTTCAGTCGTCAACCTGGTCTGTTGTACAAGGGTCATATGGCAACAAATTAAACTACCTTCCCACTTGGATAAAACGAGGAGAAATGTTTATATCATGAAGGTCTAAGAAGTCAGTGGTGCGCAGACTCGTTCCCAGTATTGAAGGTCTGGCTGCGTCATCATACAGTGTGCAGTGCCTTTCAGACATACCCCATGGAAATTGGTTGATCAATTGATAAGTAATGCTTCTTTTCTTTCTTCTGTTCTTTTATAATTTTTAATTCATTAATTTTAAGTATATTTACTTTCTTATCTGTTGTGCTCTTTCGCGGAACAACCCGAATGGTAACATTCCTTTGGTATCCATACAGACGAGGGACTGTGCATAGAAATGAATGATACACAAACTGGGCTGACCATTGTCAGGAAAAGGTATTTCATTCATTTCAAAATGAGATTTTTGGGATATCACGCACGTCAAAAGTCAATGCTTTTGTTCAGAAAGACTATCTAATGCTTCCCATTATAACTGATCCGGCAACTTCAGCCCACGTCAACCCATTAAGAACAAATCCCAGGATATTTTATATTTGGGAACTCACTAGCTTACCGCCGTCACTAAAATGGCATTAACAACGCATCTTTTTTCCACCACAGAGCTAGCTCATTCATAACACCTCACCATTTCTAGCAATATTTCGTAGTCTGTCACCACGAGTCTGTCTCATTTTTGTGCCCATAGCTTGGCTAGCTAAGGGTTTCAGGGGTGAATCATATTTGACAAAAATGTCGTTACATGGAAAGACGATTTATAAAAGAAACGAATCAATTGGTGTATACATGAAGGCAATTGCCAGAGCCCAGACAGAGAGCCAGCCTCCGCAGTCGGCACACCTCATCTCAGTCTAAAACCCTTCAATTTGTACAAGGGGACAAAATCGAATCAAAATATTTTGACGGCTTCACCCTGCGTCCAAACACTGAGCTGTCAGGCAATGTTTGATAGGATGCCGCACCTGCCAGCAACAGCCGTCTTAAAGCGTTCCGCAATGAACCACTGCTCCCCGCCAAGATAACAAGCCCCTAAAACACGGGCTGCGTAAACAATGTGGTCGCAATGTTTCAGTGGTGAGAAAAGAGGAAACACATTTGCTCTTGGGGACTTAAATCTAAAAGAATGGACTACAATGCAAAACAGAGCAAACGTTGGCTCTTTGTAAATTTAGGATGAGTATATCGATGGCAGTGAACATTTATAACTGCAGGTTTAAACCTGTTGCAAGGAGTCCACCACCCATCATGGCGTCCCCTTTGCGGCGAATACAGAAGACCCGCGCTAAACCATTGAGCACGTCTGCACCCGTGCCATTCGGACGTAGCAATGACCGCCGACTTCTAATACCCCCTCACCCAAAACATTCGGAAGCCATATGCGCAGTGAAACTAAGTGGACTACAAGATGCCACCATAGGACCACACAAACCATTTCAGAGTAACGACACACGACACTTCAAGGCATGACACTCATCACCCTCTGTTGCGACTAGCCTCATAATGTTTTAAACATTGCCTATAATGCATGCGAAAATAATTGTATTAGCCGACCTTAAGCATTGCTGATGATTCTACTGGCCACAAAGCCCGGTAAAAGAGACACCCTCGTAAGTGAAGCCCGGGGTAATTTTGAACTCAAAATAAACTAAAACCACCATAGTACTGACACCCATGGTAACTGAAGCCCGCGGGCAATGTTGCAACTCAGAGGAAAATAAACTGGTCATAGTTATGACACTAACAGTACTGAAGCCCGTGGTAATACTGCAGCTCACAACAAGCCAAACCGACCTTAGTACTCACACTCAGGGTAACTTTAGCCCGTGATAATGTTGCAACTCACACCAACCTATAACTGATTAAGAGTGTCAACGTACGTGTGGAATTATAGGGGTGGCGACATTACGATAGTGCTACGTTTAAAAAAATATAAATTAGAAGTTTCATTTTGAACTGTTCATTAGGTTTTAATTGTTGAAAATAATTTAGTGTTTTCCCCGAAATGGGAACACATGCTCGGTTATAAACCACCGCTAGTCAATACTGCTACACCACAAAACTCTGTCAAATTATTGTCAATAATGCACATGTAAAATACAGCCTTAAATAAGACTCGTGTGTAAAGTCTTGTGATAGCACATTGCATAACCCCTATATCTCTGCCAAGATTTACAGTCTCATTCCGACTTATGTATCTTCTAGTTTAGCGCTTGCACATTTTGTTTTATGGTATCAGTGGGCATTGCAGAAAAAAAGTTTTCAACTGAGCGTGCTACCCAAGTCAACTACGTTAATATGAATGAATGACTGATGAAGCACCATTCTATACCACAAAACTCATTGATTTACGACGATTCTCAACACGGAAGCCCACTTTTCTTTCAGTGTAGTATATTGTACAGAATCGAACCGTTGGTTAGTACTCTATTGATAGGAAATATGTTCCTGCCATTGGAATTCAACAGGTATTGGAATCTCGCTGGCTCATAGGCTGTCAGAAAATTTGTTCAGGAGGTCGGTGTGACAGCATGCACGAATATCACTGCGACAGCCCATGTGGAGTGGGTGTAACAATTCGCCTGACATGATCGATTATACTTGTCTGGCGATTTCAACCGTTTGAATGGGGGACAGTACAGTATTGACACTCATCGCATCGGAGGCCCGAGGTAGTGTCTCAGCTCAAAACACTACAAAATGAACAAAACATACTACTGGTATACATGGTCAGTGAAGCCTGTAGCAATGCTCCAAGTGACAACCGAGTAAACTCTTTACAGTCCTGACACTCATTGTGATTGAAATCAGGTGTCGTAATTCACAAGAAACTAAACCCTCCATATTTTTTGCCACTCATGGTAACTATAGCCCGTGGCAATGTTGCCACTAATCCAGCATAGTGCTGACACGCATGATAACTACTGCCCGTGGCAATGTTGCCACTAATCCAGAATAGTGCTGACACGCATGATAACTACTACCCGTGCCAATATTGCAAGTAAAGCAGCATAGTGCTGACACGCATGATAACATTGAAACTCGAGGTAAACTTGTAAGTTACACAGAACTACATCAATTCAGTGTAACAACTATGCACAGGGTATTTGAGCAGCAACACTCGCCATAAGCTGTATATAAGGAAGCAGTATTCCGCTTATCAGCCACTCAGTCTAGGCCATTGTTAGGACCGGTCCCTGGACAAGGCGGAGCAGTTATTTCTGGAGGATGAGGAGATCTAGTGGTTTATCTAAAATGCCGACCTCCCAAATAATCAAAGTGTTTATTCCTTCTTGCAGGTTTTCAAAATTTAATGATTCTCTAGGAACGCGTCTCAATTATTGTGATGTACAAGGAATCTTAACCCATCGTGAACCCAGTTTTAACTTTTACAAGCGATTTGGAATGAAGAATAAACATATATCTTTAACTCCTAAATTGTTTACCTATCGTAAGTTTAAATGCATATTTGACATTAGAAAATCACAATATCCTACTTTGCGCCTTGGTGGGAGGAATTTGCTGTCAGAACTAGTTAATTTTCTGATGAAGATTACCTGAAGGCAATATGTTTGTTGTGATCCACACGAAAACTGAAATGAATCATATGCTGTCAACAACCATCTCACAATATGAAAGTTTAAGAAACTACGCTTTGGTGGCAAAAGCGATAGGGAGTAAAACAAATAAAATATGCTCAAATTTGCAGGGGTGTTACAACAGGAATACCTAAACCACACACCGTGAAAACTTATATTGGAAACCATGCTCTTCATAGTGACTGATGGCATAATTAAGACGGACGTTAAGTGATATAAAATGACGTTTACGAAATTATATTTTCCCAAAAATACACGTGTTATACATTTCGCGTATGGAGAAAATGGATGGGGAGACTCATCCAATTTACTCTGAGGCAATCATCTACCATAAATTCTGTGAGTTTTGCCTGACCCATGGATAATGGAACTCATGATTTTCCATCTTTGTGTTATATGTACACATCGGCATACTTGTAGTCTTTGACGAGGTACTTAAGAGTCAAAACCATGAATCCCCCGCGATTAGATGTCGCCACATAATCAGCGAGAAAATGAAAAATCTGGTGTAAAGTAAAGTAGATAATTCGGCACAATTTCGGTACCACCCCGTTCTTCGGAGACGCAGGAGAAAAGCCGTGTTGATATAAAAGGGTGTAATCACAAAGTCACCCCTGATCATTACCAGACTGGCCTGGTGACACTGAGTAAGGGTACACAGGGCAGGTCAGACGGTAGCTGCTGTAATGTCAACCTCGTGGTCTGAGAACAAGAGCGAACAAGGTCGTGCGTGACGCTGGCAGCGCTGTAGACACCAGCAGCTTCCAGCCAAGGGGCCGTGCAAGGATCACCTCAACCTTTTCAACTTTCTGCTGGTTGTTCCATTTCTTCTATCATTATGCTGGCTGGGCACTCTAATTGTGCATCCGCTGTGAGTTTATGTACCAGGCCATTTCTTGTACCAGCTTTAATGTAAACTGCAGAGTAACCTGCCGTAGTCGAGTCCCACGTGCAGACACCCTCCCCTTGTGTCACAATCCTCCAATATCAGCATCCGTCAATTTCTCCAAATTTCACTAACAACTAAGGCTGGCACCTCTCACAGGCAACTTCCGCCTCGGCGGCATCTGGACCCAATTTTTCCGTCAGCAGGCTGCTTACAAAACGTGGAGTTTTATCAAATTACTCCATTGAAGGTATACCCTAAACTTCAGTATGTCTGAATTCCTGTCATCGGGTCTTCTTCTACCTATTTCAGTGACATTAGATGTCTGTTTTAATTTTTTAGCAATTGTGTGCTTAATGGCTGAAATTCAACCAATCAGCATCTGGAGAATATAAAATGATGGCGTTTATTGGGCGCCATCTCCATCTTTGTGTTGTTTGATAGTGTATGTGGCGGAGCCCCAAAATTACCTTCGACTCCAAAGTTTATATTCAATGTGTTTCTATTTAACTTGGAGTGGTTGTCAAATTAATGAAGGGTTATTGTATAGGGAAGGCCTTCATCGTGTCAAATGATTATCATTGCCATGCTTCTTTAAAATGCGCGTGCCAAGTTGGCTGATAACGCTGGTACTGATTTCACTACACGTGGAAGGCACGCTCCAATTGTCCGTGGTTACAAATGACGTCACTTTGAATTGGACGCATTGCCATTTGCATTTTTACAGACATATGAAAGGCTGTTTTTGCTTTAGCAATTACCTAGTATCGACGTCTGCGTAATGTTCCCCGGACAAAGTTTGGCCACCACTCTTTCACAAAGCTGCAACTTGTCAAAGTAACTGTGTGGGTTACAGGTCAAACAGTTTACCTTAACAGCCACACAGGCAGATTTACCACCAGTCAAATCTGCCTATTTCTTGCCCTTTTTTTGGACTAATTTATTCATTTTATGGACGCTGGTAACCCCTCCTCCCCCCCCCCCCCCCCAATTGGAAATCTTGAAGCAGTGAAATTATTTGCTGCGTTGATTCCTTGCTCAGAATTTGTCTGATTAGCTAGATCTGAAATTCTAAAACGTGAGTGAATTAAGAACTGTAATAAGTGGAGATGCAAAACTAAATTCTACTATTATGTTCGTGACAATTGTGCTCGTAGTCAATGGTACCTATATTTTGTATCATAAGAAATCGAAAGCATATCATATGTCAGATTGTGAAAAAATGGTATATGGAGATGCATTCCAACTTCTACCGAAACATATTTAATGGCTGGGCATCCAATGAGTGAAGAGTAAAATTATATCATTTTAACTACGCTTCCGTTGTTCCTACCCCGGGTTTCTTCCTTAGGGATTCAAGTTAAACCACTGCATATATACATATATATATATATATATATATATATATATATATATATATATATATATATATATATATATATATATATATATATATATATATATATATATATTGTCTCTGGATCTGCTCGCAGCTGCTGCACATTTCTAGGTGTTTTCCTCACTTTTGTCAATTGTTCAAGAGATCAAGCGGGATTCGAACCTGGTACGTGGCTCTGTAAAAAATGCGACATTTAACGGTTGTCTTCAACTCCACACAATTAGGTCTACCAGAACCAATCAACCATTTGCAACTTTGTGTTTGTCGAACTACTGATGCATGCGAGAGGAGATAATGATCACGCAAGGAGTACATCGGACGTTCACAATTATAGTTCAATGCGCTTTCTCAGATTGTTTATGAACGCAAAGTTCATAGGACGAACGCATGTTACTCTCCTAAAATCATGTACAAAGTGCATTAGTTTAGAAGATTCCACGCGTAGTTCTTCCTTCTACCAGAATAAAAACAAAACAAAAAATTCACGCTTTGTATGTCCTCGTCTTTATTACTCCTTGTACAAGAAACTACTCCGACTCATGTTTTTTTAATCGAAAATGATTTATTTAAACATATTTTATTCAAAAGAATGAATCGAAAATGATTGATTTAAACATATTTTATTCAAAAGAATGCGATCGGGAAACAGGGAAGACATAAATTCATGAACAGCTGCAAAAATAATGTAATTACTATTGAGAGAGCAGGCTTTATTACAAAAGAGAATTATTGCAGTCGTGAAAGGTGTTAATGGAATAATTTTACTGGGTATGTGAAAAAGTAATTAAAAGTATCTTCGGTACCTGTGCCACAAACGTACAAAGACGAATCAGCTGCACCAATCTGAAGCGAGGATTCAGATGGATGCAGCCAAAGTGCAGCCTCGTATGTTTAATAGCAATGTATCTCTTACCAAAATACAGTTCTATACATTGGACGGGATACTTCGTAGCAAAGTTTAGTTTTAGCTTAAATTGAGCAAGTGCAGGGGCACTGCGGATTTCACAAGACAGCTGATTCCACAAACGGACAGTAGAAGGAATAAATTGATTAAATAGCGATATTCTTCCCCGATAAAGATAGACGTCTGGTCGTTGACGGATGTTGTGATTAACAGCTGTGTGTGGAGGTTCAGGAAGAAATCGCGCAAATAAGAAGGGGTCAAATTCTGAACAATTGTATACATGATAATTAACTTAGCCTTTTTCCGACGTTTCGCAAGTGTTTCCCCGCCCAATTTCTTCATAAAG
Source organism: Hermodice carunculata (assembly GCA_964020975.1). Classification (NCBI taxonomy): domain Eukaryota; kingdom Metazoa; phylum Annelida; class Polychaeta; order Eunicida; family Amphinomidae; genus Hermodice; species Hermodice carunculata. Next base: position 141,399,249 of record OZ026612.1, read on the forward strand.
TTTAGAAGTAGAAGTACCTTTCTTCGCACCAGTGACCAAGCTGGCTGCAGTCGTCTGGATTGCTTCCAGCTTCTCAGCATTTGTCTGTGCACTCATCCCATATCGAGCTACCATGTACTCGAATAATGGACAAATAAAGGATGTATAAATAGTTTCGAGGAATTTCCTGTCCAAACGAGTTTGCAAGCACTTAAGTTCATTTTCTTTAGTTTTTTGGCTTCTTGAACATTCTCACTAATATGCTAAGACCATATTAAATCGTTTTTGAGGGTTATACCTAGATGTTTACGATAGTATGCATCATCGAGCTGGCGATTTTTAAATAGAAGAGAAGGGTGTGGACCTGGCTGCGTTTTGCGCGATACGATCATACTACGGGTTTCAAGATCATTGAATGAAAGAAGCCACTAAAGTTATTCTTATATTGATTGTGCACACACCTTAAACGTAATGCCAGCAGACATATATTCCCACGATCACTGTAGTGCAGAGCCATCAAAACCCAAATCCTGGCCCACAATTAAGCCCCTCCTCTCCAACAAAGGTTTCAGTTCTCATTGAAATATTCACTGTTAGGTTACTGCACTGGTTTCTGATGCTGAGTAAGTTTTGCAACATTTCTAATGAATATTACGTCAACATAGCCCAAAATACTGGTCTTATACCTGACCCTGACCAACCCACGGATGACATAAAAACCTTGAGTGACAACCCAAGCGTTCAAAGCAAAAAAGAAGGTGCTGAGTTTGTCCCTGACAGCTTTACATTCCGGCAGGTTGGAAGTGATGAAATTGCGAGAAAAAAATAATGAACTGGATCCTAAAAAGTCCACAGGTTCGGATCATATTCCCCCTAAGCTGCTAAATATTTCGCCTGTTATTTTGGCTTCCCACTTAACCAATATCCTTAATAAAGGTCTCCTCACTTCCACCTTCCCTTGGGATATGAAAATGGCAGAGGTAACACCAGCTTATACAATGAAAGATCGACTCCTGAAGGAAAATTATAGACCTATGAGCAGTCTCCCTTTCTTCTCAAAGGTTTGTGCAGGTGTGATTAGTGAACAGCTTAGTACTTTTGTAGACTCTGTCTTCTCTTCTTTCTGGTCAGGCTATAGTTGAAATAGTCATATTTTGTGTCTTTTATGTGTGTGCCGACTTAAAATACAAACTTGCATCTTATATCTTGTATTGTTGTTGTTATTGTATATTTGATTGTTGAGTGGGCTTTTTAGCTTCACGTTTTAAGATATGTGACTCCTACTTTTGCTTCTGGCTCGGTATCCAATGAGCGGTAGATAAAACGTGTACCATTGAGAGCCATTATAATTGGGACCAATTTGACGTTAACACTGAACATCTGTAAAACAGTGACAGATGATGTGCCGTCCATGACGAGATCCATTAAGTTACATTATAGCTGAATTCTTTGCAGGTTCGCAGACAGATTTGCTTGTTCTCAGATCTTCTTTTCTAGTTTTGCGTTGCCTTCTCACTTGTCTGTCGTTTACGTGTTGCATGTCATAAGTGTTGTGTTATGGTATACTTCTGTAGAGCGGTGGGTGTTTTCTTTTCGTAATGTCCTCTCCCTAAGTTGCTTACGGTTTGTTGATCGGGACTTGCATCTGTAGTAAGGGGGTTCTGTGATGCCTGTATCTAGATGTAGATCGAGGCTTCTCTGACACCTGCATCTTTAGACGGGCAGATGATACTGCATGTAAGGTACATTTAACGGCATATTTTCAGAATCAAGTCAGTACGCAACCCCAAAAATATGCACCAAAACTATTTGTAAACGTATTTTGCATTAAATGCTCACCGGATTTTGGTCGAGACTGTGTAATCGAACCGTTCCATTTCCCTTTCATCAATCCATGGTTTCTTTGTTCAAGTTACGTTCTAGTCGTCATAAAATAAGGCATGGGCGTCTGTGGTTCACCTGTCGGCAGCAGGATGTGGCAACAGGTGTACAAGTGGCGGGCCGTTCAGCTTACAACAGATGCAAGCTATCAACATTGCTGGGCCATCCTTTGGTACTGCAATAGTTGACTGAGACAGTGCAGGCGTCGTAACTGGAGCTGTTTTATTTGTAGCAAATATGCTGTTGTGTAAGCTGGCTGCTGACATGTTGATGTTTGACGGTGCTTGGGATCACGGTCTAACAAAGACCAACATGTTAACAACTCACTGTGAGGCCACACAGCCCGGCTCCCTCCATTTTAATGCATCACAACATTTACTGATAAGATATAAACCACTTTGCTCTGACACATTGTTGAAGCTAAACAATCTGTATTACAGGCTTGATCTGCAAAACACCTTTTGTAGGGGGCCAACACCATGCTCGTGTCAACCTGGCCAATACAAATACTGAAAGTCTGGGGATTTTTGTTCCTAGCGAACATAAATATCTTTCATTATCCGCCAAACAAAAAGAATGAATTTCCATTCTGATGTTCGCTTTTTGCCTGCGAGATTTTTTTTTACAGACATAGAAATCTACCCCAAATTTTTTAACCATTGGCCGCAAAGTTAATACCTGACCTACGTGACCCACATTTTGTTAACTTCCATCAAACATGGAACTGTCCATAACTTCACTAGTGGCATCAAGGCGTTGCTTCGTCAGTTCTATTTTGTTATAAAGTTGGCAAAAGGAAGTCTCTATCTTTTAAATGTCACATTAAACGATTTATTTATTCAGTCTGTGTACCATCTATTTCAATTTTTTGTATATATATGTTATCCAGAAATGACGTTTAGGACCACCATGGAAGGAAGTTGTTAAAACTATCTGGTGCCATCCTAAGTTCTTTTTAACACTAGTTGTATGTATTACAGTCCAATGTTACTATATGAACTTGAATCAAATCAAATCAAATCAGCATTTATTTTTACTAAGGCTGTATTTGCACAAAGGGTATTTGTTTTCTCTCAATTTATTTATTTATTTATTTATTTATTTATTTATTTATTTATTTATTCATTCATTTAGTTAGTTAGTTAGTTAGTTAGTTAGTTAGTTAGTTAGTTAGTTAGTTAGTTAGTAAGTTAGATAGTTAGTTAGTTAGTTAGTTAGTTAGTTAGTTATTTCATTATTAATTTATTATGCAAACACAGACTTTAACCTCAAATACTTTATTTACTTATCTATCAATCTATCTATCTTTCTATCTATCTGTCTATCTATCTATCTGTCTATCTATCTATCTATCTATCTATCTATCTATCTATCCGTGAGGATTTTCCTCAGTTTTTATCGAACACTATTGTTCCGAAAAGTACCTAGCTTGGCATGGCGATTGACCCAGTAGTGAAATGAAGCACCTGGTCTGGAAAAGTCACTATGATTAAAGTTATGCAAAATTAGAACTACTTGAAATTTTCAATGTTGAAAGTGTGCAAAGTTATCAAAGGTTCAGGTACTATGTCAATTAAAAGTCATAGGTTTATAACATAGGTGCCCCCAATGGACCACATACAAAAGTTGCAGGATTATAATTATGCTAATTAAGGGCTCCTGAAAAGCTTAAATGTTTAATATCTTCAAAACAGCTATAGATAGAAGTACCATTCCAACTTCAAGGTATAAGTTTGTACGCTAAGAGCATCCAACGACCTGCAAGTAAAAAGTTACAGAATTATAATTAATGCTAACTAGGGGCACTTCAAAAGTTTTAATGTTGAATATCGTCAAAACTATCAAAGAGAGAGGCACCATTCACACTTTTATAATCTTCACATCTTTCTGCAAAAGGCACACCACATAGACCACAACTAACGAGGGTAGAATTTTAATTTATGCAAATTTGTAAAATACACAAAATTTAAATCTGGAACAACTTCACAAATATAACAGATAGAGGTGCCATTCCAACCTCAATTGATAGATTGGTGACATAGCTGCATCCAATGAAATATGAACCAAAAATGTAGCATTCACGTTTCTGCAAATTAGGCAAATTCAAAAAAAAATCTAAATCTTGAATATTAGACTTAAAAATGACAGCTGTATCCAGTGAACATTGAATTTCAGGGGCATCCAAGGGACTACAAACAAAAGTTGGAGAAATTTATTTTACGGAAATTATGGGCACTTAAAAAGTTTGTTAGTTAAATATTTTCAAAACTGTTAAAAGTAGAGGTACCACCCCAACTTAAATTCATAGGTTTGTGCAATGGGCGCATCCAATGGACTACAAATAAAAGTTATAGAATTTCAATTTGTACCAATAAGTGACACGTGAATAATTTAAATGAATTGAATTGTGTTTTATTGACTGCGCCACATATACAAAGTAGCAATTTGTCACACATGATACATACAGTACAAATTTATGTTATAAAGCAAACGTCACCAAAAAAAATCACACATGATACATACAGCACAAATTTATGTTATAAAGCAAACGTCACAGAAGCGACAAAAACAGATACATACAAAGGAATAAAGAAAGAAAGAAAAAAATAAAGAGAAAAAAAATCTGCACATGATACACAAAACATAATAGATAAAGGCGCTCGGTATAAAGATACTATTGATTATATTGACTGTAGAGGTTTCTGCCGTATTGTAATGCATTCTTTCATATATGTCTCAAACATTATTATTAATTCCGTATCACTTAATTTCATAATAAATCTAAACATGTCTTGATCACTGAATGATGTTGGATGTACGAAAACGTCATGAATCTTTTTCCGAATTTTTTTTTGCCTTGGTATATCGTATCGATTACAGGACATAACAAAATGGTATTCGTCTTCAATATGTTTACAAGGAGGACTTATTCTTTGGTTTACAGGTTTAAATGAAATTGAGGTGTCCGCCATTCCATCAATTCTTAGATTTGTGCTACAGTTTTAGCCACGCTTGTGTTTTGAATGCCTGCTGAGGGCTTACTTTACAGCATTTATTCTTGGCAATGTACAATTAATTCTACCTTTCAAGTGGAGTATGTGCATGAATTTATAAGACTACTGGTGTTGCTCTCACATTCTCATCTTTTCCTGCAGGTGTATTCTGCGGATACAAAAGTCAAGCTTGTAGAATGTTTAATTATACAAGCTTTGAAAGCACGCAGATTTGCTTTTGAACCAAATCTTATTAAAGATTTAAATATCACACATCTTTGTGAGTACTCTATTTAGGAAAATAATTTCAACGTTTAGACATACATAAGACAACTGTGTACCAATAGAACATATTAGCAGAAACATGTCACTTGCAATTATGCACTCAGTTGTTTACATCTCTTTTGTACAGTTCAATTAAACTATTATTACAGGGGTTAAATAAACACCGAAAAGGCAATCTTTAAAAGTGTGCTAGGTACACAGACTAATTTACTGTCAGGAAGACCGATTTTTCTGGTTGGTTATAACATATCTTATTGAAAACAATCAGGGAACAATTGGATACCCGAAATTAATCCCTCTTGTATATACAAAAGTAGAGAGTAAGTCGACAGAAGACAATGATAATCACAAAGACTAAAATCTTGAAAAATCAAAATAATACATGAAATTATGATACTTATAAATAACTTGACAAACATCGGTGGTGAAACTCGTCCTGATGTACTCGTATGATACTTCAATCTGTATTCAATAGCCCAATTGTCAGATCAATGGCACGTCTCTTTCAATCCTGAAAAAAAAACTAAATCCTTGATAATAAGTGGCAAAAACATCCCTGTACATCATCCCAACTTGATTTTAAGAACAATAATCTTGAAAATGTAGAGATGCACCAACACCTCGCTCTTTGGCTTTCTTCTGATCTTTCATGGTCAGTCCGTCTCAATCACATTATTGCAAAAAAACTTGTTGGTGTCCTTAAACGTCTACAGTACAAGTTGCACAGAAAAGCTTTTGAATCCCTTTACTTTTCCTTTGTACGTCCTTGTCTCGAGTATGCCAGTGGGGTCTGGGATGGATGCGGAAAGCCTGACAGGGATAGACTTGAATCTGTTCAGCTGGTTGCAGCCCGGATGGTGACAGGGGCTTTTGCTCACAACAGTCCCCAACATATTTACACAGAGACTGGCTGGGAAAAATTAGCTGACCGCGGAAGAAAACAAAAACTGATACTTCTGTTTAAAATTGTTCATGGAATAGCCCCAGCATACCTTTCTGCATTACTACCAGGAACTATTTCAGCACGGACAAAGCAAATAAGAGCCATTGAGGCCTGGAAAACCATATTATATAATTCCTTCTTCCCATCAACCATTCGTGAATGGAGTTCAAAACCCCGATCAGTTAGGATCACTGAGGATATTAACCACTTTAAACGGGAAATAAACAGGAACAGTCCAAAACGTAGCCAGTTGTTTTACTTTGGAGACAGAAAAATTGCCATAATCCATTCAAGAATGAGAATGGGCTGTATCCAGCTGAACAATGATCTGCCAAAATTGGTGTTGTAGAGTCTCCTTCATGCTCATGTGTAGCTAATCGGGAAACTATCTATCACTTTTTCTTCGAATGTAATAAGTTTGCAATACTACGGAACGAACTGCAATGTAAAATGATAACTCTTGGTAATTTTAACTTCGAAACTTTATTGTTCGGAATAGAAGGAAGATGAATTTCAAAAGGTCAAAATGTGGAAAAAGATTTTAGGCTGTCCATAAGTATATCAAATTATCTGGTAGATTTGGAACGTGATTCAAATCTGGTAATTTTGTACAACTATTTTTAATTGTATTTATGCTTACATAGCAATTCCCTCCCCACCCACCTTTTTTTTTTTTTTGCTCTTCCTATTGTGGTCCTGTGCGTGACCTGTCTGTGTATTGGTGCTTGCAAACTCATTGTAGTCTTATTAAAAATGTACAAGAGGCCTGTCGGCTTATAGTTTTTTTGCAAATAAAATATTTTCTAAACCAACATGATCATAATAATTATCATTACAGACTTGCATACATGTTTCATAATATCTGTCCAATTTTCAGATAACAGACTCGAGTCTGCCTGTAGTTGTAATTTGTTGGTGAACAGCCTGGCATATCATTTCGTTTTCTTCATAGGTACACTTAATTGAACCAAATAATAGTGTCTGAACAGTATAGAAGCGAAAACAGAACTTTTTTGAATTTTTGTAATAAATCCCGACGTGCAATATAATTGTTACATTCACAATTGTGATGAAATGCATCCTCATTGGCAGTTCCAAAGGAACGCACGGGGGGGGGGGGGGGGAAAGCAATAAGCCCTTTACTAAGTAGATGAGAATTCAGATTATTATATTGCACACCAATTCGGTTATGTGCAACGGCTAGTCTCTTATCGCCTCTGAAAAAACAAAACAAAAAAACAGTTCATTGCCCTTGACCTCTGTGTTGCGATTTAGCTTTGATGAGACTCGTCACGACTTTCAGCTTTCCTAGTATCGATGGGTTGCTCACTCCATGATCCAATTACAGCAGAGATGCCAACATTCAAAAAGCCACTTCAGGGATATTTAAGAACATCAGGGACAGAGCATATTTAACAAAGAACATTTAAGAAAATACTCCGTTTCAATGCCTAACAAACACCATAAATTGGTAAAAATTTCAGCTGATTGCAGGGACTGTCCCGGATGATGAGGGACAGTTGGCTTCTCTGTTACAGAAGAGGGGGGGGAGAGAAGCCCTGAAATATTCTTTCGTTATTGAAACGTCCGAAAAAGACTCTACGTACCCTTAAACGTTGGCTGGCAAGTTCTGTTACTAAATTCTTTTAATATTGAGGTGCGTTGCCGTATGCTATTTTGTAGAAATGGATCAGCTTTGCCTTCCTTCGCCATTCAGACGGTGTTTTCAGACCTGTTTCACCATAAATTAGATCGCGACTTGTATCTCTGGTGACACCATGCAGTTATGACCCTTGGTGCTGCTAGCTGCACATTCTCTATCTGGTTAGATTGTTTAGATGTGCATCCATCCCCAAACACACGAGCCACACTCTAATGTTGGTCGTGTGAAGCTGAAAAAAAATCGAACCATTTCCTACTCAATAATTTTTTTCTAGTTTATTTTTTTTTTACTTACCTACTAACTTACTGAAACATATTTGTTTTGGGTAGCCAATTCAAAAATTGAAAAAAAAAAAAAAAAAAAAAAAACAGAATGTACAATAGCAAAGCTTGGCGAGCGTGCTCACCCGCGCGAGCATTCTCTGTGATCATGAGACGTGTTTGGGGCGAGGAGGGATCACAAGTTGCGGCCTGCTTCCCGAATGATCCCTCCACACACCAAACACAAAGAGCGGTCATGAAAAATGCCTTGCAGAGATACACATGAGCTTGCTTTTACTTTTGTTCCATACTCCTATTTCGCTACTCTGTTGATAAGATTATAAAGTAAAACTAGAAAAGAAGATTTGCTTAAAAGCAAATCTGTCTGTGTGCCTTCAAAGGTTGTAAATATTACGAGCTACAACTTTTGTCCTTTGGTACTTCACATGACATTAAGCTTATGGCTGGATGAAAATTTCAAAGTCCAAGTGACCTTGACCTTTGACCTTTACAGGTTACATGTACATTGCAAAAATGTACAGTGTTAAAATACCCACAATTTAAGTCCAACATGAACCAAATCAGATGAAAATTGACTAAGTTTTGGCAAGATGAAACTTTCAAAGGGCCAAATGACATTGACATTTGCCCTTTTGCGGTTACATGTTCTTATGAAAATGTGCAGTGTTGCAATACATACAATTTGAGTCCAACATCATTAGAAGTGGATGGAAATTGGCCAAGTTATGACTAGATGAAACTTTCAAAGGCCCAAATGACCTTGACCTTTGACCTTTAGAGGTCACATGTAAATTACAAAAATGTGCAGTGTTACAATAGCTACAATTTGAGCCCAACATGATCAAAATTGGATAACAATTGACCAAGTAATGGCTAGAAGAAAACCACCATCGAAAGTGGCCTTTCGCCATGAAATGACCTTTGACCTTGATATGACCTCTACCTGAAGTGCACCTTGACCTCAAAAATGACATTTTGGCGTAAAATTGACCTTTGACCTTGATATGACCTTTGACCTAGACATCACCTTGACATTTGAGATGACCTTTACCTTGCTATGATCGAACTCCTATACACTCAGAACCACATCTACTATAGTATATAAGATACTGAAGATTTAAAACTTTAATTAGCCCTCATTTGCATAATCTTGAAAAGCATGACCTCTCATTATAAAAAGGCCAGACTTTATCCATAGAAGTATAATTGTGCCAAGTTTGGAGTTTCTACGTGAAATACTTTTCAAATGAAATGTCGGACAAATTTGCCGTTAAAGAAAGAAAGAAAGAAAGAAAGAAAGAAAGAAAGAAAGAAAGAAAGAAAGAAAGAAAAACAATATATCTGTGTTGGCACACAGACATAATTACAACGAGATATATCGGGATCGTAAAAACACAGCTGGCCCTGCTGGAGCAAGCCGTAATGTTGCACGTCCGAGCTCTGGCTCTCCTAGATGAGAAAGGCTCACCAGATTAAATAAGTAAAAACAATGTTTTAGTCCCTACAGATTAAATAAACATGGAATAAAACTATAATATGATACAATATTCACACAATAGGACAAACGCAACATATATGACATATAAACTGCAAGTTTACATGTGAAACCAAGACAGGCACTCTAACTCACAGGTTGTGCTAAATGGGTACACTTACGATCGACTCAATTGGCAGAACACCAGTTTGGTGTAACAATAGGATGGTCCACGTGTGATGAACACATTCCGTTATATTACATTTACTTTTTTAATCTCATAGCCATATTTTGTAGTGTTTAATTTCTGACTTGTCTTCCATACAGCATGGCATTTAAATGATACCCTGAAAAGTGGGTTTGTTGGAAATAAACATGTTTAGTGGAGCAAAACTATAAATAAAATTCAAGTTTTCTATCAGAAGTGAAAGCGGTAAAATGTGCTCAAAATGCAGGAAATGCAGTATTTGAAGTCTTTTTTCGAAAAAATTTCCGGGTAGCATGCAACCCCCCCCCCCCCCGCATCAGCTTCCTGCCTTCAGACGGCACTCGCTCAGTTCCACAGAAAAGACCCCCCCCCCCCCCACCTGAACAAAGCTGGTCATGGGCCTGAATACGTTCTTATGTTAGAGATGTCGAGTTATTTACGTATTTCATGCTGAAACATTTCAATGAAGCATTTTAAAATACATCATACCACTAACTCTTTTAAATGTACGGACCTGTACATCCGAATCAACAGGCCAGTGCCAAAAAAAACCCATCCTATTGCAGCCCGGCGTGTTGTGTTTTAGTCAGCATACGGTGACAGGATATGACGCGTCCTCCTTAAGCACATTCACTTTACCAACAATGACGTCACCCCCATTTAGTGTTTTGGTGAAGAGTTTTTAAGCTTCAGGAACTCGTCGCTGAAGGAACACGTGGCTCATGTTCATGTCACTGTTACCAGCGCTGTGGTAGATGTTAACCCTATGCTTTTAGAAACGGTCGACATGACTGCTGGAGTATGTTCTGTTTCAATCAAACCAAAAGAAAGTGTCAAATGTTCTTAAAGCTTTTTGGTTATGTGTAACTTTAACTGGCGCAGACTCTGTCGTGGCATTGCTGGGGTTTGGTCACGCCATACAGCTCCAAACTTTGGCGTTAGTCTGCGACAGTCAGAGACTTATACGGGTTAACAAGACATGCAAAATAAATATGTTCTTTTATTGCTCTGTCACAAACTTGAAACTTGTGGGAAACGTGGGCAGTTTACTGTTTTGAAGTAAGTGGCTAATGTCTGATGAATGTTTTGTTGTGATTCAGGAGACCTGTGCCATACTATACCTATTGATATCAGACACTCGGCAGCCAATGTCGCCTAGGTCCTCTCTTTCTGAAAATTAGATATCTGCCCCCTCTAATGGGATTAAGGAAGGTCACCTGGGGCTTGTCTTCCATCAAACAAATTTACGATGCTTGTTTTCAGGCCAACTAGATCGAATTTGCCTGCTGATGATCCCTTAAGTTGGCCTGTACCGTGTACGTATACCCTATGAGCAGCTTGTTATACCCTGTACGTAGGTTGTTATACCTTGTACGTAGGGTGTTATACCCTGTACGCAGCTTGTTATACCCTGTACGAATGTTAGTATACCCTGTACGTAGGTTGTTATACCCTGTACGTAGGTTGTTATACTCTGATATAAAGTGTTGACAGTCTAAGAAACTACGTTTATGGTTTCAAAGTAGGACCCGTTCAATCTGTTCTAGTGATGTCATATTACATTTTGTGACGGATTTTCAAACCTTTACGTGCCGAATATGAAACGATAAACTACAAATTCTGTTTTAGGGGGAGACCCTACCTTAAAATGAAAGTAACACATATTATGTAGCATTCTTATCTGTGAAAGTTGTATACTGTAGAAAAGATCAATAAAATGGTTGATAGAGTGGTATATCTGCGGTATGCATTGTTATTATAACATTGTCGCGGCACACTTAAAATCAGAAATAAATAAGAATGGTCCATTGTTTGGACACCCATGTAAAACGAATTAATTAGCTACACATTGATACATGTGCATCGTTGTTTTGATCTGTTAGGTTTCGTTCATACTAATAAAATGATCAGAAAAAAATGGGGTGCTATTTTTCTTTTTCTTCTTCTTTTTTTTTTTTTTTTCTTTTTGTTTTTGTTTTTGGTTTTTTTTGGGGGGGTATATTTCTTCGTGAGATCTCCTAAAAACATATTTTGACATGTTTTTCTTGACGTGAAAAATATAACTGCATTTTTTAAGCAATTCAATCTTATGACAAAAGAATAGAAAATGGGGCTTGTCGGGCATGTCGTTTAGATGTTTTCTGATTCGATATCCAAATTCTACAAAAAACAAGGAACAATGTTAAATGACCACTATATATCTCATGTTCTACCTGACTGAATGTGTTAGGTGCCACATGTATAACCTCCGTCCTAGTTTTGCATGGGATGATATATTTATAGTCCGCCATGCGTGGAAACGGATAATTAATTACAGATATATAAGAGAAACGCGTTTCTCCACGCGTCACCCAAAACAGTCTGGTGGTGTGAGCGCATAACGGCACGTAGCAGCTGCCCGTGACTGCGGTCAGCGCAGCAAGGGTAGGTACCCGGTTATACGGACATTGATGTCTTATGCTCAAATGTAGGTACCCGGTTATACGGACATTGATGTCTTATGCTCAAATGTGAAATGTATGTATTACACGCGGGAGTTCCTCGGTCCTTTTAATTGAGAAGCTCAGATGTTTTAAATATTTTTTCAAACGTCTAGTAAAATATCAAATTATAAAACTGCTACAACAGTTAATTTCCTTATAATTGTGAACCCACACCCCTTCGCTTCAGCGCTTTTATTACTACAATGGCATGTATATCAGACGCTTTTACCTGCCCTCGGTGTGCAAGGTGAGGAGAGCATGGTTTTAACAACGTAGTTCTATTGTTCTATCAATATTGTTCATATTGTTCTTAATCTATATGGAGTGTACATCAGTCTGACATTTTACAGGTACTTTTAAATGAATAAAGAATGCATGGGTCCTGTGCGCTTCCCACTAGACGTGAGAGAGTATCACACAATGACAGCATAGTCGGTCACCCGCTAACGGTATGCATTGTTATTATAACATTGTCGCGGCACACTTAAAATCAGAAATAAATAAGAATGGTCCATTGTTTGGACACCCATGTAAAACGAATTAATTAGCTACACATTGATACATGTGCATCGTTGTTTTGATCTGTTAGGTTTCGTTCATACTAATAAAATGATCAGAAAAAAATGGGGTGCTATTTTTCTTTTTCTTCTTCTTTTTTTTTTTTTTTTCTTTTTGTTTTTGTTTTTGGTTTTTTTTGGGGGGGGGGGTATTTCTTCGTGAGATCTCCTAAAAACATATTTTGACATGTTTTTCTTGACGTGAAAAATATAACTGCATTTTTTAAGCAATTCAATCTTATGACAAAAGAATAGAAAATGGGGCTTGTCGGGCATGTCGTTTAGATGTTTTCTGATTCGATATCCAAATTCTACAAAAAACAAGGAACAATGTTAAATGACCACTATATATCTCATGTTCTACCTGACTGAATGTGTTAGGTGCCACATGTATAACCTCCGTCCTAGTTTTGCATGGGATGATATATTTATAGTCCGCCATGCGTGGAAACGGATAATTAATTACAGATATATAAGAGAAACGCGTTTCTCCACGCGTCACCCAAAACAGTCTGGTGGTGTGAGCGCATAACGGCACGTAGCAGCTGCCCGTGACTGCGGTCAGCGCAGCAAGGGTAGGTACCCGGTTATACGGACATTGATGTCTTATGCTCAAATGTAGGTACCCGGTTATACGGACATTGATGTCTTATGCTCAAATGTGAAATGTATGTATTACACGCGGGAGTTCCTCGGTCCTTTTAATTGAGAAGCTCAGATGTTTTAAATATTTTTTCAAACGTCTAGTAAAATATCAAATTATAAAACTGCTACAACAGTTAATTTCCTTATAATTGTGAACCCACACCCCTTCGCTTCAGCGCTTTTATTACTACAATGGCATGTATATCAGACGCTTTTACCTGCCCTCGGTGTGCAAGGTGAGGAGAGCATGGTTTTAACAACGTAGTTCTATTGTTCTATCAATATTGTTCATATTGTTCTTAATCTATATGGAGTGTACATCAGTCTGACATTTTACAGGTACTTTTAAATGAATAAAGAATGCATGGGTCCTGTGCGCTTCCCACTAGACGTGAGAGAGTATCACACAATGACAGCATAGTCGGTCACCCGCTAACTATGTTCACAACCAGCACGATATTATTTTTGAAGGTAAATATATTTCGATTTTAAGTACATTGGTTGACGGACCTATTCTTGCATCGTGCAGGTCTAATACGGATCACTCCGCATAAATATATATATGAAAATTCAAATTGAACTTCATTGCTATGCTACAATGAAAAATCACAAAATTACAATATTGTAAAGCCACACTCGAACCATTTTTTTTTTATTTTTCGTTTGAAAGTATATACTACCAATATATTGATAAACCGTTAGCAATACATCCGAAACTAAACCTCCTTCATTTTTTATCTTTCTTGATTTCACCACAGACATACAAACAGGTAAACTATCTGATCAACGACTATTGTAGGAATGTATGTTTTTACAATGTATAAACATGTCATCAAATACTGCAGGTAATATCTTCTTGCATTTTTGAATTTACAAAATGAAGAGAGAAATACAATGAAAACATATCTGCAAATAACAATACTCAACCTTTTCAACCTTGTAAACAAAGGATCAGTATGAGCTAAACAGGGCAATGAATAGTATACCTTACGACTCTTTTTGGCAATTACATCATAATATCCAAATGCTTTGCAAATAATCCCAATACCCTTGGTTGCTTTGAGCTCTATAATACGGAACGTCCATTGTAAATATAAGGATGAATCAATTATTTCACGCAGGATATTTGGTACCATCTACCTCCATGGGGACCTCCCCGTTGATTGTGAAGGAACGCATGAAAGTGTCTTTTTTACGTTAAGAGAAAGACCATTAAGTTTGTTTGTGATCGTGAGTAAAACGTCCTAGCTTAGTCTCCCAAAAATTAAGAGAAATGAGGCCTTTTTGAAACTATGTTCGTGCTATCTGCTTTGTCTTTCTTTGGTCTTTTTGTATATGATACTTCAAAGATAATTACGTGTCCAAGTGTTGCTATAATGTCCAACACAGAACCATGCAAAGCCACCCACATACCGGGGTGAGCAGATAATAAACGTCTATACACTGTCTGGTCCACTCAGCAGATAACAAGATAGATGTACTACCAACATGAACTGACAAGAAGCCATGCATGTAGTTTCTTATTCATAAATCTGGCTCAGCTTAGGGCGTTCAATTTGCCTTCTGACAGCAAAATCACAACTTAAATTAGTCCACTAGGCCTGGAAATTGGGTTGATTTAGTGAGTTGTAACATTCCGGTAAACATAGAGCTGCACTCTGCTATGCATTCTATCAATGAAAGCAGTAACATATGGTTGGTGGCATCAGTACATTGTTGGGCCCATGTATTGCCATACTCAAGCTCAAATGTAAGTAAGCTTTAGTTTTTGTCTGCTTAAGTTACAAATACGATTAGCTCTGGAGAGGTAGATTTCCAACAATTAAAATACACAGTTTCAGACACAAGGCTAATCTAAAAATAAAAGTTACATGGAAAAGATAAAAAGGAATTAATCAGTGGTCCGTCCCCCACAATAAGAGCATTACTTCAAGCATCATTCATAACAAAGTATTGGCCCGGTTGGAATCTGTGTTATAAGTAGTCTTGGTGGTAGGCACCAAGCTTCCCTTTGAGAACTCTGTCAAAGGAGTACATTGTAACTGTGAAGAGAACCTTCTAGTCTCCGGTCAGCCTTTTATATTGGCCATTGCTACAAGAAAATACTGAAAATATTTGGCAGATTTTTATACAACTTAGGTGCATTCTACCTGATTTAATCCCATAATTTGTGGTTCTTACTGTTGGTATTGTCACAGTATGTTCACAACTAAATGAGTATCTGTGATTGCTTTTGATCAGCAAAACATGTCAATATGTCCATGATCATCCTTATACATAAAACAGTCTGACGGCCAGAGTGGCCATGGTTTTCATTATTGTACTGCACAAGCATGAACTAATTTTTAGAGGTGTGATCATCATAAATGATTCTGAGAGCACCAGCTCGGTCCTGAATTTGTTCCACTTTCGGATGTAAACATGCATACTATTTTTACCGGATATTTTAAATAGAATAATAAATGCCAGCAGAAATGCAAATATACAGTGACAAATATTACTTTAAAACAAAATAACTACAGTGTCAAATTTAATCGCCGTACTTTTATAAACATACAATTAAGAATATGTGTGTAAAATATTTACACGTGAAATTTTAAAATAAAAAGGCATTGTCAAGAATGCTTATGATTATGCGTGAATGTGTTTGAAACTCATTTCTGTACGCAAGCTTAAGATGACATACTGACTTACATTATTCTACATTCATTTATATTGCCAAGCATAAAATTTAATGAATCAACTCCAGAGAACTTAGCATCATTTTGATTTCCAACTCGATATTGAAAAAATAGGTGTCATGTGATCAACAGACCTATGTATGTATATATATGTATGGGCCAATGCTGGACTTCACCGTGCTGCTAATTTGTTTAAATTCTTGTATTGAGTAAGCACTTGTCGAAAGCAGAATGTGTTGATGTATTGGTTTAAACATATTTTATTATTCAATTGGGAAGAAGGACAAGCCCTATATCAATTCCTCTTGAGAAAATAAACAATATTACAGGATGATTAAAAGCAAGACACGTTCAGTGTAGGGTACGCTGCTTTTTAGGATTCTTAATTAATGATAGATGGATGGATGGCTTGCTGGATGCATGCATGCATAGATAGATAGATAGATAGATAGATAGATAGATAGATAGATAGATAGATAGATAGATAGATAGATAGATAGATAGATAGATAGATAGATAGATAGATAGATAGATAGATAGATACATACATACATACATACATACATACATACATACATACATAAATACATACATACATACATACATACATACATAACAACGGACACTACACCCAACAACAATAAATGAAGGAATTGAACATAATGAATGAATGAATGAACTTTATTGGCTGCACCACAGTATACAAAAAGTGCGGCAGTATGCCAAGCGAAACAAATACAAACTTTTCACACGTTGATTACAACATAGAAACACGACATCAACAACACCAACCCCTATATAAACAAAGTGTTGAGACAAAAAAAGTGATAACAAATTACAAACACATCAGGCAACCCTAGGAGACATGTACTACCATTCGCACCTGGTAAAAGAAAAAAAAAGAGATTTCTGATTTACTCAAACATTGTTATGGATTTTGTAAATAGGGCCGACATGAGAGAAAGTATCCGATATCGGAATATATTTTTTATAATTGATTTCCCCTGATAGCCATAACTTCTTTCATAAAAATTCCAAAATTTCTAATCACTTCATAATCTGATGATTCCATAATAAAGATAATTTTTTCCAGGTCAGTATAACCAGAAAATTCTGAAAACATGTCCGAAATAAAAATTAACAATTTTTTGGGGGGTTCACTAAACTATTGACAGGCGACAACAAAGTGACAGTCGTCCTCTAAGAGATTACATCGCTCGCAAAGTCTTAATTATATGGGTAATTTTGATGGACGTTTGTGCCTTCCTTTTTCGATCGCCAAATTATGCATTGATTCTTAGTCTTGAGATATGTTTCCTTATGGTAAAATATTTGATCATATGTATATAATTTTCAAATCTAAATTCTCTTTTATATAAAACATAGCTTCTCAATTTTTTATCTTCTGCTTCATTATTATTCATTTCCTGTTTCCATTGTTTCGAAAATAAGATTTGGGAACTTTTTTTGCATATATTATCCGGACAACAACCACTTTTGTTTTCCAAGTTGTCCCATAAATGTTTCAGGTCTATACCATGTAGCGTGTCGACGCCGATTTGAAACACGTTTGTTTAGCTGGATGCGGCCCATGCAAAGTAAAGCATAGAATACAGCACATTTTCTTTTACCAATGTAATAAAAGGAAGGGTCTTTCAGTGGGCGTAAAGGAGGAGTCTGTATTTTTCTTTTAAATTGTTATAGGGAAGGAGCATTCCGAGCAAGGTTCCACAGGCGTGTGGCAGAGGGATACACGGACTCATAAAGCACATGTGTAGGAGCTCTAAAGTGGGGTATATCGAGCCGCCTGTGAGTGTAATAATTAAAGTCATATCAGGCAACGGAATATTTGGAAATATATGTCGTAGATAGCTTGGTGTTAGATTATGAACAATTTTTACATGTCAATCACTGTCGACTTTTGCAAAGTGTCCCGATCCCATCCAGTTTCGTGATAGAGTTTTACTGTTCGAGTAGTTTTCATTGCTGCAGTGACTACCCGTGCGGCAACAAGCTGAACGTCTTCCACACGGTTTTCATCATCCGTGTACAACGGTGCTATACCACACTGACATACTCGAGAATACACATAACATACATAGATAATTTTCAATGTCTTGCGGTCCAAAACATACTGTAGAGATTTCATAATATTCGATTGCTTTGTTGCTTTTAAAACAAGTCAGTTAATATGTTCGTTCCTTTTGAGTTCGTCTTTTATTGTCAACCCCAAATGCCTATATGGCTGCTGCCATTGCTCAATTGGTGTCCTTGGAATGATGGGCGGGGGGGGGGGGGATTGGGTGTTGCTTCCTAGAAATAATCATAGCATCTGTGTTTGACGTGTTAAAGGATACTAACCAGTGATTTGACCTTTCAAAAACTGAAGAAAGATCTGAATTTAATGATGTAGCGGCTGCGTTGGGATGTTCAACTATAAGGAACAGGGAGGTATTGCCGGCAAAAAGCTTGATTTCAGATTCGACTATGTTTACAATGTCGTTTATGAATATTAAGAAAATTAGCGGTCCAATAACAGAGCCTCGGGGAACGCCAGCACTAATTGGTCCCCAATTAGATCTTTGGCCATTGATTACGACACATTTTTTCCGCTTAGAAAGATAATCACTGAACCACAAAAGAATATTCTACTTATACTACATTTGGCTGACTTATGCAGTAAGCCCAGATGCCAAACTTTGATGAATGCCTTGCTTATATCTAAAAAATGATAATAAATGAATAAATAAATAAATAAATAAATAAATAAATAAATAAATAAATAAATAAATAAATAAATAAATAAATAAATAAATAAATAAATAAATAAAATAAAATAAAACAGAGTCAAGCCTCTTTCTTTAAATCAACAGCCAAACGTAACTCACGATAGAGAGAAAGTATTGTATTTCGAATTTCTTTTCAAATGTCGCGAAGATAGGAAATGTGAATGAATGAATGAATGAATGAATGAATGAATGAATGAATGAATGAATGACCAGTGCGGTTATTAATGCCATGCTAAACTTTATTTGACATCTGTGTTAATACTATCGTGAGGTTAATGTTCGCAATCTGGGTTTGCTCCAGAAATTCATCCCTCCCGTACCCCACAGAGCAGGCGGAGCTCCGCACCGAGTCACTTTGTCAACGCTGATGCATGTGAATGTATCAATGCCATAAATTAGTGCCATTAAACATACACGGCTGCTTATTTTATTTAGCGCGTGCTTATTTTATTGAATATGTGTGGTAAATAATAGCACGCTTCTTTATCTTATTTAACGTGTGCTAAACATTATAGCACGTGTGCTTATTTGTTTTACATGTGTGATAAATAATGGGATGAAGGGATAAGTGTAATAAATATAGAATCTCACATGGCAGTGAGTGAGTTACGATTTTTCTCTCACGAGGGATCGTTGTTGGTGGGGAAAATCACGAGTGACCGCAGGTCACGAGTGTTTTTCCCCACCAACAACGATCCCGAGTGAGAGAAAAATCGTCACTCACTCACTGCCATGTAAGATTTTATTTATTCTATGTTTAATCGAGTATTTACCGCAAAAATTGTCGCTCTTGTTGCTTAGGTGTCGCCATTTTGAAGCGGAGACTTTTCACTTGGAAATGTCAAATCTGGTGTGCCGTGTTTATTGACGTTCATCGCAGTTATTCAACGTCACCCGTGACGTATAACTAAGCATAGCTCGCGGACGTTTGATTTTGTCTAAATGTCAATGCATTACGTCACTGACGCAGGCGCGTCACGATTCACTTGTAACAATGTTTAGGTCATGTGACCTACCGTGAGTTACTATTTCTGGATTTCACTCCAGAAAATGATAACTCACTGCCAAACATAGAATAAATACGATATTTCTATAATGCATGTCATAATTATACACGGCTGCTTATTTAATATATGAAGCATACGATAATAGCACACGCGCTCATTTTATGTAACGTACGTGTGCTATAAATCATAGCACGCGTGCTTGTTTATTTAACATGTGCTATAAATAGTAGCAAGTGCTTCTTCAATGACACGCGTTAGAAATATTGTACTTGTGGCACTGACCCCACACCACAGCAGTGCCATCACAGTCACATGAGCTTGAAGGTAACGAGTGTAGCATGTTCAGTTGCGTTTGAGTAGGTTTACATTATTACCTTTGAAACGGCCCCCAACTAGCAGGTAGGCGCAGGTGTGCAATTGCCAGTTGGCCGGGTATAAAAAGACTTCACCCTCTGTGGCAAAGGTGTCCAGACACAAAGCGGGAAAGCGAACAGCATTTCACAACTGAAAATTATTAAATGGCTCAAATTTACTAAAATTAATACACGACAGACGACATACGGCAAATGGATTAAAGTTTACCAAGCTTTAATGAAGACAGTATGTGGAGTTATTTTTTCTCATTGGAGATAACCCGTTCAGTAGTAGTAATCACTATCAGTCAGAAACGTAAACAAAAAAATCAGTTCACATTTGCCTTGGAATTGCACATTCAATTACCTGGCCAACTGGGAGTATATACATTGTGGCTCTCCTCATGCTCAGATTGAGCCTGACAAGCAGAGATCGCTTCCTCCACCCTGTACTGTATGTAGCACAGATGGCTTCCTCCATCCTGTACTGTATGTAGCACAGATGGCTTCCTCCATCCTGTACTGTATGTAGCACAGATGGCTTCCTCCATCCTGTACTGTATGTAGCACAGATGGCTTCCTCCATCCTGTACTGTATGTAGCACAGATGGCTTCCTCCATCCTGTTCTGTATGCAGCAGAGATGGCTTCCTCCACTCATTACTGTTTGCAGCATAAATGGCTTCCTTCATTCAACAAGCTGTTGTACAATATGGTTTCATTTTGTCATACTATAGGTCTTGATGTCGTACTTTTAGATTGAATCCGTGGTCCTATTCCTTAGGGACCATGCAGTGCACAGGCACTCGTCATGTGACCCACGTACTGAGCACGAACAGGGAGATTGTATTTCCAGCGCCATTGTTGTAAACAGAAGAGCTGCCAACCTAACTCGACTGAACAGTCAAATTGTTAAAATGTGAATCAGAATACACTTTAACATATACCAAATGTGAAATAAACACTTATCCCGTATCTGACGTGGTTTTTTTTTTCTTCCGGAAGTAGCTGGGAATTGGCGCTGTTGCGCATGACAGTTTTTGCCCAGCTGTATGAGTTTTTCGTAAGTATACATGTTGCAGCAATATACCTTTTCCTACACCCGCCTGGCCTTGGAAAACAATTGAATGCTTCAACTAGAAAAGAAGATTTGCTTCAAAGCAAATCTGTCTGTGTTCCTTCAAAAGTTATAAATATTAAATGGTACAACTTTTGTCCTTTGGTACTTCACATTCCATTAAGCGTATGGCTGGATGAAAATTTCAAAGTCCAAATGGCCTTGACCTTTGACCTTTGACCTTTACAGATCACATGTAAATTGCAAAAATGTACAGCGCTACAATCCGCACAATTTAAGTCCAACATGATTTGGATTGGATGGAAATTGGGCGAATATGCCTGGGTGAAATTTTCAAAGTTCCAAATGACATTGACCTTTGACCTTCAGGGGTCACATGTAAATTTCACAATGTGCAGTGTTACGATAGCTACAATTTAAGCCCATCATGATCAAAATTGGATACAAATTAACCAATTAATGGGTAGGAAAAAAAACACCATTGAAAGTGGCCTTTGGCCTTGAAATGACATTTGACTTTGAGATGACCTCTACCTGAAGTGGACATTGAAATTTAAAATGACATTTGAAAAGACCTTTGCCTTGCTATGATCGAACTCCTATACACTCGGAACCACATCTACTATAGTATATAAAATATGGAAGATTTAAAACTTTAATTAGCCCTCATTTGCATAATTTTGAAAGCATGACCTCTCATTATAAAAAGGCGAGACTTCATCTATAGAAGTAGAATTGTGGCAAGTTTGGAGTTTCTACATGTAACACTTTTCAAATGAAATGCCGGACAAATTTGCCTGTAAAAAAGAAAGAAAGACAGAAAGAAAGCATAGAAAAACAATATGTCTGTGTTGCCACACAGACATAATTCCTAGAAATACAACATGTCTGTGTGCCAACACAGACATAACTAGATCAAGTGCCCGCCTCTGCTCTGATGCTAGTTCTAGTTGAAATGATGACATTTTGTATGAAATCACACGAATTCGTGATCATTCGCACATTTCACACACACACACTCAACATGTGGTGGGCAGGGAAGCAAAAGAAACAATTTTAGCAGATAAGAATGAAACATTCTCTCTTAAGCGCGGTGCATTATGTGAACTTCCGGCTAGCAAGACGGGGCGAGCTGATATTTTTAGGCATAAACTTTATTTGGACGATTGTACGTGTTTGAAACTTGATTCAAAGCAACAACTGTTACTTAATGAAGAAAACTATATTTGGAGTCGTGAATAGACTAAGGAAAACTACCTCATCAAATGCTAATAACAATGGGGCTGGCAATAACTTCTCCCTTATTGTCCTCATTACGTGGGCCATTTTCCACATGAAAAGCACCTGTGATCCAGTACCTGATGACATATTTTCATAATTGTTATGCTTTAATCTTCCACTTGACAATCGTATGTTTGACCTGGATTGCCAAGGTCTTGTAATTCATTCATGTCAAGGTCAAATTCTGTCAGCATCATAATTATTGATGGTTAAGTGAAAATGATGTTTTGTTGGAAGTAAAAAATATAGATAAAGTGCCGTCGGACTGTAACTAGTGCTTGGTCAACAGTTTGATGTGGTGGGTGCTCCCGGGGCGGCCAAGAGCGTCGATATAGGCTGTGGATAAAGCTGATAATCCGATAAGGGTTAACGTATCACCTGTCCAGGTCATCCTATGTATCTTAAATGTTGACCACGGCTAAGTTTAATATGATAACTGCCAAGAAGTGGCAGATAATAGAACGCAGTCCAGAAAATCGTTTCCTGACATGGTGACTGTGTGGTGCATATTGTCACGGTCTTAGCCGTTCTGTCAAGGTGACTGTGTGGTGGATATTGTCACGGTCTTGGCAGTTCTGTCTCTTGTCACAACGGAGCTGGCAACCATTGGTAGGCGACGTTTATCAGCTGCATAATTCAGTTAATGCGAACAAGAGAGACTTAAAGTTTATTTGGACGGGAGAAGAGCCGGGAAGAAGAGCGTCCATCGGCAGTTTACATCCATAATGTATTGTTATAACATAGTATTTGGTTTGGTGTGAAACATTTACAGTGTTATCTGGATTCTAAGGCTCACGTGCAGACTTAAATTATGTCCGCAAAATGCTGATATAACAGTTGTGCGACTTGAATCACAAAAAAAATGGAACATCGATAAAGATACGAACATGTACATACAAAAGCTTGAAAGATTCAATGCAAAAGTAGTCGGGACTACAACTAAGCCACATGAGCCAAGAACTCAAATCTGTGACACAGCCGTTAGAGTCAGCCTCACATTTGTCTGCACGTTGTTTATATGAAATGCGTGTACGTCTTGGATATCTAAACATGTTAAGCTATATGCCTGCAATTTCAAACAATTTCTGGCTTTTGGGTCCCTGCAGTGGAACCAACCGCTGAGCAGATGTATGTTTATTGGTACATTTTGCCAGCAGGATTTATGCAATTACATCCGGGCCTTGATGCTCGGCACCTGCAACTTCCGGTACTCTTTGTATGTAGTATTCAGTTTCAATCTTTAATAGACATAAGGCAACCTGGATCTGCCCCCTTTGTAGCCTCTCATACGGATTCAGTGACAATGTCAATAATAAACTGGTACCACTGAAATGTCCCCACATTTCGGGACTCGAACAATGTATGGTTCCAGTATGGACAGTACATTATAGTATATGGGACTCTAAGTTGTAGTTCTTTCTATAGCTGATTTGTAAATGTAGGTGAGGGTTGTTTGTGTGTTATAATTTTTTATATTGAAGAGTTATGAAACTCTACCTTATAGGCAGGGCATCCACACAACACGCTGCATCGTCTACATGTTTAAATCAGTGATGCGACTTTGCACCCAAATTACCATCCCCACATATACTGTTTGAATTGCACAAAATTGCCAATCGTCGGGTTTTCGGGAGTCTTTATCTCAAACGTTTTTGTCATTAGCGTGAGGATCTTAACCAGCATAATTTACACTGCTTTCTACTCTAAGCCAGGCAGAGTATTAATATACTGCTGTATTTCCATGGCTAGTTATACTAACTTTGTTTACTTATTCACAGAATGACAATGAGACAGATAGCTGAGGGATGGTTCGAACCGCCTATTACAGCAGTAAATGGCCCACTCTCCTTTTTAACATTTGACTGCTAGGCCAGCAGCTCCCTGCCAGCATATCAACACTGTAGGTTTTATCAGCTGTTATCATTTTGTCTGTCTTACTGCACACATTTCTGATAAATTAAGGTCCTGTATTGCACCTTAAACGTTAGAAGTAAAAGTACCTATACATCATACATTTCAGTTGATTTAAGTCACTGACCGTTGGTTTAATTTTATGATACAAGAGCCTGACCTAGTTAAGAGTTACCCAGGACTATACGATATTCATATAAACACGAAACACATGAACTGTCTTTTATTTTTGTTTCTAGAAGGCCTAAATTCCACATGTCATTTACTTTTCTCCCTTCCGCAAGATCAAGGATGCCTCCAATTATGTTGCAGGAGCAGGTTCGTTGAACATATGACATGCTGCCCGACAATAGTCTGTGATCGCAATTTAATAAGTAATACACAAATCCACATTGTAAACTGGGTTTCGTAATCAAAGAAAAAGAACAGGTAAATGGTTTGTGTTCCATGGAGCAGAAACGATGTGTTCTATATCTTGCACACACCCGTCTACAGAAAAGACATTAACTGACACGTCACTGTTGTCAACATTAACTGACACGTCACTGTTGTCTGCTTCAGTTGTCTCTAAATCTAGTTCTGTAAGTGCTTCACAACATGAGCCATTAGATTCAAATCAGCGTAATGTGGTTGCTCTAAGCAGTTGACGAGTGCCCAGGAGGGGCGCGTGTGACAAGCGTAACACCTGGTATGGTGTAACGGAATTTTACCGATAATGGACGAATATCTTGAATCTACATGGCTGAGATAAGAAGTAGATACATGAAATCATAATATTTATGATCTACACGTGCATATATTTTCGTACGGCTAGAAATAGGACAATTGCCAGATACTGCCAATGTGGGGTCTGAAGACTCTTCCTGCACCGTCTTTTGGTCCCAAGGCGAAGTCACGAGATACAATAACAAATACAACACGGTAAGGGGTGCATAAGAGCTGCCAAGTTGAGATTGAGTATACTATCATCCATTGCTTCATAAATAACGATGTGTATCTTAAGACAACAATATGTGTAATGGACTATCTGCATATGCAGCAATACGCTAAAAATGCGTAACACATTGAAGAATATTTCTTCATGGTATATGCAGGTGCTCTATCCACCAGGGATATGTCTATTGGACATGTGATAAACATCAATTAGTACATTCTGAACTACGTGCAATCTGAGACAGTACGAGACGCTATCTTGCATTAAAATGATGTGCATATTGTAATAATTATACATAACGGCTTCACTGAGCACGTGAATGATTTAGCATGCACTTGATTTTGGCATCTTTGTCTAATCTATTACCAAACCATACGATCTGCGTGAGGCTTTTCTGCATTAAAAGGGAAATTGAACTTCTTGACTCAAACCTGCTGACACTCATCTCAAAACCCATGGGTTTGAAAGCACAACAAATAAAATAGAGCAATGCAACATAAAGTGAAATGAACTGAAGCAACGTGTAGTCACCATAAATATGTCCAGACTGATAGTGTGTTGCTTATTCAACAATAATAGGTTTTATATTGATTGTTCACTTCCGTCTGACTATGCAGCTCAAGCCGTTTATCATAAAACAAACGAGCATGCACTCCGTTATTTTTAGGTTTATAAGGTATAGTCATTGTTGATTCCATTCATTTCTCAAAAAATAAATCACATGAGAAAGGTTATGTCCTCAAATGAGTAGCATTTAATGTTTTGTTGATTCATAACATCAATTGTTTGAGATTGGACCCAAGGACAGCGCCTGGGTGGGATTGCAGTGGTTTCCAATACATCAAGAACGATACAAAGTGCCCACACAAAAACTTTGGTGGGCCTTCATACAGCCAGACATTAATTATGCAGTTTCTCGGCCACAGGGCGGGACTACAGTGGCGGGCTGTGAGACCCATGTAAGCACGAGAGAGAGAGAGAGAGAGAGAGAGAGAGAGAGAGAGAGAGAGAGAGAGAGAGAGCATCACCGCAATATTCCTAATATGGAGCATCACGAGAGAGTGAGGCTCATCGGCTGTGGGCGTGGTCAGGTGTCCGAGATACGGTGTGATCAGATAATAGACGCGTGTGCACATTCTCAAGTGACACACCAAAAATTAATATTCCTGTACCTTAATAACACGTCGTAATTTATTTGTATTTTGTTGAGAAACTAACTGTAATTTTGTGATACGAATTTCCATCATACATTCATTCTCAATTCCATTGATTCAGTGTCCGTTGGGTTTGGGTGTTAAGGTTTTTGCTTTTTCCACACCCGTTTCTTATATAGAGCAGAAATCTTGACAGCCTGTCCATGGAGTGTAGTGAAAGTCACTTTTCAACAACTGCAAGAAAAAGGTTTCGCCCACATATATAATGCAGATCCATTATTGTAACCGTGTGTTCCGTTATCTCTGACACGTTAGTCATTACTCGTGTGCGAACTCCAATAATGTAAGTGTCATCAAACATTATTGGGCATGAAACAATTACGTTTGTTTGCAGTAGGTAACACAATACCATCACAGTTGCCTCAAGTTGTGTAAATGTTATATCTGTACGGCTTGCCTGACATCAGGTACCTATCTGGATACACCTAATGTCCCATAAATTAACGTTTCAACACTTTTTTGCACTGAAAGTATTATCTTTTTGTTGTTATTTCTTAATTTCCTAAATATGACAAGTAGCAACGTATTTTTGTATTTGTTAGACTTGTATACAGTTTGAAAAGCTAACAGCAGATTCACACATGTTAAAAATAAAGCCACATAATCGACACATGAAAGTGCATGAAATAAAATGAAAAGAACATTAGTCAACTGTCTCACTATACACAAGTGCATGACATTTTGTACACACACCAATACAAAAATAATTACAACAGAATAAGGAACATATCCTTCTTAGAAATACATAGGCCTATGAATAGGCAGTAAAGTAATGGGACCATAAAACACAAAAGGGAAGAAAATCCAGGAGAAAAAAAAATAAGTTGACATGAACTGTACAAATTCTGATATCAAAAATGACCCCTGACGTGAATAACATGAGTGAAATATGCCGCAGGAGCATGCAGAGATTGACGTCATGATATACATTCGCTGAGGGTACCCTGCAAACTTTGCAGTAATAATCACTACGATATTGCTGATGAGTAATATTATTTTCAAAATCTGGTACAAATTGTTTCAATAAAATTTGTGGAATACATCATGAAATGCCTATCATCTTTTCATTCAGTCCTTAAAAACAGTATACCTGAACATAATCCATAGCTGCTCGGAGGCCTGCGTAAAGGTTAAACAGTATGCATGTACATGATCTACAAAGGCCTGCGTAAAGGTTAAACAGAATGCATGTACATGATCTATAGTTGCACAAAGGCCTGCGTAAAGGTTGGACAGTATGTATGTATGTGATCCATGGTTGCACACAGGCCTGCATAAAGGTTAAACAGAATGCATGTACATGATCCATAGTTGCACAAAGGCCCGTGTACAGGCTCCACAGTATGTATGTACGTGATCCATGGCTGCACACAGGCCTGAATAAAAGTTGAACAGTACGCCTGTACGTAATCTTTGGCTGCACAGAAGCCTGCTAAATGGTTTAACAGCATGGTGTATTTATACAATTCTGCTTGAGTTCCTTTCTAGAGTACAGTCCGCTTATATGTTCTGTCTAATCTTATAAAACAATAATAACAAAACGCGTTAAGAACTAAATGTCAATGATATACGGTGTACTTGTCTACGTCATGGTGCACTTATGCAGTTATGGTCAAACTCCTTTCTACCGCACAGACACCTTATAATATCTTGTACTTCAACCTAATCTTTAAAACAAACATTGATAACAAAATGCGTTAAAATGTCAGGAACTGTATGTATTCTTGTTATGTCCTTTTTCTATTCTTCTAATTTTTTTTGTCTTTTTTTTCGTATGGGGCCTTTTCTTTCTTACATGTTTATTTACTCAGTTTGTTTATACAATGCGTAACCCATAAAGAAATATACAACTTCTCGCTTGTAGTCCTGTCATTATACAATAAAAACAACATCCATCTTTCTTCTTTTCGTCCTCTCTTCTTTTTGTCTTGCATTCTTTCTTATCTCATTGTTTCTTTGTGTTTTCTATCTATCTATCTATCTATCTATCTATCTATCTATCTATCTATCTATCTATCTATCTATCTATCTATCTATCTATCTATCTATCTATCGATCTATCCATCTATCTATCTATCTTTCCATCCATCTATCTATCTCTATCTATCTATCTATCTATCTA
Organism: Hermodice carunculata; assembly: GCA_964020975.1. Classification (NCBI taxonomy): domain Eukaryota; kingdom Metazoa; phylum Annelida; class Polychaeta; order Eunicida; family Amphinomidae; genus Hermodice; species Hermodice carunculata. Next base: position 141,428,010 of record OZ026612.1, read on the forward strand.
TCTATCTATCTATCTATCTATCTATATATATATATATATATATATATATATATATATATATATATATATATATATATATATATATATTGTTCTTACCCTCTTCTTGGTCCATCTGATTTAATATCCATATATATATATATATATATATATATATATATATATATATATATATATATACATTCAAGTTCACCAAACGTGAGTTAAGAAAGCTTTTGGTATTACCGTAATTCTCTATTAGAAGACGCATCTCTAATATAAGACGCACCCCGACTTCAGGCTGCTAATTTTAAGTAATCAAAATGAAAAGTTTCCCGCCTGAGTTTCATGTGTACGACTCGCCGATCATTTTACGGCATTGTATCAATATTACAGAAGCATGTTACATATTGCATTTTTTCTGCCTGTGGTATTTTTATCAATAAAAAGTACATGTGTATTAAAAATGCGGCCCTCCAGTTACTACTTGACCTTATGATGTATGTGTTCTCGGTGTATGTCTACTCATGAAGCTACCATAATAGCTCATCAGGTCATGGCGCGAGGAAAACTCTCTATTTGAAGACGCACCCTGACTTAATCATCTTTAATTCGACCCCCCAAAAAATAAATAAATGAATAAAATGTATTCTAATACAAGCCACAGCTTCAATTGGAGAATTTACGGTCATAAATTTAAACGAATAACGATCTTTCCTTTCCGAGTCCCATCCATATATCGTCGATACATTTAGTCGAGTTGAACTTGCGTGTAATTTACAGGTTTAGTTTTTTCAAACAAACTATATCATGCATGGACCCTTGATTGTACAAGCACTTAGTGGAACAAGGAGATAAAGTCCAAGCTTTATCCGTGTGTGATCCACAGGCCAGTGCAGCTGGCATGCATTGAACCGATATATGCGATAAACTTTTTCCCATGGATTGAGTGGGAGGAGAAATATGTAGAGACTTGGAATATATTCCATAAATAATCACTTATTGGTTCAGCCTATCTCTGTACAAGCAACAAGACTGTATTATAGTGCAGTGATATGAAACGTGAAGTAGGTGGTGATAAAAGTAAGAAGGCCTGTGCAGACAGTTGAGTAAAATAAGGCACAGTGATCCTTCTCGCGGTCTCTTTGAGGTTTGATCCACGGTGTGTTTAATGTGCACACCTGTGCATGGCTGTTGTGGAGTGGACATTTACAATGTGATATCATGGTACAGACGTGACATTACCCGAAAACACGGCTATACAAAAACACCACACCTACTTGTCTCAGACATTTATGAAGATAACACTTGACCCGGATTAAACAAGCTTATATAACCTTCAAGCAGGTTTGAAGAGAAGGTGTCATGTCGTGGAGTTGTATGTGCTGGCAGTTATCTACGAGTAGGGGATCTTGTGTCAAACCTAAATAAACCAAGAAACCATTAAACCAAGTGATGCTCAACCTTTCAAAGGGCAACCAGTTTTTCATGTCATAGATTTGTAATATCTTTCTCTACACTTTTTTAATATTCAACAGGTGATTTTTTTAGATTTGTGTGCCTATTTCTGTGCTGAAGTTATCTTGATAGTGAAAACGATACACACAGTGTATACACATACATACATAGACACGTATATGTGTGTGTTTAAGTTCTAAAGTTATTCCTACACACTGCTGAAAATTAATGAAACGCAACGTAGCCTCAAAGCCGAGGTAAAAACTGCGTGTGAATCTTGGTCTCAACATCTTGGTCTCTTGGTCCTCATTCAAAATGAACATTTTCAGTTCGCACGAAAAATATTTTCGTGAAGAATGGGCACAAGTTTGCACACGTGATATATATATATATATATATATATATATATATATATATATATATATATATATATATATATAAATATATATATATATGTATATATATCACGTGTGCAAACCTGTGTGTGTATGTGTATTGGTGAACAGCAAGATAAAATGACCAAATAGCAGCACAAAAAAGCAACACTGCCCTTTGAAATACTTCTTATTTTGACGATGGGGGGGGGGGGGGGGGCTCATAGTTTGGAGTACCCGCATATCTCGTAACTTGCCTCCAGACAGAGCGTGGGAACCACAGTGAAAACAATGATCTGCAGTTGATATATGAGATACAGTTAAACAGAGAATGCTTGATTAGTATTAAACGTTCACTAGAGGCCAAAGAAACAGTAAAATGATTTCAATGAAAAGTTGACAATCATGAAGTGTGCCACATTGTTTGTCATTCAGACTTTGTTATCCTTAATGAAGACATGTTTGTGAAGGTGGGAATGCACTTTGTCAATTTATTTCTGTCAGTATCTATAGGCCTGGTCAGTATTGGTGATAAAGATGGTTGAGGTAGGGCAACAGCAGTTTATCTAGTCTGACAACTTGATCAGATATATATTACACATATACATTGACTGTAGATAGAGAAAGAAAATATTTGAAACGATACCGCGTTGATTGAGCGCCTGTGATTTCAGGGACCACGACTGTATCTGTTCTCTCGTTGACGGGGGCAACGCCATCAAACCTGAGCGATTCTTGTGATTACGGGCCTGGAGTTGGTGTAGTATCCTGGGTGCAGACAGTATACTAGAGCTGTCAGTTGTTTCTATGCATTTCAATTTGCCTTACGGGATTCCCAAGCGGATGTTGTAATGTATACATGCACTCTATTGCACTCCGCGCTCGGCCTGCAAACGGAGACTTGTTTATTTGGAAACCAATTGCCCCGTTCTACCACTTGCGACAGCCGGTTAGCAACCGAGCCTGTGTTTGGCGTAGGAGACAGGTGCACGGAGGAGCAGAATCACGCTCCAGTGACAGCCAGGGATGACCTTATATAAAGATAATTGGCAACTTGACTTATCCTGCTTGATGGTTCAGCTTCAGCGTATGAAATATATAGGCATCACCAATATTTGGGTGACGAGTAACAATATTCGAGTTCCCGACATACAGAGGTGCCAGTTGCAAAGCTGGAGTATGTGTCACTAAATAGCCTCAAAAGCGGCATTTATTGCATGCTTCGGATTGAGATCAAGACACTCTGTCGCTCTCAGCTTTGCTGTACCTGTAATGCAGGCAATTCTTCTTTCTGGTAGTCGCTGGATCCTCTACAACACTCAGTCAATGTTGCACGGCCTTGTTTTCATGCTGCAGTGTTTTTACATGGGTGACCTCATACAACCCGAGTTCCCCGTTACAAAATGTAAGTGACAGCATCCAATCTAGTTTTTTTTTCCGCCTCTTCTTCTGAAGATATGCACAACATAGGGCCAATATTTTTTTGCAAGATTCCTTTCATATCATAGAGACAATGGTCTTTCAGTTTGCATCGGACCAGTTTACATCATAGTTGAGTGCTTAAGATCCAGCAATTTGATACACGAACATGTTTCCTTTCATTTTTATTGTTTTTACCGTCTTAATAACTCTTATGGATATAACGGTGAGCGTGACTGCCGCCGTATTACGCGTTCTTTTTTTTGTGTGTGCTGCATTAAAACTAGAAGGGGTCCAGGGGAGCTCCTTGTACGCCCTTTCGGCGAATCATTGTGCCCCGGTACAAGGTACAGAAAGTAAAAACTAGAAAAAATAAGATTTGCTCCAGAGAAAATTTGTCATTGTGCCTTCAAAATTAATAAAATTTTAACAGTTGTAAAATCTTGTTCAATGGTAGATAATCAAATGTATCTTGACCACAATATTTTGAATTGAAATTGCTCCTTAATTGTGAACAGGTTTAAAGTGGTGTACATTAAATTTTTTTAAGTGTGCTTAATGAGCACAATTTCAAAATTTACATCTTTCATTTTGCATTTCATTGGACGCACCTACGCCACAAACCAATCAATTGATGTTGTTATTGGCACATCTGTCTACAATACATTTGAAGATAATCAACATTTAAAGTGCACAAGTATGCCTAATTAACATGGAACCAACTTTTACATCTTTTACTTTCATTTCATTAGATGCACTATGGTACAAACCTAACAAAAAAATTGGATTGACACGAATGTCTGTAATCATTTTGAAAATATATACATATATAAGCAAATCAGTATGTGTGCCCAAAAGCGAAGGCATTACTGTTAATCATACATCAACTTCGTGAAATACTGGAAGTATTTGAAACTTTAAATCTTGAATATCGTCACACTTATAACAGAGATGACTATAATGCCGACTGCTACTGGTATGTATATGCAATATAGTGCGGCTAATGAAAAATATAAACTTGTAGCCGTTAAAATCATGTCAATTACAGGCATTTCACATTTGAAAACTTGAATATCATCGAAAGATACATTCAGATATATATGCAGTTCCAATTTTTTCACTTTTACAGTAAAACCTGTCAAAAGAGAGCACTGTTTGGATATCTAGCTTGTAGCCCTCCCCGAGAAAAGCGGCAAACAAGACGTGGCGACGGTAAGAAAGAAGGAATGAAGGAAAGAAAGAAAGAAAGAAAGAAAGAAAGAAAGAAAGAAAGAAAGAAAGAAAGAAAGAAAGAAAGAAAGAAAGAAAGAAAGAAAAATGTTCAGTGGTCAGTGCGGAAAAACCTTATCCCCTAAAATTATGCACCTTTCCGAAACATAAGTATTTTCAGAAAGTCAACTCTTCTGTTCCTGTGCCAGCCAGCCCCCCACCCCACCCCCACCCCCCACCCCCCACCCCACCCCCGGATAAAGTGGGATATGAAGGAGCTTTTGTGTTTAGGGTGAAAGTCCTGATATGAAATATTTTTTGCAGTTAGGCAGCCCAAATAATGGACATATAAGAGAGTTTCGTTCTTGTGTGCACGACCGAACAAAGCGTGCATATGAATGTGCCAATGGTAAACTGGCACATAGGATGCATATGAATGTGGTAAACTGGCACATGGGATGGGGGAGGAGAGCACAGGCGCGAAAGCTGTGTTGCTGGAAAGAAGGAATGCTTCTTTTTTCAAATTATTATTAATAAATGACACAACGAAAGTAGATCAAAAGTCTTGGAGGCGGCTGTCTGACAGGAGCCAGCGATTGATCTGGCCGGGGTGATGTCGACGACAGGTCCGCCTTCGCTGGTGGCTGTGGTATTGGGAGCGACACCAACTCATGTTTCACACATAACGACCTTCTGTCTTGCCACTGGTCACTTCAAAGAGGTTGTGTCACAGCGAAATGTCAACCACCGTCTAACTAAGTTAGTATTGTTAATTTGAAGGCGCCGACCAAGTAGCCACGGGGAACATCAGCGGGTGACTGGGCCGTGCATACGCTGGGACTACTGACATGGACAGGTGCGCGGGGGATTAATTTCACAGCGTGGCCTGACCAGCGGCCTGGTATGATCCACTTTGCTGCAACCTCCACGAGAAATTTTGCAGGAAACTTAATCTGCAACTACATTATGAACACAGGGCGATCAAATATGAACCGCATACATCATATTTCCGAAATTGCTGGCAGCATAATAAGAGCTATGAAGATTCCAGTTAAGTTTAAACCTGTCTATTATTAGACCTTAGGTCAAAAACACATAAAAAGAAATCGTTTATATGTTTGCTTTTTATTAGACTGACGAGTCGTGAGAGATAATTTTGTTCTGCTACATTTAAAATTAGCAAGCACGTTCTGGATAAGATCTAACAAGATTTATTGTCTGGCTCTCAGAGATCAAGAAACCTATAGACCGCTCCTTGGAATTTGTTTTAACCGTAATACCGGTCCATTTTTATGACACGAGCCGATGATGCAGACACGCTTAAGTCGGTCATACACTATTTAAAACGGGATTTCTGGAGATTATATTGAACTAGATAAGAAGATTTGCTTCGAAGCAAATCTTTCTGCCTTGGAATCTGGATAAATTTACAACCCTACAATATTGACTGTGTCCATAGGCTGTATATGCAGCAAGGCACGAGAGACGCATAACTGTTTTCAATATATTTAATACTTAGATCTTGAGTATTTGCTTAAATTGTATAAAATTTAAAAGGCTACAACTTGGGTTCATGGTTCATTGGATGCGGCTATAGCACAAACCTGCATATGGAAGATAGATTGACACATCTATCGATATTACTTTCGAAATATTAACGATTTAAATTTTGTATATTTGATACAGTTGCATAAATTAAACTATTACAACATTGGCTCATAGTTCAATAGGTGTGCCTATTGTATAAACCTATAAATTGCAGTTGGATTGGTAACTTTACTTATTATAGTTTTATAGTTTTGCAATCGGAGACATTTAGTTCACATACACCGTTATCAAACCACAAGACTGACAACCATAGCCGCATAGATAAGGGCGAAGGTATCATGCCCAGCATTTACGACTGGCTGACAGGATAATGTAAGGCCACGATGCTCTTACAAATCAAAAACGGCTTTGCACAACGCCTCAAAGGAAGGATATCATGATCACTTTCGTATAACTGATGTTAATGATGCACTGGTGACAGCTAATTTCGTAAAATACAGATTTAAACAGTCGTCTTATGACACCATACAGAATAAATCTTAGTAACAGATCAACATGAAAAAATCCCACAATGTGACCAGATATCTGTGTAAACTGTATGTCAACTTGCGTTTCTAGTTATGTTTGTTACTCAGTTAATATGTGTAGCTGTATGTTACTCAGTTAATATGTGTAACTGTATGTTACTCAGTTAATATGTGTAACTGTATGTTACTCAGTTAATATGTGTAACTGTATGTTACTCAGTTAATATGTGTAACTGTATGTTACTCAGTTAATATGTGTAACTGTATGTTACTCAGTTAATATGTGTAACTGTATGTTACTCAGTTAATATGTGTAACTGTATGTTACTCAGTTGATACGTGTTAACCAGATATTAATTCGCAGTGCTCATTATGTTACTCAATATGTGTAAACTGTATCTTGATTAGTAATTCTAGGTATGTTACTCAGTTAACATGCGTAAACTGCGTGTTGATTTGCAGTGATCGTTGTGTTAACATGTGTAACTGTGCTTACTCAGTTAATATGTGTAACTGTGCTTACTCAATCAATATGTGCTTACTCAATCAATATGTGTAACTGTGCTTACTCAGTTGATATGTGTGACTGTGCATACTCAGTTGATATGTGTAACTGTGCTTACTCAGTTAATATGTGTAACTGCGCTTACTCAGTTGATATGTGTAAAGAGTATATTGATTTCCAGTGCCCCTTCTGTTACCCAGCTAATTTTTATTCACAGGAAAATCACTTTCAGTGCTAATCACAACGGAGTATTCCTGGATAAATATCCATATTAGTTAAGACTCAGACTTGAAACTCGTTTGTTTACAGTCAAAAAACTTTCCTTTAAAAAAAAAAATTAACGCTGTATATCCATATACCCAATCAACAGTCAGGCCGGGGGCAGTCACATGATTTGTAAAAGCAATTCCACCTCCCTGGTAAAAGTATCCATATGTGAGTAACGAAGTACATATTCACTATGGCATACCCCCATTACTCTTTTATTCTATCAGTGATGTCTTGTCTTGTCAAGAATTCTCCTTGTGTGGTTTTGCCGATCTATCTGTCTTCGTGCGGTGATGTCCACTCCATGTACCAACCTCTTATTGTTGTATATCGTCTTCTTCTGTCTTACTTTTTCATGTTTGAAAGGGATTTATATGGGGCTATGCCATTTTTCCTAGTCGCTTTTTCCAAACTAAAAATTTGTTTAAATCAAAACTGGTTTATTTGGATATAAATACAGAATCGTAAAGTACCAAAAAGAAAGTACTGCATACACAGAAACCATGGAAAAGAGCTTGAGTAAAAACAATGGCAAGGAGACCCTTATTAAGGCCACTGCAGCCGTTGTCACAAGGGCCACCTGACTATACAGTAATATTTTTATAGTGCAGTACAAGTTATATCAATAGCTTCCCCAATTGATTCCAAAAGTAGGATTTCGTGACTTTCGTTTTCCCGATCTTTATACGGATTCAACTTTTGTACAGAAAAAAATCCAGTCACTCATTCCCGAAAAGCCCTCTTCGGAAAAAAAAATGGAAACATTATCCCCCGGAATTTTGTATGATCATACCATATAATGATTCCAAAATAAAAGTTCACGTAAAAATGTCTTCAATCCAACCATGCACCGTCTGTATTTCAAGAGAAGAAAAGAATTGTCCAAGTCAACAGCCTCCTTCCTTTTAAACCATGTCGCGCCCAGAACAGCAACTGACTCAGTTAAAATCTTGCACTGCGTGAGTTAATACTGATACCAGGGCTCAGTATCCCCGTTCTCAGGTTAACGCCAGGGAAATTTAGGAAGGAAAATCACATGGATGTCCTAATACTTTCTATCTGTGTCAATCAGTTGGATACTACTTCCTTTTATCAAGGATACAAATAAACATAAAGCACCCAATATGTCTGTGAGATAAATGCCGCAACATCTGCTTCACAATGCGCGCAATAAGAGCCTCCGTGCAATCTGTCTGCCAGCCTGATTGGCGACTTTTGCTCTGCAGCGAGCGGAGTATTCTCCTACTGAAGTATCCTTCCTATCAGGGATGCTTTTTGGCAACTTAGAAACTACTATACAATGAAAAGAATGTAATTCTCGCGATGCCAAGCTTGTTCGGGAGGTTAATGGGCAAAATTGGCTCTGGTGCACAGCTCCACGTGCATTGACATGTTCCTGCTGTTATATTCCGCTTCCCATTTCCGGATGAATTGATCCGCGAGTTCCTGACACGTGACTGTGACCAGAATGGGTGCTGTGGCGTATGTGTCTGTACTTCTTTGGATCAACCGGCCGCGCTGTGGGTCGCCGTAGGGGGCGCCGTCATCAACAACATCACCAGCAGAGAGAGGGCTGACCTTGCCCTTCAACATTCAAGCGCCGGGACTTTGATTTTCATAATCTACAGGAAATAACTCAGTCACGACTGATCGTGAAGAGAGTTTTTTATGGTTGGTGAAAAGGTGAAATGTCATGAACTGATGTCACCAATAGCAAACATGCTTGATACTAATAAGCAGGTAACTAATGGTATGTCCGATACTAGGCGCAACATTTGGAGCTCAAAGCAGTCAAATGACTCACATTAAAGTGTGAAATAAAGTATAAAAAAAAGAAATGGTCATCCTGTGATTAGCCATCATTGCATTTGAAATACACCCAAGTTATTTGCATGCGTGTTTGAATGTATCAAGTTCATCAAAACATTTCAATCCCACCAATTCATCACATTACATACACCTTCTTCCACGGCAGCCCACAAAAACCATTCCAAGGTGTTAAACACGGAGCGGTTGCTTGATTGAAGCAGAGAAAGTTCCGTTCTATCTCTGCTACACAAGAGGAGTGGAGAAATATGCTGTTTAGAAAAGTAATTGCTTTGACTTACATGGCTTCTCTCGCAGTAAATGATGCAATACTTATCTGGCAGAAGCAGACGCTACTATTGCTACACCTAGCCTAAGGCTTCCTTCTGCCTGCCTTTGCATCTGTTTGCCCACATTTTGCTTTGTTATTGCCAATTGGGTCAAAAGTCAGTGCATCTCCTTTGAATTGACATATTAACACAACATTCTTATTCCGTGCAAACTGTCCCTTCATTCCAGTGCCAGCATCATGTGCTGCAGTTGCAGACCTTAGAAATAGTCCAGGTCAACAGCTTTCTGGGACTCGCTTTGATTGAGCCCAAAGCGCAAGGACGAAAACTGTTGACTCAGTTGAAACGTGGCTCTGAAAGAATATATCCTCAGGTTCCCTCAAGCATCACGATATGCAGAGACTCAAATTTTGGCAAGTCAACCATCATATCAGTGAAGTTGATATGTCGATTGCAATAGTGGTCCAAGCGTTCAAAATTATGGAAAATATATGGACTTTTTATTTGAATCGTGAAGGAATTCGTTGCATATATGTTTGCAATTACAGCCTAGTGAATGTTTAAAGAGGCATGAGATATAATAATCAAGAGAAATGTGACTTTGTTACTTTTAAAAATATAATAGACTGTAAAACAACTCTGCAGTTCACAGACAAAATGAATTTTTGCCAGATGTGTATCATAATTTAAGAATGCAGTTATTCAATAAGGAATTTGTCGATGAAATTGAAGCAAAAAGTACCCTGTCTTTGTATAAATATCTTAAAGTCCGTTCTACTAGAGAAAATTATCTATTTCATTACAATGGTTTTGATGGCGCCAGGTTAAAATTCAAAGCAAGAACTAAGTGTCTCGCTCTACAGGCGGACTTGCATAGATGGGACACATCGGAACATGATAGTTGTACTTTATGTGGTTCAGGAACAGAAGACTTGAAACATTTCTTTTTCTATGGCCAAACTTTACTGACCTGCGAATTAAGTATTTTAAATTACTGGAGTCCAGACTAACCACGAGTGGCAATACATATATTTGGCAAGGATCATGAACGGCTCATTATTTACCAAACTATGCATGCTTTTGGGACACAATAGTTCACACATAAATGAAACAGCCATTTTTGAATTTGATAATGTATGTAAAAAAAATCCTGTTCGATGCGTGGTCCCGCCGAAAAGAGTATCTGGACGATTTGGTTAGCGGCGTAGACTCTACATAGGTCTAATGGTACCTCACAATGTGAATATTTTCATCACTTTTAACACACGGGTGTGTGTTCTTGCGCATCGTCTCCGGACTGCTCACACATCAGGCTGGTATCTGTTTGGAACATTTATCTTAGATGTATTTTAGATTTTATATATTTCTTCTTGTATGTTGTCATGGATGTCTTAGATGTATGTTGGTTTGTATATAGTTATCATTTTATGCTATCATGGACGCATCGTGGAAATACCCCGGTCTACGGTGCCCCCGTGTCAAAGGGGTAGTTTTTCCGAAAAAAAATATATAATAAATCATACTCTATTTTTCACAGCCGATGTTAACCAAAACCGACAGTTTCTGAAATTGTGTGAACTGTGATATTAGAAATCATTCATTGTGGACACCTCCAAAACTATTGCAACGTATGTGAACACATTTGACATGAACGCAGATGTTATGAACACAGAGCAATGTTTGAAACAAGATAGATTTATAATCATAAATCTTGAATATTTTAAAACCTTTACAGACAGACAGCCTATTGCAGTTTGTGTATGCCATCGGCTATTGCACGCCTAATGAAAAAAGAAAACAAAATGTGGCTGTTTAAATCGCGCTGATCAGTTGATTTCAAAGTCTAAGTTTAACATAGGTTTAAATCTTTAAAAATTGAAGATGCAGCCCCAACATCTATTTGTTCATTGGTCACTGTGCACCCAATGTGAACAAACGTGTATGGTATTTAACATCATGCTGGCAAGGGGCATTTCAAAGTTAACCCTTTGCCACATGACTAGGAAAAAATGAACTCACTACCACCAACAACTTAATACAGCAAATTTCATCTTGGCTCCTGGATTGCCCTGATCTATCAAGCTAAGCCTTTCCAAAGCATGCTTTGCATCATAACCCTAGGATATGCAAAACAACTTGTCTGTCAAAAAATGACATTTTTTTCTGAATACGTATTCGTCCAGTCCAGCAGCCAGTTCAAATTGAGTGCACGGATCATGACAGTGGCGTCATGCAGATGACGTTACCGAGGGTGACCAGCAAGGTTACTGCGCCTTGTAAAAAGACCTAACGCCAGCTTTCCGCCAGAAGTTGCGCAGATGTAGGATGTGCCTCGTTAGTCCGAGACGCGTCCCAACATATCACATACCAGCTTTCCTGGCCTTCGCATATCTTTCCATAGTGTTGAGTTCTTGGCCCTTATAGTTTGTTCTTCTTCTTCTTCTTCTTCTTCTTCTTCTTCTTCTTCTTCTTCTTCTTCTTCTTCTTCTTCTTCTTCTTCTTCTTCTTCTTCTTCTTCTTCTTCTTCTTCTTCTTCTTCTTCTTCTTCTTCTCCTTCTTCTTCTTCTTCTTCTTCTTCTTCTTCTTCTTCTTCTCCTTCTTCTCCTCCTCCTCCTCCTCCTCCTCCTCCTCCTCCTCCTCATGATGTCTGGGTGCAAACCCAGACATTTTGTTTTTCCAAGAATCCTTTTTTCTTTCTTTCTTTCTTTCTTTCTTTCTTTCTTTCTCTCTCTCTCTTTCTTTCTTTCTTTCTTCTTTACGACCAAATTTGTCCGGAGTTTTTCTCAGATACTATTATTCCGACAATCACCAAACTTGCCATGGTGACTTACCTACCGGTGAAATTCAGCACCTGGTTGGAATAGCCTTGATGTTTAAAATTATGCAAATGAGGGGCAAATAAAATTTTAAAAGCTTCATATCTTCCTAAATATTGCAAATACTCAAAATTTCAATGTGCATATATAGGTTTGTGACACCTGCCAATATAATGGACAGTACAAGTTAAGTAGAATTTCAAATTATGCTAATAAGGGGCTTTGAAAAATGTCAAAGTTGAATACCTCCAAAATTATTATACATAGACATACCATTTCAACTTCAATTTATAGGTTTGTGGCAAAGCCGCATCCAATTAACCATGAACCAAAGTTGTAGGATTTTAATTTATGCAAATAAGGTAAACATGCAAAATGTACATCTTGAATAGCTTCAAAACTATTATAGATAGAGGTGCCATTCCTACTTCAATTTATGGGTTTGTGGCAAAGCCGCATCCAGTGAACCATAATCCAAAGTTGTAGGCATTCAACTTATGCAAATTAGGCAAATACACAAAATTCAATGTTGAATAGCTTCTAAACTATTATAGATACTAGTTTCATTCAAACTCCCTTTCATAAGTTTGTGACATGGCCACATCCAATGAACCAAGAGCCAAGGTTGTAGCCTTTTACTTTATAAAAATTAGGCTAATACACGAAATTTAGATTATGTTGAACAATGGCAAAGTGTAGCATTTCAAACTGTTCTCATTTTGAAGGCATCCAGGCAGATTTGCTGTGAAGCAAATCTTCTTTTCTAGTTTCCCTTTTCCTTCTCCTTCTTCTTCTTCTCCTTCTTTTTATCAATTGAAGCCAGACTTGCTTGTCATCAGACTTTCAGTTTCTTTGCTTCTTTAATAAGCCGCGATGAAGGGACTGGACAGAGAGTACCAAGCCAAATTACGCAAAATTGATTGCTGTTTATCACACGTTAAATTGTACAAATTTAAATTCTCTTGATCACTTTTCAGATGACACAAAATTGGATACTCTTGATCAAATGTCACATTGCACAAAACTGAATTCTTTGGGTCTATGTCATATTGCACAAGCTTAAATTACTTTGTTCACATGTTAGGTTGTACACAAATTTAATTTTCTTGAACGCTGATCAAATTGCACAAAATTAAACTCAACTCGGATGCCGTGTGAAAAAAATGCAGTTGATCCCAAGCCACCGTAACTTAATTTTGCTCTCATGGTATCCGCCAATCTTTTTCCCCCACTTGCCTGAAACGGGTGCATCAGCATAATACACTTGATTGCATTGTTTGTTGTCAATTGTCAACTGTCTATAGTAAATCTCAGGAGTTACTGAATGGTCCCTAAGCTTATCAAGTGTAAATGAAATTGGAACACTTCTGGCCCTTTCTTTCTCACACAAAGTGTAAAATTGTTATACATCTGCGTTCGCAAAACATAACCCATGCATGGATTATTTGTAAGAACATTAGTCGATGGGTTTTGCCTCTGGGTAATGGCATTAACATTCAGCAAAATCTGAAGAGACAAGCAGTAAGTGATTTGCCATGTTATACAGATGCCTGGCCCAGCTGCCTTGTATAAATATATGACATATACATTATGGTATTGGCACGAAAAGCAAGGCACAGTGGGGCCATGGTCACCGTAATGGTGACAAGTGCCTGCGTCCATTCAATAAAACCTGCGTTGGTCATCAGTGTTTGCACCCTGTGTGTGTGGTAGAATAATCAGACGAGGCTTGTTTGGATGCTGGTGTTTTGCCTTCACCGGTCTTCCTGGTCGACTGGCCACCAAAATAAATACCAAAATTTAACGTTTGATGATCTATAGTCAGTGAGAACCGTGCAGTGGCAATAAAGGCCCGTGGGAAACAGGTTCTTTGGTAACTTTAGGGGACAATCATGTGGATATGAGGTTGAAGAAACCAGGCCCCGCGAGCTCTTATTGCAATTGAGTCACTAGAAGAAACAAAAGACAACAGGATATTTTCATTAGATCTGGGAAAGTTGGGTCATAGATCTATCGGATGATACAAAGTTGTCTCTGCATCAATATTTATCTTGCCTACATCTCCGGGAAAGCAGGGTAGCAGGGTTCGGGAGGCACCTACTTTCAACAGTGACGCGCAGTAACAGAATGGATCGTCCCTTGAACTTGAGAGCTAAACAACGTCGCTCAGTCACCGTCCATTTGGGACACCATTACTTCTGCAATATGCAACCTCATTTTATACAGGATTTTCGTGTAAATTGATAGAAACCAGCCCATAATAATGTCAGGAAAAAATACCAACAAGAAGGGAAAATAAACCGACAAAAAGGTGTTGAACATACTGTACAGCTTTGGAAATTCTTGCAGAGTTCGACAAAATGCTGACAGCAACAGTACAGTTTTAATAGCCCATGTTTCTACAGGTACAACCCGTGCATCAAAACTTCCCAGCCAGTCACATGCATCTGCAGGCCGCCATTTTTATTTTTCATTCTCAACTGAGGAATCCATTTGTACAAAATAAAATCTTTTCCCGTAACATCGTGAAGATTATGATCCTGGAAATGTATGGCACTATTTTTTCGTCTGTCCTACCTATACAATTCAAAGGGATCATTTGCATAATTCAGTAACTGAGTACGCATCCTTCAGCCTAGAGACTGTTCTATTTGGCGCTCCTAATTGCACTTTTGAAAGTAACAAAACAATATTTCTAGCCGTTCAAAAATTCATTATCAATACCAAACGTTTTCAGCTCAGTGCCGTTACATAATCAACTAAATCACATGAATTTATCCTCGGTTTTTGCGTTATAATAAAATTAATTACCATAGTATATTATTGATCACTGAATATTAGTAAATGTACATAAAGCCCCACTATCTGTCCAGTACAACTGTGGTGTCCTTCTTAAATTCGTTCTACTTGATGCAGTGCTCCAACACCGCTGTCGTCTTGGTGGAGCACTGCTGAAAGCTTTGTCTTGTTCCGTCTGTCCTGTGTTATTGTATTTTCTTTGCAAGAGGGGTTAATATAGGGCCTGGCCCTTCTCCCCAATTGTATTCTTTTTGAATAAAATATGTTTAAACCATGATCCTGGCGAACAAGTATTCTGTATGTGCAATCGTCAAACCAAATTTCGTTTTGTCAAGAAAAGATCAGTAGTATATGATCATGTCCAAATGGAATTCATAACAAGAAAGTGTTGTTTGGGGCGACGAATTTGTCGCATCATTTGTGAGGTGATATTCTATGAAGTATGTTAATCATACATCACGTGATGTGCATCAGCATCGGTGTTTGTGACCGGTCCTCAGTTTCAATGTACAACACGGGAAGAGCGTGCACAATCGGCCAACTTGACCACATTATTGCGTCTCTATATAAATTGGCAGGTCTGAGAAATGTTCATAACCGAGGTCATGACCAAGTGATCCTATTATCTTTATCTTCGAATTAACTGCACAGGGGTTTTTGGGGGGGGGGGGCGGGGGTAGTGGGGGGTTGTTTTTTTGTTGTTGTTGTTTTTTTTTTTTTTTTTGTTTTGTTTTGTTTTGTTTTGTTTTTTTTTGTTTTTTTTTTTTTTTTGTTTTTTGTATTTTTTTTTTTTTTTTTTGTTTTTTGTTGTTTTGTTTTGCTTTGTTTTGTTTTGCTTTGTTTTTTTTTTTTGCTTCGTTAATTAGTAGACTTTCTCGGGCGATAGACTGCTGGCCCGGGCCAACAGTCTATCGCCCTGAGAATGTCTGCTAAGGAGGCAACAGTTTTGGATGCCAACCATTAGCACGGGCCGCGGTGAAAGGTTCGCAACTGTTGTGGAGCAAAGGGGTGTATATGTGTCTAACCATACACGCAGGGGTGCAAAGCTTCTCTGTGTATTAAACTGTATATATTGTAAAGTGGGTGGGGTGTAAGTTATATGAGAGCGCATGCAGTGACGCTGCACGTGGCACGTGGCACGTGTTTATGAATAGGTGTCTTTTTAGCTCAGCTGGCTTGTCAGCCAGCAGAGCTCATGCCATCGCTCTTCGTCCGCCGTCTGTTCTCAATTAACTTTTTCGACGTCTTCTCCAAATCGTGAGCCAGATTCACTTTAAACTTGGTGGCAAGGTATGATTGGGTGGGTCTCTTACAAGTTTTTTTTCTCCAAATGGTCAGGCTCCAATGATTTTTTTTTTTTTTCGTTTTGGGGACAAACCCTAAAAAAATCTTCTCAAAACCGCTTACCTTATTGCTTTGATATCACACAGGAACACTCCTAGGGACTCCGATGTTTTAATTTGTTCACCAGGTGGTGCTGCAATTTTTCCTATTTTGGGGGGGTTCTTTTGTGTGTTTTTGCTATTTTTGACTTCTTCTGTGAAATCGTCAACTACTTCAAACTTGGTGGCAATGTTTCTCTAGTGGGTATTTTGTTCAAATGGTCACGCTCCAACGATCTTTGTATTTTTTAATGATTTTTTTGTTCCTTTTTGGCAAATTTGAAAAAAAAAAAATTCTTTGAAACCGCTTATCCAGTTCCTTCGAATTGACACAGGGACACTCTAAGGGACTCGTAGTTGTTAATATGTTCACCAGATGGTGCTGCTTTTTGGCCTTTTTTTTATGAATTTTAGTATGTTTTGTTTTCTTTTTGTCCCTGCCTTCATGGACGAAGTTGTGCGTCCACTTTGCTTCCGCGTTAAGACATAGAATATGAACAGCCTTGGGCGAAATGGATCCTAGATGCGAAGACCGATTCGCTCATTGCAGAAATGGTGAGAATGAGGAGTTAAAAACAGCTTTTAGACTGATCATTGTATGACAGATATGGGCTCCAATAGCGGTTTTATGACTCAGATAACATTTATTTGTGAATTTGCTTACTGTTTCCACAATATTTACGAGATTTTGTGTGGCGTGAGTGTGTCTAGATAGCTGACCTGATTTTAGAACATGGATCACGTGCACATCAACTTGGTCAAAATCAAATACCTCACTCTACACCATCAAACAACAGCTGGAAAAGTAACCCCACTGTTTTGATTCAAGGCCTCTGCTTAATATTTTCACGACAGGTGCTGTGCAGTGGCAATAGAAACTGTTTTGTGCAGGGCAGACACATACACGTAAACGGAATGTTGCATCCCAGACAGACAACGAGTGCGTGTCTTTTGACATTTTGTGCACGTTCGTGTGGAAACATGGCGGACCAACAAATCGAAAAAAAGTATTGTGTAATCATGCAGACAATGATAGCCATCACAGATAGCTCGTTGCACACAGGTACAGCACATCAAACAATGCATTTTTTTTTCTAAAGTTTGTGGGTCAACACATACTTTGCTGTTTTTCCTGAAATTCTTTCTTTCTTCTTTCGTCTTTACCAGCAAATTTGTCCGACACTTTGAACGGGCACTATTATACATAGAAACTCCAAACTTGGCATGATTGTACCTCCATACAAAGAGTTGGACTGTTTTATACAGAGGAATGAAGATGTTTATAATTATGCAATGTCATTCCAACTTCTACTAGGGGGTTATTAACCAATGCGCATCTAATGAATTTAAAACAAAAGCTGTAGCAGTTTAAATTATGCTAATTAGAATTATTGGAAATTTTAAACCTTTAATATCTTCAAAACTATTGTAGATAGAGATGTCATTTTAATTTCTACTAGGGGGTTCTAAATGAATCTAAAACAAAAGTTGTAGCAATTTAAATTATGCTAATTGGCAGTATTCGAAATTTTCAATCTTGAATATCTTCAACAATATAATAGATAAAGATATCATTCCAACTTCTACTGGGGGGTCGTTGACCATTACGCACTTAATGAATTAAAAATAAAAGTTGTAGCAATTTAGATTATGCTAAATAGCACCATTAGAAATTTTAAATCTTGAATAACTTCAAAGCTATGATAGATAGAGATGCTATTCCAACATCTACTCCTGTGTTATGGAATAGTTGTACATTGCCATACCAATATGGTTTGAAGACACACACACTGATTTGCTATGCAGCAAGTCATCTTTCCTGGTTTAATTCTTATTTTTGATGAGATGCAGTGCGTACTATTATAATATGTTTAAAGAGGAGTACTTGTTATTGTGAACTGGTTTTACTGTCCATCACTTTTAGTTGATTGTATGTTTTTATGTCTTGTAATGTCGGAATAAGTAGCCCATGGTTAGTGTTTTATGTACATCACACCGACTTTAAATAAAGATATGCCCATATATATGTCTATAGAGAGAACCTGAGGATCAGAGAGCAAACCACAGCTCTACCAATACGGAATTTACCATGGGACATTCTTCAATTACTGACCGTGTTGCTGAGCCCAAAGTAAATGAATTTAAATTACATAAACTTTGTCTGTCAGAGAAATGATGAGTGGTCAAGCTCGGATGTCTTGACGCAAAGTATGATGATGATGAATCACAATCCCAAGACAGCGGATCCGGTGCGTGTTTGGTGAGAAAAATTTCATTTCTCTTGATTTTGATGAGATGTACTTCCTGCATTTAGCTTAGATTGGGACAGCTCTGCCAGTTGGTGCATGGGCTGAGGTGTAGGAAGAAAGCGGGTGAAAATTGAAAAATGGCATGGTCCAGGGGGGAGTGGTGCCCAATTTTCCATTAAAAAAAACAAAATGATTGTCTCGCTTTTTTAATGAAATATTTAGCTTAGATTGGGACTGCCTCTTGGTGGGCTGAGGTGAAGGAGGAAGGCGGGTAAAAATTGAAAAATGGCATGGTCCAGGGGGGAGTGGTGCCCAATTTTTCTTTTTTTTTCTTCTTCTTTTTAAACAAAATGATTGTCTCGCTTTTAATGAAACGTTTAGGTTACATTGGGACATCTCTGCCAGTTGTTGGGCTGAGGTGGAAGAGGAAGGCGGATTAAAATTGAAAAATAGCATAGTTCAGGGGAAGTGCTGCCGAATTTTTCATTTTTTTTAACAAAATGATTGTCTCGCCTTTTTAATGAAACGTTTAGCTTAGATTGGGACATCTTTGTCAGTTGGTGGGCTGCGATGTAGGAAGACAAGGGGGTTAAAATTGAAAAATGGCATGATCCATGGGAAGTGCTGCGCCCAATCTTTATTTCCAACAAAATGATTGTCTCACTTTTTCATGCAAATATGCCTCAGAGTGCCCAGAATGCAAGACTTTAAGCGTCTAATGTGAAATTTTTTACGAGCGACATTACTGTTCCAGGGCAGTTAGCTAGCATGGGCAACAGACCTTGACATTTGTCAGTCTTGAGTTGAGGAGGAAAGGAGGATGTAAATCTGAAAAATACTTGATGTAGGGAAATCCCTGCCCAAATTTTCTTTTAGCGATCAATACATAGAAAATACTCTCCCAAAAAGTCTTGTTTAGATGCTATAAAGTTTACTTTTTTCAGATTCGTGGGTGTATACATTTCTGAAACATTTACTCTTTAGTTGCTGCAGTGTCCACTGTTCACAACACATAGACAGATACTCATGGCAGGGGTATCATATATCATACAAAGTGGTCTTCTTAATATTAACTTAGACAGTTTAAACAGATCTGACAAAGTTCACTTACTACCTTATGACAGTCCATCTCCTGGTGGTTCACGTGCGGGCCGGTACTATTCATCCCATTTTTTTCCGCGAGCAGTATTCATGTGAACAGTGTTGGCTGGCCTCGACAGTATTGTATTCTGATAATGCATACTTCTGTCTGTCCTGTAACTGTGATGTCTGATCTTTTTCTATGTATGTCCTTGTCGACGTTACGTCAATGTGGTGTCCTGTGGCCCGTCTTTACCTTTTGTACAGCATTTGTATTGTTCATTTATTTCTTTTTTTTTCACGAGAGGGATTTATATAGGCAGAGCCTGTTTCCCGATCGCTTTTTTGAATGAAAATATGTTTAAACCAGTCCATCTGTCTCTCACATTTGTAATTGTTTAAATATGTAGGCAACATCCAATTATATAGTCAATTCTAGGCGATTTTCCAGTTTTTAGACACTGATGACATGGACGTTACTTGAATTAAATGTATGTTACGTTTTTGTGCCTCCCTTCAAATATTTAAAATATTGACGCACAAAAAGGAAGTGTTCAACATGGTTTCTATTGAATTTCCATCCTTTTAATTTTTACTTGGTAACCTTTTTTGTATATATGTACATTGATTATATTGAATTATATTGTATTTATAATGTTATTTGTATTTACCTGAGGAGAGAAATTAATATTAGTCATGCAATGGCTACTTTTTCGATCCTCGTTAAAGAAATAAAGTATATTATTATTATACATTTTAGTCATAGAAAACCTGCTTTACTGGTTCCTGTAATTTCAAAGACTGCATTGACTATAATGTGATTTGATATGAATGGATTTCATTACCAACAATCATGGATCTATAAGTGTCATTATAGTGTGTACCATTTCTCTCTCTTCTTTCTTTCTTTCTTTCTTTCTTTCTTTCTTTCTTTCTTTCTTTCTTTCTTTCTTTCTTTCTTTCTTTCTTTCCTTCTTTCTTTCTTTCTTTCTTCATGTTGTCATTATATTTTTTGTACCTTTTCAAGCAGTCCCTTATAGACTTTGCCAGCCGACAGAGCCAAGATAAAGGGGCACTTTCCGAGCTAACTCTGTCCAGGGCTGCAGCAACATGCACCAACACACATGGCGTGGCCGGCATATGCATTCAAAAGTGAACTTGTGAAGCAGTTAAAGTAACTCTACATTTTCACTTAGCTATGGTAGCTATAACTGTGTGCATGTAAATGTACATCAGTTCAACACAGAATAATGTTAGTATTTTAGAATTTTAACCATTGAGTGTGTAGCCCTTAGTAGCTGAACTGTCTGGACTCTAACTGATTGTCCTGGTTGGATTTTTTTATGAATTTGTTTTCTTCTTTTTGAGGGCAAATCTTGCAAAAAAAAAAAAGTTTTTCTCCGAGACCGCTCACCCAATTGCTTTGATATATCACATGGTAACACGATGTACCTTTCCTCTTGATTACTATGTAAGTCAATGGGCATCCTAATGCTCAATTGCAACATCATGTATTTTCTCCTCCAAGTAGCAATGTTCTTTTTAAAGTTCTCTTCAAATATTCTTCAATTTCTCATGCTCCAGTAAAATTTATATTTTCATTTCTTCAGGCAAATCTTACAAATACATGTACTTCTAAATGTCATATGCACTCAGCTAAAGCTCAACACAGGTCTCTTTCAGTTGCAACTTTGATTTTTGTGAACAAGCTTAGGTCAGCTGAGCACTGGCTGTTCATACAAACCTTTTGTTAATTTTTCCAATGTGCTTTATGCAAATTGTACACATATACAATTCTATGTGTGTGGCGCACCACGTGTTCTGCCCTGCTCGTTGGTGCCCCCGATGCAAAGGGGTGGTTTCACAAATAATTATATTAAATAAATAAATAAATAAATAAATAAATAAATAAATAAATAAATAAATAAATAAATAAATAAATAAATAAATAAATAAATAATAAATAGTCACCATGCATAAATGGCAATTCATATTTCAGTACATAGTCACCATGCTTAAATGGTAATTCACTTTTCAGTACATAGTCACCGTGCTTAAAACGGCAATTCACTTTTCAGTACATGTAGTCACCGTCCGTATATCATGGAAGTCCAAAAGTAAACGGCAACGGGGACTTTCCAATCTTTTTATCATCTGTTCATTAAAAATTTATCATTTCTTTAGAAGAGTTAGGCTTACACCAGATTTCAATTTCTTACATTGTGGTTGGCAAATTGTTCGAATCCATAACTTAAAGTATCCAGATCAATTATTATCTACTGTACTGGCCTCATAATGCAACTATGAATTTCATATAATATACAAATCAAAGCCTATTATATTTTTCACTATCTGTTGATTGTCCGATTAAGTCAATTATTAGAAATTATGTGCAGATTAAAAGTCTTTCATTATGATAAGTTGATTGGGTGTAAATTGTGATTTTCTAGTTCAAATAATTACGAAAGGCATATCATATTACGCGCGCGCTGCCAAATTATTTCAGTGCCTACGTTACGTGCATTATTTCATTAGCGATGCCTTTCATGTGTCTTCCAATAATTGAGCCTGTGGGATGAAGGGTCGCTCCATAGCATGTACTTGTGATGAACCGTTCAAATTCTGTAGAGAACAATACACTGACTGACGGTAACATTGTGGTTCTTTGCATTTTGGTGTTCAGTGGCACGTGCTTTGAATGTCATGAATTTCTCCGCCACACTTGGTCAAAATAGCCGACAAAATTCCCGCTGCCCCAATTAATAACACATATATACTGACTGAATCTTAGGCTCTCCGTGCCCAGCCTGCTCACTACACAGACAAACATGGAAACCCTCAATATTTATTTTAACCAACAAACTGTTTAACAAATATAAGAGAAACGAAAAATCTTAGGTTCTGTCCGACCGGTTCTGGATAATTTTGTGCATTTTGAGTGTTTTAGATATCTTGGTTGACATATATACTCGTCCGTCATATATGATATATTGCAATCGACCCCCCTTAAAGACCAGAAATGGCTGCCAATGTGCCGACTCACATATTGAAGATAAAATGCATTATGTGTTGAAATGTATCCGATATGATGAGCCGCTCCGAGAAACAATGCAACGCAATTTAGAGAGATAGATATACTGATGCAATTTTACCTAATGAGGAACAGTTAAAATTCCTTGGCAGGCTCAGATGGAGTCTACGATGTACTGAGACAAATTGTGAAGTTCATTGATGCAGTTTTCACTAATCGCACGCGAGCCAGTAAAAAAAGCACGTAACTTCCTGCACTCTCGGTGACAGAGCAACTCGTCAATGATTATGATAATGTTGATACCTCTTCATTCCCTTTTATTTATTTATTTATTTATTTATTTATTTATTTATTTATTTATTTATTTATTTATTCATTCATTCATTCATTCATTCATTCATTTATTTATTTATTTATTTATTTATTTATTTATTTATTTATTTATTTATTATTTATTTATTTATTTATTTGTCTGTCTGTCGGTCTGTTTATTTGTTTGTCTGTCTGTCTGTTTGTTTGCTTGCTTGTTTCTTTCTTTCTTTGTTCGTTCGTTTGTTTGTTCATTTATCAATTCATATATTTTCCTTTGTTTTTTTACATAGTGTAAATGTTAGTCTCTGTTACTGCTGTTCTATATTTGTGTGTGCGTTTATACTTGGCAGATTGCCGAAATATTTTTACGTCTTGGGTTCAGTCAATAAAGTTTTCGTCCTGTGTGTCTTGTACATGTATATTGTGCGTCTCCGTGTCTGTGGAACCCCGATTAGTAACACTATTAATTTGTACTATTCGGCAAACCAGTTTGAAATAAATATGTTTAAACTAAACTTAATTTCACGTGTCTAACTCTGCAACCTCCACAGCCAGGACAATCTGAAGAAATGGACCAGTACTTCAGACATGGTGGTCAATGCACCGTGTAATTAACCTTTGGATCTTTGATTACAGACAATGGGTATATTTTTACCAAACTGGTCGTTTCAGATAGATATATCTCCACGTATTATCTGACCGTAATCAAATAAAAACCAATTAACTCATTAATCCCTTAAGGGGGAAAAACGCATGGGGGATTATCTAAATGACCAGTACTATACCAGTTCTTTTCAGATGCGTATCGAAACAGAGAGAGTTCTGCAAACTTTACCACTCTCAAAGACACGTATAATTTGTTTTTGTATCGCCTTTGATTGAAAAAAAAATAAATAAAACAACGCAAGATATATATATATATATATATATATATATATATATATATATATATATATATATATATATATATATATATATATATATATATACATATATATATAGAGAGAGAGAGAGAGAATTAGCTGGTATGCTTCTGCAGATGCATATATTGACATAAAAAGCACACTATTTGTTACTTTATCTTGATTTCATTTTTATTCCAAACGCTTGTATTTATACAACAATTTTGAAATTTGATTTTCATTTTTAGTGACTCCTGTAAAGTCTGGTAATCAATTGAGCACATATTCGTTATGTTCTGTTGATAATGCATATATCTTTCATGATATATGTGCACATTTGGTTTGAAAGTGAAGTCACCTTAACCCGTTGCACGTCGCGTTAAATATTTTCATCGAATAAACGGAGTTGAAGCACGTTCCAGGCCAGTAACATCTCCTGAAGTCATCATGCTACACATAAAATTCAAACTGGTCTTACACGGCAACAAGTGTGTATGATTCCTATTAGTCAATAATACCCCCAAAAGATATGCTATTATATAATTACGTTTGACTAAACAATGAAGTGTGGTTTGCGTGCTTACATATGGGTCGAGCGAATTAAAACCTTCATTGCGAGAAACATTTATTGCTGAACTTGTCTCCCAATATGGAATTGTGTCTTTAAACCAAATGTACAGGCTATACATTATTCCAACGGATTTATTTTTAATTAAAGAGGTCCTAATTGGTACATACGGTTTCTGAGATTTAATTCTGTTATCCATAATTGTGTGGGACGTAAAACTCTAGAAACCTAAGATCATGCCGAAAGTTGAGTATTGTGTTTTAATTGGATAATTGCTCGGACTCACACGAGGATTTGAATAATAATAATACATCAGGGCTATCATATTTCCACACAATACCGTGTAATTGAAAGTATTAGTGTAAGATTATGTGCTTATAATATCATTTTAAATGCAGCGGGGGTAAAGATGTAAACCCAAAGCTGCTTTAGGTCCCTCCCATGCCTATTATCCCTGTGTCCCAACTCAGACATTCTGTTTTTCTACTGATTCTTTCTTTCTTTCTTGGAAGGAAAATTTTCTCCAGCGTTTTTCTTTTTGGGCTGCCGCGATACTAGAGACACGATTTTGATACGGTTATACCTCTACTCATAGCATTATCTTACTTTTTATGTAGAAGAATATAGATGAAGATTATGCAAACTATGGCCATTTGAAATGTTAAATCTTGAGTATCTGAAAACTTGCGATAGATGGAAATGTCAATAAAACAACTACTTGTATGTCATTGATCATAGTACATCCAGTGAACAGTGAACAATTGTTTCATCATTTGAAATAATCCCACTAAGTTATGTAAAAAATTCAATTTGTTTACAGATATGAGAGATATTCAAACCATTCTTTTGTATGGCTTTCTTGCCACTGTGCTTTTGATGCATATTAATTCTGTCAGTGCCGATCACACCTAGTGTCAATCTACTTAAGTAAAACTAGTCTGAATTATCATCAGGATCTCAGATTCGCATTCATCGTAAAAAGACCTTTCATTCAAATACCAACATGCCTCTAGTTCCCGAGGAAAGCTGTTGACTCAGTCCAAAATTAAGCACTTAAAGAGTTAAATAATTCACAGCATTTTAGTTTTCGTTACCTTAAGCAGTGTCATGCTTATTGAGAAAGGACGCCAAAATCCTTTGACTCGAAGAGTACCTGAAAATACTGCACTTCATCTAGTTCTAAACTTGACAGATCACTTCTAGTGTGTATCCATAACCTTCGGGCACAGAGCTGTGAGGGAAGCGATGTTTCTATTAGGGCTGTCTGTGTTTGCGTTGTACGCTGATTTTTTTTTTTTTTTTTATTTCAATGCGCCCAATGCGCCCAATGCGCTCAATGCGCGCCGAGAAAAGCTGTTGACCTGGGATATTTTCTCTGGAACCTAAGGCATGCTGGTACTTGAATGAAAGATCTTTTCACGAGGAATACGAATCTGAGATCCTGATGATAATTCAGACTAATTTCACTTTAGTACATTGACTTTAGTCGTTAATGGCACTGGAAGAGTTAAATTGTCCTGTTGGCAGTCCTGCGCGATCTTCGGTCCTCCGACTCGGCCAGCCTTGGTGCTAAATTTCATAGTGGTGCTCCTCGTTACCTCGTGGTGTCCAGCAAGCGCGTGTACACCAGACAATCCTGCACCATGTTGTACGCTGTGTTTTATGTGTACTTTCATCTTTTTTTCATACTTCGCTTGCTTCTTATCCATAATTTGTGTTGGATTCTATCCTTGAGTATGTTTGTTTTATATACTGTATGTATTTCATTTTAATGGAGATCTTGTTTTGTTTGTTTTTTTCGTTTTTCGGGGGAGGGGGTTAAACCGGTTTAATAAATAAATAGATAAATAAATAGATAAATGGTAATTGGGATGTGTACTTCTAACGTATACATCAAACTGAAAAAAAAATCAATTAACTAAAGCACAACGACGATGACATACATCAAATATTTAAAAAAATTGAAATACTGAAAACAAGTAGATGTGACTGACTGACAACATTCATATGCTATAAATACGTTTACTTTACTTATTCATTTTTAATTCATTTTTAATAATTGATTTATTAATGTAGTAGTATTTATTTATTCACGCGTTTTACTTACTTCATTGTTGTTTCTGTATTTTTTTAGTTACTTCACACGTGATTTGCGTATTTGTCTAATATATCACCCGTTTACTGAACAAGTACTAGTGTTTGTCCTCTCAACCAGTTGTCGATGTATTAGGCCATCCAGTTGAAATAAATATGCATGGTTCACCACCATGTTATTCGATACAACCTCCTTGTAATGCCCAGGAAGTGTTAGAATCTTATGTTAATAAAATATACCAAAAGAAACAGTCCATAATCAGAGGTCGGGTTCATGCGTTGAATGAAGGGGGAGACGGATGCTACGATAAGCCCGTTGTAGTATCGTATCTCCATTGCGGGGACAGTGACTGCACTTGGCTCGCACATCCCCGGTCCACTATTAGCGGTAAAATGTTGCAACTTCTCCCAAGTTTTGTTGGTAAAATTGTGACTCTGTCACTGGTGACAAATGAACACGGGTTGGGGCAAGCTACATGAGTTTCAGATTTTTGTTGGTATACACGGTCATGCAGTTCTTGACAGATTCGTAAACAATCTGTCTCGTTCCTGACTAGCCTAAATACAACTCAGCGGGTCTCGACGAGCTCAACCTGAGAGTCCCTATAAAATGTTCAAGGACTGCCAGCCTGAATGATATTTCCGAAAGACTTGTTTGTAAAACGCTTTCCCTGGGCTGAACACGGAGCTTTCGATCCAGACCTGCAGCTGCCGGGGTCTCTCGGGCCATGTGGAGGTAAAAACAATAAGCAGAGTCAACAAAAAATCTTGAAATACCAGCACAAATATCACAGCGAGAGCTCTTGTGTAGCTGTGAGGCCGTTTCAAAGCACTGACGTGTTTTTATTTGGGCCGCAAATTGGGCTACTGGCTGTAAAAGTCTGGTAAGAGAAGGGATTTTCAAAGTTTGTCTAAAACACAGCGCAAAAGATTTGATATTGCAGGTGCAACCGACACAGACCCTGTACGTGCCGTCCGCCCACTGCGGCCCTGCATCAAACTTTGTTTTATCATTTGATCTCTCATTTTAATTGATATGGGATGTTTTGATTGATGTTATGTTTGTTATGATATTGCCTTACCCAGAGATCTGGGCTTCGATAGGAGTAATCATTTACATAGCGCCTCTCACACCTCGCCCCTTTTCTCTATTATTTCTGGGGAGCATACCTCAGTCCTTTCTATCTCAGGTCGGTAATAATTTTTCCAAAAGTTACAGAAATCGGCGTAAAATACTATATCTGTGATGAGAATTCCAGCGGCGATCACCAGCTCTGCTGCCGGGAGCTGGACGACTGTTTACTTTGGCTACTTGAGTGACAGGAGTGTAATTTCAGCTTGGCACATCCCCTTCAGCTATGATTGACATGTTTATATAAAACTCACTAATTTTATCACCACAAGAAGCCCATTCCCTGGCCTCATTACCATACGTATAAGAGCAAATGATTTAGAATTGCCTTCACTTGAGCTGTCAGGCTTGGAGGAGTTCACACACTTGAAGTCCAGACTTGAAGGGAATCCACACGCACACGTGCTGACAGTGTCGAGGTCTTGAAGCTCCGCCTGCCAACTTAGCAGAGAAGCGCGTCATTCTTACAGGGGCACAGACGAGTTCAGTCCAGAACCTGTGTCATCGTGTGCGAGCCAAGAAAAACTTGAAAGTGCCTGTAACTTGGTGAGTGCGGGATTGTTCTACCAAAATATTACGCGTGTACAGTGGACGGACAGACAGAAGTGGTCGCGCCGACGGGACTGGGGAGAAGCCGGGGAGGAGAAGGTCTGTGCTCAGACAGTTGTGAAGCAATTACAGCAATGATACCAGAACTGACAATAAAACAAGAAGACAACGATAACATGGAGCAACAGCATCTTCAGCCGCACGTGGAAGGTGGCTACAATGCGCACCTGGACTCAGACCAACACTCACAGGCAGATACGGACGAACTAAGAGACGATGATCTTTCTGGTGATGAGAGGCGAGGGAGCCGCAAAAGGCCATATGGCAAGCGTTCAGAGGACGGTATGTCACGGAAAATGAGACGCCCAAAACAGCCTCAGCAGCCACCACAAACGTTCGAGGATCTACAGAACCAACGAGTGTTAGCAAATGTCCGTGAGCGTCAAAGGACACAATCTCTTAATGACGCTTTTGCTCAGTTAAGGAAAATAATTCCCACACTCCCTTCAGACAAACTCAGCAAGATACAGACTCTCAAACTTGCAACGCGTTACATTGACTTTCTCTACCAAGTACTACGCAGTGACGAGGCCGATACATCCAAACTGATGCCGGCCAGTTGTAGTTATGTTGCTCACGAGAGACTTAGTTATGCGTTCTCCGTGTGGAGAATGGAGGGTGCCTGGTCTATGAGTGGACACTAGAGATACGTGTATTCCAAACAACACATCACAACTGTACATAACGGTAAGTAGGTCGTGCATGATCTCCTAACCCTGCTTGCCACTCTGCAGCTGTTGTCCTTCTCCTGTTATACGTGTACTCTCTGTAAAGTACTATATTCTTTTCCCTGTGCCCCTTCTCTTATTGCAGACTTCATGTTTATGTCAATCCCGGGGAGATCCGCTACATATACAGCTTATATTTCTAATACCTTTTAAAGATTCCTATCGTAGTTGAGGAAATGTTTAGGTAATAAAATCTGATGAACATGAGAATCACAGAGCAGGCACATTTCTTGTTGACATAAAATTAGCCTAGAATTCTTAGAAACAAAGTGAGTCGTTTAGTCTGTCTAAATTGGGGGAAGTTAGGAATTTTAAATGACAGATGTTTACAAAATTCTGCAGGATGTCTGTCCGCCGCTAATATCCGGAGAGACCGACAAAATAGAAGGATTGCTCCCCTCATCTTATGAGGCTAGACCTATGTTTTAGGCACAAGTTGAATGTTGTCAGGGACATGCCTCTTCAAAAGTCAGGCAGACACTTGGAAATTTCATCTTGGCACCGCACTCACAGCGCTGGCTGTCGTCAGTGCGCAGAAAATATGGAGATTTAGGGCTGATGGCAAACAGCAGAAAAGCTTAAGTCTGAACTCTAAGGGTCCCATCTGTCTTTCAAAATTATCGAGAACCTGCAGAAGTTAAATAGGAAGAATTGTAGCTAAAGAACCCAGGCACCAGTCCCATCAAATCCACTTGATCCTAATCCGGGCAATTTGGGGGGATGCTGGCCTCTAAATCGAATTTTCCCACCAGCGCTAAAGCGAGGTATCGTATGTCTGGCATCGCGATCATGTGTCATTGTATTCAGGAAGTCGTACTCGCATAATAAGTGCATGCATGGATTGCTCATGGCAAGTTTGATTTTGATTCAGTCAGTTGCAAATGATTGTCATCTCTCCACATAAAACTTTTAAGTTTATACTTCTGACTTCTTGGTGATGGTTGATATTGAAAAAAAGTTAATACGCACTCAGTTTTCTATGGTCAGACAGCAGGCATGAAAGAGTTTTGCCTCTCAAAAATGCAGCTGAAACAGATTCGTACTTGGGTGTTGCTCTTCTGCTGAATACATTGTCTGCTGACCCCGGGGACTTGTAAAATCATGACGATAGCACCATATGGATAATGCTACAAAAGAGATGTAGATTTTGTGATCCAAATCTTTCACTGGGGAAATGGCACTCAGTCAACTTACGATGTTTCCTGCTAAACAGACCAAAATCCGTGTTTTCTATAGTCCACTTGCAGAGACAACACAAAGCTGGATTATTTGAAGACAAAGTACGATGATAGACAGGACTTCAATGCATTACCAAGCTACGATAGTTTCTGTAGGTCCATAGAATGGGAATTACATTTCTTATGCAGGACAGAGTAATTATGTTGTTAGGGAACCTATACCTCTTTCATTCCTTAATTGGCAACTCCACGGAAATTGTTTTTCGAGCAAATTGCCCAAACAGACACCCTCTGCGGCGGTAAAGATGTGAAAACACCACATATGGTAAATTAGAAATAATCTGGATTTATTTCTAAATTGTACCCATAAAAGCACGGTCTTGATTTCTGGCAAATGAGTAGATAGCGACATCAGACCGTAACCAGTTATGACAAGGGTAATGAAAAGGACATAAAAATCAGCAAGTGTTGGCTGTGGCTGTGCGATGGCATTTCCACTTCATTCCACAGACTCTGCAGGACTCTGGTCACAACTGTAAGGGGTCCACAGAAATCAACAATCACTTCACAGGAAATGCCTTTCAACGTTCTCCGTCCAGATCTTGGACTTATTACACGTGATTAGATCCATGCCCTGCATAAAGACAGATTTAAAAAGCCAGGACTTGTTTGTTTGACAGTCAAATGCACCGTGTTTTTAGTCATTTATAAGTATCAAATACAAGGACTGAGGTTTTTTCACCTTGCATATCTCGTCGCATGCCCTCTTTGGTCTATATACATACATGTTTAAAAGTAGAAAAGGATACGCTTTTCACTTTTGTGACAACAATATATACAAAAAGGGTGTACTGAGCCTTCCAAATGGCCTTACTACTGAACCAAATAATTGTCACTTTAGGTAAGGTTTACATGGCTTGATTCTTTATTTACAAGACAGAAGAAAACTATATTAAATCAACACTTAATTTGCCGAACATTAATTTAATACTGTAGTGAAAACATGTCTGTATTCTATTTACTAGTATCTCCACCGAGATGAAGGCATCACCAGTAGTCCAAGATACTTGTGATATATATATTTAAAGGAGAAGCCGGGTTTTCTCGCGTAATGCATCAATTCTGAAATCATCATCGTTATAATAGTTTGCAAACTAAATTGTACGGAGCCTCCCAGGAATATGCTAATGACTGACTTACATTGATGTGGGATACAGTAGGAAGCAAGCTGAGGCTCTCGCTGGTTTTATCGAGTCGTGAGCCGCTGCATACAAGATACATCTTTGCTAAATCTCCGTGACCTTTCCAAGTCGCTTGTCCCGGGGCCTGTCGGCTTCCGTCATTTTCTTGGTATCTCTTGCTATCTCTGAAATATTACTCATGCTAACATAACTCCCCTCTTTGCAAAAACCATTTACTCTTTTAGATTTGGAGAAATAATCAGCATGGGAAGATGCAGATGGCTTTTTCAGATTGATCGTTATCACTTGTCAACTTTTATTGAGATAGATCACATAGCAAGTTGCAGTATACAAGATTTCCGGATATTGTTTGAAGTTGTAATGTGGCTCAATATTTGTCATCGAACAACAAACGTATTTTGTCTCCCAACAGCTCTTTGCGAGATTGTTTTTAACTGAGATTGTTGTTTTGTTGAGCATTGTTTTCCATAGCTTCTCCGGATCAAGAACCTGGGAGATGGATAAATTATGACACATTATGATCGAAAACATTCGCATACCCATGAGCAGATAATTGGCATCATGGTAGGATATAGCCAACCTTGCGGCTTGAACAGTGACAATTCTGCCTTGTTAATAAATGACGCTTCTTTGGTGGTCTTTGAAAGAAGAGTAATGTTGTAGTTGAACATAGTACAAACATTGGTGACTCCATGTGCCCGCAGTATAATCATATACACAGAAGGGAACCCAATGCCTACAGTATAATCATGTGCACAAAGAAGCCCTCAGGTGCCCACAGTATAATCATGTATACAGTCGACACCCCAGTGGTCATATTCCAAAAAAATTTGATCTGATAGCAATTTATAATCAAAACTAAAATCTACTTGTCTGATCCGAGTTATTTAATCTGAGTCTAATCGCATATTATCAATTCCGATATTAAGCAATATATGTTTTTATGGCTAGAGTATTGTGCAAAAAATGTGCTTAATATTTCACGATTGTTGTTTAATCCTAATTTGATCCAGATTTAAAGATAAAGTACTGGATCAAAGTAAGATCAATTTTATAACATAGAAATGGTAATGTGAAAGTTCATATTAGAGCCAAGCGCATAGAATGATTAATCATGCACATTTTAATCAAATATTAGGCCAAGGTTGAAGTGATTCGGACCAGAATCACATCAATTTTAATTTTTGAATCAACTTCAGGATTAAACCAAATCCTTTGTGAGTGTGACCTCGGGTGTCCACAGTATAATGATGTATACAATGGAGGTAGATTGCCTCAGCAATGTATCATGTGTTATAATAATGAATTAATGGTCCCAGGATATATTGTACCATGGAGGAAGATTTTACGTAGACATGTTACATATTTCGTTCTGTTGCCATTGTGGAAACAGATATATCTACATTTGTTTGAGCAAGAAAATCTGCTATCTTCATTCAGTTTTTAAGACTGTGCGAGTTGGATAATGGGTCATAACGATCGCATACAGCCTCATTGCTTTGCTGTGCAATAATGGGCGATTTTCGTGGGACATTAACACCTACTTGGTTTTTCCTTGAAAACGCGTGAAATGGTTCTCACGTTAGGAATCTTTTCTCTCTTTTTTTTTTTTTTTTTTTTTTTTCACTATTCAGCCAATGACACGGTTTTTGTAAACAACGTCACACCAGCCTGGCATCTGGAAGTGCAAGTCATATTTGTAAAAATATGTTTTTTCCTCAGCACACCCAAGAACGTTTTATAAGTTGGCCACAATGTTACTTGTGTAGGTATCCAGCTTTATGGCCTTCTGATAAACAGATCAGGAACTGCTGGCTGCCGCAAAGACACTTCTCCACTTGGCCACGTCGGTCAACCCACCCCACCCACCCCCGGATCCAACTTGTACTTTCCCCATCGCTTTGTCCATGCAAGTTCCATGAGAATGTCCCACGTATGTGCTGATGGTTTGCTTCCAAAGCCGACCCAAGCTGCGTAGTGCAACACGGAACTTGGTCTGCTTTGCAGGGAAGCTGATGGCTATTGGTCCCATTGTTTCCACAGCATGTATAATTTGTGGCCAGCGAAAGCTGCCGGAATTCTAGACCTGCCCAACTTCCTCCTATTGTGCCAAAGAAGTGATCAAAACTATTTGAGGGGAGGGAGGTAAATATATGCTCCAGCGCATTGTTTTTCTCCTGCTGTTTTCAACGCTGACTGGGGACCGATGAACAAAACGTTCATTTAGATTTCATGCGTCAGTTTCATTTGGGGGGGGGGGTAAAAAGTACCTAATGAAATAAAACAAAGGACAAGAGTGTATTTAAAAGGCCGGCTCACTCCTGTCACTGTCGTACCGAGCACCATGAACGGTTGCAATGAATATACACTGCCACCTACCAGAACACAACGCTTTGCAGTGGAGTACTGTGTGTTATCTGAGATTTCCTATCATCTCCGTACACCTTTGGTTTACATGTCTCTCGGTGTCTTATTCTATCATTTTCACATAATTGATTTAACCTCAAGGGATTTGATATAATTCTGATGCAAATTCCCAGAGGCAAAGACCACTGACTTCTTCATTGCATCACCGGTCCGGTTTCATAATAACATCGACGAACAACAGGCATTATTTGATAGACATTGTTGCTGATTGGTGATGTTGCCATATATAATCATCAGTGCGTTTCCCACCATGTACCAGTGATTGTTACAAAGATGTACGTGAGACAATGACCTTGATGACCCGTGGCAAAGGAATTGGCCAGTGACGAAAATGTTTTGTCTTGATGACTAATGGTGTGTGTGACCTTTTTCGTGCATCAAGGTGCAGTGTCGCTAATAGGAGACGTCATAATTAGCAATTTTATGTGTATTACCAACGAGAGTGGCTTTCTACCCTCCTTGGTATTATCCAGTACACAAAATTCTTGCCGGCTAGAGTTGTGTTATTCCATATGATTGTATGCTGAGATAAACTCTAATATACTGGTAACTTTTGAAGCTAATGAAATAGTGTTTTCAGGATCATTTAAGCAAAACATCTGGATTGATCATGAACTAATTTGGCGTGTTTGTATGCAGAGGGTCTTGGGTTAAGTTGCAAATTGCAACGGAAGGTGAACAGAATACACAACTCAAGCTTTGCTGACTGCACTGCCCTCTACAGAAGAGGGGTTCCAATTTTGCTCTTCCGTATATTACATTTTTTCACTACTGTACGCTTGCTTTGTTATGAAATCAGCATTTCATTTCTTCACAGGATAACAACATCTGTTCCTGTTTAAGTTTTTCCTTTTTCAGACCAAATAGATCATCGCCTATAAAATTTATTCCAGACGTATGTTACCTGTGTGATCTGCATCAATTGTAAGAAACGCAATCTGATCAGGAAAACACAGTTCTCTGGCTTGCGTATTTTACGCTTGGGCGTGTGCTGTTGCTTTTTCTACTAATTCATAGTATTCAGCCTTTTAACTAAAACAGGGTAAAAGGCTGGACGAAGAACAGGTTCACTTTAATATGACCGGGACTGTTATCATTGAACAGGTCTTCAGAGTGTTGGAAGAAGCAGAGGCTGCTGACCTTTTCAAATTTTGACACTGGACCGTACCGAGAGAAGATGTATTTGCTATTTTTGGAGATGGCTCCAGTTTAGAACTAGATGGCCTCCTACAACAACACCAGCCTGTACAGTTCATGTCCGTCACTTTGTTTAGACTTTTGATCAAATTTAATTTATTTTACTCTTGGTTTTGTAACATTGTGTAAATTAATTTTGCAATGTTCAGACTTTCTTAACATTGGGCAAACACATAGTTATTGCGTATTGAGAATCAAACACCAGGAGCTGACCATTTGATGGGGGGGGGGTAGATTTGAACAGAAAGAAGTCTGTCATAGAAATTGATGAAATCAATATTGTGATATATCATCAAGTGAAAAAAAAAATTCCAGCAAAACATTTTTCGGAAAGCTTGGTACACCACTGAAAATAACTCGTAAGGCAGTAACTCCATCATAATTTTGGCTGAAAAGGCTCTGGAAATAGCTAGGTCAAATTAAAATCCGTGGAAATAGCTAGTTCAAATTAAATCAGCAAACTTCTCCTGGATACCGAATGGCTGGCTCCTCACTCGAGCATTGCAAATAAAGTTCATTCTGCTGGTTTGATTAAAGATAACGATTTTCTTCCTGCAGGAAGAATTATATTTTGGGGAACACGAAAAACTGTTTCCAAGTGTTGTGTTAAGGTCAGAGCTGATGTAGGATATCACTCCTGTGTCCATGTTGTTCTTATCCATGTTTTCTGTTATTTGGTAGGCAGGAGTTTGCACGTGAGAAGAGAATGGTTGGAATGGAGAAGAACATTGGAACTATGCAACTGAACATTGCAATGACTTCTATCTTTCAACGGACTACATTTTTCACATCCTCTGTGTTAGAGGTAGACTTTCTCGCCGACTGTCGACCGAAAGATGAGGACATATCAAGGAAGACGTATCAACTGCCTGTTCACGGTGACCTCCAACACGACCCCGTTGGCAAAATGTGTAAAGAGTGCGGATAGGTGCAGATTTAAATGGTGATGACAGTCATGTACTGATCACTTACTCAGGACTTTACGTGCCAAAACGTGGAATATTGACCCGTGTATGAAACATCACATGGCGGCCTTGTTTGATCTGCAAATCAACAATGCACCACTTGCACAGGTGGGTCAACCCGAAATTCGCAGCTTATCATATGTATAAAAGTTATCATCTGCCTGGTGGGCTGCGAGCCTCTACATAGGGTAACGGTGCCTTGAATGGACGCTTGTCAGAAATAGACCCGTCATGTGTGCCATGTCGCTAAAACGTGAGAAAGGTCAAGTTACGACAAATACAACTATCATCACATGTGACATTTGACTTTTTCCTTAGCAAGTACATTGTGTACTTCATAACTTGATTTTCTGACGACAAAAAAGAAAGAAAGAAAAAGAAAAACCATGGTGTCTTCAATTAAACGTACCCTGTTCCCCATTCGCAGGGTGTTATTGCCATAATGCATAAACATTCAACAGAGGAACTAAAATATGGTAGTTATAAACCACTTTCAAGGAACATTTTGATTCTGCTGGAGACATGAGAGGATTCCCTGTGAGGGTATGTACCCTGGGATGAGATACCAGTACATGTGCATATATATATATGAAGTAACTGTCTTGGTATGTTTTCGCGTATGCTCAGATCAACGCTTCCAAAGCCAGCTCAGTAGGTAAATACACATGAAATAGATAGTAATGAAATGAAAAGCCAATATTTACCACATGACTAGTACTCTTCTGGACTTGAACATAGGTATATATGGTTTTGATAGATATGCAATTATTTGCGTAAATTTATCACTGAACAAGCATGTTGAGACAATATTTTTTTCAGTGTAAGATCTGGTCCTTGGCCGTCAAAGGAGACATAATCCTAAGGTCAATCGCCTGCTTCCAGGTACTTGGGCTCAATACACTTTGTCATATCTTGCAGTGAATAGTATTTTTACAATGATATCTCTTTAACTCCAGTATCCATCTACAATATATCTTTCAGTTAAAGTTGGTTCAGATGTTTGATGCACATGCATTTAATGATTCTGATTAGTTTCGTAAATTTAGACCATTCTGAGGACTGGACTAGTCAGTGCCTGACCAAACCTGGGTTAAGTGAGCAGCACAATCAGAATGTACACCTTTTTACCAGTGTCTGTCTTTAACTGAGCGTCTACTTGGAACTGAAATGGCGATTTGTGGTTTTTAACATTAAACTGCACGTGTGAAATATTTTAAGATTGAAGTCCAGCACTAATGAGTACCGAAGAATGTGATATTTTTCTTGGAAATAGGAAATGAGACTTGCAGCTGGTCCCAATTGTCCAGTCTGTAGATTATTTCCCTATCAGATCTTAATCAAGCTCGCACACCAATCATTAGTTTAATAGCATCGAAATCAGTCGCCAACTACACATCTGGACTTTGTCAAGTTTAGAACCAGAGCTGGTGCACCACGTCACGTGATACGACCATTGTTGCTTTAAACGCTTCCTGGGTGTCTCTCAACTCTCAACTGAGGTTCTCAAAAAAGTAAATTTGCTAATCATCAATTTCTATAAAACGTGTAAATAAGGGATTTCTAGCTGTCAGATCATCTAAACTCTCGAATATAATGTATCAGTTGCTGTTTCTCGAGTAGACAGCAAAGGTTCACCATGGCAAAATCTTTTAACAAAGTTAAAATGGTTGTACCATAGTGTACAATTCATCCTTTGGGGGGCTTGGCACATCTAGAAAGTATCTCTGTATTTTATTGCCAGACCCATGTTAATTCCTGATTCATTTTGATGTGAGCCACAGGCTATTTCTGGTTAGTTCAATTGCATCCGAAGTCTGGAATATTTTGTCTGTCTCAAAAGATTTATAAGGTGATGAGGTTTGAGGGACGTTTCCGTGTAAATGATTGTAATTGTGAGGAGACTCTATACCATAAATTGAACTGAACCGTCACATTTCTGATGCATGATCTCCAAACCAGCGTTGAACTGGTCTGAATGAAGACGCAGACCTGACCAGACCAACTGGTTAAAATGGTAATCCAAGATAGCTGTGTGCTTGTGTTAAAATAGACAAAAGTAAAAACCCAGGTTACTGCAAAAATACAGCATTCATGTGTTACCATCTAATTCCGTCCAATTGTTTAAATATCAGTGCAACCAGAGGTTGCAGTAACTTGTAAGACCGTCCGTGCCATTACGGTAGCTTCTTGAGTCCACATTCTCCATATAAATCGAGATTCTTCAAATACACAAATTGTAAATCTTATTGTATTCATGACATAAGACGTCATAGATCTTCATGCACGAGGATCCATGATCACGTGCACTATTGCATACATTTAGTGAATAAAGCGCCGAAATATTTCCCACATTCTTTGTGGTAAGTTTGCAAAGTAGCACATAATGCAGAAACGAAGATGGCCCAGCGCCCAGTACCGTTCCGTATAACCTGACCGTCCACGGAGACCTACAGGTACAAACCACGGTCGCCATCTAGTTTGGCTGCTGCCAAATAGTTGAGTGTACACGGAGATGCTGCCTTGTAATATTGTGTAAGCACTCATAATAGACTGTATGCGAGAAAGTCCAGAGGTCTGCAGCTTGCAACTTCCAAAATATTTCACCTCCGAATATTGTTGGAAGTGTGTTTATGATTAGATACAAGTTTATTGTCCCAGTTGAATGGTGCACGCGAGAGAAGGGAACAAGTCTGGACCAAGATATAGCAATCTGTGTTAATACGTTCATCTCACTCCATCATTTGTATATTTTTCGCCTCTGATCTATTATATCTATGCATGTGCCGTGTTGCTTTGTCAGTTTTTGTCCCTTTTTTACTTGTATCGTCACGTCGTGGATTCTGCTGACACTATCTTGGCAAAATGGTTCATCAACAGACATGTCATATTTTCAATGAAAATACTGTTATTCTGCAAAAAGCATTGGAAGTCAAACTGTTCTAATCTAAGGTATGCTGAATTTATGTTCTTGATATCTTTTGCTTGGTGGATGTTACCCTTTCAGTGTATTGGAGGGGTTTATTTACCTTATTAATCAAATTCCTTGCAAATTGATTTTTAAGTAATTTTAAAATTTCTCAATGGCATGCATAAAACAAGGATAGTGTGTGCCATTCATG
Source organism: Hermodice carunculata (assembly GCA_964020975.1). NCBI lineage: Eukaryota > Metazoa > Annelida > Polychaeta > Eunicida > Amphinomidae > Hermodice > Hermodice carunculata. The sequence continues at coordinate 141,467,179 of OZ026612.1, forward strand.
CATACACTGTTTGATATGTGACGACACATTTTGGGATAGTTTTTGTTGCGGTATACTAAGTTAATTGTCTTTGTTCGTTACAGTCATTACTAGGTGCTAATTGGATATGAAATATTGCAACTTAACCATTATGTAACCAGGACATGGATTCATTCATTGCGGTTCTGTGTGACAAAAAAGTATTTTAGGTAAAGATCTGCGTACTTGGAATAATATTGAACCTGTCATCCAGGGTAAGTGTAGGGCATATTCAGAACTCCATCCTATACATACTGGGTTCAGCAGGTACTCATACGATGAGCACATTTTGACTGGTTTCAATAAAGTGTACATGTTTACACACTAGTGTACGTGTTTGTCATATCCATGTGTTCTTATGATTATTGTGGGGGTTACTACTGGAAACGGTTCCACAATTAAGAACAGAAATATTTAACATTTGCAATTCCATGGAAGCTGTTTATCCTGTCTCCTGTACAGGGAAACATTACCTAAGTACATGTCAGAAGTCAATTTTAACTGGAATAAAAGTCTGGCTCGTCGTGCAGGCCATGTCGCATTGTTTCTTTATTATGATATAAAACATGATACATGCTCCAGTTTGTCTATTTCGGTAATTGTTCAAAAAGGTTGTCTAATATTTAAGCTGCTAACGGCTCTAAACTGTAATAAGTGCATGTTGTATTGCAACATAAATTTGCATAAGAGGCCAAAGCAACTATGGACTTGGCATTACTGTGGGTATACAATCGTATGAGGCGTCGCCAGGCTATTGCCACCAAGTGGTACTAGGAACAATTCTATCCGCTTTCCAGCGGTGTCACGGTGCTATCACCCCCGTCACACCGCCCAAGTAATCTACTAATTCATCATTCGGACATATTGCATTATACCCCGATATTAATATACCTTATGAAAATTAATAGCTTTGGAAATAGTGGCAGACGCAACAGGAAAGAACTTGTATGAAAGAGATCCCGGGGGCTCGCAGCTAACAGCTGTCAAAGTCAATAAAGGCTTGCGCAATGGATCTCCCCAATTGCCTACATCTAAGCACTTCTTACGAACCTTTGATCATAAATCGGCCCAGAAATAACTTTCGTCACAGGCATTAACATTGGCCTTCTACTTATCTTCAACTTATTGTGACAAGCAGACAGAGCTTGGCGTGCACCTGCAGCTGTAATTTTCTTTTATTCGGGGGGGGGAGCACAAAACTTTTTGGTACTTCTGAAAGCGCATAAAATTGAGATTCGAAAGAGACTAATAAGGAAAGATGTGACATTTGTAAAACATTTGTGGTACTAATATTTTAAAAGTCAAAGAATTCTCACACCTGACAATGTGAAAATGGCTGTAGGCGGTGAGCAGAGATAGATTCAGAGTCTATCTCAAGCCTCCCAGTACTGAAGGCCTGGACTTAGATGAACGTAAATATTGCGAAGCATTATTGATGTGATATTCAATGGTCCCTATAAGGAAGAAAAATTATCCTTAGTTAAGAATTATGTCATGCAATATTAAGAAAAACGTTAATAACAAATCAAAATTTTGAAATAAATGCTAATATTGAAATAAATGCTAACTTTAAGTGGAACTTTCGTGCATGCAAAGGAAGTGCTGATTCAATAACTTTAGTTCCAGTTGATATATATATATATATATATATATATATATATATATATATATATATATATATATATATATATATATATATGTATGTATGTATGTATGTATGTATGTATGTATTCCAAAGCAGTAAAGCTGTTTCTATTACTGACACATTTTTAAAGAAATCTTACCGAAAACACGAATTTTCCAAAAATTTTTGAATGTACCTATCTTAAATATTATAAATGATAAAGAAAAACAAAATACATAAAGAAGTTTAATTTGAAACCCAACATTGATAAAGCACTAAATTTCTGTAACCTAATTTAAATTGAAAGTCATCTGTCGAGGAAATACATATTTTTAGTTAATTTTGGTATCTTTCGAAATTATGTTCTTGCTGTTTTCTCCTTTCGACAAAATTATCAAAGCGTAAATCATTGTTCCATTCAAACCTGGTGTGTTTTTGGACATCCTTTTCAGAGTATACACTGTATATTTACTTGCACTACTGAATCCACCTTACAATTCCATGATTACGTGCCTGTAAGGTCAGCTGTTCCGACAAATTTTAGCTCCCATAACAAAGTAGTGCCGTGTCGGTGTCTGTTTGCCCCTAGATCACCCATGGAAAGCTATCGCGGTCACCAGTACCAAGCACATCCACCAGATTCTTGTTATTATCTTTATCATGGGAAACGTATACTTGTAAAACCGTGATGAAGGCGAACAGGTTTCTAGGGGTCATTATTTATTATTATACACGCTGTACTGTCAATTCAGAATTGCAGGTCAAGCGACCTGTCTCCAACAATATCTTTCTGTGAGCACAGAAATATATGAAAGCCACTTTGCACTTGAGAAATATTCATTTGTGGACAGGTTCCACGTGGATTTGTGATTAAAAATAGCTCCATATATGGTAGAATGAGCAATGTATTGGAAGGCGTCTGTCATCTTGATTGGGTTTCAGTACGTTTCGAGGTTTCGGCATATGCGAATGCACTTGCCTGAATTGTGTTTGCCATGAGCATTCCGCTGACTCGTAATGAATCGCGAACAGAGCTCTGATTGTCACTATGAACTACTGAATAGCGAACAGTGCTCTGTTGTTACTATGAACTATTGAAACTTGAACAGACCTCTGTTTGTCACTTCGAACTATTGAGTCTTGTAGTGTTATTTTTCATTGGGAACAACTGGATCGTGCACAGTGCTCTGTTTGTCACTGTGCACTGCTGTGTCATGCAGTGTTTGCCGTCATGAGCTACTGAATCATGCGTAGTGCTGTTTGTCTCTATGAACTACTGAATCTCTCACAATACCACGTTCTGCAGTGTAATGTGCGATATCATGCACAACATATCCTGTCTGTTACTTTGAATGACTGATGAACTGCTGTCTATTACTTTGAATGGCTAATGAACTGCTGTCTATTACTTTGAATGGCTAATGAACTGCTGTCTATTACTTTGAATGGCTAATGAACTACTGTTGTGACCTTGAATGGCTAATGAACTGCTGAAACATCGATGTCTATCCCGCAAATCATACCCAGTGCATTGGCACAAAGAGCTGAATCATTTGTACCAATTTGTCTGCATGTGTTGTGCACCACAAATACGGTGAACGAGGGATTGTGTTTGTTGTCTGTAGGAAGCATCCAATGGGCCTTGTGTGTCACAATGATCTCATAAACGAATTTAACCCAATGCTTTAGTTGTCACTATGAGGTACGGAATTGCGCATGCTGTTGTATCTCATCATAGGCCACTTAATCAGTCATGATGCTGTTTGTTCCCATGAGCAACTAAGTCACACGTAATGTTGTTTGTCACCATGAGCCAATGAATCACACGTAATTCAGTCCGTGACCAAGAGCCATGCATCACGTGTCATCAGTTATGTTGCTTTTGACGATGAGCCACTCAGTCACATATAATCAGTAAACTGTTTCGAACCGTGAACTATGACCCATACGCTTCCAGAAAAAATGAGACTATGAGCATCTGTGTGTGTTACAATGATGGCAATAAACCACGTCCATTGGTGGTACCGTTCACGTTGCACACGCATCCAGAAACCAGCAGGTGAAAGTTGTTTACTACGGCATGATCATCTCCGGGTGCCTATGCTTCTCCGGGCTGGGATAATGGTAGCTGCAAGCAACAGTTTTGTGTTAAGTGCGACTGGAGAGGACTACACACTGGAACGAAATTAGGGATGAGAACTTGAATTCCGGTTCCAAACTTGTTCTCTGAAAGGTCATGGTACTGAAAAACAAAAAACTAGATTTTTCAAATTTAAGCTTCAGAACATTGAAGTGGAGAATCAAGTGGAGGACGCATGTGACCATAAAATGATACATCTTCTCGGAAACATAAATTACTTCACTTTGTTTTCTTTCTGCCATTGCAAGAGTTGACATTTGTTTCAAAGACGCTTTGGCTCAAGCATTAGTAGACTTTGCGTTACCGCTCATGCATTCAGCTCTGATAACTGACGGATTACGTCAAAGATTCGACAGACGAACTTATCATCAATGAATGAACCAAATGCACACATGATGGACACATCATAACTCAGTGGCACTTAGAATGTGGGAAAACAAGGAGCAAAACAGGGAATCTTTGCAGTGATTAACTTAATTTTTTCATGCGGAATATTTGTCAAAACACTAATATGCAATGCCTTTATGCCCAATAGTTTACGATGCATGTGCCAGGTGCCGTAGGTGACGAAAGTGACGAGAAATGGTAGCCGCTGAACACTATCCCTACGGGTTATCGGATTATCTTGCACCAGAAACGAGCGTCCGCATTTATCATATCGCTGGGAAGAACATCTCTGTGGTTGGGTAAATTGGTGAGGCGGTGGAGTCCAGATGAGGGCTCTATCATATAAGTTTCACCGTTCAAGTGACTCACAATTCTACACTTGCCAAAAGATGAGATTCCCAAGACAAGACGGTATATAGGCCTCAGGCTGCAGTGCCCATCAACGTTCCTGCCCGTGGTCTAGTCTCAACACTCGATCATATGCCTGGTATGCTTCTGCTATACACGCTACCACATTTAGGTCATGTTCAAGTTGTAGTACATAACATATCGCTATCTATAAATGACCCAATGAAGAACCAACCAACTAAAATGCCAATGCCTTTATTCCCAACGGTCGCCCGCTTAGCTGCCGCTGAAGCTTGTATTTTTAGTCAAAAAATTAAGGGACGTCTGAGGAGGCAAATGTAGAATGCACCCTCCCCCTTCCTCTGCTCCACCACCACCACCTTCACAGTATGGGTCAAATATCATTGTCGGCTTCACCAAGCGATTAGTTACAAGACTATAAAACAACTAGAAAAAATAATCAATCCTCATCGAAATTTAGTATTACTTTCGACCGGGATTTCTGTCATCTGCAGATTTCCTTTTGACCAAATGACGTATTCCCAAAACATGTACAGTAGAACCTGCCCATGAACGCACATCTGCTAAGGGACCACCTGTGCTAAAGGACCAGTCTCAACATCCCCATTAGCATAATTTACTTTAATTTTGCCTGCCTTAAGGGACCACCTGTCAGAAAGGACCATTTTCACAGGTCCTGTAGGTGGTCCCTAAAAACAGGCTCCACTGTACATAAATTAAATGTGATATCTACAGCCTTTGACTCACCAGTTACTAAACCTGATTCAACATAAAATTTTGAATTGCAATATCGCGGATATATTGCACAATAGTGAAGGAACTCCTGTTTATCAGTATTCATACGTGAAAGGAAGAAAATATGGCCATGAATTCCACCAATACGTTCGAGTATAAACAACGATGTGTGCTATGGATACCTGGAAGGAAAAAGCGATTGCTTTTATTTTAAAAGCTGCGGGGTATCACTGAGTTCTCATTTCTACTGAGTAGCCTGTAATGTATACAGCTCATGGGAATGGAATGCACTTCAAAGCGAAGTAGCACTACCACATCCCTTTCAAAGATGCGGCAAGTCAAACATGCATCTAACTTGCCAGTTTGTATCACAGGTTGTATTAGAATGTACGTCTTTAAATGTGTGCAGCTATACACACCTCATGATTAAGGCATTTAATACTTAAAGTTATTTAAAGTAACCCGATGAGTTAAAGTGTGTCTATGGGTACACGTTTCTTGACAAGCAATTAAGTGAAGTACAGCATGAATTTTCTCGAGAAAAAAAAGAGACGAGATGCATTTTATCTTGGGCATCAGATAAGCTAAACATTCGCCCTATTACTGCCAAAAGAACATTGCTATAGGTAGAGATGGAATCGTGCATTCTAGGCTGGGTGCATGATTCCATCTCTACGTTGCATATTGAAAGGTTCACAAAGCTGGCGATACATTTGATCCATCTTGCATCGACAAGCACATTCAGTCACTTAAAACAATCCGCAAACTCGTGTGGTTCTAAAATGCTGTAACCCGTCACAACCTCCTATAATCTCTTTCTGTCAGACTCTTGCCAATATAAAACAAATATAGAACCCCGTTCTTACCACCACCTTAATGGCACAGTTCAAAGTGACAGACAACTGTACTTTGTGGTCAAGTATGTAATCAAGGAGGCTACCCGTCCCCTTGATTTAATGTGTAATGCCTGATCAAGCAATTTCCACAGTTTAACCGGCGATTTTTTTTCTGGTTCGATGTATAAAATCAAGGACGCCATGCAGGGTTTAACGGACCTTAAAGGTACTTTGACTCAAAGCTGCTACTCCCCAAATATATATATATATATATCTGTGTGTGTGTGTGTGTAAAATTAACACCTCGCTTAAATCAATGGGAAAGGAAATATTTACATTCATGTTAAATTATCTTTCAAATTAATGATATCTGTCTTCATCATCAGCACTGTAGAACAGACACTGATCAGAGCCCATCGATGACCTCAATAAAGAGGACTCATCGATGGCTTCATTGAAGCCTTGTATGCATGAGGGCACATCGATGACATCAATGAAGCCTTGCACTGGTGAGGGCTTTTCAGTGGTCTCAGTGAAGCCTTGTATTAATGAGGGCCCATCGATGACCTCAGTGAAGCGTAGTACTGATGAGGGCTCATCGATGGCCTCAGTGAAGCCTGGTACTAATAAGGGCTCATCGATGGCTTCAATGAAGCCCTGTGCTTATGAGGGCCCATCGGTGGCCTCGCTAAACCCTTGTACTGATGAGGGCTCATCGATGGCCGCAATGAAGCCTTGCAGTGATGAGGGCCCATCGATGGTCTCAATGAAGCCTGGTACTGATGAGGGCTCATCGATGGCCTCAGTTAAGCCATGTAGGCCTAATGATGAGGGCTCATCGATGGCCGCAATGAAGCCTTGTAGTGATGAGGGCTCATCGGTGGCCTCAATGAAGCCTTGTCCTGATGAGGGTCCATCGATGGCCTCATTGAAGCCTTGTATTGGTGAGGGTCCATCGATGGCCTTGATGAAGCCTTATAAAAATGAAATTGTAACACCCAAGAAATCTTGAAAATGTTATATCCAGACTGACAAAAGCTGACGGGTTTGATTGTAGACAAAATCCTTTGATTATGGCTTTTTGGTTTGGCTAATCACAGGCACTGCAAAATCAAGGAAATGCTTGTTTGCAGGTGGTCTGGGATATATCTTGTGCTTATCCGTTTAAGCGGAGGCCTGTCAGTGAGGGATGTGGGTGGCTCACCGCATGATGCCCTATACACATGAAGTGCCCATCCGTATGCATCTGCACCTACACACGGGATCACACGGACTGCTGCAGCGCCAACCAGCTCCCAGCTCACAAATCCAAAGGACAGTCGGCAAAAATTTGTTTTCATTATTGCGGTCCTTTTAGTGGTTGCCCTGGTAACACATCAACACAGTGCGGACCTCCCACAAAACTGGCAAATGGAAGAGCCGCTTGTATTATCAAATATCCTTTGCTTAGTTTGTTTTGACATCCAAGTAGGTGCAAATGCCTCCTGAGGGGTCGGCGAGAAGAGTTGCCAGCTTCGACAGCACCGGCCAAATGCACTTGTGCCCTGCGTCACACGTCTGTTCTTACCGCCCCGTACGGCAGGCTCGGGCAGCTTTGAAAACACCTGACGAGCTCGTATGACACAGACTTCCTAAGGAATTATAGATCTAAGAATCAGGGGTCCAGGTGGTACATGGAGCAGGTTGGGGGGGGGGGGGGAGTGCAGGATAAGTGATACGGTCATTGGATCAGCCGCCTATTGAAACAAGTTCAGTCACAAACTAGGAAAGATGATTTGCTGTATAGCAAATCATTGTGTGTGTCTTCAAAGCATATTGGTATGGCAATGTAGAACAATTCCATAACACAGGGGTAGAAGTTGGAATGGCGTCTCTATCTTTTATTACTTTAGAGTTATTTAAGATTTAAAATTTCTAATGGTGCTATTTAGCATACTTTAAATTGCTACAACTTTTATTTGTAATTCATTAGGTGCGCAATGGTCAACAACCCCCTACAAGAAGTTGGAATGACATCTCTATCTATTATAGTGTTAAAGATATTCAAGATTTTAAATTTCGAATACTGCTAATTAGCATAATTTAAATTGCTACAACTTTTGTTTTAGATTCATTACATGCGCAATGGTCAACAACCCCCTACAAGAAGTTGAAATGACATCTCTATCTATAATAGTTTTGAAGATTTTCAAGTTTTAAAATTTCAAATGTTGCTAACTAGCATAATTTAAATTGTTACATCTTTTGTTTTGAATTCATTGGATGCGCACTGGTCAATAACCCCCTAGTAGAAGTTGGAATGACATCTCTATCTATTATACTTTTGAAGATATTCAAGATTTAAAATTTCAAATGCCCCTAATTTGCATAATTTTAAACATCTTCATTCCTCTGTATAAAACGGTCAAACTCCTTGTATAGAGGTACAATCATGCCAAGTTTGGAGTCCTGTGTATAATAGTGTCCGAGAAAAGTGTCGGACAAATTTGCTGGTAAAGAAGAAAGAAAGAAAGAAAGAAAGAAAGAAAGAAAGAAAGAAAGAAAGGAAAGAAAGAAAGAAAGAAAGAAAGAAAGAAAGAAAGAAAGAAAGAAAGAAAGAAAGAAAGAACTCGAGGAAAACAAGAAAAGTGTGTGTTGACACACACACTTTAATAATGCGGCGAAATCGTCATAGGGTATTTAGTAAAAATGGGTCCTCTTTGAAGAAATATTGCTATCAGGTTAAAAGTACAGACAGATTAACAATAACAATAGATTTGGGCCAACCCAGTATCGTATCGTAATTATATGCAAATTGGTACACATACGCCACCACGGTACATACAGCTATGTTCCCGGAACCGTGGAAATGAAACAGCACAATCCCCAGCGGAAGTTAAATCCAGCACATGCGTGGTGTAATACTTGCATATCTTATTTACAGCACTTCTAATTTATTTTATCTAAATCACAGACATACCGTATATTCACGCACCGTTAGTTTTTATTTTCGCTTATTTCGCTGATGGTACAAGCCCATGCAAGAAAAAAAACCACAAATAATATTTTAACATAGGTTTAATAGGAACTGTGCCAATAACAGTAACTGTCAAGTCTCCACAAGACACTCCTGAATTGCATAATATGTCATCCTATAGACATGAAATTTTGAACCGAGCTGGTGTATGGTCGTGCCAATGTCGGTGTACAATGCTGTAACCTTTACTTCAATGCATAAGAAAATTGAATGCTAGTGTTATAAATTTTGACCATGTTTCTGAACCTGTGTGCAAACACATTCTTTTTCGTCTTTCTTTCTGGGTTTCTTTTATTTTCTTTCTCTTTTTTATTTTCTTGCTCTTTTTTTCTTTCTTTCTTTCTTTCTTTCTTTCTCTCTTTCTTTCTTTCTTTCTTTCTTTCTTTCCTTCCTTTTTCTTTTTTTGTTCTTTCTTTGTTTCTTTCTTTCTTCCTTTCTTCCTTCCTTTCTTTCTTTCTTTCTTTCTTTCTTTCTTTCTTTCTTTCTTTCTTTCTTTCTATCTTTCTTTCTTTCTTTCTTACTACCTACATCCTGTCCGTAGATTTTTGTGGAGATGGCTTTAGCGAGAAATCCAAGCAGTTGCACAGCCATAGCCCAAGGATTCTTATTGTTCATTAATTTAAGTTTTAAAATGTGAAATGCCTCTAATTCGCCTGATTTTAATTGGCCACAATTTATGTCCTTCAGCAGATGCACATACTGAATATATGTACCAGCAACAGCTGGGATTAGGTGGATCCAATGAAATGAAAGTGAAAGATGTAAAATTTGAATTTATGCTAATTAAGTATACTTCCGAATTATAAATATTGAATGTCTTGAAATATAGATAGAGGTATCAACAGCAACATCAATTTATTGGTTTGTTGTATAGGAGTTTTATGAGATGAAAATCAAAGCTGGTAAAACTTTAAATTCTGTTCACCGGGCGCACGTAGATTTTATATTCACCCCTCAAAACCCGTTAAAGATGAAGGGGAAATTTCAGTTCAAACGATTGTGGTCAGTTACTTTGATAATCATTAAAGAAATTTTTAAAACAACTTAAATTGAATGAATTTTCAAGACACACAAAAAGTTTCTCTAGAGCGAATCTTCTGCTTTTTCTGGTTGAATAATACACTTTTAATGATGTAGCAGAATTATGTTTTTTTCCTGGACAAGTCGGTATACCAGCCCCACCTAGACAAACTTTTTATCACACTGTAGAGGACGCGCACGTGAGATTTGGTACAAAATCAGTTTTCTTAAAGAATCTGTGATAGCAGTCAAGGGTTTGATTCCCGATGTATTTATTTTTTTCCAAAATGGCTTCTTCGTGGTAGTTTATGTACGTGAATGTTGAGACTGCAAGGTCATAATTGCAACATAGTCGAAATAAGTCATCTGACTAAAAAGGCACTGCTTTTTGCAAAATAAAATATTTCGAAACTGGCATAAAATTTGACATTTTACCCTACGCTTATTTACAAAAGCTTTATCTGCCTTATTTTTGTTGTTACCAGTCAGATCAAAAGGCCAGCAGACTTTAATAGTTGTTTGGCTCTGTATTCAAACGCATGAGCAGGTGGGCTGGCAGGTCGGTGGGAGATGAGAGAGAGGTATGACAGCGGTATGGCACCCCCAGGGAAGCCATAGCATATCTTACCTGTCACACTTAGTTGCATGGCAGAATGCAGCTCAATTTCAAGCTGATTTACAGCTGATGTCTTGCGTCTTGTCCACAGGGAAGTTTGATGGAAACAGAATACCGGAAATAAAATTAATTATGCGAATAATGACACAAGGTATGTTTTTTTCCTCAAGATTCACTCTGAAGATATGTGCAAAACCATACTGCTTTTGGATGGCAGAATTCAAATCTCATACCGTCCTCCATCTTTGAAAAAAAAAGAATTGTTTTGCTCCCCGGGTGGGAGATTTTCTTTTCAACTTAGGTATGACAAGAAATAGATGGACATATGTAGAAGCAGCTTAAACCAACCAAAAATTATTTCGGGAACTGTTAAATGTTAGACGAAAAATTGTGACTTTCCACCAAATTAGAGATATGGACTTTTTATGGCACAGTAATAATACGTTATGAATTCTATTTGACAAACAAATACATCAGAAGTAAACTCAGAAACATATGGTAGAATTCTTGAGCTGTAAAACAGTAAAACATCTTCACAAAATAAAGTCAGGACGACACTGGTTAAACATAAGGTATCCCTCATCTGCTTTGACATGAAAAATGACGAGACAAGAAAGAACAGCGGGGAGAAGGTTAGTCAATTAAAATGTAACAATTTGTTTCTTCCAGAAATTGGATGGGTAGGTAGGTGTCCCTACCTTGGCCCCTTAATGGAGAGGAGTTAATATAAGCTTTAATCTTGTTCTCCAATCCCTTTTCTGTTGAAATAAAATACGTTTAAATCACAAATCCCTACCTTGGCTGATAAAAATGAGTAACTGGGGCTTTTTTATTTTTGATTCTGGTAGTTGGATTTGGATGTACATACAGTTACATGCATCGCTGTAGATGTTACAATTCCAGAGCTTTGAAAATTTTTACAGGGAAGGTAGTGTACACTAGAAAAGAAGATTTGCTTCACAGCAAATCTGTCGGGTGCCTTCAAAATGGGAACAGTTTGAAATACTACACTTTGCCATTGTTCAAGATAATGTAAATTTTGTGTATGAGCCTACTTTGCATAAGTTGAAATGATACAACTTTGGTTCTTGGTTCATTGAATGTGGCCATGGCACAAACTTATAAAGTGAAGTTTGAATGACACTACTACCTATGATAATTTTGAAGCTATTCAACATTTTAATTTTGTGTATTTGCCTAATTTGCATCAATTAAAAGCCTACAACTTTGGTTTATCGTTCATTGGATGCGGCTATGTCACATACCTACAAATCGAAGTTAATATGGCACATCTATGCAAATTGTTTTGATGTTATTCAAGATTTAATTTCGTGTATTCACCTGATTTGCATTAATTGAAATTGTACAATTTTGGAAAATGGTTTATTGGAGGCGGCTTTGTCACAACCCAAAAAAGTGAAGATGGAATGGCAACTCTATCTATAATGATTTTGAAGCTGTTCATGATTTAAGAGCATATTCACTTAATTTGCATAAATTCAAATCTTACAACTTTGGTTCATCGTTCATTGGATGCAGCTTTGCCACAAACCTATAAATTGAAGTTGAAATGGCATTTGTATCTACAATAGTTTTGGAGATATTCAACTTTTAAATTTTTCAATACCCCTCATGAGGATAATTTGAAATTCTGCAACTTTCTCTTATTGTCCATTATATTGGCGGGGGTCACAAATATATGCATGCACAATGAATGAGATTCTGTGTCTACCTGCAATAGTTTGGAAGATATGGAGCTTTTGAAACTCTGATTGCCCCTTATTTGCATAATTTTTAACATCATGACTATTCCAACCCTGGTGCACAATTTCACCAGTAGGTCGGTCACCATATCAGGTTTGGTGGTTTTCGGAAAAAATAGTGTTGGAGAAAGAACTACGGACAGATTTGTTCGTAAAGAAAAAAGAACGAAGGAAAGAAAGAATGAATGAATGAATTCTTGGAAAAACAAAGTATCTGGGTTGGCACCCAGACATAATTACATGGCGCATAAGTGTAACAAGACTTGTTTCGAAGCACAAAGATATCACTTGATCTTGGTCTTGTTTTATCGCAGATCTAATACGAATCGTTGGACTCTGTAATCGATCGCCCGTTTGACCATGAACTTCTACGCTTTTGCTAGTTTCTCAAAAACAAGCTGTCATATTGGTTTTATGTTTGGTATGGATGCCATCACAGTGGATCTTCACCAACTTTATCAAACTGGATGGTGTGATGATTGTCTGTTTAATGATTTTTTTTTAAACATACGGCAGAGGACCCCCCCCCCCCCCAATTGATTAAACATGGGCTGCTCTATAAATATGCCTTTATATGGAAAATATGGGTGTCACATGGATTATTAGCATCAACAGGATAGCTTAGGATATGCCTGAGCAGTCACACAGACACCCACCCACACACACACACACACACATACACCAAATGTCCTGAAAACAAGACAACAGCCAGAGAGGTGCGAAAAGTGTGTCTGGTATTGGGGTGCCTATAGGCTTTATAAGGGGGCCATGGAACTACTGGGATCAATGTGAATCCAAGATGCCAGAGCTTACAGGTTACTTACAAATGTCTGAATTTGACAGGGGCAGAATCATTGGGATTCCCAGCGGGACGTTGCAAGGATAATGGGGTGCTCCAGGCTGTGGGCAAAAAGGTGGTGGGACCGTTTCCAGGAAACCAGAGGGTGCAAGAGGAAGGCTGGATCTGCGAGACAAAGACTGATGGGACGGATGACCGTTACTTGACCCAGTATGTTAAGAGGCACAGGTTTCTTTCCACCAAAAGGTATCTCCCTGCAGCAGTAATGCCAGGCCTGCAACATCAGAGCATCACCGTCTGCCTTTAACAAGAGACCAGTTTCGGCCAAACTGAGGGCATACCGCACTGATATTCGCATCCCTCTCCGTCTTCAACACAAGGCACGACGGGTACATGCAGCCGCAATGGAGCAAAGTGATGGGGTCAGATGAATCCTGACTATGTTCGGATTTCCACGTTGGAAGAAAAAGGGTTCCACGAATGCCTTCTGAGAGGTCCGTAGAAGGATGTATAGTTGAACATGACCGCTATGGAGGAGGCATTGACATGATTTGGGGGGGGGGGGGGCATTCCAGCAAATACAGAGAACAGCTGTCTTCAGGGTGAATGGGACACTAACAGGCCAGCGCTACATGGATGAGTCCTGCCCACATTTGACGAATGGATCCAACAATATCCATTGCTACTGTTTCAACAGGAAACACATGACCACACACTGCCTGAGTCAGCATGCAGTATCTACAGCAACACAATACCCCATTGTTGCCATGGCCAACCAGTTCTCCTGACCTGTCCCCATCGAGCATCTGTGGGATATGCTTGGTTGTCGAATCAGGGATGAGTATGAAGAACCGGCAACCACCCTGGACCAACTGGCACAGAGGCTCACAGACCAGTGGAATCAAATTCCCCGAGCTGAGATCACCAAGCTGAGGCGGATCCAAGCTTGCTTACAGAAGCGTGGGGGTCACACTCACTATTGATGCGTGCAGCCTTCCAACAACAACAACAACAACAACAACAACAACAACAACAACAACGGCCAAAAAGGTCCTTTTAAGGACCACCATTCCCTCCCAAAAGAGATGTGAAAGCAATGGTATTGTAAACAATCTCACCACGCACATCCTCGTAACATGTGCATAATATTGAACAAGGGGGCAGCATCTTTTTCCCCCAGGAGTAATGTTGAACAAGGGGACAGCATCTTTTTTCCCCAGGAGTATATGTTGTTTGGAAGAAATAAAAAAATGTGTTCTCCAGACCTGCTTGGTCAATTGATTTCATACTGCACTCGAGTGTAATATCCCACAGGTGGTACAGCGATGCCATTTTTCTGATTTTCTTTTCGCATGTTTCGGCTATTCACGCCGTTTTTGACCTCTTCTTTGGATAACCTATATAGAATTTGTTGAAATTGAACCAGTATGTTCTTTGACTACAAGTTATTTAGATTGGTGAAAATGATTTCATGACCCAGATTACTGCCTAGATTATGGGTCATGAAACTTGGTAATCATCGGTCACTGCTTACTTTGCATGTGTACCTGGAAATGCTAGAGGGTACCCTCGATTTGAGACACACCTGTTTGCACTGTACACCTGCACAGGTGCTTTGATGGATAGGTAAGTGACTTTGACACAAAGTACAAGATCAGTGTGAAGTTTCCTTGGCAAACACGATGTTAGGGTGATCTTTGAGAGCCCACCATCTTTGGTTAGGTGCAACGAGGGATCATATAAGGCAGTTAGATCATGGAAAAGATTGGCCCTGGATCTGTGATTTTGCCCTTGTGTGTGGCTTATTTATGTGTGTGCCATAGATCCTGGTCAGCAGACATGAAGTCCAACCTGTTGGAGGCAATAATACCAGTTGTGTGTGGATGGATTAAGAACAATAGTATAGACATGTCCAGCACATACACATAGTCGCCATGCTTCCGCCTTGCTTCACAAGCCGCTGTAAGTTGTCTCAGTTTGTACTCACATACACATAGAAGCCCTCTTGCTTTCACTGAATTTACAGAGATATTTTATAGACAATTAAGTTATATTTAACTCGTTTTGACACATTTCATTTCAAAATATCTTCCACGTCCTAAATTTATCTCTTACCAATTATCCATGTCTGTCGACATTCATTTAGCTATCTATAAGTTCTGTCTGGCTCATTGTTTGCTTAAATACACTTGGAAATATCTAAATTAAGATAATCTCTGAACGCTTGCAGAGCTACATATTGCTGTGTGATCGGCACCTTGCATTGCACGTTAACAGGTTTGACAGGTTTTTATTTGCAATCCATGGTCAGATTAAAATCAGTGTACACTTGGAGGCACATAACATTGATAAAAAAGAGAGAAGTCTCTCTATAAGTTAAAAATTCCAACAAATACAACATAGTAATGAACCAAAATAAATAAAATTCAAAATAAATAGTATGTCATGGTGATGGTGATGGTTGCAATAGCTTATGAAAATATATTTATGATTTGACATGATGGTGACAGTGTTGAGGATGAATCAAAAGCAATCAACTGAATTAAACACATGTTGAGAGAATACACATCGCGGATATGCTGGGGAATTGAGTTCCATATTTTGGTGCCAATAGTTGAAAGAGATTTGATGTGTGTATGGCCAATATAAAAGAAGCTTTTACTTACATATCTAGTATCATATTCACGAACTTTGGTCAAGGGTATGAAAATATGGGAAGAGGACAGAGGGGTTTGATTACTGACAACTTTCCAAAGAAAGATACACAAGGTGAAATGTATAGTATGTGTTTAACAGTCATCCTTTTGACAGCATCCAACATCTCCACGATAAGCGTTCTTGTGTGACATCCTAAAATAATTCTCATGCCACGATTCTGGATGCGCTGAAGTCTGGTCAAATCACATTTTAAGAGAATTAGCTCAGACTGTACTGCAATAATCCAAATTGGGAAGAATCAGGGAATTGTACAGAAAGCGAGCTAGTTTTCACGAATCTACCGCTTCAAGACTCCTCGAAGGCTTGATGCGCCGTGACAGCTGGCCAGCTTTCACATCATCTCCCAAGGCATGATTCAGACCTCGCTCTATTGTCTTGAGCGCGAGAAACCTTTCATGCGTGAAAAGTACCTCGCATCTTGAGCATGCACACTTGAGGCCTTAAATTACCTGGTTGCCACTGCCGTGTTTGCCCGACTAAAACGCTGTTGCCCATAGTGCCTGCGCAACATAATACGGTTTTTTCTCTTTATGGATAAATTGATTTTGTTCAATACTCGCATTCTGCGATATTAGGTTTTTGTCATATATTGTAATATTTGATGAATTTTCTAATATTTTAACCCTGCCATGGATCTAATATGATCGCCCTGCCTTCAGGTGGACACTCACCAATTTTTAGTTAAGGCACCAGTGTTAGATACTAATTTTTTTGTTAGGGTACTAGTGTTAAAAAGTAATTTTTTGTTAGGGTATCAGTTTAAATACTAATTTTTGGTTAGGGTACCAGTAATAAATACTGTCGTGCTGCTCTGGTTACGCTCGATAAGTTTGACGGCGAGGTGTGTCTCGAAGGGAGCAGATTGCTTGAGCGTAAGACAAGCTTGACGCTTGATGAAGACCTCGCCGACGAAAAAGTTTTAAAATCGCTTGCGATGTCTTGAAAGCGAGGTCACTATGATGCTGCACCATCTGAAAAAGCTTCTAGATTTTAAAATGTATTATCGGGCATTAAAAGATTATCGAAATGCATTTGAATAATTCTTCTGATCCTACCACAGAACTTGATAAGTATATACAGGATTATTTATGAATGCATTTACAGGCATATCAAGAAACATTTGGAGATTATCTCAAGATAGAGGAAGCTTGTCGTGGCTCCAATATGTTGTCTTGTACTTTTATTTACCTTTATATTTTAAGATATTTTTAACATCTGGATGCGTTTAGAAACAAATTACGCGTGCATCTAAATACATCCATAGCTCTATTCACATACACCATTTCTAAAGATATCTCTGAGTCATACAAAGTGCATATAAACCAGCATTAATGCCATCTAGTAATGAGACCCCCTCATGAATAACGCAAATACTTGCCGTAACCATGCAGTTTCTTTTTTATGTAAATAAATGTACCAACAGTTTCAGAATAGCGTTAACAATAGATGGCCTTAAATAACAAAAAAAGAAAGAAAGAAAGAAAGAAAGAAAGAAAGAAAGAAAGAAAGAAAGAAAGAAAGAAAGAAAGAAAGAAAGAAAGAAAGAAAAATATCTGGATGTTCACCTAATTTTCAAGGAGACACGGGAACTAGTTCCCCTGTAGATAACCGGGATATGATTGAACAGAATCGGCGATTTGTTCATAAATTTGGGGGTTTTTTTAACGCACATCAATTCTGGTTAAAAAAATGACGAAAAAGTCTTCATTTAGTTCGGAATGGAGATTTACATAGTTTATTGTTGCAAAGCATACACGTCAAGTTTCAGTAAGACCCGCTTCGTTCATGCTTATGCTTTTCAATTCATGTGCTGCTGAGGGAGCATCCTTTTTTTCTTTCTTTTTTTAAATTTTATTTCTGACAACATCTTAGCTCGATTTAGGGACCTAATCATATGATCAAATTGGCTTAGATATATCATCAAGTGCATTTAAATATATATTGATCAATTTCAACATAATACTAATTTCATATATTTATTAAACTCAATAAAGGCCATTTTTTCAAAATATAAAATTGAAAGATATGCATTTTTCATAAATTGAAATAAATTTAATATCTTTCAAATTTTCAAAGATGTCATTAGATATCGCTTAAAGCACCGAACGACGTGCCATAACAAGCACACACACACATACACACACACACATATATATATATATATATATATATATATATATATATATATATATATATGTATATATACATATGTATATATAAATATATATATATATACATATATATATTGTATCCAAAATGAGAATAAAAAAATTGTTGCTTGTGTACGACTGAGTCAAGCACTGTTAGCGCGTGTATGATCATCCGTGCTCTCTATGTACAAAATGCTTTTAAAACATCAAATTAGAGTCTGAGCTATTGCTGATATCAATTTGATCTCACAACATATTGACTTCTGATTCTATGCTTCTGACAACAAAGTGACCACAGAGACCAAACACTCCTGATTCTGTATTTCAGCCATGCAAGTCAATCCTAATTCTGTGCAGAAGTTGAGTTTGGTTCAATTTTGAAACAAATTCTTGAAAATTCTAAAACTTTTTTTTTCTTCAAAAATTGTGGACCAATCCTGAATGATGGGCCTTCTGAACTTGAGCATGTTTATCTTCACTTGTTACTTTTTCTCAACCGTACCTATTTGTGCGCCAAAAATTACACACTAAGCAGCTTCTCCCCGGAGGCGCCTTGGCGGCATTTCCATCCTCCGTGCCCGTGCAATGGTTTAATGCGGTAGGAAGTCGGTGACTTGTAAGTCCCATGACAGATAGTCATGAAATTATCAGATTGTTTCTAAAGAAATGGCAGTTTCAACAATTGATCTGAAATCAAATTTCTTTGAAAGATTGTGTTATGTAGGTATATTTAGTTTAGGCCTATACTTCTCAGTTGGCCTAGGCCCACCACTTTAAATATTATGTTTTGCAAATTCTGTTCATAATCTCTTTCATTGCACATTGTCCATATCTTTGGTAGCAAGGCCTATATGTCAGACTTTCAGTTTGCTCATGATTTGTTTCATTGGACATTGTCCATATCTCTGGTAGCTGGGCCTATATCGCTTTCATTGAACATTTTCCCTGTCTTTGGTCGCTATGTGTCAGACATTCAGTTTGGAAGTTCGCAATGCTGACTGTACCGTGTTCCCCATGAACACCTTGCACATGTATGCATTGGAGAAATAAGCTATTCCAGAAGTGATAGACCTATGTATGAGATGCCATCAAAATGTAGAAAAACAGGACACGACACGACTTATTCGAGGCCGCCCCAGGAAACGACGCTGTCTTACAAGGTATGGATCGAGGACGATGCCACAGTGCGCGACATAACATGAAGACTCGATGTTGGTCATTTCTTAACACCGCGATACGAGAGCTCCAGAACGCCTCCATGAGAACAATTCACCGCAATTACCAACAGCATTGGATATGTCTATGTGAATGCCAATGACTTCCAAAGTTCAGTTCCCAAATGCTTGGCAGTCTTGCGTGAAAAGTAGACTGAAATATACTGATCTCCTCAATGGAGTAGAATGAAATGAAAGAAGACCGCTAGAATATCTTGAACATCCGTACAATGAACTTACTGTTTCAAAAGTTTCATAGAAATTTAATTTAAAGTAGTGTGTCATTATTCTCATGGACAGATTAACGAGAAAGCGTCCACATAATACGTTCAAAGTCAGCGTATTAGTAAGAAATGGAAAAAATACACGTACACAATGTAGACAGACAGACAGACATGGCCCATTCCATTACATAATTAATAATCTTTTGGCCAAAGTGGCTTTCCTTTTGGCTGGAAAAAGTTCACAGGAAAGGCCCGACCCCCAAAAAAGAACAGCTAGTCGATGATTTAGGAAATGATGTGTTTTTTTTGTTTTTTTTTGCAATATTAATCAACAAAACCTGTTCTTGCATCTTCATCGAAGGACCAAGAGGCCGCTGGAAATGTATGCAAATGGGAACTTGACTTGATGTAAGTTCCATGCACGTTATTTTGGATATACTTGCAAGTCATTCTTTTCGCATAAATATGCACATAAGAAGTGTCTAAGTATAATATTTACATTTTAAACGTCTCACTCTGTTGTATATATTTTATTTTCACACAGCCAAGAGTATTCTAAATCTTGCGAGAGCAAATTTCCTTGAAGCAGTAACCAGAAGCGGTGGGACATTTATATGATATTGATATTGCACGCTTTTCTCACAGGAGTCAGGCCGCGCGTACACAACAATCATAACAAGACCTCTCTACCAGCTGCCGACGTATGCTTGTCTTGCAAACTTCACTGGCTAAGTTCATCATGCAGAAAATTTCCTCCATGTTGTTTCTCTAAACAGTAAGACTGGCTCTAATAATCCACACGGCCCTTTCCCAGTACAGGTGCGCTTACGTATGTTTTCAGGTCGGGCTTGACGATCACCTTGGGGGCCTGACGTTTGTCCCCAAGCACAGTGGAGAAAACATTCTTAGGGTGGGAGATCTGCGCCAAACAACTGGCTTTTCGTGCTTGAGAACAATTATTGAAACATTCACGTCTGACGACATTTGGCAAAGGCTGGCGCTGTAATAAGGAGCAGCCGTACTTCCGTTGACTAGCATGAAGCCATGCTGCTATTGCTGTTTTCATACTGAACGAGCAGTAGGAATGGCGTGGTGAAGGGTGAAATTGCCTGTTTGTGCTGCGAGTCAGTTTAATGAGAAGGAGATGCCCTTTGGTCTGGAGAGTTTGACCATTTTGTACAGACAATTCCTGTGCAATACTTAGACCTGTCATATCCAACTGTACTCTATCACAAGTCAACTGTTCGTGAAAAGCTACCGGATCGAAAAAAATGTAAATTGAATATCGGTTTCAAAGGAGAATAAATGAAGGTCCTGCTCAGTTTACCAGTTCTCAACAGCTAGAGTACACGCGTCTCTTCCTAGACTCTCTTGAAAAACATACACAAATGTCACTGTCCTGCTTGTATGAAATTCCAATCTGAAGCTTCAGTTGTTTAAGTCATCATACTGATATGCTATCTCTTAAAAGTTGGAATTTTTACATGAATATACGTTCTTGTTTAAAGATATGAAAGAACCCGCAAAGCAAATCAGTAACTAGAGGTCCATGGGCCTAGTTCTCTGCTGACATATAATCCGATGACCATCACCAGCAAATCATGTCTTGAAAAGAATTTCTTCGATGACCTTGAGAAATTAATCAAGGTCATCCAGTTATGCAATATCAAGCTTCCACATGATTCACATTTGTGGTACATTTGATATCATTTGCACTTTTCTTATCAAGATATTCAACAGAATGTCCTTTTCTTAAGTGCTTAATCATCTGGAAAAATAGGTCAAGGTCACAAATCATTGGGTCTCGGTGACCCAAAAGTTTGTCACCAAGTACAGTTTTATGTACAATGTACTCAAATGCAATTTTAATCTGGAGGTTCAATTCTCTTTGCCATTGATGTCCAAGCTACATCGTGCTTTTACAAAATCACCTCTTTGCATGTCTGGTGACCTAACAAAAATAGGTCAAGGTGACAACATATTAGCATTGGAAATGATCGATATACAATGTATTCTATAAATCTGGCAACTCTAATACAATTGTTTTTCGAGTTATGGAATTTTATCTTTCAAGACGTTTTGATTCATAAGTTCCGTCAGCTTACAGGTGGCGCTACTTGTATCATATGCAACCGATATTTTAGCCTCCTCCATAAACCCACTAGATTTCATAAAGATCCATAAAAAATATGGATGCTGGACTGGTCATTTCTCAAAATTATGTTCAGTCATAAGTCATACTTTTAAAACCTCGTAAAATTCAAACTTGGAACACAATTTCATAAAAGTTTTATGGAATTGAATTATGTTATTGCAGTCAAAGAAACTAATACGGCAATTGAGAAACAGAAAAGATTGCAAGTCCCCGGGACAAAAATGATAAAGGGCCAGATATTAAAAAGCACTAAAGATTTTCGAACACCTCTCATGCATAAAGTATTTAATGCCATATCTGCGGGGTTTTTCCTGCAATTATGGAAAAGAAGTTTACCAACATTGATACACAAAGGAGGCTCTCAAGTTGATCCCAATAGATACAGAGACTTTTTGCAGTGTTCTAAATTCCTGACTTATCAAATATTTAGACTCTGGAGGTCGTCACGTATACAAAAGTGATAGGGAAGAGTAAATGTTTACATGCATGTTTCGTTGACTTCCAACGAGCATTCGATACAGTGTGGTGTGACGGCTTGTTTTACAAATTGCATCACTATAATATCACTGGTTATTATTTTAACATCTTTGTCGATATTACGCTGATGCATCAGTACAATTGAAATTTTCCAATGGCCTATTTAACAAAAATATGTTTTCTAATGGCGTGCGACAAGGATGTGTCTTGAGCCTCGCGCTCTTTAACTTTTTTAATGATCTACCTGATGTATTTGATGAAAATTGTTCGCCCATTTACCATTACAACAAAAAGCATAACTGCCTTCTATATGCTGACAATTTGGGTCCTTTTTGCAGAAAGTCAACAAGGTCTGCAAACATTTGTGGGTCGATTAGAAGTCTACCGCAAGAGTTGGCATTTAAATGTAGATAAACCAAAATCCAAGCTTCTTATTTTTAAAAATGCCAACAGGACTAGAAAGCAGCACTTTCTACTCTATTACAAGTAGTAAATCATTACTATTAACCTTGAATTCAAATAAGTGCCAATGCATCCTTCAATCTTTCTGCAAAACATTTTGTGTGATAAAGCTCAAGGCAATAGCAAAATCAGAACAGACCATTTGGAAAAATGGATTGAGTGTATTGTTTGTTTTAACTCTATTTCAAAAACGCATCACCCCGATACTTTTATATACTTCTAAATAAAGGATCTTTTCTTGTGCAGCCAGCAAAATGTTTTTCAGGTGGTATCACTGTTCATATATATCATTCTTTTGAAAGGACAATTTTGACTTATTTGAAAAGATGTCTTGGTGTAAAAAGAAAAAAGGTTTGTAATTTTGCTGTTTTAAGCGAAATGTACAATACCTACTCATGCTTAACACTTTTACACAAATATCAAAGTAGTGGTTCAGAATTGTTAAACTTGACCCTGGCTCTTTATTGAATGATTGTTTTTCTTTTCAAGTAATATATATAACATTCATTCAGGACAATTTTTACGGTTGCTGACACTACAAAATATGTTCCCGCTGTCGGGTTTCAGTAACATGTGGAATAACCCAGGTCATACTGGTGCTAACAGTAACCCTGACAAAAAATGACGGACTTATGTAAAATTTAAATACCAGTTTATGCCACAGAAGTATTTATATTTGGTGCAACATTTTATGATCAGAAAAAAAGTATTGACCTATTTCGAATTCGCGCCCATAACCTCAAAAGTGAAGCTGGTAGACTCAAAACATCTACTGAAACTCCTTTAAGAAGAACGGAACGTGACACATGTGGACAACCAGAAGACAAATAACAGAATTTACTTAAATGTAAAAGTTAACGTTGCAACGAACTATCTTTTCGACAAATGAAAATTTTTCCCTCCCTTTTCTACTTTGTCAAACTCAGAAAATTTTATCTTTATTATAACACTGGATGATGCTGATATGATTTACAATACTGGGCTATATTTCGAAGAAATTGCGAAAGCCAGCGGTCAATTCTGATATTTTGAGTCGTTGAAATAGCATGTTAAGTACCACCTTCAATCATTCTAGTGCATAACCCTTCCCATTTTCCTCCTTGTAAATATTTGTTCTAATTACTTGGGAATGTTTATTTTGTGTGTGGCCATTTTTTAATATTGTATATATAAGTGTATATCTTTTTGTCACTACTGTACCTGGCACATAGTTTAAGCTTTACTACATGGCATCCATCTTAGATACAAGATATGGTCAGCATGACAAGAAATGTACAAAGAATACAAAATGCAGACATATACTACAAAAATAAATACAGGTACACCCAGCCACACGTATATACACAGGTACACCCAGTCAAACACCTATATACACAGGTACACCCAGTCACACATGTATATACACATAACCCATAAGCTACGCAGACTTACCAGAGTCGTTTTTGTCGAATTTTAAAGATTATATTTGCATGTGTAAGTACCTCTGGACTGTCTCCAGATTGTAGTATTTTTATAAATTTCTCCGTTTCGGTTAACAAATGAAACCCATTGTAGCAGTTGTTCGAGTCTACAAATTACTCTTCCCTTATGTTATTATTCAAGTAACATGTACATAGTGTTCATGGCAAATGCGAAAGTGCATTGCTCAGAACAGCCGAATAAAGTTCGTTCGTTCATTCATTCATTCATTCATGAACACATCCGATCAAACAAGTCCGCTTTGATAGATTTCAGATCACACAGTCGTTTGGTGATGTGACTATCAAATGATGACCCGATAAGTCAGCCCCATGTTATATTCAGCATTATGTTCACATTTTATACATGTCATTTTATTTCGACCTCATTAACGTTTCAAAGATTCATGTCATTACCATCTGAATTGCAAACGTTATGCATATCTTTTTAGCATCCAGTAGAAGCCTTATAATGGCACAATGTTTACAAAGATATTTGTTCGAGAAATAAGACATGGCGTTCCTTCCTCAGTTTTATACCCAGAACGAATTTGCATTCTTACTGTGTGTATTAAAATGTTTCATTGGTATGCTTTTTGATAACGTTATTGCGAGTTTTACGTCTCGTCATCAGGATACTATGCCTCCGACGCTTGGAAGTTAGAGTATTCATCGTTTAACTGCCATTTCTCTACTTTTGTACATAAAACAACAGTTGTAAATCACATCTAAAGGTTTCCCGATTACATGCGTCCAAATTTTTGTCTCGTATAAGCTTAGAGTTATCTCGCAATTACTTATATATCATTCGACAATTGAGAAAGCAACGTATTTCTAGTTTGAATATCTCCCAGATCTGAACACCAGGTGCGTTCATGTCAGACTCGATAATGGCGGTAGTTGAACTTGCCATAATATAAGTTACTGGTGGACTTTACCTTATGTGATGACACTGTTTCTTCCCATCCGAAAGCAATGTATGCCTGCTCTATGTGCGTCCCTTATCCAATTGTCAAATACTACATCAGTGTCAACTATTGTAATATAATCTGGTTGCTTAGCACTAGGAGCATACAAGTGTAAGCTCCTGGTCAAATGTCATCATGTAGGGCCTATTTGTTTGTAATCTTCATTTAACGAACTGTAGAAAATTAACACAATCATATTCTCGTAAATATAATTACAAAAACTGCTTGGATGTACCTGGCATCAGCATTTCGGGAACATGGAATGCTCTTTGTGATGATACCAAGCAACGAAGACCTGGGATGACGACTTTTGTATACCTGATATTAAGACATCGATAATTAATTTATTGTCTCAAAGAATTTAGTTCATTTAGTAGTAGCGAATTCCTCTCAGTGTCTTGGTGTCAGTGTATGGCAACCCTCTGGCACAGGCATGAACCTACTATCTCAGATAGTAGGTCCATGGTACAGGTGACAAGTGGACTGAAGTCTATTCTGCGAAAGTACATAGGTCACGGTTGACAAGTGTCATGACCTGTGAGTGGCCATTGGCAAGGGTTATCAACCATGAAGTGGCCAATGCAGCTGTCAGTCAGACAACCTCCATGGGAAGTCACAGTGCTTTATGGATGGATAATGATAACTTTTGTCAGTTTTACAGATTTGTGTTTCATCCAGTACGTGGACGTAGACGAATCGCTCTTCACACAGTGATTTCATGTTAAACTTGTTGAATTCCTAAAGCATGATACTGGAATGGCTTCCTCGCATAATGCCCAACGTACGGTTTGATGGATGTACTAGCAACTACATGCTGCAACTACGTGCTGCAACTACGTGCTGCAGTCCCACTCCTGCACAGTTTATGCCGCATGTATATAGTAATAAATGGCGGCCAATATGATCTTCGGTGTTCAGTTTGAAATCCAGAGTAGCTACTTTCACTGGCACATGGAACTTTGTCAAAGGTCTTAATCTCTTGTTCTGGAATTGCTGCTGGGGTCTGACCTGCAGAATTAACCTGCACTGGGGGGTGTGCCTTACTTCGCAAACCTTGCTCATCGCCAATCAGTGCACACGCCCATTGAAAACCTTCAGTCTCAGGTAACAAATTACTGAATTCTGCCACGTCCCTTATTTTTCATCACTCAAGAGGCCAAAATCTCTGTATCCTTGTCAACAACTCTAAAAGTAGAAACAGATAAATGAATTGGTCGACGCCAAAACGGCGCCTTCCTAGAGGAAGACCCTGTTGCGGCGGTAGTGCTTGCATGAGCAAGAAGCCTTGTTCTTTACGAGCACTTGTTACCGTCTGCTGCACGCGCGGTCGGTGTCGCAAACTCATACATTTGGACACTGACACGTGCCTGTGCCAGTCTGCGACCTGGCAGGTCTATCCTCCTAAAATTAATCGTCCATACTTCCTGAAAACTAAAACCTCCCACCCTACACTGTCCTCACGGGCGCTTGGCACACCGTGCAACCGATAGGGCTGCCTGCCGGGTGGACTTGATGGATACGCACTGCTGCGAACAGGCCATCGTACCGAGCGGTTCCCGCGGCCTGCTGGCCAGCAACCTATCTTGATCAAGGTTCCGTCCATCAAGCAGAAGGGAGAATCTACCCAGGTAAAATTGCCGGGGCGGTTACCTGGGTATACAAGCCTAATTACATTAACGTTCCAGCGGCAGGTTTTAATAAGAGATCCATGTGTATGGTCAGTTACATCGCAAGCTTTGTGGCCACAGGCCAAACCAAGTGTTCTGAGGAGACACATTTTTGTGTAAAACGTCCGTGGTTTCAACAAATAAGGCACTTTCTGTATGAAATATATTTAGCTACTGCTGTATTGTAATTAATCTGAACACAGTCAGCTGTGGCATAATTGAATTCAGAGGAATATCCACTGATCTTGGTAAGTTTTTAAGCCCTTAAAATCTTGTGCGTAACCTACAATTGTGAGGAACAGCGCGTGTTATGTCGTGTTTTGAAATGTGCATGTTCAACGCAAGTCATTTGTATCCAGTGTGGTCACCACGATACAATACAGATAGTGCAATACAACATGTATATGTAGACTAACATTTGCAATGCGGTCTTCATAATTGAGGGCCGATATTTATATTCCATGATATTCATAAGAATTTTGCACTGAAAGATCATAATGGTAAAGGATGTACTCCTTGTATATATATATATATATATATATATATATATATATATATATATATATATATATATTGATGCAGCCAAACAACGTTTTACAAGTGAACCCCAACATTATAAACAAAACTGCAATTAGTCGTGGATGTATGACGATTAGAGATGCACCATGGAAGCAAAAGCGCTTTTTTCTTTTTTTTTTTGAAGATATCGTAAGACTTTTTTTGTTTATTTATTTATTTTATATTTGTGCCCCGGAAGGACACAGTTTAGCCCGGTTTTATGTTCTGTGGCAGGACCTTCTGCCTGTGCTCACGGCAGTCGTGCTACGGTGTTGTGATCCAACCTCTGCATATTCGACCTAACAAACATCAAGACAGAAAAGATTTCATACCCTTCGAATACCAATGTGTGAGTAAAAGAAAACTACGCAAACAAAAGGGCGGTAAACTAACTTTAATATAATGGTTATGTGAAATGTAAATTTAGAATTTAATCGCGACGAGAAAATGCCATTCA
Organism: Hermodice carunculata; assembly: GCA_964020975.1. NCBI lineage: Eukaryota > Metazoa > Annelida > Polychaeta > Eunicida > Amphinomidae > Hermodice > Hermodice carunculata. The sequence continues at coordinate 141,495,009 of OZ026612.1, forward strand.
ATTATATGATTATTGTGACTCACGTTGCCATGAAGTAAACGAACTGTTTCTTGGGGGGGGGGGGGGGTTCCATGCACAAAAGCAGGGAAGTAACTGGAATACAGGTATGAAAAAAGGAGAGCACCCGTGTATCTTTCTCGGGCAATACATCTATTTCAGGACATTTCTGACTTTGAGATTATATGCAAGGAAACAATGTACATTCTGCCTCAAATATAGTTTTGTATTATGTGCATGTCGGTAATCGATGATCTTAAAACAGAGAATGTTTAAGAAAAACATAACGTTATTTGATAATCTTCCATTACAGAGTAGATTGCACAGAGGTTTAACAGAGACAGTAGTTACTGACGGCATTATTCTTTAATCATTCATTTTGTATTTTTCAAATGGACACCACTAAAAGGAGGAAATTCAAATAGACAAATCAAGTTCTCCATAGACGACTATTGTGACCTACTGACAGTCTGTATCGAAAAGCATTTTGCTGTCCAGGCTCCGGTGGACTGGCAAGCGGCAAGTTCATTTGGTGAGGTGTATAAGTCACCTTGCGCTTGCTGTATCAACGTCTGATAACTAAAACTCTAGCTTATATAAAGGATAAAATTTGAAAACACTTAACCCGTCAAATTAAAATTATACCGGCCTTCTCACTTGACTTATGAGGTTTGCTTGCGGTCCCTTTGATGCCAGAATTGAAGTGGGAATGAGTGCATATTTTGGTCCCTTGTCGCTATGAATATTGATTGCTCCTGCTCAATCTTAAAGACCAAACTTTTGATAGCTTCTTACGATAATTAAGTAAAAATTACCTGTAATAAAATAGGCTAGCGTGGAGAGATCCATTGAGGGACGACGGTTGTTTAGTGGGTTGCCCTCAGCATGATCCGTGCCCAATATCGTTGATAAGGAGTCATTTGGATGTTAATAATCTCCTTTATTATCTCTATTCTCTCAACTGTTGGCTTAGGTTACATGGCCGTCTAGTCATTAAATATGCTCAAATTATGCCTTCAAAGAGCAAACCATGGGAACAATCTCAGTAGCAGAAGTCAACAGCACACAGGAATCTAATAGGGAGTGCGTCGGTGCCTTGTGTAATTTATTTTTTTCGTCAAAGTTATTAATTTTGAGCCGTGTTATGTCATTCAAAGTGCAGGCGGTCATTTCTGGGCTAGGACGCGAGAAAATGCTTTCTAAATGCAAGTCGTAGGCAACGCGGATCTGACCCCGCCTCTATTCCACAAGTATATCAAAAGGAAGGACTGTGTGTATTTGTTTCTGTCACTGTTTATATGTCTGATGGATTTTTGATAATATATGGTTTCTGAAAAAAAGATTGTCAGGACAGGTCTTCTGACAGCGACAAAACTGTGTTTGCTTATATAATTCTGATAGTGAAACAATACGTTGAAATGCCGTCAAAGTCATCAACAGCGCAAGACGACCATGAAACGTAAAGCACAAATGAAGTAATAGAAGAGACGATTTGCCAGGCAGCAAATCTGTGTGCGTGCGCAAAAGAGTTTAACGTCCGAAGTGTATGAGAGGTATGGCCTGATTAGCAGGAATTCAAACCAGGTGGTGGCAAAGTAGATGTACAAGGTAGAATGTAAAAACTGTATGCGTGTGTACGCAATGTAAATATGAGATTTTGTAGCTGTTCGTTTACCTATAAGTTTGATACATTTCATTAGGAAGTTAACTTCAATAAAACAAATTACAACTGACGCACAGATACGTACCACAGTCCGAAATTACAATATTTACAAATAACGCTGCTCATGAAAATGAAGCAAATTTATATTGTAGGGCTGCATGTACCATGACTAATATATATTTCCGAGGATACATAGACACCAGTATTCTCTCTCTCTCTCTCTCTCTCTCTCTCTCTCTCTCTCTCTCTCTCTCTCTCTCTCTCTCTCTCTCTCTCTCTCTCTCTCTCTCTCTCTCTCTCTCTCTCTCTCTCTCTCTCTCTCTCAAACGCTTATTTTTTCTATATCTCTGACTATTCTCCCTTAGAATTCTTTCCATGTCTGAAAAATGGACACAGACAATTACAACTGCACTTGCAAATCAGCTATACTATACTTTCCGACCTCAATCTGTACAGAAAAAAATACCCCTTCACAACAAAATGTACAAAACTGTTTTTCTGACTAAAAAAATAAGCGTTAATATTCACAAAACCAAACCTGCCAGCGAAGACTTGTTGGACAAGTCCATAAACCTGGAAAAGCTCAGCAAGGGGACGGAAGTCTGAAAAAACTCGCCACCAAAATGCCATGCAGCACATAATACCCTGACTGTCTACACGCCATGTCCTGTCAGATTGGATGCGATCTGAACGAAGAGTAGAAACCAACAGTGTTCGTCGTCTGCTGCGTGCAGTGGCTATGCTGCAAAGATGGACACCTTTGCACGCGACACATATCCAGGTGTTGTTTAAATAGACTACATACAAATCGGCACTGCCATATCAGCCTCAGGGGAAAAGACATGTTTCATATTTAGATTTGGTCGTGCCATCTGTAGAAGACAAGATTCTTTCTCAAATCATTATAAGCGTTACAAGGCAGAAGGAAATGCTCTTCGCTCTCAATAACTCTACTCTTGCGGTAAAGACAAATCCTAGTACCCAAACTTTCATTCAAATATCAACCGAATTCAATCCGCAAACAATGATTACTCAAACACAAATTAGGCATAGATCAGCGGAATTGGAAATTTTCACAGTTTTGAAATGATCTTCCATTTTGTATTCAAATTTGAAATTTCGGTACGTTCGCAATTTCGAAGTAGAGCCATTGCTGGCATTGTCCAGGGAAAATGATGAGAAGAGAACGTGACAGTTCTGGTCACTTAATCGACTTTTCAATCCCTTAACAACATTTGAATGATCACTGGTGGCTCCGCCATTTAATCAAAAAGTCTCCAAAAGCCATTGTGTTACAAAGTTTTACCTACAGTAATGACCCAATTAACAGTTTACCCCATCGAGTCTAAATCGACCATTATTTGTAGATTTATATCCAGCTGGATGATAACAATGTGGACCTATGTGTGGTCTAATTGCCAGGAAATTGATACATAAAATAGCCACATTGTGGCTACATTTCCTCGTGGGACATGGAGCCTTAAAGTGTGGGCTTTGTGGCAAAAAGGGCTACAAAGTTGCATTAAGTCCCTTTCAACATAAACAAACCAAAGGAAAACCTTCCTTTCATCGAGCACATCATACTCTGTGAAACATAAGCTAGAGTTGAAATAGTATTTTCTTGGTACAATACTTTTGAAGATTCTGAAAATTTCGACTTTGGCATGGCCACAATTCTCCTAATTTGGAACATCGTGAAATTTCACAACGAATGAACCACTAACTACTACGACTGTAGCTATGCTAAATTTTTTAGTTTACTATCAGCACAAATTGCGGAAGAAAGAATGTAATGAAAAACTAGAAAAAAAATGTTTCACAGCAAATCTATGTGCCTTCAAAATGTGAGACAGTTTTGAAGCTATTCAAGATTCAAATTGTGTGTATTCACCTGATGTGCATAACTTAAAATGCTACAATTTTGTTTCTTGGTTCATTGAATGCAGCTATGTCACTAACCTATGAATTGAAATTGGAATGGCACCTCTATCTACAATAGTTTTGGAGATATTCAAGAATTAAAGTTTGCGAATTCACCTAATTTGCATAAATTAAAATGCTACAACTTTGGGTCATGGTACATTGGATGCGACTATGTCACAAACCAAAATTGAACTTGGAATGGTACCTTTACCCATGATAGTTTTTGAGATATAAAACTTTAAAACTGTTCAAGTGCCCCTAATCAGCATAATTCAAACTTCTTCATCTTTTGTTCACTGCCCATTAAATTGACAGTTGTCTCAAACCTACATGTGTGAGTTAGAACTTTGTGTCTATCTATAATATTTTTGAAGATATAGAACTTTTAAATATTTAATTGCCCCCAATTTGCATAATTTTAAGCATATGACTATTCCAAACGAAATGCACAATTTCACGTGTAGCCAGTTAGTCACCATGGCAAGTTTAGTGGTTTTCGGAATGATAGTGTCCAAGAAAAACGCTGGACAAATTCGGGTCTAAAGAAGAAACAAAGAAGAAAAGAATTCTTGGGAAAACCAAAATGGCTGGGTTAGCACCCAGACATAATTATACTAGAGAAATGATTCTGAAAATTAAGGTTTTCCAAGTGTGCCTAATTAGTGTAAATTAAATTTTACAACTTTCATTTTAATATCATTACAGTATAAACCGACGAATTGAAGTGGATTGACATTCTTGTTTATAATACATGTACTTTTGAAGATGTTCAACATTTAAATTTTTTAAGGGTCCCATATTCAGTTAGCATTCTAATTTCATTAAATGTGCTCATAGTACAAACTTATAAAGAAAAGATAGACTGATATTTTTATGCACAATGCTTTTGAAGATATTTAATATACACGTATACATTTATGTTTTCCCGCCAACAGTACAAACCCACCTGATGGTTCCAGGTATACACACTAGGAGTACACGTATTTCCAACTTCAAAAATCTTGAGTATCATCTAAACTGTAATAGATAGAGGTGTCATTCCAACTGGTATGGTACAGTTATGAGTGTGGTGTACAGGTATATGAAGGATATATACAAAACTTGTGGCATCTTAAAATGTGCTAAGCAAAGGAATTTTACATTTTAAAACTTGAATAACATCAATAGCAATCAGACACACAATTCCAGTGTTTACTTACACAGTGAAATCTCTCTAGAGTTTCTACAGTGGGCACCCTTGGGACCAGAGAGGGTAAGCCCTCCTGGACAGTATGGACGAGTATATGTGAAAGTACATGTACATAATTCACACATGCACATGTACAGGTACAATGTATGTACATGTACATATTATAATTCAAGGGGATGTGTATACATGCAATACAATACTTTCTTTGTTCTTTTATTACATAAACAAATTTGAACAGATGCTGTCAGGAAAATACTTATACATGTACCTGTGAACTCAGACAAGCACTTTACTGTCAAAGTATTCCTCGTCTCAAGCTTGGCTATGAAGAACAGGGTTCATTTCACTGGTTACAAGAAAACAAAGACATGAAAGTGTCCACTGAGAAGACACAAATCCACACACTGTGTCAAAATTCACATGGTTGTGAAAACAGTCATTGACGACTGGAAGACCATAATTTGATGGGTCCAGCCAACTCAGCACTGTATGTAGTCTATTAATACAGGGTATACATAGCAGGATTATTCTGCCTAGATGTTGCAGTCCCTTGGGATTGATGAGCCAGCAGACTCAAGACAGTCTCAGGCAAAAACAGACCAGCTAGGACACCAGTCTCAGTCACAGAACACTGACAGCTCTGTCCAGCTATAGTGGAAACTATAGCCTGTGTCATGCGTAAAGTAAGGTGCAGCAGATATTTTCTGTCTGTGGATATTTTCTTACACAATTGTTGGGAGTCCTCCCACTCCCACCCCCACCCCCAGTTGTTACAAGGCCCAAACCTTCCAAACCATACACCTGTCATGCATGGATAGAAGGTTGCCTATGAGACAGGTTCACCAAGCTCCATGGAGGCCCATACAGCTTGTAACAAGCAGTAGAGGGAGGGGGTGTATTCTGGGGAAATTCAGTGAATTTAGCATGTATTAACTTTTGTTTGCATGCTGTTGGATTTGCCAGTTGTCTCAAACCTATATGTGTAAGTTAGAACTTTGTGTTTACCTATAATATTTTTGAAGATATAGAGCTTTTGAAACTTTAATTGCCCCTAATTTGCATAATTTTAAACACCTTGACTATTCTAAACGATATGCAGAATTTCACTGACAGGTGAGTCACCATGGTAAGTTTGGTAATTTTCGGGACAACAGTGTACGAGAAAAACTCCGGACAAATTTGGTCGTAAAGAAAGAAAGAAAGAAAGAAAGAAAGAAAGAAAGAAAGAAAGAAAGAAAGAAAGAAAGAAAGAAAGAAAAAAGAAAGAATTCTTGTAAAAACAGAATGTCTGTGTTAGAACCTAGACATAATTTCGAGAAAACAGAAGCTCACGCCCACACACAATGAAATAAGTTCCAGTCTGAACGCATCAGCTTTCAATATCTTCCCACATCTGAGGCTCAGGAATCACCAACCATGATATACTGGATCTTTTGTGGAAACAAAATTTTTGCGAAATTGTATACGGTCGGTGTGATCCCAGAGGTCGCGTAGACTGGCCTGTAGCCGCAGTCACGTTGCTGTTTGGTGACCCTTCTACACGTGCAATGGCATAGCCACTGCCGGCACCCTAACATGAAAGGCCTAGACATATGTGTACTGTACTAACATCTGACTGCTGCTCAAAATGTCACCACAAGCAACTCAGAGTGAGAATTTAGAGTACCACGTCACTGTGGAAATAGCTACTAGTATTCAAAAACTGATCTGCGAAAAGTTCTCAAGCGTGAGGTGCATTTAAGGCTGGTGTTTGCCGGAGAATGCGCTTTGCTCTACGCCTGTATGACGTATGCCTTGGCTAAATAATTAAGTGTGCTGCTCACTGTTTATGATCCGTGGTGGGGTATTAATATCCTTAGTTCATGTAATTTGCCTTTATGCCCTTTGTTTGATCAGACGAGGTGACTTAGACAACTTTCTGATTATGTGTAATGGTTGTATAATGGTGTACTTGGATATGTTAGAAATAAATATGATGTGTGTACTAAGTATATAATAATAATAATAATAATAATAATAGTAATAATAATAATAATAATAATAATAATAATAATAATAATAATAATAATAATAATAATAATAATAATAATAATAATAATAATAATTTCATTAGGAAAACTACCCCTTTACAACGGGGGCATCGATGGAACAGGGTTTATTCCATGATGCGTCCAAGTATCTTACCCATTTAAAGTTTGCTTTCAACCGGTGTAAACAATCATCAATATCATAATTTTTGTCCCCCGCGCTAAAACTAGAGATAAACCACTCATTGGGAGAAAACTCTAGAAAGCGTAAGGACGAGTACATCGTGCACTTTTGGTATACAATGTAGAAAATAAATGTTTATCATCGTCATATTTACAATGTATAAAATTAAGGTACACTTCAAAATAGATAAAACTTATATACAATATAGGAGCTTCATTTAAAATCTATGGAATCTGCACCTTACAGGGAACTGTACAACTCTATTTCTTTACTGTGAACAGGCACAGTTGAAGATATATATATACACATTAGCTTATATATCACAGTTAATTTTTAAGAATCTACACAGAAATGTCACAGCCAGCACCTTCAAGAGCTACCATACGGCAACGCCATGCTTCTTTTAGAAAAGTTTTACAAGCACTGTAGAATATGTCATTAACAGCATGGTCATAATTGAATGATATTCCAAACAGTAGCGTAAATTTCGTAGTAAAGGAAGAGCGAGTAAAATGTTCCCATACATGGGTATAACCATGTTCCAACAGGCATTTTTCCAAATTTCGCCAAATCGTAATTCTTAATTGCTTGGAGTGTTCACATGTGAAAGTGAAATGAAATAAGTCTTCTATACCTTGATTACATAGTTTACAAATTCCGTTGGACAAATTCCATCTCTGTAATGTTTTTTCCAATCCTAGACATCCGGTTCTAGCCATAAATTTTAGTCTAATGCCCTTGAAGTCATTTACCAGGAACATGTATCTCTCCCCATGCGTGGAATACTTAATCAATTTGTAATATGACAAGGAGGACATTTCATCGATATCTTTAAAAAAAGTCATATACGTAGTTTTGCGTGGACAACTTACAAAAAGGATAGATCCAGTATGATATATGCAAGGTAAATAAGTCGAATCTTCTTTTTGACCTTTTGATGTATATAGTATTATATTGTATTTGTGTCTTTTTTATCCAGAACCACTTCCATTACCATGTTCCGCAGTCCGAACTCTTTACTCTCCATAAGCTAACCTGTCACTGCCTAACCTATATACATAAAAAATGGAAGTACTATTGTCCATATTACACGCGTTCCTCTGTAGAATTTTGACATAGGCTGTATTGACCCAAATAAATTAAAGGGTCTTCAGCGGGTAACTACTCAGAAGATCTTTCGGAGCCTATACCCTATATACATACATATATATATATATATATATATATATATATATATATATATATATATATATATATATATATATATATATATATATAGGTATGTCTTGGGTGGTTTATGGGCAGAATTGTAATCCTCAGGTTGTCTTGTGGGCAGTTGTTCGGTTTATCGGCAGTTGAAAAATGCCCATAAACCATGTTTGCCTTAAATTCAATGCGCTACCTAGGGCGCTTTAGAAACGTGCAAATTAGCAAATCTGCCCAGATATTATGGGAAGCTATAAATGCCCAGAAATTGTGGTAAACTATACTTGGTATATACTGCCCACGGTCCGGTTTGTTGATTATAATTGACCCGCAGACAATGGGCATGACCCACAAACTGTCTGTAGGACTTATTCCATTGTATATATATATATATATATATATATATATATATATATATATATATATATATATATATATATATATATATATATTTGTGGGCAGTGTATAATTGCCCAAAAACCACCCAAGACATGTATATAAATTCTCCGTAGGTGCATAACGTCCATTCAAAAAAAGTATTAAACGCTTGCTAAAATGGGTCAGATATATGAATAAATACTTCATGATTATCAATCTTTGACAGTAGATTTCAAGGCACGGCCTTAGGCCTGTTACTTATTTTGTTGCAAATGTTTTAGTGAAAAAAAATGTCTTGTCGCCAGTTAGTTTTCAAGACTTTTTTCCAGTTTCGTTGCCATAATAACTTGCATGGTACACACACAATTTCACTCAGTACTTTATTCCATTTGTAAACCTTTATTTCAACAGCAAAATACAGCGCTAAGCTGGTGCTGTTTGATGTTACGGCAAATCAAATGAATGATAAAATGTACAATTAAGATATAAATGGTACAAATATCTCTTGGTTCACAATAGACTTCTTTTTCCAAGGACAGCTTTGGTATTGGCAGTAAAAGGTCCTTGCAAACTTGTTTACTTGCACAATCTTGTGTAATTCGGAACTCTTTTACCCTGGGCCTCAAGTTATTGACCTAGCATAATGCCAATCGAGTGCAACATGTTAACTCTTTCCCTGACATTTTGCCGAACGTCGATACGCTCTTAATTGACATAACTACACTAGAGTCATAGTCTTTGTAAATTGACCTTTTATTCAAGTAGCCACATACCTACAGTTGCCAAGACCGTAGGAAGGATCCAGGTCAACAGCTGTCCTCAGTACTGCAGGTCAACAGCTGTCATCAGTACAGCAGGTCAACACCTGTCATCAGTACAGCAGGTCAACAGCTGTCCTTAGTACAGCTTTGGAATCAATGAGCCCAAAGCGCCGAGGTAAGTTGTTGACTTAGTCAAAACCAGGCTTTTATAGACTTAACTTTGACCTCTATAAAGTAAATCTACTTCCAAGTCCTATAATTGGTCCTTTTCTTTCCCTACTGAAGATGTTACTCATTTCTTTCCTTTTTTTTTTTTTTTTTTTTTTTTGTCCTAAATATACCGGCTGGCCACCATAATTACAAAACCAGGAGCAGTTCTGTATCAGAAAGTACCGCTCGTCGCCACATGCCTATTGACAATTACGGATTCGTATCAAACCGCAAAGGTTGCCATTGCATGCATGCATGCAAAATGTCGACAGGAGTAATATTTCAATGCACTCTTTGCCTTGATAAACTCTGTGAAATTGTTATTACAAAATAACATCAAAGCACAAACGAAGACACCAAAATGATCATTCCTGATGTGTGTGTAAACAACAAAGGGACAACGACAGTTAGGATATTTTTCCTTTCTAATTTTTCTAATGAAGACTAATGCAAATAACAGAGGATATTCAATTAGAAATTTTTTTTTTTTTCGCCGTTTTTTCTTTTTTCTTTATCTTTTTTTTTGTCAGTACGTCACAAAGTGTACCCAGAGTACGAATAAAGATATGAAAATAAAGGCTGATTCATATTTTCCTCTTTGGCAGAAAAGAACTACCAGATATTTTTGACATACAGATATTTGATGTAGTACACAATTTTCCAGTTGAAAGTAGACGTTTTGTTTTCTAATCCTCTCCATAATCATTCACTATTATCCTCTTTTCTCTTTTAAGTCAATGTGACCTACTGGCTAAATTATATAAGTAAAACACTCTCTATGCTGTCTATCTTATGATGTATAGCTTTAAGTTGACCAAAATTATATATATATATATATATATATATATATTTCTTGTCTAAATTACCACAATTACTCCTAGATTCTACTTTCAATAGTGATTAGTATGCACAGTGACATTATGTTTTACTATATTTATCTCAATCTGAGTTTGTAATGCCCTTTTGACTATTGATACTTGTACATGGTGATAGCAGTATTCCCCACGTATACAATTTGTACGGCAACATAGTTTGTAATGTCTTGTGCGTACTGTGTATATTTACAAATTGTGGGTCTCTCCGTGTCTGCATGGAGAACCCATTATATAAGTATTGATATGTACTACAGTGTAATCCAGCATTTAAAAAAATGTTTAAACTAAACTAAAACTTGGTACTGAACGGTTTAAACTGAACGATAGCCACCTTTCGGATGTTAGTTGCGCGGGTTTGTTCATCCAGTTACCTGTGGGAGTGGTCAGTTGGTCTTGGACGAGTCGATACGCTGCGGGTGCAGGTTTAGTCACGCAATCAATACAGGGCCTCAGGTGACAGGCTATTAAAAATAAGGGAGCAGAGAAACCCTTACCCATTTCTTGTCATATAAAGGGGAAAATATGCCTATGATCTGTGGGTTTGAGAAGGGTGTCACTTCAACATTTAATCCTTGAACCAGAAATCTTGTTGGGCAATTATTTCATTACGGTTTGCTTCGGAAGTGTAACAAAAGACGTGAGCATAAACAAATGCAGCAAAAAAGTGAATTGTTTTTTACCCCATTTTCTAATGATAATATTGCTGCTATTGAAATAACCTTTGAGCAAAATGACAGGTACAGTGTCAAAGAAACTTTTAAATGTCAGAGACAAGCCGGCGAATTTAGCCAATTTAACATGTAACTCTGTTAGGTTTGATTTACTGGTCCAACACCTGTAACAATGTGCTCTCATTTCCCTTTTCTTTTCAATATGGCTGCTGGGCTGCTGCGAGCTCGCACGTATTGGACATTGACTAACAACTGTTACGTTTATTTACAACAAAACCAGATTCTTCAAGTTCAAGTTATGCTTTATCTTATACCGGTACACTATAGAAAGAATATTAGCTATTACCCGATAGTATAAAACATACAAATAGCCTAAAAACCAAGTGTTAAAATATGATACATCAAAGGATAGGCACAATGTACAAACGGATAGACACAATGTACAAACGGAACAGCACAATGTACAAACAAATAGGCACAATGTAGAAACGGATAGACACAATGTACAAACGGATAGGCACAATGTACAAACGAATAGGCACAATGTACACACGGATAGACACAATGTACAAACGAATAGGCACAATGTACAAACGAATAGGCACAATGTACAAACGAAAAGGCACAATGTACAAACGAATAGGCACAATGTACAAACGAATAGGCACAATATACAATATGAAAAGGCACAATGTACAATATGAAAAGGTACAATGTACAAACGGATAGGCACAATGTACAAACGAATCAGGATTCATTCAAATAATGTCACTAAAGGGTGACGACTATTTCAGCACACACGTGTTGATATGAACTACATGTGTCTGCAAGCACTGGCAGGAGAACCCGTTCCAACTTCCAACAAGCCCTTTAGTGTTAACATATTTTGTTGACCATGCTATTGGGAGAAGGCATATATACCAGTATCACAAATATAAGTAAAGAGTAGATACACAAAGGAATATATATATATATATATATATATATATATATATATATATATATATATATATTTGTGTGTGTGTGTGTGTGTGTGTGTGTGTATGTATGCATTACATGCATGTATGACGTATTACAGAGCAATACGGTAACAAGCATAAACATATAGATAAGATGAACAATACAGGAACAGGACAGACGGTGAAGGACCTGAGTCTGATATACCGTAGTCTTAGTCCCAGAGCGGGTGTGAGGTTCCCAAGGCTGGTTGGTAAAAGTTATCTATACCATATTGCATTAAATGAATCGCTTCGTATCACAAACAGATTAATGACAGCATTATGAATTTCGATTTGTGTTGAATTTTGACAAATTTCAGACCCATATAATGAAGTTTTTCAACACAATAAAGTTTTTATCTAGACCTTGAATGAAGCTATACAGGCAACCCTAAAGTTATGTACATCTGGTTCCACAATTTGGCTGCACTATACCTAGAGGATTTTATTCCATATGTAGTGCCATTCACCCCAGGAATAGTGACCGTGTTGTTTATCTAAATGAAAATTTAGCATTGTTTGGAACCAGTACGCCATATCAGTAGGAAGGAGTTTGTGTATGAAGTATTTTGTGAGCCTCTATAGCCGTGATCCTCAGTTTCCTAATATGAAGGGATGGAAGTTTAAATTTTGTGACAAGATCTCCACATGATGATGTCTTATCGTCATCCACCAATCCAAGAGCTCGAGCCTGGATACGTTCCGTTTTAGGGGTATTGTCCTCACTACAGAAATGCCAAGCTAAAGAGCAGTACCCAAAGTTTGATAAAATAAATGAATGGTAAATATGAAAGCGGTAACTTCTGTATATGTAATGGCCAATCGTTACATCTTAAATGGTCGAGGATCTATGCTGAAACATTAAAATTTTAAGTTGGAGTCACGAGCTTGTACGTGGACTGACGGGTCCAGTGATGTAATTGTTAGGATAACAGGACCATCAGGAACACTGTTATAAGTTAGATCTACGTGAAGTGAAGAATAAGAAGTTGACTGTCATCAGCAGGGCTTCTAATCTGACCACTACCATAGCTAACTGGATGAACAAATCCGTGGAACAAGCAGCCAACAGGTCGCTAGCAAAGTTTCTACTGAATTAGCTACTTCCCTGGGCTCGCTTTGGCCGCAATGCACCAGTCACGTGGGCGCGCGGTAGAAAGCTTTAAGAAATAGCCCGGTAATCCGATAAGTCGGTCCTCAAACTTTTCACTTTTTCTTCTGGTCAAATGAAATTTGACACAACGAGGAAGTTTTAAATTGGCCCAACTAAAAATTCATGAATCTAATTGTGTTATTCCCCTGCCATTATATGTGAAAATCGCCCAATGTGGAGTAAACGTGAATATGTTCTCGCGCAAATTACTCTGTCCCCTAGGATGACGTATGAATGTCTAAGTCTCTGATGTGCTGTTTATTTCGCCGAGGGTTGCACAATTAACGGTCAGCGGCTTTGTAACCTTGCTTTACTCACATTAAATAGTCAATCAAACTTCCACGCCATGCCTGTTCAAGTACTGGTACACTTTACTGTTTATTATTCTTGGTTAATTAGCAACTGCTGCTCAATATAAACATTAGACAAAACACGTTAATGGGGCATACGTTAAATTATAGTCAATTTGACTGAGTCCTTAATGTAGGCCTTTCTTTTCTCAATTAGCTGACAGACCAAAGTCACCAGGTCTGCCGGGGCATGTCATTATTCTTCACTTGTCCCATGGGCCGCACCTTTCAAATTCTAAATGAAAATAATTACAAGTGGGAATAAGAGTACATACCCTGGCGACTTAGTCCCCAGCACAGCTAGGGAGTCCCTTCCTTATGCCTTGTATCAATGCCAGTCCTTCCGTCTAGATAAACTGTTTCACTTTATTTCAAATATCTATGGTCAAAGCATATAGAAAAATGCGGTGCATGCTCAAAGCCGTTGCTGGCGTGTCTCGCCTTGGCTTCCAATGTCTCATCCACACCAGAGGACAGAGACGCGTCCAGGCGAAAAAGGAAAGAAATATCGAAAGTGAGTCCGTAACATATTAACTCGGTCCTGCTTAATGAGAGAAACGGTGATTATTTGTCAGTTGTTGTTGCTATTGCTGTTGTCTGTTGTTGTTGTTGTTGTTGTTGTTGTTGTTGTTGTCTGCGTAGCCATTGCAGCAGTTCATCTTGTGCTTTTGTCTCAGAATTTATGCCCCTGTATTGCTGACATAAGACTGAACAGAAGAATTATCAGTACCAGGTACCTGATAACAGCTGTCTACTCAATATAAACTGACAAGGAATAATTAGATTATGTTCAGGCAAATTCAGCTGAATACAAAACCAAATACACAAAATTCGTTTCAGCTCGAGGTGTGTCATAATGGAAGTGAATCGGATGTATTCTGGATGGACCAATCAACTGAATAACCAGTTTCAACTGGAGAGCAGGACACAGGACACGACATAGACAGAAATTCCATTCAATACACTGTGTATTTTGGCAGCTGGGGTAATTAAATCCTCATGAACACACGAACTATACGTCTACCCTATATTTACGATGATGACATTGGTGTTCTGGGCGCTCGACAAGATGGCCACACGGAAAGCTTCCCCTCTTACTTTTCCGTATATGGCTGCATGTCAGGTCGCCTTAGGGACAGCCGCACAGGTTAACCAACTTAAGATGGATCATTGTTTATCTCTATGCTTGTTTTATTCGTCCTACTTTATTTCTATGTTTTGCTGCTCACATAAGGATACATGTCAGAGGTGAGTTGAGCCAACATGGAATACATTTAGAGTCCCCAGAGTGTATGGACTGATCTCCTGGACGCGCGTGTGTACGTAGTAATTTGTCAGCCGGCAGCAGAGCAATGATCTGTGACAATAACGCCACATAGAGCCCTCGCACATGTGCATTTCATTTGTTCCGGGGCATCATCAGATATAACGAAGATTTGCTCCATTTGTCGTGTGCGTACTTCATAAACTATAAGTAACTTTTCTGCATAAAGTAGATAAGCAATAAGTACTAGCTACAGAATGCTGTCAAGAGGTATGCTTGTTTTCAGACCATAAAATATATCACGATAACAGTATCATTTTCTGGATGATCTTGTATTTCGTCACCGTTACAGACTAATCATGCCTTCATTGCAGTCATCTGTGTTCTTGGATGTTCAAGTTTTTTTCTTTTGTACCATGTACCATGGTCAGAACCAGACTGAGTTTTCGGCCGTTCTTCTGAGAAAAGGTGTGAATGTTACATGGAAATGTCGGCTTACTCGCACGCTAATGTGATAGTTTACATTGAATCTTAACGAATATATAGCTTAAAATTGGTCTAAGTTTTACCTGACCCCGGAGATCACAAGCAACATGACAAAACTGTACTTGGTTGGCAGCTGTGGGTCACCGTGCGGGACCAAAACTGGATTTACACGAATAGACATTGTCACTGTAAGAAACTAAAGCTGAAATTATTCAGCTTCAAGAAAGTCACTCGATCTGTCTGTCTTTCTTCTGATATAAAAGCAAAACGGGAACAAAAGACGAAGGAAAAATACATGGAAAAAAAGGAAGAAATGTCGGATTTACAGATGTTTTCATTGGAAGATACGTTTGGTATAATTTGTTCACCACGAATCAATTTGCATCTCACGATGTGCAACCTATGATCTTAAATGAAGCCTCCTTAATTTATATGCATCAGTGGAATATCAATTACTACATTCTGCTGGATAATTTATCAAAACCTTCCATGAAAGAATGTCAACACTGGTCTAATTCACTGACCGTTTCACGGACAACAGATAGTATTAATTAAACAACACGCGACTTGGAATAACTTTTAGCGGCCCTGTCTGTCACACTCTAAGACTGCGTGGTAGATTATACACTTGAATATGTGGGAGAAAACCAATTGAGAGACCCCAAGCAGGTGCATGTTTATTTAGTTTGTGGATATGATAAAATTCCCTCACGCCTTTGGCTGATAAGGCAAGGAATATCGCTGTGGCTCCTCGAGGATATATGTATCCATCTTTTCACCCGCTTGTGAATGGCTACGGGTTACTGCAACATCTGACCAGTTTCGTTATATTTTCCAAACATATTTTTTCAATATTCGTATATTTTTATAAATCCAGCGAAAGTACCACTTTTACGTCTTGTAATCAAAATAAAAGAGAGGTAAGAAATAGTTGCAATATTAAGCGCACCTTTGGTTTTAACAGGTACATTGACCAAAAAAACAGGGTCAAACGTTGCATCGTGAATGGCATCTGGTCCAACTTCGTACAGAAACAACATAATTACGTACTGATCTGGGAGTAAAATATACTTTTGGCGGATGTCGAGTCAATTTGATGAACGTAAAAGTTTGGGTTGCAGTTTGACGTTTTTGTGCTGCGATAATAGTAAACGCTTGAACAACCCTCGCACGGGCCCGGCAATCGCTGAATCAGTTCTAATGACATTGGCGAGAAGCTTGCCACAAGTCCAGCCTGCTTAATTTCCGTACCAATCGGCAGTGCACACGGGGATGAGCTTACTCATTGCTGTTACATCCAAATGCAGCAAGGCGTAACCACGGAGACCCGGGTACTTAGCGACAAAACAGAAAGACCGAGAACTTGCTTGTGACATGGATTTCCGCACGGCCGGTATCTTCTGCAATGTTGGTGGTGCAAGTGTTTCTGATCAAGTACAAACTTCCTTGCATCTACTTATCATAATTACTGTTGACACCAACGCCCTAAATAACCGTTCAACTTTTACCGATTTAACACCATCACTCGGGACGGTTGGAGTTGCCTAAGATTTCTCCTCTCACCTGCACAATCAGAGGACTGACGGGCGCTTAGTAGTGAAAGAAATGAACTGGGCATCTTCCCTGCCAGGAAATCAAATTTGCTTCCAACGGATTTTGGTATGCGGCTATGTCAAATAAATCGGTGAACCAGACCTCCCGGTCGCCAAGAAATGTGCTGAGACCTGCCAGAAACAGTTTGTAATAATTTTATGTAACACCCAAATAAAATATGGTAAACAAAGCTAATTTTGATTAATACGCAATTTGATTTTGGGGTCAGGTTATCAACATTTGGTTCACATCAGGAACACAAGGGTGAAAAAGAAAATTCACGAGGTATGGGGCGTCTAGAGGTGTAATTAACATATTGTGTGGTTTGTTTATTAATCACTGTGCCCCGTTGACTACAGCCTGGTTTTACCATCGTTGTCATGCCACGGCAAGTGAAAGACCATGCACCCGAGGAAATTATTATGTTTTATGTTGTTTTTCGTGTATTCTTCATATTTTATAGCATGTTCGGAAGTCGGGGGTCGGAACCTGGGCGGTCGTCATTAATCCAATCCACATTTAGCGTTCCAGTTTTAGAGAAGTACACGAATACCTGCAGGTTTGTCTGTCAAACCGACTGTGATGATCTATAAATATTGTGTGTGGCCATCGACACTCCCTTCTGTATATTTAAGTTGCAAAAATCATCAATTGTACGTGTGAACATGGCTTCACACGGGCCCTGCGGTACGGAACGCCGCGCATTAAGCTTCAGGGCTAAGTAGAGAAACTGTTGTATCAGTTTGTATTTTCTGCTGTTCTCGCGTGACGGGAAAACTGAAAGATGTTACCTTATGAGGGGAGACCTATTGATTAAAAGGGGCAACAAGGAGAAAGATAAATCGAAAAACATAAAATACAGGTAAATTGGGACCAAGGTGTGTCATAAATCACAAGACAATCCCTCACTTGAGCGTTATGCCTGTGGCGTAGGGGAAGGAAAAAGTATCCTATGTTGGGAGTTCATAATGGTGCAGTATGGCGTATAACCAAAGTGTCCATCAAAACCAGAAACTTAGAAAGATTTGACACTCTACAACCAGCGAAATATTTTTATTTAAACACCGTGTTCTGCGATTGATTTATAAGAATGATCATCCTTGAACTACAACAGGTCTTGAACCATGTGAAAGAAACATTGTTGAAAAAATCGTGCATGAAATGTTGACAACCTTTGCCCATAGGACGATTTAAATAAAACACACAAATGGGTGCACATGACAAGACAAAACTGACAAAGGCAGCACTGATGGTCACACTGCATTTCTACATTCAAACTGGACTTGTTTCAAAGGTTTAAATTGTATGACTTTTACTTTAAATATTTGAAAGGAGTGAACAGAGACCATGAGAGACAGACCGAAAAATACATCTGCAGATAAGTTTCTCCACCGGGCCCAACGCCATTTGCCGAGCAAGCAAAAATCTCGTGAAGCCAGATCCCGTTTCACAGTGATAAGTAAGCTATGATATGCTCAATTTTATAGTGGTCGAACAAAAGATTCTCACTGATTCCAAGCCACACTATGCATGTATCGTTACATATGAATATTATATTGTGAAGTGGCCCCATTTTTCCACGAAGTTGAGCAAATAAAGAACTTACATAATTGTATTTCAGTGTCATTTCTTGCCCACACCTTTATTGATTTCTTTTTCTGATTTGTTTGATGATGGACAGTCTGTAAACTACTTTGACAGTAAAGCCAGAACCTGGTAACCAACGACAATAGCCAGAATCAAGGTTTGCTGCGTGCATCTCAACAGAAACAATTTTTATGCTTGTCCTTTTTACTATGAGCTGTTGTGGTCATTTGTTAAAGTATCGCGCATCATCAACAGCAACCTTGATGCATTTTGTCTCATTCAAAACATATTAACATTCATTGAAAATGTATTTATCGATTATGTTCTTTTATAGCTTTGTCGGCGTCAGTTCTGATTTATCAAAATGTACCGCTAAAACCAGTCCTATCTCCAGAAACCACATAACATGACGCTGGATTAGTTTCTGTGTCAAAACTTTATTTGTTATAAAGTCGACAATGGCTGGAAGGCTGCACTGCCGAAATCAGTTTGACGATACAGTGGTACCTCTCTTGAGAGACCCCTCTAATGAGAGACCGCATATCTTTTTAAGACCGCTCTCTCAGAACACTGTGCTATCTTTTCTATGTTGTTGTACCTCTAATGAAAGACCACCTGTTTTGAGAGACCGCATTTTGACCCGCCGTAGGGGCGGTCTCTCAAAAGAGCTACCACTGTACTCGAAAACTGCATCAATAAACTCCAAGTCCTTTCTCTGTCTCGTCCTGTTTGCAGGCTCCTCGATCTGGACCGTCACGGCCGTTTAATTCGGGAAGATAGGTAACTTGTGTTAGAGACGTTTTATACTGGATTAATTATTTTAGTTTCTCATATGGTCATGACCAGTACTTGTGAAATGTTTTGGCTGGAAAGTGATAGTGTACATAGATTTGTTGAAAAGCATATCAAAGTTCGAACCGGCTGCAAGGTGTCAATCTGTTCATGGGACGGCCGTGTGCCTGGAACTGGGCCTTGATGGAATGTGATGCCCTCTGGCGGTGAGTGTGAGAACAGCAGTATCTGCCAATGCCGAAAAGAAACACAAAACAAAACAAAACAAAACAAAAAAAAATTAAATAAAACAAAAAAAGGCACAGCGGAAGTGCTAAGTATATTACCTGACTTCATATACCCCACAACCATCCCACCCTTGCCCCATTCATCACGCCGATCCCAAGCCAAATGACAAAATTAAAAAAAAAAATGAAATAAGTAAAAAAAAAGGGGGGGGGGATAAAATTGGATAGGATTGTCTCCAGATACACACCTGGCTGCAAGTGCAAGGATATTGATAATCCTTCAAGCAAAACGGTGTGGATTATACAATATTGCCGAAAACGACCAAGGTGCAGATGTCTCCCTTGTAGTTGTCTTTGTTTAAAGTTGTAAGATAATGTGGCCCCGACGAAATGATCTCCGCGTTGTAAAAGGTAGACACAGTATATCCTTTATTAAATTCTGTTATCCACAGGGCAGGTGGAGTTTAATCTTATTTAGGCCATCATTTTCAGATTCTAGCTTGGTGGGAGCATGTCTTGCATGATTCTTACACAGCCATTTGTCACGTTGTACTTTGGTACCGATACTGCCATTTGTACAACACCGAAATCTTATTTCTGTACACACGTGGTCCTGGTCTGTGCCATACATGTCCCATATTGTTGTATTGCATTGCTGCAATCTGAAATATACGGAACACCTCTGTGGCACCATACATGTCCCAAATTGTTGTTTTGCATTGCTGCAATCTGAAATATATAGGAAATAGGATTATTTATTTATCATTTATTTCATGTTGGACTTTCATTTATTATTATTATTATTATCATCATCATCATCGTCATCGTCGTCGTCGTCATCATCACTATCATCATTATTAACAGGGATTTTTCCGCTGGAAAAGCGCAGATGAACATGTCACCGTGACGGGATTCGGAACAGCGACCCAATATTTCAGGACATCTGACGGACATTCTAAGAACTAAAAAACAAGAGGCTTAAAATTTGTTTCGGCCCCGGACCAGCTATCAAAACAATTTTGCAAGCATAATTACATCTAATCTTTAAGACACACAAGCGCAAAAATATATGATGTAGATGAGACGAGTTAATAGCAAATTTGAGTGCACTTAAAGAGTTTTATAGCAAAGCAGTAACTTTAATTTCCTGAATACTTAAAACAAACTTGTCAAAATGACTGCACAGCAAAACGACATTCTTGAGACTGTAGTTTATTTGATTATGAGTATTGTTAGAAGTCAATGATAGTTTTTGTAAATGCATTGTGCAGGCGTTTTTACAGAATTGCATTTTCAATGCAAAATAAGAGCAGAAACAGTTGCAGCATGATTAAACATGTATAACGAATTCAACTTTAATGCTGATATAAACACAAACACACTCTCCCCTGCCGCATTTACTGGAACAATGGCCCAGATATGAACATAATACGCACGCACCACACTGGTCAAGTACAAACGTTTTGACCAAAATGAGCCGCAGTTCTAAGAAATTAATTTTAAAAGAAATTACAGACAAACTGGACAAAAAATCAATACCGAATGCATACTTACAAAAAGTGACCTTTAAACTAAGCTCTTATTTAGATTCAAAGCCAGTTAAAACGTTATTTGTTGCAATGGGTTCCTAACTGAAGAAATGACGACGAGATGTCGTTGTTTAACTTCACAATGATATTTTAGTATAAAAATTAATAAATCAGGTATGGTGCATCTCCTTGCCTACATTCTGGCAGGATGTGAAATTAAATTTACCATATTCATAACTTATAACTGCGAGAATCTTAAAAATGTCAACTGAGGACAAACATGAAAATTAGTGTCTTGGTGTTCTTTCCACTATAGTCTCCTTAATTTTCCCAACTAGTTTCCTCATTTTACCAATATCTTTATTGAGAAATTGCTGATAATTTTTTTGTGGACTAGATATTGATGACCAGATTAGACTTGTGATGTTTGACTAAAATTTTATTATACTATCACTATCATACATATAGTACGAACACAAATGGATGGAATCTAAGAAAATATCCCAACTACGTTTAAATTATCTTTAAAGGTATTATTATGGGTGGCTAAATCAAAACATAACCATTCTGAACTCAAGTTACTGCAAAAACATGTGCAAGACAACACAGATGGTAAAACTACTGAAGTATCTTGGTCAGAGGGACCACAGGCAGATGTTTCAATCTCAAGATTTGTCTATTTTGTAACTATTTCTATTAAAAAACCACCTGTATTAAATAATCGCTTCATTTTTTGACCGGTCTTATTACAAATCATAATTTTAGTTTTCTTTAAATTGATTAAGTTCCAATCTTTACAATAAGAACTTATACATTCAAACAATTCTGCAATCCATTTTCCTTTTCTGATGATAAAATAAAATCATCAGCACAAAGCAAACAACTAGCCCTTTTTCTTTCAAAATCATAGGATCACAAGGTAAATCATCAGCGCCGGGCTCATTAAGCAACCTTGCTTTACATCCATAAGTAACGCAATAGGTATAAAATAATATTCTTCGAACGCCCGTTCTTAAATTTGACTTGGGTGTTCGATCCATAATACATATTTTGAATAATCCGAAACGTAAATCCATTATTTCCACATTTCAATAAGTTGAAAAATACTTCTGCATACCAAACAGTGTCAAACACCGTTGGAAAATCCAGAAAACAAAGACACACATACACACATACACACGTAATACATACATACATACATACATACATACACACGAAATACATACATACATGCATACATACATACATACATGCTTGCATGCATACATACATACATACATGCTTGCATGCATGCATGCATGCATACATACATACATACATACATGCTTACATGCATGCATGCATACATACATACATACATACATACATACACATGAAATATGTCCCCTTCTTATATCCATTGTGATGTCTTGAATTGAACGCGTTGCCCTTCCTGTGGCCCACATCAAATGACCAAAGGGGCAGCTGTATATAGGGAGACACATTATAAGCTAAACCGTCACATGTAAGCCTATGCCTGGAATATCTTGACACATCCAGGACTAGCCTTACAAATGTGCTTTTTGCTCGTGATACAAGTGTAAAATCTTTACAATAAAGGGAGGTTAATTTTCACTCCAAATTATCACCCGGCACTTTTTATGGACTGTTCTTGCCCTGAGAGGATTATGCACAACCCAGACAGGTAACATTACGCTCACGAGAACCCGGACAAACTAATATGATTTGGGGTTAAACGTCTTTTATGCAGGGAAATAATTGGCCGGCAGCTTTATCAGCCTATGTCACGGTTCCTTCCACATGTATAACAAGACAGCACTGAAACCCCAGTACACAGATAAAAAAAAGTATGTGACGATAATCAAGAAAAGAAAATTGAATGGTTAATCCAAGGATGTCAGCTTGAAACATAAATTTATCTCAACAATACCAGGCTACAAAAAAATGACAGTATTTATATTTTTAGACATTTCGAAGTGGAGTTTTTAATATACTTATGTACGGCAATAAAGTGCAGTCCTGTTGAATTACTGTGGTTACTCTACCTCTAATTCCAAATAGCAAAGCAGGTTGAAATTTTCAAGAGTACATTAGATTGTAACTCGCTCCTCAGCAAAACATATTTATTACAGTGAAAGAAAATATGCTGACTATTTTCTAAGCTTGCTCCACATGAACACGATGGAGACGCAGCAACACTTATTTTGTGGAGCTCTCTGCCTTCTTAAAATTAAATAATCTAGGTTCCTAACTGATCGAGAAAGTAAATTCCATCCTTGTGCAGCAGATGACAAGAAAAAGTTACAAATCGTATTTTTCTTGGCTGCCACGCGTCCTATCATGCCACCGGTGTCACGCGACCGCACAAATCCTTTACGCACGCGCAATGGATCTTGAAGAGGGATCCTCGGTTTTATGAAAAGAGGTATGTTCGATCGCATAATGCGATACGACAAGTATCAAAACATTCGAATGACGTTACTGGCACAGTTAAGTTAATTCTGTGATCGTTTTTTAATCCATATCAGTGGAAATATTTCCAGATCATTAGGGGATATTTGCAATGTTAATACCAAAATGCATATCTCCTTTTCTTGAACGAACTGCTTCGTGGTGAAATTGAATCACGGTTGGATAGACTCTGCATTTCTTACTGTCTAAATCCATTCCCTGTACAAAATCTTTGTCGTATTTAAACCAACAACATGACTTCAACACCCTACCACTCAGACAATTCATATTTGCATGTTTCCCAAAGCATCAAATTGTAGGTTTCTTGACCGATAGTTGAAAGACATAAAACCTTGGGAAGTATACGTTTTATTCATTAGTTTAGTTTATACGATCATAAGTCTAGTTTTATGTGAATATAAGCAGTTCATATGATTATATGCCTAGCTTTGTAGGGATGGATATATGTCAAGTGTTACATTGTTATAAGTCTAGGTCTATATCGTCATAATTTTCTGGGCTTGTGCTAGGGATTTCATTTTGTTAGCCAGCTTGGCTAAAATCACTTAAATCTTTTAGTCAAACTTTAATTTCATTAGCCAAAATCAACTTACATCTTCAAACTTTTTGCACCTAATAGGCGACAGTTCGATGATAAAATAATAGATCTGATTATGAAGCTACAGAATGACAATTTTTTTTTGCCAATTTGGCTAAAAAGTTGTAAATTCTTTTAGCCAGATTCCACAACCATTAGCCTATGGCTAATTGGCTAATGGCTAGCGCCAGCCCAGAGTTTAGTTGTAACAGAAAAGTTTTGACAGAACACATTGGCCTTGTGCCACCGTTTACCGCATCAACACTTTGTTACATGTAGCACACCAGGAAGACAACGTGCAGACTCCCGCTGGTGCAGACGGACACGTGTGTTGGGGCAAAAGAGATAACAGGTAAATATCTTGTCAATAAACAGTAACCGTTTGGATTGCCAGGTAGTATAATGTTAATTCATATTGCATTCTAAGTGTGCCAGTCAGATCAAAATGTACAAAATGCGTTGAAATTCCACGAGGCGGCGACATTCTCAAATGAAAACAAAATCCTCAAGTATATCTTCTGAACTTAGTGGCCGTGCTGACGCAACTCAATCACGAAGAAAACTCGTCATAATGACACCATCTGTTCCCAAAGACATGTGTCATATAACTGAATATGTCAGATAAATGAATCAAATAACAAAAAAATAAACTTCTTTCCATGAAAATTTGTGTCATTATGTTGAATATGTCGGATATCTGAGTGTCGTTTTAGTGAGGTTTTACTGTATTCCATGAAAAAAATTGACAGCTGTCAAGTATCAGCGGCATAACACTCAAATACATCATCATGTGGCTCACGACATTTTGTTATGCTGTCATAACAAATATGCACTCAATGCACTCAAATGGTAACAGACGGCAAAACAAAATGACAACTACACCAATGTTACACCATGCCAGAAAACCAAAATGGAGCAACGTTTTGAAATTCTCAGTGAAATGGAAGAGTAATTGTGTTAAGGTAGCCAAGTCCACAACAGACGGACAAATTATGAAAAGCGGTTCCCATAGACCTACAAACTACACCAATTTGATTTTAAATGATATTACGGCAGAAACAAGCTTAGTCACTGTTTTTTTTTAAATTATTAGTAATATTGCATAGGCCCAAATTAAACTTAATTTCCCCTACGGGTAGACAACTAATGTGATAGTTTTTCGATATTATAACTAAGATAAATATCATGACATTATTTTGAAAAGGTCAGAATTACACAAAAGTTCTCCGTGAGGCGCCAAGCCTATCTTACATTGTTTGAATGTAGTTAGAGTCAAAACGCCATTAAAAGATCGGCATGACAATTATCAGGGTCGTGACTGGTAAGGACAATAGTCACAACCCTAAACAACATTCAGCATACAAATAGTTGATAAAATGTCACAGGTGAATTCACTTACATGAGTTTTATCAACATCCAAGTGACTATTTACAACAAACAATGTTGTTTCTTTTGACAATTTCACTACTTTAGGATATCATGATGTTGACTACCATAAAAAGTGTCTTAGGTCTAGACCCGGTAAGAAGTGCAGTCACGTGATCAGCATGGGCAGTAACACAATTTAAACAGTAAAAAACTCAAAAACGTTATTTTTGTTTGGGTTATATTTTACAAAGACCCAAATGGACATTTGATAGAAAAATCAGTCACTACATGTTAGAGGTATAGTACATACAGTTGTAATGCCTCTTTTTAAATGGTTATACCACTGGAAGCTTTATGTTCTACATTGTATTTATGTAATATGTATTATGTACTTGTCCTTACACTTTCTGGAGTTTTGTCCCAATGAGTGGTTTATATCTAGTTTTGGTGCGGAGGACACAAATCACGAATTATTTGTACATATACATTGGACGCATCATGGAATTTTTCCCCTTCCATCGGTGCCCCCCCCCCCCCTGTATAGGGGAAGTTTTTCCTGCTAATAAATAAAAAAAGTACAAAGTCCACATTGAGGCCCTGGCGCCCACCTGCTGAAAGCATTATCATAACAAAACCACCAATCATAAAAAAAAAAAGAAGAACACTTTTATCGGTAATGAGGAGATTAAAAAATAAAACCAAGGTCATGGACCGAATCCATGTATCAATATCCGTATCAGAGAGGTATGCAATTTAGAGCTTCAAAAATACGCGTAAGAAATGCTGTCAAAATGAAATGAAGTAGTATGCCGTCTTCCTTTCAAACATGCTTCCCTCCCCATCCAAAAAGGAGTAGTAGTGGTATTTAAATTTATTTTTGGACATCTCAATCATAAATACCCACTTCAAATGAAACTTTAAAAGAGAAAGATATCTTTTACTATCAAAGGTCGGGTAATTAAGACAAACTTAGCATGATTTAGAATCAACGCGCGTAATTTAAAAATTAAAACGGGAAGACACAAAAGATATAAAACACATTTGAACGAAAGAGTTTGAGAAATTTGTGATATGATAGAAGATGAGATACACTTGATGTTATATTGCAAATAATTTGATTAGAAAAGAAGTGTAAGATGAGATGCATATGATATATTGTAAAGAATTTGATTAAAAAAGAAACGAACTTTCTTGCAATAACTGATATTTCCCCCGCATTTGTCAATGTTGACGAGCAAGAAAAAAAAAAAAAAAAAAAAAAAAAAAAAAAATATATATATATATATATATATATATATATATATATATATATATATATATATGAATCTGGATGACAAGAAAAAATAAAATAGCGATAAAATATAATTGTACAAAACATGAAATCGTTTTAATAATAGTAAGATATTTTGTGATTTTCATGTGTGTCCTCGTGGTATCGCCTCCTGGTGGATATAACCATCACAGCCACGTCCGGTACGACACACCCGCCTGAAAGGCTTTGCCTCCCGTCACTCTGCTGGCAGACTCCCCTTCTTCATCCCTATCTCTGCGGCCGGTGATTATTTTTTCACGTTACATCAATTTATGTTATATTTGTGACACTCCAATGTTTTGTCCGCTGTCTCCTGCGACGGACCGCTAAATACATACTAACAGGATGTGCATATGTGTCATTGCCTGTGTGTGTCTGTGTGTGTGCTTGTATGTGTGTGTGCGCGCGCAAACTGTCCCATCCTGATATGTATGTTTATGCAGCAATAAAGTTCATTTCGCTTCACTTGATTTCATTTCAGACGGCTTCATTCAAGTAGGCTTGAATACACGTGTCACATTTTCCAATAACATAATTTCATCATGATACTACAACAGGCCATCTTAATCCACAAGTCTCGCAGGCTTTCTGGCAGGCTCAAAATAAGCATGTTTTATTGGATAAAGTGGTTCTTTACATTCAACCTCGGCAGAATAGGCTTGGTGGGTACATTTAGTGTTCATACGGAACAAATCATCTCTAAATCTGAATGCGAGGGAAAATATTATGATAATTTTAATGCTTTCTCATTTTCCAGGGCGAACCCAAGATTTGGTGAGGGCGGCTGATATAAGAGGAGGGGGGAGAGGGGGCGGCGCCAAGGTCCACAAGAGGGTAGGGGTAGCACCCAGACGCGCATCAAGGGAGTGTACCGCTATTGGTTCCCACAGAAATGTCAACGGTTTCTCCGATGATATTATCGCTGATCCCCATTTTAATAATTTACAAGTCAAATAAACGCTTCATAATCAAGGCACGCCGACTATGTTTAAAGTATCCAGCTATGTCTACGGTGAATCTGTCAGGTATCACAAAATTGGCTCATGAAATTTTAGATACTGAAATATATCCTATTAAAGCGCACTTCTGTGGAAATGACATGGTCCACAGGTTTTTAATGTCCATGCAGAGCTTTGATCTTAACTACTGAGTAACCAGTCATCTCTTTCATCCGAAATATAATTCTGACCTGTGCACACAAACAGGGAAGACCAATGAGTGAAACTAGTTCCAGAATATATACAGAGTACTTAGTGCAACTAGTTTAGGAATATTTACGGAGTAATTAGTGCAACTAGTTTCAGAATATTTACAGAGTAATTAGTGCAACTAGTTTAGGAATATTTACGGAGTAATTAGTGCAACTGCGTTCCAGAATATTTACAGAGTAATAAGTGCAACCAGATTTCAGAAATGTACTGAGTAATAATGATCACAAAATTATATGTTTTGAATCAAGTTTAAAGACTTTCATTATCATCCCTGGATTTCGAGAAAGACTCAAATATATGCCAGCCAATTTGTGCTTTTAACTGCGGAAGTTAGCAACTGAAAATAGAAACGGATGTAATACACACACACACACACACACACACACACATATATATATATATATATATATATATATATATATATATATATATATATATATATATATATATATATATATACATAGTCTCATGTTAGTTACTTTGTATACACATTTTAGAATTTGGTTGACCCAGTGTGACGAATCTTGACTTGTGTGCGCGTATAACCACTAGATCATACATCAAAGAACTAGATACTTTTTTCAGCAATTGACATCACACTTTTACCGGTGCAATGTATCAAAATTTATGAATCTTGCTCTTTCTAAAAATGCATGGTTTTTTTTCAGAGGTATTCCATTACATTCTAATTCATGGGACAACCTGTGTGATGTTATGATGCACGTACTGTCTCCGGCCACAGTGAGAGTACCAGTAAAAATCAGATATACAACAAAATATTCCTTTCCGAAAATATCAACCTGTTATGTCTATTCCTATCAAAAGTTCAGCACCAATAACCGAGAATTTTGATATACAGAGTTGAAAATCCCACAATTTTGTCTTCTTCCATCCTTACCTTACCAGGTAACCAAGGAGTAATCAATCGGGCGCCAGTAAAGCCATACACTGCCGGACTACAAAACACAAATTATGAATAGATGGCACATGGATGTGAACTGTTCCTGTGAGTGTGATACTGTACAAAAGCTAGACGTATCGATTTAAATAAACTAAAAGTATCTGAAGCCCTAAACCAAGTGGTGCAGTTTGTGAAAACTTGACTTTGGTTCATTTCAGTGCCAGAATCGAAAATTCACAATAGTTTTTGATAGGTCAACTTGACAGACCGCAATGACTCTGAAACTACTACTGTGAAACTCCTATTTGTAAGTTGCACAATAATTCTAATTTATCTTGTCAGACTAAAAGGTAGACGAGTTAACTTTATGTTTTATATGTTAGATCATTTATGACCTTTTTCACTCAACTTTTGTTCGTGCATTCGTTTATTTTCTGGTTTTGTTTTTCGTTGACTGTAAGTATTCACTCATTTAACTCTTTCAGTGCCAATCACGATTAAAGTGGATCTACATAGGTCAAACTATTCTGAATTATCAATAAAAATACAGATTCGTATTCCTTATAAAAACACCTTTCATTTAAGTACCAGCATGCCTCTAGTTCCAGAGAGAATATCCCAGGTCAACAGCTTTTCTCGGCGCACATTGGATCCAATGCGCGCCGCTGTTGACTCAGCCCAAAATTTGGCACTGAAAGATTTAATTGGTTATTGGTAGTATTGTTAGGTTGTTTCATGTGTCTTATTTTATACGTAACCAATAATGATGATATGATAATTGTGATTATAATTCTATGCATATCGCAAAAGTTTTCTCAATATATTTGTTTTGAAGTTTTCTCAATGAACTGAATCTGCTGAGACTCGCTCCAATATATGATTCGTATCGAATCCATGAAGATCAACTTCCACGGTTTACCAAAATCATTGCAGTTAGTGATTGTGTCCCGATTCGAGGGTATACACTAATAATGCCTTTCCTGTCCACACAGAAGAGCACCTGCAGCCAATACTGCCGTCACATAACATTACCGTATATGACCCGCCATCTCCCGATGGGCGTGGTGCAGGGTTGTAATGGGTGACAGGGATGACAAGCAGTCACAACAATCCACCGTCGCTCTGTAATAAAATAGATCAATCATGCCAAAGTTAGAGACCTTTCTTGAAAACCAATGTTAAATCTATGGTAACGCAAACTTTTATGCCGCCCAGAAGGTAGCCATTCGTACCATGCTCACGCAATGACCTGTTCAATGAAAACCACCATTTACATACTTAACAGAACGTGTCGATATGTTGCCATGACATCTTTACTTTGCAACGTGGCACTACTTTTTTAGTGATTGCAAAATTTGGGAATTTTCTGCGTAGGTGGCAAACGGAACAGTACTTTTGATATTGACATTGTGTCTGTTGCCTAACTGACACAAGGTTTACCTTCTTCTTTTATACATCAAAAGGTAAACCATCATTGACTCAATGGACATGGGTGATTCAATAAGGTGTATCCAGAATGATCTTCTGTATAAAGGATATGTGGCGCTACCGTTTTATTCACGATGAGGCGTTTCTTTTTGATGGAGTGATATTGTATTCGAAAAGACCTATATTGATGTAGGCGTGAAATGATTAATATCTAATCTGTTTCGCATTTTTGACGGCATGTGAAAGAATTTCCAATGGGGAACTCA
Organism: Hermodice carunculata; assembly: GCA_964020975.1. NCBI lineage: Eukaryota > Metazoa > Annelida > Polychaeta > Eunicida > Amphinomidae > Hermodice > Hermodice carunculata. The sequence continues at coordinate 141,525,607 of OZ026612.1, forward strand.
TTCATAAGACGAGCTACTGTAAATGACTTTTTCTGGTTAAAACATATTTTATTACAAAACAACTGCCCAACAGACTCACCAGCCTATATGAGGGTCTCTTGTACATATACAACAAGACAACATGGAAATTGCAAAACACTAGTACACGATAGATTACAGACAGGACCACAGTTAGGGCACAGAGGGACAATGGAACAGTGTGTGAGCCTGGGTAACCGCTTTACCGAATTCCAGCACACATTATAATTTAAATCTTCCGGAAAATTTGATATATTTATGAATGGCCTCGAAAACCCCCTCCCTTTGACTTTTCGTAGCCCATTTTCCTTCAATCCCAAGCAATGAGGTTTTCAAATTTAAAGGTGGCATTTCCCAACGATATCAATTTGGACTTTAATTCATTCCTGTGTAAAACAAACCTATGAAATCCAAAGAAAAAATGGTATACAGTTTCCAAGTTCGCTCCACAAGAGCATGACGGACACTAAACAAAACCAATTTTATAGAGGTCACTATTCAGTTGGATGCAGCCCATTCGCATTCTAGCATGAATAATTCCAGTTTTACTTTCTTTAATGTAGTACAATTTGTTGCGTTTGGATCTGGTTTGATTTAGTTCCCGCTTAAATTCGTCTTGATGGTCCAGGGGCCATATTCACAAAGAGTTTGATCTGATCCTGAGTTTAATCCAAAAATGAAAGTCAATGTACCTTTGGTCCTTGAACTAGTGAATCGTTGGCCTAATGTTTGATCTAAACTTTCAGGATTAATAAAACTATGTTCTGCACTGTAATTGGAACTTTGGCATTTAAGTTTTCATTTTATTAAATCAATATTGATTTAATTCAGATCTTAATCCTTGATCAAAAGATTAAATACTGGATCAAACTAAGATTGGTTTAATAAAATGAGAGTGTAAATCCTCAAGTTCTTACTGTAGCCAAGCGCATATGTTGGCTAGTCTTTGAAGTTTTGATCAAACAATGAGCCAAGGAATAATTAGTTTAGGGCCCAAACCACATTGATTTTAACTTCTGGATTAAAGCTGGGATCAGATAAAATTCTTTGTGAATACGGCCCCTGATTCCTAACTAATCGAGGTAATAGATTCCATTTATGAATGGCTGATGGGAAGCTCGAATTGTGAAAGATGTTTTTCTTGGCATCAAAAGTTCCTATTTTCTTGGTCTGTCTTGAAACTAAACCCGGTAGTAGCTTAACTAAGTATGCTGGGGCTATTCCATTAACAATTTAAAACAGATTTTTTGTTTCCTCCTTTGCTCTAAGAGTTTTTCCTCAGCCTGTCTTACTGAAGAGCGTTTGATGGCTTGTGTGGGCAAATGCCCGTGTGACTATCAGAGCTTCAGCCAACTAAGCAGATTCCAGACGGTCTTTGTCAGCTTGTGTGTATCCATCCCAGACCACACTGGTGAATTCTAAGAAAGGGAGTACGATGGAAAATTAGAGTACTTTCGAGAGATTCCTGGTCAGCTTAAACCGTAAATATTTTAGAACACCTGGCAATGTTTTAGATTATGTGATGATATGACTAATATGAGTTGTCCAGGAGAGCTCAGCAGAGACCCAGAGACCCAGAGACCCAGAGACCCAGATGTTTGCGTACATTTACATCCTTAAGATTAGTGTTATTAAATATCAAGTTGGGATGATCTTCAGGATTATTTTCTAACTTGTTATCTTTGATTTGTTTTTGTGTGGATTGATGGAAACAAGCCACTGGTTCGACCATTGCGTTAGTTGTTCCAGATAATGGTTTATATTCTCGGCTGCTTCGGTAGAATTGTCGACTGTAATGTATACGGTCGTATCTTCAACAAAAAGACGTATTTCAGATTTAACAACAATCTCAACAATATCGTTTACGTATATAAGGAACAAAACAGTCCCAGAACTGAACGCTGAGGGACGCCTGCCTTGATGTCCCCCCGAGAAGAACCCTGGCCCTGAATGACTACTCCTTAAGTACGCGCATAAAGATTGTCTTGCAACCAGTGGATTAATGACTCTATTTGAAGCACTTAATAGTCTATATCCTGACCACATTTTTCTCTACAGCCATACAGGCATCATGGCTCTGTGTGAAATATTTGAGTCTACATTTAGCTACATTGTGGCAGGGGTGACGTGTAAGAACATGCATGGCTGAAAGCATGCATTTACCTTTCTTGTGAATCTGACTAGACACCAGACTGACATTTCTTAAAAAAATTGTTTTATCTTTTTCACATTCACTTGCATGATAGTTCATCTCATCCTTACAAAACATAGACATATTCCACAGCGTCCTCTCTCGAAGTTTAATAAAACCAGTAATTGTATCCGATTTCATATTCCTACTCTTTTGAAGAACACGCCTCCTTGCATTTTGGATAAGGTACATACATATTCAATGGATAGATATTCTAAGAGCATTACATTACCCTATTACCCAATATTCAGAAACTTTCAAATTAGATAATTGTTATGTATGTGCAACTTGATATTCTAATATGTATTTGTGCATTGATTTTAGTATTCATAATATAGTTATGTAAACCCCACTCTAGGGGGCTCCAGTATCAGCGGATTGAAATCCTTACTGGGGTCATCCTGACATATTTGGTAAATCTGAGGATGTTTTGATATGATATCAAAACACCTCATCACAACATGTTTGCAGATTACGATGTAAAGTCCATTGAATCTCGACTGGATGGGTTTTTTTACTTGTTACTTGCTCTGTATACATAGTGTCAAATATATACAGCTCTGGGTTCGCAATTTGCTTTACACTGAACACGATCAAAGGCAGATAAGGGTCAAGCCAGGTGACACAACTTTAAAGCTCAAACTTACTCAAGGTCACACATATCGTGATCTATAAAGTATCCTCACAAAATGGAAGTTTATTGCTGACGCAAATACATTGTTCAAATTAGATAATCATAAAGAAAACCACGTTATTCATGTTTATTAGTGATACATATACATTGTTTAAATGACATAATTAAAACAAAAAACACATTTTTCATGTTTATTACTGTTACATATACATTGTTTAAACCAGATAATTCAAATGTTAACCATGTTATTCATGGTTATTACTGATACATATGCATTGTTTACATCAGATTAACCACGCTATTTGTGTTATTACCGTTACATTAACATTGTTTAAATCAGATAATTAAAATGTAAACTACCTTATTCATGTTTATTACAGACACATATACACTGTTTAAATCAGATTATTAAAACACAAACCACCTTATCCATGCTTATTACTGATACATATACATGGTTTAAATCAGATTATTTAAACATAAACAACGTTATTCATGTTTATTACTGATACATATACATGGTTTAAATCAGATTATTTAAACATAAACCACGTTATTCATGTTTATTACTGACAAGTAGCATGGTTTAAATCAGATAATAAAAACGTAAAAACGTTAATCATATATATTACTTATATAATACATTGTTTAAATCAGAAAATCAAACCACGTTATTCATGTTTACTTCACAGTTTGATAAAGAATAGGAGAGGATGTAATTAGCAATTTTATGTGTATTTGACTGAATACACAACCCAATAAGCCAAATTCTTGCTAGCTACAGGTGTGCATTCCTATAAGATTCTATGTTTATTTATTTTATTTATTTATTGAGCTTCAATCAGCAGTACATCAAGATATTGAACGTCAATGGAAGAAACCATGGTTAAAGGAAAATAAATCCCCGTAATACATTAAAACAAGCTGACTAGGAATTGTCAGATAAGTGATTACACCTGTACAAGTGGACTCCCCATCAGAGATCGGCGAGAAGCATGAGTACAGCTATCACTGCATAATAATGGAGATGATTGGCGGAAAATGTAAAAAAAAAAAAGAAAATATCTGCATATAAAAATACAATAATAGTTCCATCATATTGAGATATTTGGACCAAAACTTCAGCATAGATACTTTTAAAACGTTCACTTAAATGTTTAGCAGTCAATCACAGTAAGCCGCTCATTGCAATCTGGACAAAAACACTTACTCAGCCATGTGCACGTATGGGTCGAATCAAAATACTCTTGTTGCAAATTACTGTAGTAAGTATTCAATGAGATTTCAAAATGTGAACTGATTGAGAATCGGGGATATCAGAGGGTAAGGGGTTCTAAGTGTAGATAGAACGATTTACATGGAATGAACGGAAAGTTTCAGTTTTACATTTGGTCACTCTGAAACATAGACTCTTGTCAGAGGTGCGTAAATTTAGTAAGTATGTTTGAAAGGGGAACATATTGAAGAAATCTATCTCGTAAAAAGCATTTAAATACTTGTATAAGAACACCGAATCCAGTTGTTCTCGCCTGTGGGATAAAGGAAGTAGATTACATTTGGCAAGGCGGCGCACGTTTTCAGAGAAGGGAGGCCCTAAGATGTATCTGGTCGCTCTTCTTTGAACATGTTCTAGTGCCATTAGATTTTTCTTGCCTGTAAAACTCCACACAGCCGCACAATATTCAAGATGACTCTTCACTAAGACAATGTAAAGTCTCTTGCTAGCTTCAGGGGGAGCTTTGTACCCGTATGTTCTTTTGATTAGACCCAAGTCACGGTTAGTTTTAGTACAACACTTGGCAATATGCTTTGACCAGTTGCGAGATGAGTCTAATTCAAAGCCAAGGTCATTTTGAAAGGATATACGAATTAGAGAGGTATTGTTCAGACTGTAGGTAAAAACAACAGGATTGTGGGACCTGCTGACAATATGAATGCTGCCTTTATCAGCGTTAAACTTCATACCCCATAGTTACACCATGAGACTAGTTTCTCTATATCATTTTGGAGTGTACATGCATCAGCTTCTGAATGAATTTCCCAAAGCATTTGGAATCGTCTGCAAATAGGAACATGGTTGTAGCATTTGAGAGAGCCAGGGGTATGTCATTTACAAATAAAAGGAACAGGAAAGGTCATAAAATAGAACCCTGAGGAACACCAGATACGACAAGATTCCATTCAGAGTTGGACCGTTCTACTAAGACACACGGCCTTCAAGCCGTTAGAAAACTAGTAAAACCAATCATCGAGATGACCATTAATACCAAAGCTCTTTAATTTGTGCAGTAACAGATGGTGGGGCACACACTCAAAGACTTTGGTAAAAATCAAGATGCAATACACCAATCTGAGTCGTCTTATCTAGATTTTTACCCAATTTGTGGACAAAGTCCACAATTTGAGTGGCACAAGACCTACCTTGGAGAAAACCATTGAAACTGTTGGAGTGTGTTCTTAAGCACAGGAAACATGTGGTTAAGAGCACATCGTTCCATCATTTTACTTATACTATGGCCCAATGATATGGGTCGATGGTTATTGACATCTTCACGGTTACCTTTCTTATGGACCCGAATTAAATTTGCTTCTGTCCATTGACATGGAATTTTATCCTGTTCCATGGATTTTGGGAAAAGGAATTTCAAGGAAGGGGCTAGTTCAGCGGCACATTCTTTCAAGATATGACCGGAAATATTGTCAGGCCGAATGGCTTTGTTTGGGTCAAGGTTTTGAAGTGTTTTCCTAAAAGCTTCGGGTGATAATGTGCAGTGAGCCTGTCTCGGGTCTAAAAAGGGTGCAATTTCTGGGTAAGGAAGGGATCGACTATCGTGCCTAAAAACAGAATAAAAAAAGCGACTGAAGACCAACACTTTGATTTCGATGGTAGAAAATTCCTGTCTAAACCCTTTGATTATGTACGATAAGTTTTTGCACTTGGTTTTTGCTCCAAAAATGACCAAAAACCTTTAGGGTTTTCATATACTTGTGTACTTAAAATTTCAATGTATTCCGCGTACTTGAGAGCAACAAAGTTTTTTTATATCATTTGTAAGTTTACAGAGTTTGTCCTTTAGATGTTGAGAATCCAAAATCTTAACTTTTCTACATAAAGTTTCTTTTTTGTTAGACAAGTGAGAAATCTCACTGTCTATCCTAAAGGACTGGTGCTGTCACACACCTTGACTCTGGGTGTACATTTATCCACGGCAGTTAACAAAACATCACGTCAGTTTTGCCAGTTGTAGTCTAGATTTTCTTCAAGAAAAGCTGTTTCGAAAGGAACAAACAATAGGTGTTCGCATAGGCCACACCAGTCGGCTTTTTTGAAGCTATATACATAACGTGAGATCTTAGCTTCCTTGGTATATTGGAGCAGATAAGAAAGTCAAGTTGCAGATGATCGGCTGCCAGTTGTCAAGACAACTGGAAGCTGAAACGTCAATGGTAGATTGTGAAAAGTTATATACAAATAGATCCAACATGTCACCAGGAGCATGAGAGACACAATGATTATGTTGATGTAATGAATAATCATGAATCATACTGTAAAAAACGAGACCCTTTTTGGTCGTAGGTAAGTTTGTACCTGACCACCTGACGGACGGAAAGTTGAAATCACCAAGGACGCATACATGGGGCATATCGCTTGACAAACCATACAATGAAATGAGGACGTTAGTTAGGTTGCCGGTAAAGTCTTCGTTTCCATTAGGATGTCGGTAGCATAGCAGAACGTAAATATTCTTGAATTTGTTTGGTCTTCGCACACCATTACTTCACTTTCTGATGATATGTCCTGCGTTTATAAAAGAGGTACTGAGTTTTCAATAGTATCAGTATACCGGTGCCTCTGAAATTAGGTCTATCTTTGTGCAGACGATATCCACGTTTCCGTTACGGCCACAGCCTATGGTTGGTTAGAGTATACTAAAGCCTGGAATTGAACAAGTATGTTTCTGTCTCTGGACACACTCTTAAGACTTCTTGCATTCAACAACAGACAGGGCATAAGATCTCTTTTGTGTCCAGCCCAGGGGTTGGATAGGGTGCCTTTTTCTATTTCAGATAGGCTTTCATTGACAGGTATGGAGCTAACGCTGGCAGAAGACTGGAAAAAAGAGTAATTAAATCTTAGTAAAATGGATTGATTACAGAGCCATTGATCCTGTTAACAGGTAATCTGTAAAAATTTGTCGAGGCTCAAATCAGTACACTTTCTATGCCTCTGAAGCTCACAGTTTGCACATTGAATCGCTTTCTGATTGCTTCTTATTGTCTTGACACAAGCAGGACATGGATTAGCAATTGTCCTGGGACTCGGGTTTGGGTAACACTCATTACGTTAAATAGTTTTGCAGCAAAAGTTATCAAATTTACAGGTGTATTGTACCTATATACAGCCCTTTTCCACAAGAAATATGGTGTTTCTAGGCAGGACCATTTTCAAGTTACATATGAGCAAGTTACAACGAAAACTAATAGAAATATACATGTCTAGCCCGCCTGCCTACAATGCCCTCTATTGGGTACTCCCATGAACCTATTGAGCTTGGCCTCGCCCGCTGGCTTCAAGATAATAAGTGGGTCATGCTTATAGGATGGTCTTTACTTTACAATATCACTGCTTTATACCTGGCAAATACATACTGGTATATACCACTTAAAAAGGTGTAAGGAGAAAGTTATGGTTGTTCTGGAAATGAAGTTGATCCGAATTCCCTGGGTTCCTTTGCATAGTCTCATCAAGAGTGTTATGCGTCACTATCATCTACTATTGGTCATATATTGATGAAACAGCAAACACAATTTACATGCAATAATAAGTTTATTACGATTAAAAGAAAGCCAATGACGTAAATTATATCCTGTGTGACATTGAGAAATCGTCATAGACATATGGCTTCCCCTTCAGACACCACGTGATCATAGATATGTGACTTAGAACTTCCTTTCAATATCACGTAGTCGAAGACGTATGGCTTCCTCTATTTTAAACAACATACGATCACGAGCCTTTAATTATATTTCACGCCCGCTTGAAATGCCGCATGGCTGTTGAGATATGACGTCACACATAAAGTAAAGATATCGACACATTCATTCCCCGCCAATTAGATTTGGCTTTCATTGGATTCTGGTCACCGGAAGACACAAGTTCCAGGATCCCTTTTCCCCACTCCCTGTCATTAGCAAGGGTTTTCAAGTTTCCTGGAGGCTCTCTGATGTTAACTTCACAGTGTTTGTAATGTTAGTAGAGTAATTGTCTGGGAAAACGTAATGTCAATATGTAGTCAGTATTGCATTACGAAATGCATCAAAAGGTAATAATAAGACCAGAGGACGTTCTGTTATTTCTGGATGTAATTCTATGTTTCAGCTCTCCAACAGTGCGAACAAATTTGTTTTCTTAATGTTTACTCGAGGTTAAATGAACCGTGTTCGTTCTGATGCCTGTAGTTCTAATATGTTGTTAATTTTTCTTTTTCGCAAAATGCGACAAAGAGAAACGCCTATCTCATCCATATACCTAAACTAATTCTTGGCTTGGCGTCAGTAAGAATAGTCAAATCTCACTTACGCGCCGAGTAATGGGCCTCGGTCCGCTGGCAGTTATTCTCATCGCAGCGAGTGTTTGTAAACAAGTCAATTGTTACCTTCTTTATATATTGATTTTGTTTATGTCCACATACAGGTTGACATAGTTTTTCACTCTGTACAGACTCCATACAATCCTAACGACACTGATATTCTAAAGAGTCTTCAACTAGTGTCAATTCAATGCTTGCGACTCCATGGAGTGTCAGTAATGCTTCCATTGATTCTCCATCAATCATCCGCCCCATCAAAAGATCGAAAAAGCGTGACGCCAAGAATTAACAACTTTAATTGAAAACTGCAAGTTGCAAGATGACTAGCAATGAAATTTCATTTTGTTCATTTTATCGATTGAAGACCATCGATAAAGCCAGGTTCTGACAAGCATATGAAATTAACATTCGGGGCTGACCGTCTGTCAATCATGCGGGGTGTGTCCCAATAGCGTTTCAAGATACCGTCATGGGCAGATACAATGCACACCATGCACGCTTAAGGGGATACAAGCAATTTGAGAAATGTAACTACAATTGGCTGCCGTATTTCAATTGCATATAAATGAGATGGCATTCAGGTACAACCTTGAAAGGCTCTCACGGAGGAATGGTTGCCTTACAATGCTTAAGTCAGCTATGGTACCACTTCAATTGTGACTGCTGTTCATTGAGTTTTTATTAGCGACACACATACTCTGCCGGTCACTTCTTCATTTTGCCTCCCGACGACTAGTCCGCGCTTTCGATACAGGGAACAGCAGGTAAACTTGAGTATTTGTAGCGGGGAGGGACTGGCTTGCAGCCGTGATCTGCCTTCAGATATGACAGCCGGCAGAGTTTCTGATCCTGTGGCTCAAAAGCCATCCAGCGCCGCTAGTATTGGCAAGGGACCTCGTACCAAAAAACCAAGGCGAAGACGCAGAATGCTGACAGGAGTAAGTCGACAGCGAAGGGCGGCTAATGAGCGAGAAAGACGCCGTATACAGGGAGTGAATAACGCCTTCCTGGAACTACGAGACAAGATACCTGTGATCAAACGCGAGGACGTGTCTAAGATAGAGACGCTGCGTCTGGCGGCCAAGTGGATCGCACACCTTACGGCGGTGCTGATACAGGACGACAAGCGGCAACAATGGTCCTCAGAGACAAGCCGTAAGTGTTTACCACATGAGATACAGGAGAAATTAACAGATTTGTTAAGCTTTGAAATTGAAGACTTTGACCTTATATCAAACAGCGATCAGCCGGAGTACCTGGTACCGGCGTCTCCTGTCTCATCCCTTGTATCTGACTCGTCAATAGAGTCGAACACATCCACGGATATCTTCCCCCAATCAGACAATATTTACAATCCATGCAACCAGGACATACTGCCTTCATTACCAGGTAAGTTTGATTTAAGAAATGACTACAAATTTTTTGAAACACACTTATTGCGATTGACTACGTTCAACCATTTTATCTTATTTCTTTCCCTGCTGTAGTATTGTTGGGGTAAAACACTAAACACTTTATCATGAAGTGTATCACCAGAAAAAACTGGTGGATGTTATAAAGACATTACATATGTGTTCATACCGTGAGTTTATACACTTGGAGTTAAATACACGTATCATTGTTAATGATTGGCTGTCATCTTTTTCTTTTGGACATCTTCAGGACAGTCTAGATGTTCCATAGAACAATCCCAGTTTGAAATAGGAGACGCTACGTTCATCATGTCACATATTTCTCTGTCATTTTATATATGAGCTGCGTATTGGCAAACCACTAGTTGCAAGTCGTAATACTTTTTAAATATCCAGCCGCGCAATGTCCGCTCCGAATAAGCCATTTAATGTTTCAAAAATATTTAAACTGTTTAAAGTTTCAATTGAATGATTAATAACAAATTTTTGAAAAATTATGCAAAATTAAACAGACTAGGCATCTATCAAATATCAAACCAAGTCAGGTATTTATAAAGCAATGCACTCATTCTGTCTGTTTGCTCGCGTCGGTTTTTGAAAACTGGATGACATACCTCTGAACTGTAGTCAACTCCTGAATGACAATTGCTTAAATATTTGAAAGAAATATCGCATTTTCCTTTACCTTTGCTACGCTCATCAAATCAAATTGCCTGCAATATTGTAGTATTGCAGCCATTGTTGTTGTCAGTGACACATTCTGTACTACATCGCATGAATTGCATACGAAATGATTGAAAATGATGCTACAATTTTTCTCAATAAAGTCCTAACAGCGGTTTCCTTAAATATCGAATGTGGATAGGGTCTAAATAGCAAGTATCCAGTCATAAACTCGTCCAGAAAGGACTAAGCTAAATGTTATTCGTATGATGGTTGCATAAATTGTAGCTAATTGGTGTATAATCTAACCTTTCATCTTGGAAATATCTTACAAGAGCTATTAACTAACTATGGCAAAAAATATTAATTTATGGGTGCATATACTAATAAGGACAGATTGATAAATGATGAAACTCTAGCAGGAAAAATAATCCTACCTACAACTTGAGACAGACTTTCGATACAATCATACCGAGTAGTATCAACTGTTAAAATACATAACATTTGCATATGAGTTATGCTTTGCGAAATTCAGACCATTTGCCAACATAAAATGTGTTCCCCACAATAACAGAATCTATATTCACAAGTATCAAAATACATGGTAATTCAGTTCACGTTTGATTAGAGTGGTAGCAACTTTTACCAAATGCTTTCAACCTAGAGGCCAGAGATTGCACTTTAATACCTGCCAAATGTTTATATAACCGTTATTTCTTTTAAACATTTTAGATGAAGAAGGCGTCCATTTTTGCTTTGTATTGTACTTTCTACCGGCAGCATAAAGTTCGCATTTGCTCATATATTTGGCTCCACACACTTCCAAGCCTTCTGTGCCTATTTTAGAGTCGTGTGAACGGTATACAATTTGGTGTCATTAAGTTGATGACCTGTTCCTCGTTACATTTATTGTGGCCTACCTTGCGTTTGTAAAGAATATCTGAGAGCCAAAAGCCCAGTCAAACCAACACCAGCAGCAGTTCAGGGAGTTGAATATATAAAATATTTTGTGATTTAATTCCTGATTCAATTCTAGATGTCTTTAAATTATGTTGTGAATGTACCAACTTCGCTTTGGTGACACAAATAGGGTTTCCTATAAATCAAAGTGGTGATATTCTGTGGTCGGAAAAAAGGGGGAAATACTTGTAGAGCGACAGACAGGGCTTAAGAGCGAGGACTCATGCCTGTGCTGTAGAGGCTCTTCTATATGACGGAGCAGGAAGCAGCTATACGGACACTACCCAGCATAAGAACCAGACACCTTGGAATGTTTGTCGACAAACCCCAGGGTCACTCTAAAATAGCCGCATTGGCTTCCATAATCTTTTCTTTCTTCAAGGGAGTAAAGACGTTAGACAATAATCCCTTTGAGCAAAGAACTTCTTTGAGGTTGATGCTAACAATTGTATGCCTAAACTAATATTTTGATAAATCTGCCTTTGATTGGCCCTTTGTAAATATTTGAGATGTAAGGCTACCTGGTTATCCACAAATAATCGAAAAGTTCAAGTCGACCTTTTCAAATGGATACTCTAATAACAGCGGCACTTTTAATGTTCATTTTGAATGACAGAAATCTGAAAAGGGTGAGAGGTGAGGATAGATATAGGACATTTTGTATCGTCTGCGGGGACGGGCATACAAGCTTCTTCATAGAAATCATAGAATACTGATGTCACACACACAATGAAAAAAATCAGAAATTAACGGATCAACATGGCTCATCATAAAACGAAAATATATAGGAACTACCATTTTGTCATTTAACTATTTCCTCATGAATAATAAGAATAAAAACAATATCAATTTAGAATGGGGTTCGAAGTAAAGTGGTCAAGTTGGCTTTATTCATGCGGGCTCGTCTTTTGACAAACGGGAGGTAGACGTCTGAAGGTCATTCAAGTGTCCTGTATTTGTGTCCAATACTGTGCTGTCTGTGAATTTACCAGAACTTACACCCAGTATACAGATTGTAGTTTTAATGGCGACGCGGAGCTATCCAGACTTCTTGCTCGCTTAGATTTTCGGCCTGCTCCACTTTGCTCAGCAATATTATAAACTGATCGGGAGATGGGAAGCCAAAATTGTAGACTGAACCCAATTCTTAGGCACCGCCGCCAAACATGCCCTCACAAATATCATCTTTTCAAAGCACATAAATTTCAGACTAAAAATTCCCCAGTGGACATTTAAGAGACTTATCCATGGCAGAAGGTCCACTAAACATGTATTTCGTGACATTTTGGTTTTAAGAGGAAAACCGAATGCGTGGTAAAAATGCAGGTTAACATCGGAGACACTGTGCAGTTTCAATACTTAAATTACTGAACCCGAACTGTGCAAACAGGTTGCGCTCTTGTAGACTATATCAGTAAACCTTTATTACAAAATAGCAGGAAAACTGTTGGTATATTGGATTTATATTTGTGCCAAGTCTGAAACACACACACACACACACACACACACACACACACATATATGTATATATAAATATATATATATATATAATATATATATATATATATATATATATATATATATATATATAATATGCCTTCTACACATGCGAATCAATCAAATAAGCATGATGTTTTTATTACTTTTTCTCTTAAAACCACTTTTTTACAAATCTTTTCTCTGCCACGTTGCTTTATTGTATTAGCGTTTCTAACTTTCAAAGGTATGTGTCAGTGCTAGGAATTTAAAAAAAATAAAAAGCATTATTTTAGTTGAAGTGTGCACACAAACTTGTTTGGTGTAATGTTCAAGTTAAAGGTGTGATAACTTATATGTATAGTTTGCTTTATATATATATATATATTTATATTAAGCAAACTATACACATACGTTATCACACCGTAAACTTAAACATTGCACCGAACAAGTTTGTATATAACTTCGGGGTTTATGCGCCGAGTGATACGTCAGTGTATCCCTTATTGGAGTCAAACGTATCTTTGAACTTGAAATTTTACGTGTGTACTATTCGGCCAGATAGAGTGGCTACGCACACATTATCGTTGTTAGAATTAATAAACAATAGGTTTCATCTGTAAAATAAATAAGCCATTTGTATAGTTTACGTCTATTTTCTAGTATAGTATTTTTTCTTTGTCTAAGTTCGTGCTCTTCTTTAGTTTTTGCTGAAAAGAGTATTTCTTTATGGTCATGCCCATGATTTCTATATAGGATGTACCCATGCAAAGATACAAAATTCAAACATGTTGGCAAGATGTGAGACTTGCTCCATGCTTCGTTATGTCTCACTCTATCCTCATATCCCTGATCACCAACTGCTGTGCGGCATAGCTGCTCTCTTCAAGGCCCTTAGATAAAGATGTTAGTCCAAAAGTTTAAATTCTTTCTCACTTGAGGAAATCGTGATCAGGAAATTTTTATATGTTGATATAGACTTTGCTGCTGTTCCGGGAATCATAACAAGCCCATCTGAGGATTGAGGGTTGGCCTCGACAGAATCCCATCATGAGCACTATCATTATTGTTACTATTAATTCAGACACAACATCACTAAAACTTCACATGCTTTTAATATAAAACATAAAGTTCAAATAACACACATACCTAGAAATTGAGTTGAGGAATGCAAGTTATGTATTTACAAAGAGCTGACAAACTTCGTACAGAACACTGACACTAAGTTTTTGCCAAACAAACATGGTACCAGCAGAAGGGTGCTGAGGTCACCCATTATCCACCTGGAAGCCTCATTATGGCACCCTGCAAAATTGTCCATAGGTTTTTTATCGTTTCAATCGTGTATTTATACCTCTGTATATCAGTGTTGATAGAAAAAAATGAAAAATAAAAAATAAATAAATTAATTAATAAATAAATAAAAAAATACACAAACAAACAAATAAATAAATGAAAAACTGCGATTGAGACATATTCTGTCTTTTAGTTCGGAATTCAGGTCGCCATTAAAATATATTAAGTAAAGTTATATAGTTCATACTTTGGCACTAAAAATGAGTATAAAGCGTCGCAAGAAAAATGGTTGTAGATGGGTTTCATTATATTACATTGTGCGAATTCTGCAATTGCGATTATATCCTAAACAGCTGATTGAAAGTAATCATATCAGAAACTGAACAAACTGGAGTGCACAGACCCTTCTGGCAAGGTATGGTCAAAGAGGAGTGTACAGACACTTCTAGCAAGGTATGGTCAAACTGAAGCGTACCGACACTTCTGGCAAAGTATGATCAAACTGGAGTGTGCAAACACGGCGGACAAGGTATGTCCAAACTTTATTTGCATAGTTTCCAAAGTGAAATTGGAGTACATAAAACCAATGGCATACCATCTATGACGATATTCGACACAATCTTAACAAAATATTCGGATTCCGTACATGTTTGTTCTATAGGGAAGAAAGATGGCAAACTTAAGTACCATAATCACATCCACGCCACGGATGAAACAAAATTGTCTCATGTGAAACAGACATTACAAATGAATTAAAGTGAGCCCCCCGCTATGCTCGGGCACCGTGATACCAACGCAATCACACTGGATCCACCGACTGCGCTTTTCTGGCGTAGACTGTACAGGTAATTCCAATAACCGTCCGGTGGTCTCTTCATATTTTAATCGCAATGGTAGCACAAATGCAATAAAAAAAAGGTTGTATATCGTCTATCTCTCCACTGTTACCCGCGGCTATTTTCACACGCATCCTTTACAATGTGAGAAAGAAATCATTTGCTTCAGTTGAGTTGCTTGCTGACATAGTTGCCAAATCAAGGCAGTGACCCTCAGAAGATTCGCCATGCAAATGAACACTCACAGCTCCTAGCTTATAATGATTCTACCTACAATATTCCAAAATGATGTGACCCACATTATTGAATATATTACATGCCCAGCATGGAAACTGTTGAAATGTCCATGTTTTCTTATCTGGATTATCTACATTAACAAACCTTAGAATTAGCGGGAAGAAGTGACCTTTTGCTTGTGTTTGTGACTGGAGCAGCGAGAGAGGGGGTCATATCAACATAATAATGACGACATCACAAGGCGATGGGCCATCAGCACAGACCGGGCACACCTGTGTGCCATAAAGGTACACAAGTGGACAAAAACCCGGCTCAATTAGTTTTCAACTGACAGATTTAGGTTGGTAAGCTTCTACACACTTTTAGGTTTGGAACGTTTGTTCGCTTGTTAGAGCCTTGGCGTTATTTGCCCACAGTTTGTATGCCTTCAGTGTCCTACAGGGTGCAAGTAAAATATGGCACTTGGAATGCATCCAATAATTTTGCTTTATCAAAGCTAATATTTTGTTAGGAGGCTTCTCCAGCTGCCCACAGCCACGGTCAGCCATCAGTCTGGACTTGTTTATCGTTGTTTATCGCCTTCGCGTCCTGTAATACAAGACTGAATGATTCATTTGAGTTTTATGTGATATTTTTCTTTAATTTAGGATTTCAAAATGTCCACTTTCCACTAAAGATGCAATAAGATAAATACTCCAGGTTATGAAGGCAATAAAATAAATACTCCGGCTTATGGAGGCAATAAGATAAATACGCCTGGTTATGGCGGCAATAAGACAGAGATACCAGGTAACAGCGCAGTGAAACATCTTGTATGCGCCAGACAAAAGTGCAAAGATATGAAGTGTTTAATTATGTGATTTGTCTATGACGTGGAAGAGTCAGTTAGCTATCAATGTTTCGGCCCAAGGAGACTGTTTACATAACTTGGTCCGTAGATAATAAATGTAATTGTATTGTCAATCTTAAGTTCTAATTGTAGGATTAATCATTTATTTCATCATAAATTCAATGATGCCTGTATACACGTTAACACGAAGTTTTACCTCTTCAGCCAAATGTCGTATTCGAAAATTTCTTGGGATTGTTGAGTGTATCTTCTTGGCATGCTTAGCAAGACAGAATATATGACTCGTATATGTCAGCTTAGAGGAGTGAGCACAGTCAGCACAGTGAGCATTGTCAGCACAGTGAGTATAGTCAGCATAGTCAGCACAGTGAGTATAGTCAGCATAGTCAGCACAGTGAGTATAGTCAGCATAGCCAGCACAGTGAGCATAGTCAGCACAGTGAGTATAGTCAGCACAGTGAGCATAGTCATCATAGTGAGTATAGTCAGCATAGTCACCACAGTGAGCACAGTCAGCACAGTGAGTATAGTCAGCATAGTCAGCATAGTGAGCACAGTGAGTATAGTCAGCATAGTCAGCACAGTGAGTATAGTCAGCATAGTCAGCACAGTGAGCATAGTCAGCATAGTCATCACGGTGAGTATAGTCAGCACAGTGAGTATAGTCAGCACAGTGAGTATAGTCAGAACAGTGAGTATAGTCAGCATAGTCAGCACAGTGAGTATAGTCAGCATAGTCAGCATAGTCAGCACAGTGAGTATAGTCAGCATAGCAAGCACAGTGAGCATAGTCAGCACAGTGAGCACGCGCCAAAGACGTCTTTCAGCAGCTCGGCTACAAATAAAAGGTTTGCGGCGTGTTTGAGCAGGTAACGGTTAGAAATAGGATCTTCATTGATGAAGTCCAAAGAACAGCGACACAGACATCACATGCAAGGCTTGTGTGGTCAACAAAAAAAGACTAATAAAACAAGTTGCTAAAGCTCCATTACTCCTCTTATTTTCAGATGCAAAGGTCTAAATGGATCTCATTTTAACAATTGTAATCCCTATATTGACCAGCCAGCTATGCAACAGTCAATCGGTCCTATTTCCTATACGTTACTAGGGTGGGAGGTGGAAGTTCTGTGCTGTTTGAAGCTCTGACCGGAAGGGGGTTAATGTTTTTTTGGGGTAAAATTTTATTTCAGAAAATATCTAGACGATCAAACGATAAAGAAAATATCCCTTCATAGGCTAGGTCTAAAATGTGTCACGTGAAGTGTTGACTCAAACAAACGTAAGAAATTCGGCTTTAGTGAAAAATTAATGTTGAAAGGTTAAAAACGATGTGCTGAAGGGCAGGGACACAGCGACACGCATTAAACACCGGGATGCAGGAAGGTAACTCCTCGATACATTACCGTCGCTTCTGTGTCACCGGCATTAATGTATCAAAGGGATGCAAAACAGTAAACCGTCCGTCCATTGGCATTGTTTCTGTATCGCAAATGAATCGGCGGAATGCTATGTGGTCGTTTGGATAAGACACAGCACACGCCTCCCTGTAGACATGCATTGATTTCGGTGACAGAAATGTTTTCTGAGAACACATGCTCAAATGCCCAAATTGTTTGTCGACTTTTATGCACTACGAAGCAACTCTTGCTTAATTTGTTGAAAATGCCTATTTACCTGGAAGAACTACTCTACAATTGCTACAAGATCAATCAGCATCCAATGTAAACATTGCTGTCAAAATCATTTAAACGTTTCAATTACTAAGACACAAGGAAAACTAAGAGCAAACTCGGTTACCAATTCAACACAAACATTCAACTAAGCGATACAACCCAAGACTCGAGTTATGATTAAAAGTTATGCCGTTATCGTGTTACCTTAGAGACCACGTTTTCTTACTGCAACAACTAAAGCACGTGGCAGAAGCGCTGTGTTAATGACAGAGAGCGAGCTTAATATTCTGGGAACACGAAAGGTCAAACCCTAGTTATGCAGTTTTCTCCATATAAAGGAAAAGCACAAAGCACTGTGTCATTAATGACAAAAAGGTGTATATTGTAAAATATATGAATATAAGAATATATAAAATATGACATTTTTGCCCATTGATATTTCTATGGGAATTGTTACTACAAGAAAATATGTCCAAAATAAATTGTGTTTTGAGTGTCATAAATACAAAGATTTTATAACCTAATTGGTACATCTGTCTCCATTCGGGTAATTTTCGTTTATATACTTTACAGGTACGTGTCATCTATTTAATGTAAACGCGAAGGAACACTCTTCATATATATATATATATATATATATATATATATATATATATATATATATATATATATATATATATATATATATATATATATATATATATATATGTATATATGTATATATGTATATGTATATATATGTATATGTATATATATATGTATATGTATATGTATATATATATATATATATGTTAGAGCCTCAACAGGCCATATTTACACCATGTGATCAAGCGCCTACTATTCCTCTATATTGTATTTTTGGAGGTGTTCCAGTGAAATGGCCTTATATTGGCACACTCAACTGGGCTGCTCACTCCGTGCATATAGGCTGTTTTTGCCTGTGCGATGTCAAATTCTTCAGGTTTGCTGGAAATATATCTCGCAAAGATGTCAAATATGATGCTTTACATGGCCTCCTAGGGTAAAACATCACAAAGCCTTTTTAAATTGTTTGGAGCCTTTGCATAGATCACGGGGTCACTTTTTGCCATATCAATCTTTACTGGAAAAAGATTAGTCCCCTCTAAGCACTGGTCGAATCATCCTGTCTTCTTCAGTTTCCAAATAGATTAAAACATGTCATCTATCAAGTTTCCATTCTAGCTGTCACCTACCCTCTCTGTGTGATTTACGGGTAAACACAGGTAGCTTGTAGAATGCAGAGAGAATTAAACGGCAAATGGTCGTTCTTGTTTCAACCCGATACAAAACGTTGACACCTTGCTTAGTTTCCGCATAATGGACTTTCACGCACCAAAGCTAAATGGGGGGCTTGGGTTTCATAGAGATCACGGTCACGGGTTAGCATCCCCTATTGGTTTGCCAAGCTGAGATAGTTTAATTGTCAAGCTTTGTGATCGAGGAATTTTGTTGTATCGTGAACCCCTCATATCCCAAGAGGCACAAATGTGTTGAAAACAGTTTCTCTGGTTCAGTCTGGTAAGGCATGTGTTTCAAAGAGGAAATTAATGGCTACCAATCAAAAGTGTCACGTTGTGTTCACGTTGTCACGAGATCTCTATCTTGCCTTTAACTCCCGTACAATTTGTCAATTGTGACCCAAGATTGGAACCAAGATATACTGCTAGCAGGTGTGAAAAAGTTCAGAAGGATCACTTTTATCTCGCGAATTAATCTGGCAGCTTCAAAGGCTGTACACCGTCCAGCGCCTAAGGACCCTTGCAGGTGAAAGCAAAACCACAAGGTTATTTCTGGCGTACCATATTTCTTGCGCGGACTTCAGCACAAACCAAGAATTTAACGGTTTTATTTTACTAATCAAATGTCTCAATACATTATCAATAAAAGATGCATGGAAATGCAACTGATTTCTAAAACAAACCTTTCCCGCAAATGGCCTTGCCGTCAGATGAAAAGCACTGACTTTTAGGGCCTGGTGGAGAAGCATCGGCCAGAAGTGATACCATTGACGGTATCACCTCGGGCCTCGCTGTGCCACATTGTAATGTCCCTTTTGCTTCCTTGGCTTAAATACCACTTGGCACAATGGAGTTGCCAACCCTGGCAAATTTCCCAACAGATAGCGTATCGTATTTGAGACTTTGTGGTCACATCGAGATAGTCTAATTCTCAAGTGCCGTTCATCATGAGACGAAAAAAATGAATTAGGTGAGGCATTGATCGTGTGCCCAAGTCAAAACCCAGGCTATGCACCACAAATAACAGACAAGTTTTTATTTTATTTTATTTTATTTGTTTGTTTGTTTGTCTGTCTGTCTGTCTGTCTGTCTGTCTGTCTGTCTGTCTGTCTGTCTGTGTGTGAGACAGACAGAGAGTAAGTGAGCATTTGTGTACATGTGTGTATAAACAACGTGTCAAGCTATCATCTCCTGGGAAGTATTTGGTTATGAACACCGTGACTTGCTCTTCCGCAGCATGTAAATTTATCATCGCTTTGGTAAATATTTGGTAACGGTCATTGTGAATTGCATTGACGCCGTCCGTGCGACGCCGATGCAACATCATTATGTCCTTTTCCACTCTCTTCCCATCGAACTGGTTTGTTTCGGTATTCACAAGACTCACTGCTGTGAGTTTGAAAGAAACATGTAAAATTATTCACCCCATGCTATGAGAGCGCCCTGGCTACGTAAAAATACCAAAACATTTCCCTCCGCATCATTTCTCGGAAAAAGATGACTATTCCGCCAGAGACCGTTGATTCCACTTCTGTACTTTCCCTGTCCATTCCAGTCGTTGTTCATTTTTAAATAATATATTAATAAATTTTGAAGAATTTTAATCTGTTTCATTTTTAATTTTTTAACACGCCCAACAGGTACAAAATGCAGAAAACAAAAAAGCAAACAAAATTTATAAACAAAACAAACAAACAAACCGGCTCTTCAGGGGGTAACCATCAGAACACGTTTCGTAGTCCATGATACTCGGAGGCGTGTCTTTCATGAAGGCTTCCTGCCATAGCTATATATTAAGCCGTCCATAAGTGTCATGGTTTTCACTTGTGAACAAAAAATTTGAAGGGAGGAGCAGTCATAATCAAATGATGATTTTTTTTATCAAAAGCGGTTCAAAGAATCAATGAAAAAAAGTCAAAATTTTCAAACAAATGTACTTGTCAAATGTGTCAACATCTAAAAACAGTGACACTTTGCATTGTGAAAAAAATATAGATAGTACCTCACATAAAGTATGAATCGCTCAGAATTCAGGCCTCCATTGTGTGCTATGCATTTGTTGCAGACGTTTTTGCCTTTGTGTGGGGGATGTGTGATAAAAAAAGTTTAGAATATTTTGCTCACAAGAAAAAAATGATGAAAATTATTAACAGCCCGTAAATTAATGTGAGAAATTATGAAATAACGAGACACACTGTTTGTGCAAACACTTGCTCGTGAATGCAAAAAACCTTGTAAAATAAAAGGCACATGTATTTCTTATGTATATTTAGACAGAAATTAGAATACGAAGTGTAAGTTTTAACCAGAAAAAAAATTTGCTTCAAAGTAAATCCGTCTGTGTGCCTACTAAAGAAAGTCGTTGCTTTGTATATTCAAATTGAAATAAGAAAAGCTAATGACAGAGAACACGAAATTGAAAAACTGTAGCACCTGCAGGTAGAAGGGAAATGCCAGATAGAGAGTATTCTTGACAAAGCAAAATGTCATATGTCAGGAAACAAACAGGATTTGCTCATGTAGTTAGAAACTCTAGCTACATGTACTTCTGATACACTTTTTATTCCAACTTTGATTCATTTCTGGGTCACCTGTGTCCCTTTTGACTGATGACAAAATTGACACCATATAACAGCCTTAAAGTGTTATGACTGACATGAGCGTAACGACAAATCTAGTGATGGACATGTGAATGTAATTGACTGCTGATGACAGATAAAAGCCTGCTATATGTGCCTGGTCTGTTACAAATATGTACACGTCTGCGATTGTTGCTTCCAATTACATTATTTCAGTTTCACAAAAAAGGACCCCACACTGTTCAGAAATTCCAGCTTTAGTGGCGTCTGAGAGTTTAGCTCTGGTCAAAATTGATGCTGGACAAATCTGGGATGTGAAATCCCAATGGCATGCATAATGTTTTGAAGATAGAAGGATATTCAACATTTAAATTTTTCAAGTGCCCCATATAGGTATAAATCCAAATTCTACAACTTTATTTGTGGTTTGCTGGGTGCACCTGCAGCACAAACCTATGAATTGAAGTTGGAATTACCTCTACCCATAATAAACTTATAATGATTTTTAAGGCATTCAACATTTTCACTTTTCATGTGCCCCTGGTTAGCGTAAATTCAAAATCTTCAGCTTTTGTTTGTGGTTGATTGGACAAGCTTCCAGTACAAATATATGAATCGAAGTTTGGAATGGCACGCCTGCCTCTAACCGCGAGCGAAGCACGCTTTTATGGTCAGTATATGTGCAGCACCTTTTCCCATGGTCCAAAATGGCGACTACTAGAGTCGCCTACTGGAGTCCCTAGGTCCACCAAGAAGAGCCATAATTGGTTAAAACTACCGCACTTTCAAGGGCGTGGTAAGGACAAGTGAGTGCCATGATTGGTTAAATCACAAATTAAATTCTATAAATTGCATGAAAACGAAAACCAGAGATGCATAATTTTACTTCTTGAGTTATTTTACCGTACTTTAAATGGGGTGATGTGATATTTTAGTTCATTCTAGGTAAAATGTTTCAGCGTTCACCAGGATGCATGTTGTAAATCGATGTTGTCCCGCTGATGGATAGCCATGCGGTCATTGTCAGCGTCGGGACTTTAAAAGACAGGGCCACTTGCTGATTGGACAAATCTGTCAACAGTGGTATGCATAAGTTATTTCGGGAAAGTTCGGTGCAACTCCATACGGCGTAAAAGCATCGCTCACTTTTTGGATTTTACCCATATCATATTAATTTTGACGATATTAAAGTTTAACATTTCAAATAGCCCTAATTTGCATATTTTTCAAACTTATCACCACTCTTCATAAAAATTCCAGACTTCATGTATGAAAGTACAATCATGAATAATTTTCGACGTAAATTATTCTCCAAATAAAATGTCGGACAAATTTGCTGGTAAAGAAGTAATAACTTTTTTTTAAATGTCTGTGTTGGTACATAGAGATAGGTATTAACTATGCAACAAGCCTACAAAGGTATATTGCCGAGTTGCAGTGTGAAACAGAGCTATGTGGCAACACTTTCATGTCCTGGCTCCTTGGTTGGAAGCAAAACAAAGTCTTTCTGCCCGCGAAGCCTGGAGATCAAGATCTAGGCTCATTGGTTGCTAAAAAAAAAAAAATTGTGATGTGCTCTTATTCAACTGGATAGTAGTCACACCCTGATACTGTAACACACAATGTCCGTTACACGACAAGATCACACCCTGGTACTGTAACACAACGTCCGTTACACGACAAGATTACACCCCGGTACTGTAACACACAACGTCTGTTACACAAGATTACACACTGTTACTGTAACACACAATGTCCGTTACATAGCAAGAAAGGCAAAGTAATCTGCTGTCAATCACATGGACAGGGGTAAGATATCCAAGCACCGTAACATCTCAGATCACTTTACATGGACTGTGACTGACTGCAAATAAAGCTGTTTCTATTTGTGGGGACAGACGAGCAGATACACTAAAACTGAAACAGACCAGGCAGTTCAGCCAGAATGGATAGTGAAGTACCTGTTACCACCGCGTGACGGCCACATTTAGTTCAGTCCTACCTGAAAGATACTTTCTGTGTGATGATAGAGAGGCACTGTAAGCGCAGGAACCAGGCAGACGGCCAACCAGCAGAACGTGAATAGCGATAGTCCTCAAACAGACAATGGTCAGATGCCTTGGTACTATAATAGATCGGGTGGTGCTGGAAGTTGACAGTTATATGCCTTTGTTCAAATAGAGAGGGGCTTAAATAGATACTTCTGCTCAGGAGAGGTGTCCACAAAATGGGTCATAAAACTGAATAAACAAAAAAGAAGTCCAACAAGGTGTATGTTTTTTAAAAGTACATAAGGGGGGAATTGTGTTCTGTCATTGTCATTTGCGTCACTCGTCTTGTGTTGATGCAGCAATTGCGCAAAATGAACGTATAATTTTCAGTTTGAACTGGATTTAACTTTTTTATTTTTCATTCAAACTTTAAAATTCTTGTGGAAAAATAAACTATATGAAGTTAACACAAAAAGCGGGTCTAACTAATTTGGCTACGTAGTCTGAAGTGGACAGTAATTTCAGAATATCCGTCAGTTATAGCTGGCCTTTATCCCGCCACATATCCCTTTGTTGTAATATACCTTTTCCTTATTTTGCCTGTGCGCCAGCACAGACCTTCTGTTTTTGATGGATTTCTTTCTTTCTTTAATTTTGCAACTTTAATAAGCAATTTTGTCAGACAATTTTCTCGGATACCATTACACTTTGAATCTCACACTGGTATGATTAAAGATCCATGCATGAAGTCGTCGTGCCTTTTTACAAAGGCGGTTGAGTGCATTTAAAATCATGCAAATCAGGGGCATTTGAAATTTTATATCTTAAAAATCCCCAAAACTATAATAAGTAGAGATGCCATTCCAACTTCTATTCATAGGTTTGTAATGTAGGCTCATCCAGTGAATAACAAACAAAATTGGCAAAATGTTTAATTTATGCTTATTATGGCCACTTATAAAGTTCTAATGGTGAATTTCTTCAAGGATATTAGAGGTAGAAGCGTCAATCCCAATACGATTCATAAATTTGTGCTGAAGGCGCATGGGACAATCCACAAACAAAATTTGCAACATTTAAATTTCTACAAATTTTGGAGGCACACAGTCAGATTTTCTTAGAAGCGAATCTTGTTTTCTAGTTCTCATTGTTACCAGTAAAGTAGAATGTGTGGTACCATGCCTTTATCCCTTCTTCCTACTGATAGCAGCGAGACATCCCTCTGATAAAACTTGCTTTTATCAAAGTCTGTGTGTCAACACACACTTTCCTGTTTTTCCTAAAATTCTATCTTTCTTTCTTTCTTTCTTCTTTACCAGTGAATTTTTCACTTTTCTCTAACAAAAATATTACACGTAGAAACGCCAAACTTGGCATGATTGTACCTCCATACAAGGAGTTAGGCCTTTTTATGCAGAGGAATGAAGATGTTTAAAATTATGCAAATTAGAGGCATTTGAAATTTTAAATCTTGAATATCTTCAAAATTATAATAGATAGAGATGTCATTCTAACTTCTACTAGGGGATTATTGACCATTGCGCATCTAATGAATTTAAAACAAAAGTTGCAGCAGTTTTAATTATGCTAATTAGCAGCATTTGAAATTTTAAAACTTAAATATCTTCATACCTATTATAGATAGAGATGTCATTTCAACTTCTACTAGGGGGTTATTGACTACTGCGCATGTAAAGAATGTAAAACAAAAGTTATAGCAATTTAAATTATGGTAACTAGCAGTATTCAAAATTTTCAATCTTGAATGTCTTCAACACTATAATAGATACAGATGTCATTCCAACTTCTACTAGGGGTTGTTGACCATTGTGAACCTAAGGGATTAAAAACAAAAATTGTAGCAATTTAAATCATGCTAAGTAGCACCATTAGAAATTTTAAATCTTGAATAACTTGAAAGCTTTAATAGATAGAGATGACACTCCAAGTTCTACTCCTGTGTTATGGAGTAGTTGTACATTGCCATACCAATATGCTTTGAAGACACACACACTGGTTTGCAATGCAGCAAATCATCTTTTCTAGTTATGTCTTATTCTAAATGTTATCAGTCGGATATCCTTCTATTGCAACATACTTGTATCCCTTCTTCTAATTGTCACCTGTCAAATACCATATGTGGTAACGTGCCTTTATCCTTCTTCAAATTGTCACCTGTCAAATACCGTGTGTGGTAACATGCCTTTATCCCTTCTTCTAGTTTTTAACAGTCACATATCTTTCTTTTGTAACATGTCTTTATTCCTTATTCTCATTGTTAGCAGTCAGATATCCTCTTGTTATGTCTGTATGCCAACACAGACATTTTGCTTCCTCAAAATCATTTCTTTTTTCTCACCGCCGCCTATATCTTGTCCGCAGCTTTTACAAATATTGCTAGAAATCTGAGCTGTTGCATAGCCATAACCCCATTACAGAAATCTGTCCTCCGATTTAGAATAATTTAACATTTTTCCAAATTATGCAAATTATGTTAACTTAAATTTTAACAACATGCTCCATATCTGCACACTATTGTAGGTACAGGTGTCATTGCCAGTTCAATATGTGGGTTGTGGTATCGTGGTATGTCCAACTCCTAAGGCATGCAAAGAAAGGTTGAGAAATTTCAATTTATGGTAAATTCACTGAATAGCTTGTAGACTTTGCTCAATACACAGGCAATATACCCCCCACCCCCCACCCCCGTTTATGTACCTCGATGCTGTTAAGCAACAATGTTGCTTACATAATCAATTAGCTTACACAGTCACAATCTCTCTCCTGGGCAACTTACTATCCACAGTACCATTCGCTGTATGCTTTGAGAGGCTTGGTGTTGTTGCCAAGAAAACCTTCCAACAACTGTATCATACGAGTAACTTAGGTTCTGAGCAAGTCTCTTACTGTTTATGTTGAACAGATCTCTGGGGTCCAAAAAAACTCTGTGGCCCATACACAGGCCATGAGGCATAATAAACATATCAACCAAATATAAGTTGATCCTGGATAAATATGCACACATATTTCTGTGTTGAAAATACTTAGTCTCATCAGCGTAAAAATAGAATGAAATTGAGAAGGAACTTCAGCCATGGCATTTACATATATAATGGAGAGTAGGGGGCAAGAATCTAGCCATGTGGCACCCCAGAGGAAATTGGAAGTAAAGATGAACATTCACCATTAAAGAAACACATTGATTTCTACCAGGTAAATGACTTTTTAACCAGTAACGCTTTTCTCGTGGTACCATAATCTAATACAGAAAAAAATGAAACCTAACTCTGGTTACTCAATGTATATCAAACACTTCTTTATTAATCACTATTCAGAAATTCGTGATATTTTTGTCTGTCACGTTTGTAACTATGTATAGCTGATACCTGTGCATTGATTTCTGATGATTTGTGATAGCTTACCTTTGTCTTTCATTTCACATAATTTTGAGACTCTGCATGGGTGCATCATGTTATCCGAAGCCTTGCGATTACACTACAGGTTCAACATACCACAAGTGGCCCCAGGGAGAGCGGATCTGTGTATCCTTAGTTGGGGTTATCCTACTTCACATATTGGAAATCTCATATAGTCAACGAATTAATCTTAATCAAATGTTTCTTTTGAATCTGAATCCGACAGACAAACATGCCCCTTTGGTCAATACAAACAAGCCAAGATTCAGAAGACAGGGCAACAGAAGATAATTTCTTCATCAATATATGTATTCATAGATGTAAACATACATAGCCGTGGCTATCAACTATTTGTGATATTACTATTATCATCATCATCATCATCATAATTATTATATAAAAACCTCCATATATATAATGTATATATGTATGTATGTATGTATATATATATATATATATATATATATATATATATATATATATATATATATATATATATATATATATATATATATGCTGCCTCACAGAAGTTCAGCAACACGATGAAAAATACTAAATACTTCTCTCCATGGCAGTACAAGTCCCTATAAACTCACCTGAAGTCATTACATGACCCTTTTAGTCATGTTTAGCCACAGTTTCAACCCAGTGTTTTCCAGTATGTTGACCGAGCGAGGTGTGAATGTGGGGAGGTCAGCCCTAACAATTGGACAGAAGCGTGTAACATGAATGAGATCCAGTATTCTGGCTTCATTGTTTATGTGTGGGAAATGGTCTGTAAGTGAATCTGTGGTGCACACAAGTTGGGCTGAATTTAGGCCAGTCTTTGCCTATAGATTTACATGAAAATGCACACCTGGCCAGAGGATCCAGTACCGTCATAGGGTCCAGTCATGGAGAAAAGTGGCAAATCATAGGGCAGTTTTGGAGAGCAGGATGGCCCCAGTCACAAGTTGCCTGAGAATTTGGTGTCAACCGCTCTGTAATCTCAAGGCTGCTATCAGGACATAGAGAGACAGGAGATGTTGTTGACAGGGTTCTGTCCGGCCGGCCTAGAGCAACAGACCCAGAGGATGACGCTGTTCTTGCTTGCTTTGTTGCTATGGAGCCATTCACCACAGGGCCACAAGACAAATCATCTGAGGGAAACAACTGGCCGCAGAATATCGGAGAAAACAGTCCGACGTCGATGGCATGAAGGTGGGAAAAAAGCTTCTGTCCAGCACGCTTCCCCATCATCAGTGATGTCAACAAAACAAAATGACTGAACTGGTGTCGAGAACACCGTCATTGGAATACTGACCACTGGCGCAATGTCATCTTTACTGATGAATTCTGGTTCAGTGTGCGGTTTCATGACGGACTGGTGCCAGTGTGGGGGTGCCGAAAAAACCGTTATGAAGCCCAGAATATAGTCTCTGTGGACAGGTACGGAGGCGGGTCTGTGATGGTTTGGGGTGCCATTTCTTGGAATGGCATGTCAAGTCTGGAAATCGTCGATGGCACCATGACTGCAGCAACTACAGAGACCTGCTAGACCCAGTTACAGGGCCTTTTGGCATGCAAGCAGTTGGGGCAGGATTCACCATGCAGGATGATAACTCCAGACCACACCGTGGCACGATTGTGATGGATTACCATAACAACCATGATGACTAAGTCCATATGCAATAGCCAGCATCCAACCCTGATCTTAACCCAATTGAGCATGCATGGGACATGTTGGGACGCAAATTCCAGCAGCTTGACATTTCTCCAAGGAACACAGAAGAGTTGATGCTGGAGCTTCAGGTTCAGTGGGCAAACATCATACAGTTACAGATCAGAAAACTCTACCGGTCCATGAGGAGACGAGTTCGTAGCGTCATTTCTGCCCGCGGAGGTGGTACACAGTACTGAAGACATTACAGACTGCAGTTCTCCATTGAGAGCACAAATTACACTATCCCGTCATTTTTTTCTGTCCAACATGCCTGCAATAAAGCTCTGTTAAACAAAAAATGTGAGTCAGTCATCCATATCTCAGGATTGTTTTCTTTAGAAGAGGCCTTAAATGTACCATACATAAGTTTTTTCCCTCCTATGTGGTTTTGTGCACATTATAAGGCTTTTAAGGATCTGTTTCTAAACGTCTGTCCGGCAATATATATATATATATATATATATTATATCACAAGCTGATGTGACTGTCCGCAGGGCTGCAGGACTCAGCAGCAAGTAGGAGATATAAATGACCTCTCCAGCATTAATATGGAGTAACCTGCATTCCAATAACTCTTCAGTGCAATGCATGCAAAGTGGGCTGTTATCCGAGATATTATCTCAACTGAGGCTACCACTTAACATCTAGACTTACTGGTACTTAAATGAAAGCTCTTTACATCAAGCGTTTGAACCGTACACATGGTTACAGTGACTTAAATGATTTTTAATAGTGTCACGTCTTGTGGTGAAAGAGTTAATTTCTTTAAGGTTGCCTGTGTGACACCCCCTGTTGTGTAACCAGAGAGATACAGGGCTGGCCAAGTTAAACCACACAATGCAGCATGAGGCATGAAAATTCTCCAAATTTAGCCAAATAGCGCTACGTTAGATCACAACTGGAGCACACTTGTATTAATTATACTTATATATATATATATATATATATATATATATATATATATATATATATATATATATATATATATATATATAAGTTTGTGACCTATATATATATATATATATATATATAGGTCACAAACATATTTTCATGTTTGGGACCTAGGGAATAGTGGCTGGTCAGATGACACCATTGCCAGTGAGGGCGTCCTGGGGTAACCTTCGGGAATATTAACCCCTCTATGTTAATTGTCCCTTTGTTTGTTGTCAATTATGTGGATGTTTATTGGATGTACAAAAGGTCACAACTATTTTTCCCCTAATCCTAGCCTCTTGGTTGTTTTAAGAGCAAACCTCCTGTTTTTTTGCAATTTTTGCAACTTGTATTCCTGGATTTTCTTCTTGTAACCTGTGTGTTGACATCTGTTCAGGTAGACTAGTATCTGATCAGTTCTTGTGTTTGCGTGTGTTTTGTTGTTGTTGTTGTCGTCATTTTTTTTTGTTTTTTTTTTTTTTGTTTTGTTTTTTTTTTTGTTGTTTTTGTTTTTTTTTGTTTTTTGTTTTTTTGTTTTTTGTTTTTTTTTTTTTTGACAAGACAGTTACGTTGTAACATAGAGCTATGTACATGTTCAATCTGTGTTTTAAATGCAGTTATTCTTCCTTGGATCAAAATGTATGAATAAAAATATAAGAATGAACAAATAATCTATATTTCTTAAAAAAAAAAAACGTGCTCATCTATACTTTAAAGGGCTGACCTTCTCTGAAGTGGACACCTCAGGACACTTTTGTCCAGTCCCAACGGTGCCCTCTTATGGAAAGGTTTCACTGTGTTAGTAAACCTGCTAATTGTGTTCATATCTGAGGGTAGCTTTTGTTGATATTCAAGTTTCAAACTGTGAAATGACTCTAATTGGTATGATTTTAATTGCTACGAGCTTATATCTTTCATTAAATACATATATATATATATATATTATATATATATATGTGTGTATGTGTGTGTGCGTATGTGTGTGTGTGTGTGTGTGTGTGTGTGTGTGTCAGACCAACTTCAATAGTTAAGGTTTGTGTTATAGGCTCATTCAATGAAATGAAAGTAAAAGATGCAGGATTTGATTTCATGCTAATTAGACATACTTTCGAACTTTAAATGTTGATAATCTTAAAATATATTGCACATAGAAGTGTCAATAGCAACATCAGTTGGTTTGTTTGTGACATAGGTGCATCCAATGAAATGAAAAACTTTAAATTTATTAATTTTAAAGGCACACAGATAGATATGCTCTAAAGCACATCATATTTTGATTGTAGTTGTAACATGCATTTAACCATCCCTTATTCCAAATGTTATCAGTCAGATATCCTTCTGTAACATGCCTTCAATTATCCCTTATACTAAATGTTATCAGTCAGATATCCTTCTGTAACATGCCTTCAATTATCTATTCTAAATGTTACTGTAATAGGTTATGCTATATTGTTACAGTGTTTGCTTTCGCTCAAAATGATATCAGATATTTGAACACAGTTGCATGGCGTTTACAAGTAAGGACAAGTGTATGTTTATAGATATTGGTTCATCTGAAACAGTGGGACCTTATGTGCGACATATTACACCCAAAGTGCTGTTTTTGCTGCGAAGTGATAACCAAAAAAACAAGAGATGAAGGTTTTTGTTATGAAAGATAGGAATCCCTTCTTAATGTATGTTTGATTATAATAAGTGAAGAGACTAAGCAACTGAAATGTACGTTAAGCCATCTTTTAAGTTAACAGTACATTGATCTCCTGATACGCAAAATCTCGAAAAACATATCGGTCCAAAAGTGGCCCTCGACGTGGACAAATGATAACCATTAGTTCAACGTGTCGCTTACAATAGGTAACTAGTGAATAAAGAGAACAGCATATGTAGTGATTAATGTTCATATAAATCACCTGCTCCCCGATGTCTTAATGTTTCTCCCTATCAGAGGTAGCCATGCTGAAAGATTGATTAGGAGTTCTCCAGGTTGGTTACGGACCACCTTTTGTTGTGTATGGTAAACAGCAGTGGTTTTCTATGGGGCAAACCCATGAGTCCAAACAATGCATTCAGCTTTGGTTAACATCCTGCTTTACAAGTCAAATATTGGATTAGTTCATTGACACAAATGATATCGTCAAAATTTCTTTTTTCACCTGTACATCAATCACAAATGGTCTAAATGATCCGTGTGCCCCATTCAGCACTCTCAGGCCACCAAACGTACAGTTTACCTGTATCTGTGGTGCCCTTGAAAAGTTGGATTGGGTTGACTGATGAACATGCTATTACTTATTGATCTACAATCACACCAATCGGCTAACATTGTAAATGTGCGTCCATATTTCACCTGCTTAATTACATCAGAAGCTGTATCACAAACTACCGGAGAAGTTCCCATTTCACAAAGATTATCTTACCTAAGGACCCACTAAAGCAGCTGGGCAGACCACAGGTCTGCTTGTATTTGAACTCAACTTTTGCTAAAAAAAAAAAAAAAAAAAAAGATGTTATACATTTAGCTCTATCATAAAGTATTATTACTTTGTGATATTGTCGTCAATTTTAACAGTTTCCAGGTAACTCTTTTAGTAATGTTGCCCGTAGGCAAAATTACATCATATAGATATAAACGAAGTATTAATTTAACTGTCACATTATTAGATTTTGAAACTACAGCTATGTAAAGGATTTTCCTACCAGAGAAAAATGCAATTCTTTCCCAGTTTGAATGCAAAATCTTACCATGCTTTTTTTCCGTAAGCCGAAAATCAACGTGGGTGACATTGCGCCTCATTTAATGTCAATAATATTAACTTCAAAGGCAGGTTTTGTATTGGTTTAAAAAATAACAGCCACAGGCGAAAAAAATCAATAGAAGTGTCTATCAGTCAAGTGCACATAAATCTTTGATATTCAGCCTAGCGGAATAGCTGTAGTTTCGAACTGTTTCAGCAGAGAATAATACCAAGAAGAGGAATCAAATTTATATTAGCCTGAGGCCATATGCAGGTGCCTTGTGAAAAGACATCTTGTGTCCGCCATGATGAATCATGAGTCTGACGTGTGAAGTGGTACCAGTTGTGCGCATGCCCATGGATTAAGCATGTTTAAGGTGTAATTATTTGTGTGCTCAGTTGGGGTGACAAACGTTCAACGAAATGCTATTGGTTCACAGTTAATTGGAGACCGGATTTACCTTACCGCCAGTTGTCTTTATAGAAGTTGGTGG
This sequence comes from Hermodice carunculata, assembly GCA_964020975.1. Classification (NCBI taxonomy): domain Eukaryota; kingdom Metazoa; phylum Annelida; class Polychaeta; order Eunicida; family Amphinomidae; genus Hermodice; species Hermodice carunculata. Next base: position 141,558,553 of record OZ026612.1, read on the forward strand.
CCAGATAACACAGTAATGTCCAGTCTTATATTTTATCACAGATCGTCGTGCCTCGACGATCTATGATTTTATGCAGTTCGCCACAGGGTTACAACTGGCCATTGTAAGCGGATAGGGCAGTTAGCACCTTCAACCCCCATCACGCTATTATCTGACGTTTTATGCCGAGGGCAACAGGGTACGGCAGCCCCTAATTTCACTTATCTTGACTGAAAATAGTAGTTAACTTTATTGCCTTGTATTTAGGTCTTATTAGTACGTCTTAATGTTTTTGTGATTTTACGGATTACTAAGTAAGGATCCTATCAGATCTTAGGATCGCATTATCGCTTAAGATGGCAAATGGCAACGAATGTACAGGTGCCGAGATGGCAGTAAAGACCAAACAGGTTCAAAAACACCGTACTAAAAGTATGACACTTCATCAACGACGCCGAGTCCGCTACATTTAGGTTTACTACGGTTTTACTGTAAGACAAAAAATACCAATATTTGAACATACAATTATCTTTTTTTAATGTATTTACCAAATATTTGGACAACTAATCCCCCACCGGTCAGACTGAAAATCAAAATGAAGAAACCCCATCGACAGACCTTCATAAACAGTGTCTTGATTTGGTGTATGGCCTAGGTTGACATATGAGGGCGGACTTCAATGAATGTTTTATAAAAATTCAAAGTGGGGTACCTTGCACGGCAATGCGCTGTGTTGCGGCCTGACAGAAGCTCGCCAGGTAGCCACGAGAAAACACCAAATCAAAACAATTGATGGATGCCAAATGTTCTGTGCCCTGGGGGCTCAACCTGCCCACTGCCTGGACTGTGCATGACGCTTACGAAACTTTAAGGTGGCACGAACAGCCCACATTGGAAAAGGAAATACTCTTTGGATGCAATGGTGTGAAAGAGGCTAGTGATCCATTCATCGGCTCTGCAGGAAGGACACGGTCTGTGCGGAACGGTACAACTCCTACTGCGCCAGAGTATTTCATAGCATGCCGACCGTGCCTGCGGCCCCAGGTGTGCCACTGCTCTCTCGCAGGTGCGCCTCTCCTAAGCCTGTCTCGGTGAGGCGCTGCTGAAGGTCTGCAAGTCTTGGGAGACTTGCTCAATAGCCGTGGTTTAGACAGGCTTATAAATATACTTTACTTCGGTCAGATAAGGACTACAGTACTGGCGGATCTCAAACTTCTCCTTTACTTTTACATAATATGTATACAATGCTTTTCAGTGGCCTCGAGAAAAAACTTAACATTTCCCTATAATTGTACATGTGTATTGATTTTCTGTACTTGAAAATTAAAAGCATTGTGTCAACAATACAAAATACTATTCCTTGAAATATTCAGAATCGGTCAATTGGACGTGCGTCCTCCGATAACCAACATATATCACAAGGTTTGCTTTTGGGGGGCAGTTTAAGAACAGTTTTTAAGATTGTTTTGAGGAGATTTCAGTTGTTTTTAGGGGATCATGCTGCATGTAGGGCAACGATGTTGGTGCTATATTTGACAAACTGTCAAAAGAATTTTTATGAAAAGCGTTGAATTTTAGGCAGGAAGCCTTGGCGCACCCGCCGCAACTCACCAACTAATTAGAGGCATCAAATCAAAGTATTATTTCTATGTTGTGCTTTACGTAAATTTTAAATTATGGCTATGTATTTTACTTTGTTTGACATATTCATGCTCAAATTATTGTCACCAAATGATACAGATCTCATTGGTAGACCACAGACCTCCTGCATCTGAAAAGCATTCAGGCCGCCGTAAAAGGAAAAAAAAAAGAAAAAAGTGCATTAATATGTTCACTCTGTTGTCAACATCAGCCCTTTTACACATCCTTCACAATATTGCACTTTCAAAATAAAAATAAAAAAAGCATGAGGGTAATTTTTTTGTAATTTGTAAAGTAAATGATGAGAAAAAGAAAATACTGACATTAATTCAGCAGAATGATTGTGGATTTTACCCGGCTTTCTATCAAAGCTTAAGAGAAATGTCGTTACTACAGCCTCTGTTGGTCTTACGGCATGCTAAGTAATATGCCACGTCAATATTTGACACTGTTATGCCTGCGGTTTGGTCCAACGTGTTCAAGGTTTATCCTGTATTGCGTTGGATTGGATTAGGCACTTACTATTTTTTTAGTGCAGTAAACATCACATCAGCAGCAGCAGCAGCAGCATCATCATCCTTTTTTATGCATCTGGGATTATGACCATGAGATACTGAGTTTTGGTTTTGACTGCATTCATAGGTGTGTATGTCAGACACTTATACTTTTACGAGCAAAGAATAAAGGAAAACAGTTGTGCACGTGAACTATCCTTGGTTCGTGACTGACATTAAAAAAACATGGACCGTCCAGCTGCATGGTGTTCTCAAAATGGGAAACTGCTTCCTATGCGATGTAAAATACAGACAGTGAAATATTTCTTTCTCAAGTAAAGTCTGGAAGAAATCTTTCCCGGCTTTTTTCTGACATGTGGCCTCTGCTTTCCAACCTAGAAACAATAAACAAATATTCTGTTCGTTGGAAACCCAAAGTTTTACTTGTATGCCGTTCTTTTTATTGTTGTTGTTGTTGTTGTTGTTGTTGTTGTTGTTGTTGTTGTTGCTGCTGCTGCCGCCGCCGCCGCCGCCGCCGCCGCCGCATGCCGCTATTTTTATTGTTGTTGTATGTGACCAGCAATTCTGCTAATAAACTGAATAATAGAGAGTCTTTTTGGTATAGATGTATGTCTTATTTTCGTGAGAGAATATGCAACGTCGAGCAAATTATGAAAAATTACTTCAGACTGCATCGTTTATAGTTGCTCGCATTTTCAACAGTCTGATGGACAGACGTTAATCACGTTATGGGAATTTAAAACACACTCAGATAAGTTTGGATGTGTACCTTTTATTATCACGTTATAAAGGGGGCCTTTTTATCTATGCCTACCTTAATCAATTTCTCAAGTGTCTGGAGACAAATACCTTCATAGTAACTACTTATTTGCTTTATCCCCTGTGTGTACGAAGAAGCTTTATCAGCCATTGTTTATCTCAGTAATGACATGTGGCCGTAATCTCCTGTTTTCACGCCCTTGCCAATGTATTGGTCGTACCAGCGTTCTAAATTTTATAAATGTTAATATTTATGGCAAAATTCGACATAAGTACAATTTGCCCTTTACCATTGCAATGTAAGGCAATAAGATAAGATACGATAAGATAATTTTTATTTCAGACTCGAAATCTATACTTATGACACACAAATAAAAGTAGTTTCATGTACGTTGTGCAAAAACTACGATACAGTTAAAGGAATGACTTAAGCTTATCATTCTAATCCATTTACATGTATATAAAAGACTGCGCCTTCTCTGTTAGGTGCACAGATCAGATTTTTTTCCATGCTGAGCCAGCTATACCCAGCATAATACTGTTCTCACTTCTTTCCAATCTCTGCCAAAAACAATTTTTTTCCTTATCAGTTCATCAAAGCTTAATATGCCTTTATTGACAACATGCTCCCGAAAACGTGTGAACTTTGGTATCTTAAAAGAATACACGAAAAAAATATTTTAAGCTATTCTAAGTTTGTTTAACTGTTGTATCTTTACCTGTGCCTTTGGCATTACCTAGATATTAATAAAAAAGCTGTTTCTTAACATCTTCATTACACTTATCACACTTTCTGGCCTGTATATTAGCACGGCTATACGTAGATCTAATCTGTTTTTGGACATCCGCATCATCAGAAAGGTCACTGTAAAACATACACCCGACATATTTATAACTATTTACATATTTTATCACTGGATTTTGCAAAAATAACTCTGGTAGATGTTTCAATTTCTATGAACTAGGTTGCATACCCATAGCCACTGCCTTTTTCTTATTATACGCTATATGTAGCCCATCAGCTATCTCAGCACATTTATGAATAATAAGTTGAAGGCCTTTTGCCGAGGGCGCCATCAGGCACGTCATCTGCATACATTAAATAGTTTACAGTTTTACCATCCAAAATACACCCTATCTTCAGCTCATTCAATTTTCTACTAATAACATATATATGTATATATGTATATATATATATATATATATATATATATATATATATATATATATATATATTAATTAGAGGACGAGGAAGAGGATCCCCTTGTCGAACTCTATTATTAATCTGAAAACAATCGGTCATAAATTTTCCCCATTGAACATAGATCTCTTGTGAACTATACCAGTATACCACCAATCTAATTATAAGCTTACGAAACAGTCTTTCCAGCATTACTTTAATAACTGATCATGGTTCCCTCTGCCATACGCTTTTGACGCATCTAAAAAAAACACGGGACTAGCTCCTTCAGTATAGAACTGCTTCAAAGCAAAAACACATTGTTCAGTTTCATAACTTTTTCTAAAACCAAACTGATTATCTAAAGTGTAGAGGTAATCACAACAGTATGTCAAAATTAACTTTTTTAAAAATTTAGACACCACACTAGCCAAGGCATTGGTCTATGATTGTTTTAATCCTGTAAATCACCATTTTTATTTCTCACCAATGGCACAATAATAGTCCTAAGCACACTATTTGGTATAAACCCATGTACTGACATCATGATCAACTTCAATGCCAATAACACGAATAATCCACTACCGGCAAAACTTGAAATGCTCTGTAGTTGGTCCGTCGGCCTTGCCAGCCTTTACCAGGTTTCAAGATGCTGCTCGATCTGCTTGCTGGCCAGTTTAAGATCATCATCTTTATTATTACACTAATATATATATGTACCTTTGTATCAGTGCTTCACAATATCCATAAATTAAATACAGGCGCAACGATAGCAGACCGATATGATTGTTTCTTTTGTATTTCATTTGCCATTGTTTATGCAAAAAATATTTAATCAGTGCTTCAACCCTGAGGGTTCTCTGATAATAAAATAATGAATTATATATAAACAGGTGTATTGAGATAACTCTGGTTAACACACCCGTATCATGTGTAAGCCATGTTTACCAGTATGGTACCTGTTAGGACAAGGGCCGCGGTATTAATAGGTTTATTCCCTTTTTAGTTCATCTGGGATCCTATGTGAACACAAATTATTAGCAAATACAAAACCAAAAAACTTCCTCTGTCATGCATACATGCACAAACACACACTCATACACAAACGCACACGCACGCACATATACTTTTTCTGTGTATGAAGCGGTGACACTGGCAATACATTTACCAATTGGGACTTGCAAACGACAGCGTGAAAACAAGTGGTGACACTCAGTTTGAACCGCCGACACACACTTCTAACAGGGGACAACGTTTGTTTGTCAACCGGGGACATGTTTTTCCACTAACCAACAGAGGACGTTTTATTCCTTATAATAGAGACAGTTCTCGTATCGAAGTGGGTCACTTCAACATACATGCAGCCTACATGCACACATAAGTGTGTGTGTGTGTGTTTGTGTGTGTGTGTGTGTGTGTGTGTGTGTGTGTGTGTGTGTGTGTGTGATGAAGGGATGATCGCAGATTACTTGCAAGATGGGAAACAGATCTCGAGGAATAAGCATACACAAGTGCTGTTGAATTATGATCGTGCATACATACAATCTCCTGTTCAAAAAACCCAGGTGCAAAGTGTATACTTTCCAATACAGAGTTAACTTTAAAATTGACTAACTCTCACCATTGCCAACTTGAGAAATGTCGTACTAGAGAAGAAGAGATACATTGGCAAATGGATATTTTTAATTTAAGTTGCCTGAAAATTAACCTTTATGTGCGACACAATATGTCACCGTGAGTTCCACGACTGACAACTGACTGCACGGTCATAAGATCTGCCGGCCCATCCCAAGAATATGTCGCCTTTTCGGACAAAATAAAGAGACACAGTGGGCGTGGGGACTTTCTGACCTGAGAGAAGATATTTATGAGGAGCTATACACTCTCTTGACTGCAATAATTTATGACATAAAGAATGCAGAATGGAGAGATAAACACTGAAATGAGTAGTGAAATGAGTCCTAGTTATACTTGGGGTAAACGTAATACACTTTCACGTCATATTATTGACGCCATGTTCTCCCTAAAATATGTCACATTTTCTTCGAGGCTTTGTCGCCAGAACTGAGAGTAGCAGCGCCCTGACCACATCCAATAGTACCACCGCAAGCCAAAAACCAAAGCCTTGAAGGCCGAGTCCATCTACTTGGATGGTGTTTACTATATTGCAGTGCTCTCTACAGCTTAGAATTGAGGCGAAATTTTCCCTGCGTGCCTTTTTGTGTTGCTCACTTCCCTCTGTCTCTGCTTCATTTAATTTTACGTTGCTCCTGGATTTTTTCCAGATTTTTGCACCTACAGTTTTGCAGTTCTACATTCACAGTCCTGAAAAAATGCATTTATTATTAAGCAGATGCGAGCCAATATATGCAGAGAAAAGGCCTCAGCCGTCGACTAAGCAGTGATAGGAAAAAGAGTAAGGACTAACCTCAGCATTACATAATCATTGAGTGCTGTTGCTTAATGGTAAACTGGAAGAAGGAAGTCTGCGATAAACCAGAGTTTCTTCTCAAGATTACAAAATCCAACAACTTTACAATGGAAGGAATCGGAAATACGGCTGCAGACTATATAGTTTAGGTGTGACAGGTGTGCTCCTATTTTTTGATAATGAAGCTATGGTTTCAGAGAACATGCCCTGTATAGATTTACATCATGTGTAATAATATAATTGAACAGATGAAAGAGATTCATCTTTTTATGATTTCAGGATTTTATTTACCTAAATTACGTCAGTACAGATTAACATTTGGTACATTGCGAGGAGAAGGTGTCATCATGGGGTTTGTTTTACATTTGTGGTGCAGGCTGTCCATTGTTACAGTGCCTGTTAGGATTTCTCTCGGTTTGTACAGGTGGTCTAGCTGTAACTGTTTATTTATAATCACTGGGACTGAACACAATGCTCCAGTTTGTTTCTACTTCACTTATGCACTGGCAGGTGGTTTAACTAAGGTAAGGAATCCAGCTGGAAAGGATGCATACTGGTTCAAGGGCAAGTCAAATTGTTTTTATATGAACTTGTACAATACAACTTTAGTAATTAATGTTTGGTTTGACAGGTTTTCTTCAATCATAGAGAAGCTCTGCATTTATAACCAAAACTTCACTTATTTAACTACGTCATCATTTGCCACATTCATATTTAATCATTATTATGTCTGGGTGCAAACCCAGACATTCTGTTTTTCGAAGATTTTTTTCTTTCTCTTTCTTTACTTCTTTCTTTCTTCTTTATGACCAAATTTGTCCTGAGTTTTTCTCGGACACTATTATCCGAAACCACTGATGTTGCCATGGTAAATGATCCACCAGTGAAATTGAGCATATCGCTTGGAATAGTCATGATGTTTAAAATTATACAAATCAGGGGCAACCAATGTTTTAAAGCTCTATATCTTCAAAAATATTATAGATAAACACAAAATTTTAACTTATACATGTAGGTTGGAGACATCTGGCAAATCCAATAGCATGCAAACAAAAGTTGGCGAATTTTAATGGATGCTAAATTCACTGGGTTTTTGACATAGCCGCATCCAATGAACAATGATCCAAACTTGAACAATTTTAATTTATGCAAATAAGATAAATACACGAAAAGTAAATCTTGAATAACTTCAAAACTACTATGCATAGAGGTGTCATTCCAACTTCAATATGTAGATATGTGACATGGCCCATTCAATGAACCATAAACCAAACTTGTAGGCTTTTAATTTATGCAAATTAAGCAAATACATGAAATTTAAATGTTGAATAGCTTGAAAACTATATTATAGATAGTAGTGTCATTTAAACTTCACTTTATAAGTTTTGTGACATGGCCACATCCAATGAACCAAAGAGCAAAGTTGAAACATTCTAATTTATGCAAATTAGCCGAATTCCCCAAATTTAGATGTTGAACAATGGCGAAGTGTAGCATTTCAAACCGTTCTCATTTTAGAGGCACACAGATTTCCTGTGAAGCAAATCTTCTTTTTTAGTTACGTGGGTTGTCTTTGCTGAATATTGAGCTAAAACAAGGAGCCGCTACTCAGAGAGACATGCACGGGTACAGGCTCGGAAACGTGTCCTGAGTTGTTACTTGCTGAAGACCCTTAATTTATTAGGGCTAATACAGCCTATATCAAAATGCTACAGAAGAACCTGTGCAATATCTACAATTGGACTGCCATATTCATATAGGTTAGACAGTGACAGGTTAGCTTATGAAGTGTAAAGAGTTCGGAAACATACTGCATGTGAACTTAAGTAATTAAGGAACCCCAAAATTAATTTGCATTACAAATATGACAATTTTGAATGTCTTTGAACATTTCGTTATTGTCAATAAAATATTTCTTTCCACTCGAAAACTTTAAATAACTATGTATATACTTTCTCTGTTACAGCTTCATGTGTTGCATTTAAAATATGAATAATTTCATATCTTATTCATGATGCCGATTGTCTAAAAATTTTAGAGGCTGCTTTTTGAATGTGACTGTTCCGGCTTGCGTCGCTGTCTATAGTTCGACCAAAATACTTAAATCCATCCACACAGTCAATGTCAACATCATTAATCTTATGTGTAGGAGACAGTTCGTTGCGCTTGATGAAAAATCATTAATTTTATTTAAGTGAAAGAGCCTGTTCACCTTGCGCCAAGTGCTTATTTTTATTTATTTTATTTTATTTTTTTATTTTTTTTTTTTTTTTTTATTTATTTTTTTTTCTCAGAGGTACTGAGTTTGATTTGGACATATATAGAGGGTGCAAAGGGGTGCATAAAGTTGTATCGCTATCTTTAATACTATAGTAACATAGCTTATGTCATGAAATGCCGTGGTCCAAAGTATCAAAAGCTTAAGAAAGATGCATAAATATATCAATGAGTATTGCTCCTTTCTCCCTATCCAATGTTACTTTAGCAATCAATTGCAAGGCAGCAAGTTCCGTAGAGTGATTTTCACCCGAAAACCATGATAAATCTACATGATAAATAATGTCGTTTGAAGTTTTCACAGATCTGATTATATAATACGCTTTCAAAAATCTTTTGCATCGCTGGTAGCACGGAAAATGTTCTCTAATTTTCACATCGCCCTTCTTGTAAGAAAAGACTACTTTAGCTGTTTTTAGTATGTCTGGAAAAATACCGATCGTGAGAGACGGTTGATGACCAATGTCACAGCTTTAGATACTTCAGTTTTGATCTCCCTTAATATATTCATTGACAATCTGTCATGACCATAACTATACTTTGGTTTAAGGAGTCAATTATACTCATACCCATTTCTACAGTGACGAGGTTGAAAATCAATCTGTGTCGAACTGGGTCTCTAATATAATTCTTGAAAGAACAGTCGGCTGGAGTAACAATTTGGGATGCCAAACTGGGTCCAATGGTTGTGAAACATGTGTGAAAACTATTTGCTATAAAAAAATTATCACTAATCGTATCATTATTCATTTTAAAAGAATCAGAATTTTTTTTTCAGTCCATTCATTTAAGATATTACTTACAGCTAACCAAGTGTTCTTGATAGCATTGTCATATCTTTAAAAACAAGACTTAAAAGAATTCTTCTTTGCTACTCGTTATTTTTAAGAGTGTGTCATGGTCAAGGTATTAAAGTTTATGAGCCGTGTTTCATATTCCTAATTATTCTAGGTATTTCCCTCGAATGCTTATAAAGTCGATATGTAGTGGCTATGGAACGTATCATTCCCTGGCTAATCTATCGAAACTGGTTCAGTTTTCACTTGCCCGTATTTCTGAACGCAAACTAAAGCTATACCATCGCGAGTGATTCATCATTTTGCACATTCTATTTCCGTCCCTCATTCATCGAGTCTTCCTCAACTGTAGCATTTACTAATCGCTACATTAGAAGTTGACACACGTGCCGAAGCGTGCTTTTTACATAATTATGTTAACCTTTCCCTGCTCCTAATATGATTGAGTCCATTGGTTTCCTGAATGGGGCTTGGCGCAATATACCCCACCCACGTCGAGGAGAGCCATTGACCTTTGGCGTACTACCATGAAAGGTCAATTCCCAGCATTTTTTCCTTCCACTCAAAATTTAGGGAAAAGTAACAACAGACGCCAATTTATATCTGGGCGCTTTTGGGGAACATTTGAGCGGGAAAGCTTTAATACGTGCACAGAAGCAGATGTGAAATCATATGGTAAATGCTTGGGATATCGTAACCAGTTTCTGTTTATGCCAGGATGTTTCTTTTTGATGTATAAAGTTTCTTTATCTTTCCATTAGTGAAACAACACTCTGGTCCCGGAATTTAAATTCTAAAACTTTGTGTTGAGTGATAACTTTTTTAAAATCCTTGTATTCAATGACATCCCTGTTTCACCTTCATACAAACTGGCACATCCTTTACAACCAATAACGTAAGTCACTCCACATATGTCACTTGCCTTGACGGGTTCCTTTTGATGATACCTATTTTTAAGTGGTATTTGGTTTTGAAACAAGTAAAAAATTGTTTTTCAACAAATACATCTAGGTTTTTTATTTATGCAACAAATATATGGCAACACAACAATATTTTCACATTTCCCTTTCTTCAGTTTGTTTCTACCTATTGACCCTTGGCTAAATTCCTCTAACTTCTGAGTACCAAAGAATATTGAACCATCACAATTCTTGTCATCATTTTATAACTTTATGTTTTAAACTTTCTGTTGTGGTTCCTTAACACGATATTATCACACCTATGATATGAGGTTTTGCAATTCCAATCTTACTATGCAATGGTGATGTAAATCAAAATTAAATCATAAAAGTAAAAAATGAACCCGTGTGTGTGTCAGCTTCCTACAAATAGTAACTTTAGAAAACGCTATTCATTTTTCCTGTACCTAAATTGATCAAAACGATATTTTTTCGCTTGTTTCTTTTCCGATGGTAAACTGAATACTCTTGTGTTTACTACTTTTTTTTTTCAAATTCAACAATATATCCCTCATTTGGAATTGCAAATATATCATCAACTTAATCGTGCACATAATAGAAGAATGCTTAATGTTGTACATAGAGTTCTTTCTTCGGATTTCTACATAAATATGCTTTTCACAATATACAAAATGGAAGAAGCTATGGCCCTGCCAAACTTTAAATTCCATTGATCTTCATATTACATGTCCCTGTCATTTCTCGTCTGTCTATTTTTGTGATACCATCCCTAGTCATCTCAAATATTGGTCATGTCCTCTAACACAATGCACAGAATTGTGGCTTCCTTCTTTTAACCAGTGCTAATGAAAAGTTTCTTCACATAAAGACAATGTAAGTCTATTAACAATTCTTATGCAGCAAAATATCACCACAAAATGGACAGATAAATGGCCAGTGAAATGAAATGCTGGTTGAGAAAAACAAATATGTCAAGTCTCTACAATCCTGTGCATAATGATAAAACATCAAAACAAGGTGCTGCCTTTTTATCTGTTAGGTACTTTTTAATGCAACTAATCAAATCAATAATTTTAAAAATAACTCAACTAAACTAATTTGTTTAACTACATAAACTTCATATTGAAATTTGGTTTTAAAAAACCTAGACGTTTTTACCAAAATTCATTTTCATCCATGTGTTTTAGTTTCTTGGATTCCTTAATATTGTCTTTACGTCAAACTGACAAAATTTGAGTAAGCTTAGGAGTAAAATTGGGTTTACAGTGTTTAAATGTCCCCTCTTTGATCAAAGTAGCAGGTCTCTTAATCAACCCGTACCTTAAATTAGTTGTCTAATACCATTTGTTTGTGTGCTGTATGTAAAACATTCAGGACATTTCGCAAATGTGCACATGCCCAGTATTAGCTAAGAAGCCAAACCAGCTGGAACTGGTATCAAGCAGTCTTATTCTGAGCTAGCCGAGCACGCGGATCATCTACATGACATCGCATGGCAGTATTCTGAGATAGCTGAGAATGTCGGTTGCACAGCGGAATGTTGATTCACGTTGTGGCATAAGACATAAGAGCCTATGCATCCACCAAATGATAAAAACACATTTGGCTGCCTGTTACTATGGCCACCTTTTGAATATTAGCAGAACTCAACAAAGAATGACAACAATGATATGACTTTAACAATAACAATATAGTAACAATCAAAATCAGTACAAAGTAGGTAAACTTATCTCCACTGTTATTTCGACAATCAAACAGTTTTAGGTAAATCCTAATCCCTGGTGAGATTATCCACAGGTACTGTCCCACAGTTCCAAGTGCAATGACAGATGCCAAACAATGTAGGTCAAATCCCACAGAAGTACGGTTGGGGTCCAATGTGGTACTGAAAGGTGTGGTGCTGATCCGATCACACAGAGGTATAGTTTGGTTCCAATGTGGTACAATATACCAGTCAACTCAAAGAGAATGTCCGCACCCCACAGGTACAAAGTATAAATGGGTAGCACCAATATACAAGTCCACTCCAGAGACTGTCCACACTCCACTGATACAATGTAAACAATGGCTCACAGTCCCAGTGGATTGATGACAACACACAGCTTCTGTTAGATCCTTCAGAATTCTCTCTTCTCCTCTGCTGTGCTGTTTCAGTCAGGAAATATCTGCTTTAGATTTATACACAGAAATCTCAAATTTGTTCCAGAGTTTTCCAATTAGTCACACATTCATTGAGACCTGTCTGGGTCACCTCATATGAATGCAGGTCACCATTCTAGCACCTTCCACCTGTTTACAAGTTACATGTGAGACACCCACAAAAAAGGCCAACTCAGTGGTTCTGGAGTGACCCTGCACAGTATTCATTGAACTCAATGACCCGGCACACACTGAATGAATAGAGTGACCTGTCCAAATGCATACAAACAGCCATACACATTTTCATAATACATCTTTCTCCTTAGGGAAAGAAAAAGATGGACACATAAGGGAAATTTTTCTTCCCAATTGTCAATATTACATTTTAGGTACTCTTACCTACAATACACAGTGATTTCCAACAAGAAATATCCAGTCTTTTTACAAAGTACATTAGCATTAATATAGATTAATAATACCATTTCTTCAACTGTTTTACTGTAATAAACACACACATGGTTCTAATTGACACAGTTGCATAGTTTATACAAATCTCACCGTACTGAGAAACAGTTTTACTGTAAACAATACTCCTTTGGATCACAATAGGAATAATCTCCTGTTTATTCACTTATATATTAATTCTGTACATATTCAATTGGACATGCTTACATAAACAATATTACTGACGATAGTCTTATAATCTGAACACATTCATGTGAGTAATATTTATAAACTTTTCACCCTAATTAGTGCATCAGCAACCACATTGTCCCTGCCACGGACATGCTCAATTTTCAGATTATATCCTTGTAGATACAAACTCCATCTCAACAATCTCTGATTTTTGTCTTTGAACTTATCAAAAAACTTTGTGATCAGAGTAGACCAGTATTGGGTACAGACCTGTGGTAACATATACTTAAAAATGTTGAAGGGCTAACAATATAAGTGCTTCTTTCTCTATGGTGGAATATTTCCTTTGATGGATGTTAAATTTCTTGGAAAAATAACTCCTGGGTGTTCCAAACCATCGATACTATCCTGTATTAACAGACCACCTGCTGCCACATCACTTGCCTCTACTGCAATCATAAATGGTTTTTCAAAATCTGGGCTGAAAGAACTGGTGCATTGGTGAGTTTATCTTTTAGCTCTTGGAATGCACCTGGCACTGATAATTGCAAATGAACTTTTCTTTCTTTTTTAACAGTTTTGTCAATGGTTCGGTGATTTCTGAAAAATTTTCACAGAATTTCATGTAATATCCAGCCATGCTTAAAAAACATAATAATTAGTTTTTTGTTGCAACCTGAGGAAAGTCCAAAATTGCTTGAATTTTCGCTGTTTTTGGCAATACTTTTCCAGTACCCACTTTATAGCCCAGGTATGTCACTTCAGATTGACCAAGTTCACTTCTGTTTAAGTTCACCATCAGACCCGAGGAAGTCAATCTTTCAAAGAAAGCTTTAGTTCTTTCAAGATGTCCAGCCCAGATTTTTGAGAAAATACAGGTATCATCAACGTAGGTAACACATCCTTCCAAACCAGCTGTTACTGTGCTCATTAACCGGGTGAAGGTCGCAGGGGTGTTTTTCATTCCAAATGGCATCACTGTACATTGAAAGAGGGCAGCAGGTGTTAAAAAACTGATATTTCTGTGAGTGGCGCCTGCCAAAAACTTTTGATCAAGTTGTATTTGCTGAAAAAACACACATTTCCTATCTTATCAATACAATCATCCACTCTATGGATTGGATAGGAGTCTAATTTAGTCACAGAATTCACCTTTTTTATAATCAATGAAAAATTGCATTGAACCATCAGGTTTTAGAACCAATACAAAAGGACTACTCCAGTTACTCTGGCTTGGTTCTATAATATCATTTTCCAGCATATAATCAGCAAAAGTACCAACGCTTTGTCTCTTGGTTTCAAACTTCTCTCCCTTGCTTAATTATCAAACCATGTTTTCATCTTACCCTGCTCATTAATCAGATTTGATTGTGCCACCTCCTAAGCTTTTTTCAATTTTTCTTTGAATTTGGACACACACACCAAGATAGGTTCATTTTGTGTCTCCACCAAACCACTTTTCTTTCATAAGCTTTAGTGGAACTCTCACAGTATGTCCATATATCAGTTCAAATGGACTGAACCCCAATGATTTATTTGGTATCTCTCTGGTGGCAAATAATAACATATGTATACCTTTATCCCATTCATTTTCACTTTCAAATCAATAGGTTCTCATCATATTCTTCAGTGTTTCATGATACCTTTCTAGAGCCCCTTGTGTTTCCCGGAGGTAGGCTGAGGATTTAATCTGTTGAGTGCCTAACTGTTGGGCAATCTTCTGAAACACTGCAGACATGAAGTTTGAACCTAAGTCACTTTGTATCTGTATCGGCAGTCTTACTCTGGTGAAAAATATTATCAAAGCATCAATGATTGTAGGAGCTTTAATGGCTTTTGATGGGATGGCCTCAAGATACCTTGTGGCTGAATCCATGATAGTAAGGAGAAGCTTATTTCCCGCTTTTGCTTTTGGAAGTGGTCCCACACAATATATAATAACCCTGCTAAACGGTTCTTCAAGAACTGGGATACTAATCAAAGGAGCAGGTTTTACTTTCTGATTGGGTTTTCTGACCACTTGACATGTTTGACATGTCTTAGAAAACTCTGCCACATCCTGATGTAATCTGGGGCAAAAGAAGTGTTGTAATATTCTGGAGACAGTCGTCCATCAAAAATCAGAAGACACACATTCAGAATGTTCAAGAGACATATTTAGAGGTGGGCGCCCCTTTATACTAAACCAACTGGTTTCCCAGTATTACTGGTTCTTCTCTGGAGTAAAAAACAATCAGATTTCACATGAACCCTTTTATGGCAGTAATTCGTGTGGGTCTACTGAAAAACTTCTGCCCTGTTTTCTGATTAGCAGGTTCATCAGACTGAGGAAAATTATTGGGCTTTTGTTCTTCTGATTTTTGATGGAGAAGAGGTTCCCCGTTCCCTCCTGTTTCTTTCCAAATTTAGATCTGAACTGACTCTGTTTGGGTTTCCCAAAGAAGCTTTTATGTGTCAACTCATAGTCATCAGCCAAAACTGCAACTTCATGTAAGTTATCTGCCTTACATTCATCCAGATAGGTCTTAATTTCTGTCGCAATGCAACTTTTCATATCTTCTACCAAAATAAGTTCCCTTAATTTGTCAAAATCATTTTCTATTTTCCTGGAGGCACATCATCTGTCAAACAGATTCTCTTTCTTTCTGTCAAATTCCACATAAGTTTTACCTGGCTCCTTTTTGCTGTCCCTGAATTTGTGTCTGTTAGCCTCAAGTTCTAATTCATAGGCTTTTAGAACAGTATCTTTCAACACATCATACTCAGAACTTTGTTCTTTGCAGAGGGATGAATACGCTTCATGTGCTTTTCCAATAAACACACTTTGTAACAGAAGAGGCCACACTCTTCTCGGCCATTCTAAAGTCTCAGCTTTATTCTCAAAAGACAGAAAGAATTTTGATACTTCTTTTTATTCAAATTTTGGTCCAAATGTGCATTCCTGGCTACATCAAAAGATCATGACTGTGCTAAATTGTCTGATCTTGAATGCCTCAGTTCAAGCTCTCTTACCTTTAACTCGTTTTCTCTAGCTTGTCTTGCTTCCTCTGCTGCCTCTCTTGCCAACTTTAGCTCAGGCTCTCTTGCCTCTTTTGCTGCCTGTACTGCTTCTCCTGCTGCCTGTACTGCTTCTCCTGCTGCCTTTCCTGCTTCTCTTTCAATCTCAAGTTTTAATGTAGCTAATTCCAGCTGAACTGCCAAACTTTTATCCTCTGAACCCTCATCCTCAATAAACCTTCTTTAACCAAATGTGAAATTATCATTTCTTTTAATGATATTTTCTTGATACCTGATGGTATGTCTAAATTTAAGTATTTTGCCACACTTGCAAGGTCGTCCTGTACCAACTGATCAAAATCTTTGACTGTTATTTCCCCATTAGCCAGAAACACACTTGGATCTATTGGCATGTTGTCCTATTGTCTGCATATTGACCAACAACTATGTTTATAAATACCAGGGATCCTGTGTTGAGTTCAAACTGTAAGATTCAGTGTTTAGAAACAAGAACAATATAGTAACAATCAAAATCAGTACAAAGTAGGTAAACTTATCTCCACTGGTATTCCAACAGTCAAACAGTTTTAGGTAAATCCTAATCCCTGGTGAGACTATCCACAGGTACTGTCCCACAGTTCCAAGTGCAATGACAGATACCAAACAATGTAGTACAAATCCCACAGAAGTACGGTTGGGGTCCAATGTGGTACTGAAAGATGTGGTGCTGATCCAATCACACAGAGGTATAGTTTGGTTCCAATGTGGTACAATATTCCAGTCAACTCATGCTAATATCTGCACTCCACAGGTACAAAGTATAAATGGGTAGCACCAATATACAAGTCAACTCCAGAGACTGTCCACACTCCATTGATACAATGTAAACAATGGCGCACAGTCCCAATGGATCGATGACAACACACAGCTTCTGTTAGATCCTTCAGAATTCTCTCTTCTCCTCTGCTGTGCTGTTTCAGTCAGGAAATATCTGCTTTAGATTTATACACAGAAATCTCAAATTTGTTCCAGAGTTTTCCAATTAGTCACACATTCATTGAGACCTGTCTGGGTCACCTCATATGAATGCAGGTCACCATTCTAGCACCTTCCACCTGTTTACAAGTTACATGTGAGACACCCACAAAAAAGGCCAACTCAGTGGTTCTGGAGTGACACTGCACAGTATTCATTGAACTCAATGACCTGGCACCCACTAAATGAATACAGTGATCTGTCCAACTGAAAACAAAGAGCCATACACATTTTCATAACACTGTCTTTACAAAAAGGCAACCAATATCGACATGAACAGATATTGTTTCCAAATTATATATATGCATGGCTTCTACAGAAATAATAATATCAGGATCGAGCCACACTCTTGCTTTGAAATTATTGCTCTCAACTTGGTTGTTGTTGATATCTATTATAAAGAGACCACTCAAGCCTATTTTAAGGTTAAAAACATGCACGCTCTCTCTCTCTCTCTCTCTCTCTCTCTCTCTCTCTCTCTCTCTCTCTCTGTGTTTTGGTTAACTGAGATGATACTTATAATAGACGAATAGCATATTTCATGGATTGCGTTTACTGAATGTATGGGGTATGACTGTGAAATGAAAGAACACTTCATAATTAAAAGTAACTTGGAAATATTTTCCAAGCCGAGTTTCTGAATGCCAGTGTTATTGACTGACATAATCTTTCAATTCGTTGCAATTCGGTTGTATTCAATTTGATTTGGTGCCATCTGATGAATAGTCCCATGATACATATGTATGCCCAACATTTCTGTGACAGCGATTTCCGGTTAATATAATGTTGTCTGGTTGCCGTTTAATGAAAAAGTGGGCATATAGCTAGTTGGTCGGAATCCAACATAACGATGCATGCTTGTGTAAAGTTGGACACGTACTTGGCCAGTGGAATGAACTGAAAAATTGTTCTAATTCAACATTTTCAGACAAGAAAACAAGTAATGCTTAATCATGCGATAATATAATCGAATAATATAAATGCATAAAAGATGAACGACTACACTTGAAAGCTTTGGGGAATTCATGCTATCGATAGTGGTTCTGCTGATTGAAAAGCACAATTCGTTTTCAGTATTTCCATTCATTTTTAGTTCGTCCATAGACATTTTTCAATCAAGGTCAGTGGCAGTCACTACAGGTCGGCGTGCAAGGCACGTCGACAATAACCACGCTAATTTCTACTCCAACAGAAGGTCACTTTATTGCAGAAATGGTTACAACATGTCGTTCTTAACTGGTTGCAAAATTAGTATCTAAATTGTATTTTGATAATAGATGACCTATAAACGGCATCAGCAGCAACCTTACGGGTCAGCCAGCCTCGAGGCTGATCCAGCCTATACGAAATGAAAGTTCAGCCGTGAAAACACGATAAATTTTGCTTTGACGCAGACGTGTCGATTGGTCTGTTGATACCAGAGAACCAGTGAATACTTTAGGTGTGACATCTTATCAAAAATACACTGGCAATGTTTATTTCATATAATTTGTTGTGTTGATCCAGCGCTTGTTTAACATAAATGCTTAAAGTGCAAATTAGGCAGATGTATTTTGATTTAAATTTTTTAAAAAATAGTCCCAAATACGCACAAACTATCACCTGTTTACAACATGTCAGGTTAATGTTGTCCACTCAGAGGTATCCTTTCTTTCTTGCAGACTATTGCACAGATTCATCAAGCACATTCCTGACGGGCCTGTACCTAATAGACCTTATTTACTCTCCATGAGAGACACCCAGACGATGTCAGGTTTGTATCCTTTATGCTTAACAACAAGATTGAACACTCTGTGCAATTTCTTTCATGTCTGATAGCACTGCTATCCCTGTATCAAGAAGCTCAAGGTTTGAGGTTAGCCATTATTTAGAAGTATCAGGACATGTTTTCTCCAAAAGCTTTCCTAGACAGCACAATGCAACATATGGAAAAATAATAGTTGGCACATTTTATTCCCGATCTATTCTAGTTGTTTTCGGCTGCCAGTTAAAATAATTACCGTGGGTCAATCTGTGTACCGCTATATGTTTTCATGTAAATTAGCATATTTTCATCCATAAAAGGTATACAGTATGCAACAAGTTGGTCCCATGCCATCCAATACCGTGTTATATTCATTGACCGACACAAAGCGTGATCAAAGTAACACACTAATGTACCCTGATAAACAGGCTTTGTAAAGATACGTACGTGCAACTGCTTTTATTATCATGGATGGGTGGGGCTCTCAGAAGCTGCCTATATAGACTGGTTCCCTGACCATCCTACCGCTCACTACGCGGGGCTTCGATTGCTCTCGGAGAAAGGCACCTATGGAGTGGCGAGGCAGGGGACCAGCCTACTGCCTTTGCTGGGAAATTACTAAAATGTTGAAAAATCCGTGAACTGACTGAAAGAACGGAAAGCAACGGAACATACACTGCCAAGCACATTGGTCCCATTACATTCTAGCTTAACCTTCACGAAAACATCCTTTTAACGGAATACTTGTTTTGACATTCGCCACATCTTATCAAGTTCTACTAATACTGGTTTTACAGCAACATGAGATCGTCGCAATTATATTTAAAGTGCCAATAAATGGATGGATGGACAGATGGATGGATGGATGACACAGTAAGAATTGTACATTGCCAAAGGATTCATTTGATAGCGTTTGAACCGAATGACAAACTTGATTATTTGATGTTGAAATTGTGAGCAAATACGGAGGTTAAAGGTAGGCGCATTGAAACCTCAAAAACCTGACGAATACGGGGGCAACAGGAAGCCGCAGTGACCGGACTTATACAGCAGCGCAAGAAAGATATCATTGATGTACCAAAAGACTTGACCAATACCGTTCTGTATTAAATAAAACTTTCACTTAATTAATTTATGTTACAACGAGAAAAAAGATATTTGTGTTGCTTAAGTTCTTAAAGATGGACGGTTTGTAACTTTCCACTGTAGAAATGTATGTTATTCAATTGGATTAAATATATTTTAGAAAAACAACGTTGGAAAAAGGGCTGTCACCTTTACCCATGCTTCAGCACTTGCGCAGGGTAAAAATAGGAAAAACGCAAGCGTCAAGAGATATATTTCAATTGATAAAGACATCACATTCAGCTACTTCACTGTTGGAAGCGACTGTTGTGGAACTAGGGTAGCGTGCCGGAAGGCTCCAGTTGTTGCTGATACAACCACTCACAGGATGTGTTTACCAATTCACATCAATCTTCGCCATGAATGTAGTGTAGATATTGTCACATAGGAAGTAATATGACGGCATCAAAGGGTCCTGATAACCTTTTATGGATACAGGATAGCAGACCGCATAAGGTGAGAAAGCACGCAGTCTGGACCACGTCACAGGGACCAACGAATATGGACACCCTGAATTATTAATCAAGGGGGTAAAGTGATATAAAATGTGTCCAAAATGTCTCATTTTGTATCTTTTTTATTTTGTTTCGTATCGTAAATTTTAAGGGACTTAAAATATAAGGCAGTCAGGTAATGTTAAAATATGAAGAAAACAATAATCCGAGATAGTAGCTGGGTCACATGACTTTAAGCGACCTTGAGATACTTATAGCATCAGGTATGCAAAGAACTAATTCGAGGCACGTTGTATTGCTAGATTGAAAACATGCTGTCTTCTGTTTTGCATGAGATAGTTACTAATGTCTCTAACAGGCTTTCTCAAGAGTATTCCAAGAAATGAATAAAAACCAATACAGGATTCATGCGGTTCTTTTGGGTGACAATAGGGGTGTTGACTTAACAATAGATAAATTGGAATGATTAATAATATTAAACAGCCAAATAATCAAGAAATTTGCTGAAAAACAGCAACAATCCATAATGGTTGCCGGCTCACGTGATCTTAATTGACTAAGATCTATGTGTGTATAGGGCTCATGCTGTGGCAAAGAATCAAAGTCTTTATATCGAGTTGAGCCGTTCCGTTTTCAGTTTGTATGTTGCTTGCATAATTAAGTTAAGGTCTGCACACTTATATATTAAATTTTGATTTTATGTGAACGTCCTCTTTGTCCAAAGTCTTATTCTTTTGCCAAAAGAAAACAGTCTATTCTTTTTCTTATTATGTCCAAAGAGCTGAAAGGCATTTTTATTTACAGCCCAGATCAATGTGGTGTAAGATATCCATGACCTTGACGCGACATGTAGTATTACTGTCTGTAATTGCAATACGAGATGCTTCAGTTATTCCAATTGACAATACACACTCCACAAGAAATTATATTAGCCCTGAGTGACCTGTCGAAAAGTCAAGAAAAACTAATTGAATACTAGTAAATTCTCAATTTACATGAAATCACAAAATTTTAGTTTCAATCGGAGCAAACATCATAAATTCATGTACAAGTATCAGTATTTATGAAAGCTTTGGTGGTTCTTCATTAAATAGCAACTTTTTAAAATAAAATTTTCCAGATTTTCAGTGGTCATAATAAAGAGAAAAAAAAATGACTCTTCAACTCAGAACTATCACAATGGAGGGGGGGCATGTATATTCAAAGGAATTAACTGAAACATTTCATATTGAAATTACAGTAAGCAATATAACCTATAGGGACCAATTAACGGGTGTCACACCCAGACTGGTGTACACAGTAGTTTTCTGTCTTTTTTTATCTTTCTAATTTTCTTCCATTTTCTTTCTTTCTTTCCCTCTTTTGCTTCATGAGAAAACATCAAAGTAGTTGCTCGCTTTTTCTGCCACTTCCCAATACATAAAGCAGGAGCGTAAATAAAAGAACGTAGTTATTTGTGATCAGGTTAGTTCCTCGTTATGCGTTATGGCTCAAACTAAATACGCATGAAACTTGAAGGCCTTAGAATTTGGCGACATATATGATTGGAATAAATGGCCCTAATGTTCAATATATGTAATTGATTTTGAAACATAGATCACTGAATTAACCATGGTCTGTGAAAAAGGTCTTTGAATTGACTATGGCCTTACCACCCCTCTAAAACAGGCCGCAGGACGAGTCTACATAAACAAGTTTTAGAACGGCAATGCTGATCGTGTTTTGGTAATTCCTGGTTTGATTACACAGTCTCTGTGGAGAGGGTCTTTGGTTTGAGAGCGGTTATAAAAGGTGTCCTCAAGGGGTAATGGGCGGCAAGTCTGGGTTGTGGGGTGTGTATGAAATTTCATGCCCAAAACGTTAGGGTATGTTATAATTTCCATGTCCTGGTTACAGCGGCACCGGCAGTGATATCTGTCCGGAATATGGGTGCAGTTTGGCACTAATTTTTCCAGAATCTGGAGTCCCTGCAGAAGTCAGAAACTACAGGTAGAACTGGAGTTAGAAAGGTGTCGACAGCGGGAAGCGTGTGATTGATGATTTGCCAACATGCTTCCATCCTTAAAAATATGCAATGTTTAAAAATAAGCAACCACAGTTTCCAGTCCTAAAACAATACTCTGGGGTCGGGTGAGAAAAAAATGTACTGCCTTGCGCAAATGAAAAAGAAATTACGTTTTACTATGATGCCTGCGGATAAAGCCCCCTCCAGATATGAACAGGAATAGTTGCATTGAAGATTATTGGAAAACAATTCTTCTACTGCCATTTATCAAAAATATTTATGCAAGCAGCTTGGAGACTGGAAACAAAATAGCATAGCTAATGGTATTACACTGATTTAGAAATTTCAACCAAGAAATGATTCGACACTCTGTATTGTATATGTGTCATCTTCTGCTGATATGCTTAATATATTCTGGCCGAGGCTCTCTCTTCGACACCTTTGATAGGGAAATATCTCTGCAGTGGGTAAATTGCTCAGTTAACCCATACAATTTGTCTATTTTGCCCTACTTTTGCAGGTAGAAAAGATTAGAAGGCGTTTTCCCAGTTGGTGATATTCTGCTTAATCCATAAACCTAAAAAATTAAAAATCTTAATAAAAATACATTGGCCATCTTTAAGAACTTCACTGTGTCGTCTCAACGATAACTGTTGTCCCCTTGATACATACTTCTGTGCATTTATTACATTTTACATTTCCAGCTCGCCTGATGTATTACATTTTTGTGCAAATACAATTTCAAATTGCATAAAATAAAAATGTTACATTTTGCCGCAGTATTACAAAGTTCTGCCAATTTTTATTATAGAGTTGCAATTACAAATTGCCGCACAACAGATCTGACTGATAAGGTGGCATAAGGAAGCAGCACTAAAGTGTCGAAAACTTGACAGTGTTTTATAGACTTATAATTCCGACATGCCTGAAGGTATCCCAATAGATGAAAATCAAATATTCATTTACTATTTCAGTCGGCACTGAAAATTCAAATTCTGAGACATCATTGACAGTCAGAACGAATAAGGCATCATGCAGTTTACATTTTAATAGTTGTACTGTTGTACCTGCCAAAGGCACCATGGGAGTCGTACGCCATTTTTGGAATGGACATGTGCAAAAACGAAAGCATATTTAGGACCACTTCAAAAAAAATAGTGGACTTCAGAACTCAAGGTACTCAGATTTTTTTCTTGTGCATTGTAATGAAGTTTGATTCAGGAAGCGAAGCTAAAAAGCCACTAAATGTCGCCCAGTATGAGACGTTTTTTTCCGTAGCCTGTATTATATTGTCCGTAAAACAAACTGGCTGCAATAAACCTCTCTGGCTTGAGGATTTCTCTGGGACTGCCTGGCTGGATGAGCTATCTGGAACTGCCTGGCTGGATGAGCTATCTAGGACTGCCTGGCTGGATGAGCTATCTGTGACTGCCTGGCTGGATGAGCTATCTGGAACTGCCTGGCTGGATGAGCTATCTAGGACTGCCTGGCTGGATGAGCTATCTGGAACTGCCTGGCTGGATGAGCTATCTGAGACTCCCTGGCTGGATGAGCTATCTGGTACTGCCTAGCTGGATGAGCTATCTGGGACTGCCTGGCTGCAGGATCTGTCCGTGTTATTTGACTCTAATTAGACCTTGAGCCATCAGCATCATTTTATGCGAAAGATCAGAAATCCGTTCATCATTTGAAATATTTCATCTTTAGTTTCAATACTCACAGACGTAAATTCTCTTCGTTTACTGTAATCAAAATAGCTGCAATTGGGGAATCAAATTTTAAAGCGAAGAGAGCACAAAGACTTTTTGCTCACTCGCATGCATGTATTTTCCAAAGTTTTTTTTTCTCGCATAATAACGGAAATGTTTAACTTGAAGTTCATTCGAATAAACTGGAGACTCATAGGTGCCGATTTGGATGGTCCAAAGGGAATTACATACAATGCGGAAGTCAGTGAACAAAGCATTAACTAACGATATGTAAATTTAAGAGAATTGCTCAAGTTTCTAAAGGGAATGTATTTATCTCTGCTCTTTGCTGAAAACTCCGTGTATCTTTTCTCTAATGCAAGCTGATGGCGCCAACTATTGGGTCGCTAACTGCCGCCTATGCCCAGCATGTTCTCAAGGACTCCGTGCCCAAGTGCTGCGCACATCCAGCATGTCCTCAAGCACTCGGTGTATATAAGTGTTGCTTCATTTGCAAAGACTTGGAAAAAATTGTGACGCACAAGTTGTTGGACCTAGTGATGTAAAATATACGGCCAACCTGTACACTCTATTTTAACTTGATAGATAAATATCTAAACAAATGTGTAATTTATACAATATGACGGACGTTTCTATCTCAAGTTTTGCTGTGTGAAATGGCAAGCATATTTCATAAAACAAGTTACATACAGAACTTCTTTTTTTTTTGAAGGCCAAATTTCACTTTTCCAGGCCGTGCTGTGTGTGTGTGGGTGGGTGGGGGGTGTACAGTACCGTACCGTCCTACACAAGATGAAGCCAAGTAATATCTGGGGGAAATATGAGACGCTTAGGAATATGCTTTTACTGTATACTTTTATATCAATCTCCAATGGGTTGCATCGTAACATTTATCGTTTTCAGTGGTAAATATACACAAAGAATTGTCAGAAGAATGATATTGCACTTAACGTTGCTAAGAAACTGCTCGATACTCTAATTAAAGTCAATTTAAGATTCCATATCACGCTACTTTATATTAACACAATTTTATTTCTGAGGTCGAAGGGGATATGCGCTTGAGAATATAATGCATAGCACTGAAATAAGATTGTTAATGGCTGGGATTCATTTAGGTTTACAAAGTGGTGTTACAGGGCGTAGGGATCCTATTAGCCAAACACCTATGCTGCCTAACATGAGAATAAAGAGAATCGACTTATTGGATTGGGTTTTTTTTTCAGGAATGTGACCCTGTAATGACATATTCTTAACAGCCTGACGTGACACTTTACTTTAATATACGATAGAAGTCACCAGATTGACATTGTTAGGTATACGGCAATAAAAGGGATGTGTTTGTGAATAAGCAAATATCATGGCGTCCAAAGGCAAATATTTTGTTAAAATGCTACATTACCAATCCCCTGCCAAGTGTCAACAAGAGCAAGCACATCAAAATATTTGTAGCTGTTTGACAGACGCAGTACACAGATGCCTTTGTCCTCCTACTGCTGGGTAAGGTCCCGTCAGGTACAACAATAATGACACAGAAGAAGAGAGAGTCAGTCTGGGGCATTGGCTATCAAAGGTCCAAGAGATTGTTGCAGCATTTGTACTCAGTTCATACAATGCGGCAGGGCGTCAGTGGGGGCCATGAGACGAGGACACCACATTCTTATACCCCATTATCGAGCCACATCCCCCGCCAATATGATGCTCTACGACTATACCATTTTCAAACGACATAAATATGTTTGTTTTTATAATAATAGTCCCTCTTCGTGTAACGCGAGACGGAACTATCGTGACCACTTCTAATTTTTTGACAAGATCTATCATACCAACGTCTAATTTGGCTTCCTTTGTGCCATGAACTGCCTGGCCCCCGCTGCTGGTTCCAGCTGCTCCATGTCCCCACCGACCAGCAAGGTGCACCCAGCAAGGTGTACCTGTATACAAGTTGGTTCCGGTGAAAATGTTTCCCATTGTGGAGTATGAAAAAAGAAATTAACACATTTTACACCACAATATTTCACCTTGGAAGCTCTGTCTGAAAACGGACAATAATGTAGACTCTTACTTGATCGTCTTGGCAATCAAAACGCATGTTTTTGTTAGTTAGACTTTTTAGACTGTTACATGTCAATTGTGAAAGGTCACACGTTAGTAAGATCAAAAGCATAAACGTGATGTCTATGTGCATTGCTAATCTGTTGGATGTTGTAGGTTACAAGAATTGAAAGTTTCTGACTCAACTGATTCGGAAAGTATTTTATCCAAGGATGGTTTAAATTAGAATCAGTTTCTTCCAAATCAATTCATTTTATTTAACATCACATTATGTAATTGTTATTACTGTTTTTCAGGTATGACGATATCAGGGAGTATTGGAAAGAGTTGTGGACCTCAGAGACTACTTAGAGATACAATGTGCTGGTGCGAGAGACATTGCTGTAACTAATCGTTGTTAGTGATAGAGTGGTTCTTTGGACAAAGGCTTGCAGAACTACAGTGTGCGTGCATGGTTCCGCTACCTGTGCAACAACCATTTGGCCCAGATGACATGACTTTTTGGGATTATGTTCGAGAGTTCGTGATATTCCTGACACAGAGGTTAAGAGACAACAACCACATATTGTGTCCGATATGATGAACTTGCTCTTTTATTGTGAGCATATTTTTTTTCTGTTTCACTTTTCTACAAAAACATAGATGGTATAAGAAGACAATTCCATCCTGCAACCGTGTGACCCATAGATTATGCGATGTAATTATTTTTCAAGAAACGCTCATCACCGTAAAAAATACAATTTTATATATTGGTACCTATCATGCGCAGGTAAACTTTTTCGTCTTCAAACAAAAACCGTATGAAGGTTATCTTGTTTTTAAAATACCTTGTTTGTAAGACATGCCATACTAAATTTGCCATCAAAAACATTAACATCAGTCGTTTTCGTTTCTTTGTTTCTTTCTCTGTCTTTCTTTCTTTCTCTTTCTTTTTTCTTTGTAAATCACAGCGAGTACAGCGTAGAAGTCTAACATAATTACCCAGAAAGAAAATTCGGAGGAAATGTACCAAATGTAACCGCTCAATGTAACATCGGGCAAGTAAAGGAAACATTTTGTTCCTTTCCATATGCTTTAAGGGACCTTTTGGTAATGCCCTGTGACCCAACTGCTTCCCACTTGCCAGAACTATGGACTTTGTTAATTGACGGATAAAATTCAACCAATTTGAATATCGAGAGCGTCATATACTGGCATTTTAGCAGATTTGAAAGCAAGGTAAACAGAATACAAGTTACATTTCCATCCTGTTTGAGATCAGAGAGCACTATCGTGCATGATTCTTAACTTTTCATCGTATATTATTACAATGCGAACTTACCGGTTCCTTAAACCAGATCCATCCAGAGGTGCAGCCTGAATGAGTATTTCACAAAGCCAATCATCGTACATATTTGAAGATTTTTCATGTGTATACTGAATATGGAACTATATGACACCAGGCCTAAATCTTAGTCAATCCTTTCCTTTACGTTCATGTATGTTTTGGTGCTGGATCATTTTCGTAATTCCATAGGAATTCCACATGAAAATAATTGATGACCTAGAGCATTAACTCAGGCAATATTGGGTAGAATTGTTTAGCTTTCGCTGAATGCGAAAAATAAATCCGCTACCCAATACATGTGTATTTTTTTGTGTTCGGAACGAGCGGGACTCGAGCCTGCAACCTTTGGCACCAGTCAAAAGGGTCTTCTTTCCCCGCTTATTATCCCAAGCCCGTTCCCTTGGCTGTGGTTTCGCTGTGTTTTTACTGATGGTGGGACAATATATAGAAGAGGCGTATGGTCAGCGTGCGGGTTGACCGGCACCTCCTTTATTGGAAAAGCCCTGCAAGGAAACCAACATATACTTTGCTGATATCTTATTTGTTTCATCCGAACATTTTACGTCACAACGTCGTTGTTTTCTGTCAGGTTAAACCCCCAGGGTTTATCGGTAGCAAGCCGTGGCCTACTGCAGTTACAAGCTTGCCTAATTGTACTTGATATCTGCTTAAGAAAAATTATATTTTGATCACACTTTCTTGACTGAAAAGCTAATGACTTTCATTCTTTTCTGACATGCCTTACAAATTTTGCTGTTAATATCCAAATATTGTTAGAAATATCGGTTGCAATATTTTTAAAGATTTAAAGACACAAATACAACATGTTTGTTTTATGTATTTGATGGCAGATTTGTATCTGATCTTAATTGATTCTTGGCTGGATTTCTTGGGCTAAATTCATATTACATCGTAACTGAAGTTTTTACAACACTGTGCAGTCAACCTTCACGTATTCTGTTTATCCATATAAATAAACATGTATTTTGCGAGATATGTATCATCGTAAGCGCCCGGACCAATATTGTACCTATTGAGTCTTTCATTGTCAATTTCGACAAAAATGGACGTGCCCTGATATAGCATAACGGTGCCCGATTACTTTTGAAACTGACCGATCAGAATTATATATATACCCGAGACCAAGCAAGACTCCATGATGCAGTAGCGAGTGGCTGTATGACAGATGCTACCACATGATGGCGATGTGTGAGAAACACATGGTACATTGAAAGTCATCGGGCATGCCCTCTTTCTGCTATTTTCCCCGACATCAGTGTTTGTTTCCTTTTTTTCCCCCATGAAAAGCGGACTGGATAGTAAATAAATTCCACAATACGACTAATAACAGAAATTTGACAAAGCATATAAATTACTTCAGGTGAATAATTTTGTCATACATCGCTGGAGTCCAAACATTCAGAGATAGCATTATTTCCTTGCATAATATGATATTTCCGATCTGAAAGAAATACTGAAGGGAAAGCACTTCGCCAGACTATGCTTATGCTTTGTATGGTAAACGTGTATGTCTAAAGGTGTTTCTGAGATCCTGAGGACATGTGATAGTATGGCGGGCACGCAGAAGCCGACCAAGATTTTTTGCTTTTGTCGCCTCTACACCATGCAGAGTATGTTCATTTCTATTGATCTCCTCCAGTGTCTAAACATGAATGGTATCCACTCAGCGTAATATCTCGCAACATTTTCTACCGATTGTTTGTAATTGATGCTAAAAGGCACGCGAACGTACTTCTACATTCCCTTATAGACGTTATCATCTTGCCATCAAAGAAAAGGAAACTAGCGATTTTGCTGACATATTCTCCAAAAGGGCAACCATGATCATGCATGGAGTGGCATTTTACAACGTATCAATATATGCATCTTGTACATAAAACGTATACGGAACATATTGTGAAAATGGCTAATCTTTTTTATATTAAAATGGTATTTTGAACTGTATAGCTTTTGTCTTTTAACAAAAATCCAAATATTCTTTCTTCATTAGCATAATCATATTGTTTATTGAATATCGGTTGATATCTCACATCAGATCGGATGCCGAATGGAAAACCATTAATATCCTTCATGCATTACGTGTATATTCATATCCTAATAGAATCGTTGTTTTTGGATCTTATCCCGTCACTCGAGATTGCCTTCGTTCATTCAACAAGGAAATCTTGTCGGCTTATATCGATAGTTCATTGCATGTTTATTTAATTGAAGAAAAATCCTGCAGACGCATGTGTTATCATATTTGTTAGCGTCCTCCGATTTCAAACGCACTGAAAACAAGCAACTTGTATGGGGATGTAATTTCCTTTCAACCTGTGATAGAAAATATCTGTTCCGATGCTTGTTACGCTTGATGCATTCCTAGTCAAACCGTTCTCCAGCGACCGGTAATTTCAAAGGTCGTCTGTAAGAAAGGAATTAAAATATAAGAATATGTATATATATATATATATATATATATATATTGTTTAACGTATATTGTTTAACGTAATTTTAAATACACTTATTAAATTTGCAGATCCAAATACGTCTATTGTTTTGTTTCTGGATATCTCTGATAGCGTTCTGATATGCATCAGGTTGTACTTTGAAAATGTCGCCAAATAACTTCAACATATGCCAGAGTTTTCGTGAGGCCCTCACGGAGCTAGACAAGTCAAGCCACTACTGACATAGCTGTAAAATCCTAGAAATGACCCACAGCAAACCATAGCCAAAGGTGTGGTTGTCAGGAGGCGTCAGCAACTCTGCGGCCCTATTTAATTTAAAGCCTATCCAGGAAACATCAGAAATACCGTTTTCGTTATGACAAAGGCAACAAACTCGACTCATCACAATCTATTGTGACAAAAAGAAATCTAACTCATCTCCGACTTGAGAAACATGACATCCTGCGAAGATCAACAATTGTTCAACTGATCTTTTCTCCTTTGAAACAGAATATTCACTACTACGGACACATTTTCTAGTAGAATTGATAGGTGTAAATAATAATTTTGAAATAGGAACATGTAGATAGCTAAGATTGTTTTATCCAGCTGGACCTCAGCAAAGCTATTCCACCACCAATGTTATAATGAAATCGGAGAACCGACCCACACCAAATCATAAAAGCAATAACAGATATATCTAAATGCATTTAGGAATCTGTCTAAACGTATTGAGAAACACCGCTAAGTGTATTTAGAGAACCTATTAATGCAATCAGAGTCTGTGAATCGTATAGCGTTTAGAAACACATCAACACATTTTAGACATATCATTGCATATGCAGAAATATTTAAAATAATTTCAATCTGTATTTTGTGATACATCGGTGTGTATGTGTGTGTGTGTGTAATACAATTAAACATATGTCTAACACGAATAACTCAACTTGTTTCGTATTTCAGCAAATATTTGGAGATTTGTCCAAATATTTACGTCTGTATCAACCCATTTCAAGATGGCCAAATCGTTTAGGGAATTCTGTAATACAGTTTAAAATATTCCAAACTTATTGACAGACATCTTTACAAAGTTTTAAAATTCTGTAATTACCTATATAAAAATAACTAAGTTGCAATACCATGTGTGACTGACATTTAAATCACAGCAGGAACTTCAGACATCTATCTTTGTCAGCCACCCGCTTATACCTCAGTGACAAGGGCGTCAGCCGTTGAGGGTGACAAGTGGAACATAGACCCATATGTCCGATGCCCAACATAGGAGATATCTACACATGGTAAAACAACATATGTGAATGGTTTTCGAGACACTCTCACACCTTTATAGTGTAAATCACTAGCCCCGGAACGCCGATCCCGACCACATCTGGTGGGTCGAGGTTTTATACAAATTTATATATTATATGATACCCTTTATCCACTATTGAACACCATCTCCCACAGCGAATCTTTATTTGAGAGGTTGACAAGACTGACCGGCCACCACGTCTACATATAGGTAGGACATTTACATAATGATGTCTCAATGGCTAACATCTGTCCAGGCAATCAAAGTTACCTGGCGCTATATTGAGGTAAGCTGTGTTAACCTCCCCCCTTCCCCCGCCCGCCTTTAAATTGGCCAGAAGTGTCAAAAATGTACACTACAGCGTTTTCCCAAACTCCATCGTTGTGAAAAACCTTTTGCATGACAACTGAAAGCACAGCCTGGGTCAACAGATTCCTTCACCTCGAATGGTCGCCAGACCAAGATAAATTGTTGACCCAGTCTTGAGTTCAAACTTAAAGGGTTAAACAAATCCTGCTAGAAAGCTGCTTAACAAGAAAGCCAAACCTATAATTACAGGATGACCAGCCCCTAAACACAAAAAACGCAACCGTTCTTTTTCCAGCTGGTGCAATCAGAAGCACCTAAAATTAAAGTATTGAAGGTAAATTGGTTTCTAATCGGTAGGAAACGTTGTTTTGCATAGGAAAGCTCGGCCGTTAAGAGATGGGTAATTTGTGAGAATTGCGCAGCGCTCACCATCAATAGGCCCCCCGTGTACACCAATCGTGGGCTGATGACATCTCGCCCTAATGCAATTAACTCATTTAAAACTTCCCAAAACTAATATACATCTAGCCACAGGCAACACCAAGCATTCGGGTAATCTAATTAAAGGTACTCCTTTCTACAACACCATTTGCTTTTGATCAGGATGACATGACACAGTACTGTTAGATAAATATTAGACAATTCACACAACTCAAAGGCCAAGGGTATGTGCCGGCTTTTTTATTCCGTATCTTTCATTTGTTTGTGTTTGATTAAGTACTCGTGCGCACAAAGCAGTCCACTCCTGCAGTTTACTAAACAGTTCAAATGTTCAGAATAATATTTGTACAAGAATTCTGCCCAATAGAGAAACGTTTCACTTGATTTTACCGGTTAAGACTTACCCGTTACCTGATTACGATCAGTTAAGAATTGTCTTCAGTGTAGGTTTTGGCCCTTACTGCGCCATCCCAAGTCAAGAATGCCGCGCTCCTCTAGCAGTTCTCGCTCACATTTTAAAAATGTTTAATAGAAATTGTGTAAATACTGGAGCAGATGGTTGACTGCCTTGTGCTTGGCCCACTTTCAGCAGGAAAAAGCTAGAACTTTGTTCTGCTACACGATTACCCATCGAGGGATCTATTATTACATTATTTACATAGTACTCCAAACGTGTGTGCATTCACAATTAAAAAGCACGGCAGAGAACAAGACTGGCCAGACTCCGTAAATATCAAAATGACATCCAATTTGCAACACAAAAGCTGGTCTAAATAATTGTGGATAATTATATGGTAAGATGCACTGTGGTGTGTCCGGTGGTCTTTTGCCGCGAAATTAGTTTTGAGAGAGTTAGATGCACTGTGGTGTGTCTGGTGGTCATTTGCCGCGAAATAAGTTATGACAGAGTTTTAAAAAATGAATTTTAATAATGATGCTAATTTTGTTAAAACGTCCCTTTTATGGAAATTAATCGTTCATATGAAACAGCGCTCTCCGAGGGTTTGCAAAATTTTCTTCAATGCACTGCACTAGAAGAATCAGGATCGGGCATGACGTTATTATCAATACTGGTTATCAATACTGATCTTAAAGATCAATAAATAGTACTACAACCACCCGTCAATAGACAGATCTGCTGCTACAAACCTTAATACACTGGGACCATCAGGATCAAGATATAGCAGCAATGCGACTATTCGTATCAATAGATAGCACTACTGCCAAAAGGATCAATAGATGGCGCCACTACTATCAGAATTAGCAGATAGAGTTTCTACTCTCAAAATCACTAAATAGCCATCCTGAGGATCAATAGACATCAGTACAACTATCAAAATCAATATATAGTTTTTATACCATTTGGACACATGGATAGCACCGTTACCCTCAGGATCAACAGATATCATGGCATCTATTAGAAACAGTCGTCAGCACTGCTGACATATCATGGCATCTATCAGAAACAGTGGTCAGCACTGCTGACACATCACGGTATCTATCAGAAACAGTCGTCAGCACTGCTGACATATCATGGCATCTATCAGAAACAGTCGTCAGCACTGCTGACATCAGCATCTTCAGATTGTAGTACTATGCCATGCTGGTATTTGAAGGAAAGGTATTTTCATGACGAATTTGTATCTTTAACCCATTATATGTTTAACTGCAATCCAAAAAACGACTATAGCCGTGATTAGCACTTTAAGGGTTATCAGATAGTGCTTGTATTGTCGGAATCAACAGACAGAGCTATGACAATCAGGATCGATAGATAGCACTTCTATTATCAGGATCAACAGATAGTATTACTAATATGAGAATCTATAAAAAGCAGCGCCATCCGAGTGATCACTGCATGATACTACTAGGTGTAATCAGGATAGGTAGAAAGCACTGCTGCTATTTAGTGTTAATAGATAGCACTACTACTGTCAGCATCAATATGCACTGCCACTATTATCAGAACCAATATATAACAACACTCTTCCCAGGTTCAGGACAGCAAAATTAGCATTAAGATCAACAGATAACACTACTGTCAGCAGGGTGAATGAGATTTCAATTTGAATAATGATTGGCACTTTCTACCTATTGTTGACCCATTTTAGCACTTTCTTGGCCATAACATGTAGAGTTATCAATCGATTGGAGCACTAGAAGGCTGTAGCGATACTTGACTAGAGCTCATGCATGTCTCCGGAACACCAAGCCAGACATGTTTGAAGATCAAGGATATTTGGCGGTCTGTGTTGGGTGTTGGGGATTTTTATCTAAAAAAAAAATTGTATCTGCACAAACGTACACATTATGACAAATCTTAAAATTTTTGTCATTGCGATAAGAAGGAAAGGAAGAATTGATTTGGACAAGTTTGTGCTGAATCACACCTTCATCAACATTAAAAGATCAAAATACATGTTGAGAGGACCTCTACATATAAAATGTTCAGATAACTTTTATGATCTTAAGTTTGTCCTTGTCATTTATTTATTTATTTATTTATTTATTTATTTATTTATTTATTTATTTATTTATTTATTTATTTATTTATTTATTTATTTATTTATTCATTCATTCATTCATTCATTCATTCATTCATTTATTTATTTATTTGTTTATTTATCTGTTTATATATTTATTTGTTTATTTATTTATTTGTTCGTTTGTTTATTTATCCGTCTATCTATCTATCTATCTATCTATCTATCTATCTATGTAAGGAAAGGAAGAATTGATTTGCACAAGTTTGTGCTGAATCACACCTTCATCAACATTAAAAGATCAAAATACATGTTGAGAGGACCTCTACATATAAAATGTTCAGATAACTTTTATGATCTTAAGTTTGTCCTTGTCATTTATTTATTTATTTATTTATTTATTTATTTATTTATTTATTTATTTATTTATTTATTTATTTATTTATTTATTCATTCATTCATTCATTCATTCATTTATTTATTTATTTGTTTATTTATCTGTTTATATATTTATTTGTTTATTTATTTATTTGTTCGTTTGTTTATTTATCCGTCTATCTATCTATCTATCTATCTATCTATCTATCTATCTATCTATTCATTTATTTAGACAAGGTACCCCGGATCAGCACGCAGGCTGTTTTCCATAGGGGGCCTGTTTACATACACTCATTCATACATTTATATTAAAAGTAATAGTGTGTACACAGATCATTAAAACTGCAACTAAGAAAAGACATGAAAAAGTCTTGGTTTTAAATAAACAAATGATCTCTGAAAGATACAATGACATGACGCAAAACGTAGTGAGATGATCAAGATGATGATGATTATGATAAAGGTTCTTGATTACAAGTGGTAAGTTTTGCAGTACCTGACATGTTTGTGTGCGCTTTACATCTGATTTACTTAGTTGAATGAGCTTAAATCATCATCATCATCATCATCATCATCATCATCATCATCATCATCATCATCATCATCATCATCATCATCATCATTTAACAGTAGATTAATACGCACTGAATGCGCATCCAAACGGGGGGGGGGGGTGCAATTAACCAGGGTCACAACTTTATGAAGTTATTTTTTTCTTCACTATTGAAGGATAATACCTCTGCAACGGCAATGACTTAGAAAACATTGTTGCTGTCCTGTTAATGTTCGGTCACGGTGCGTTTTCAAATTAACACACTGGTCTTCATTTGTGGATGGCACGATGTACTTAGGAGGACATACGCTTTGGCCTCTAACTCTAAAATTAGTCTATAGATTTGCACGATGTAGATTTTTTTTCTTAAATAGTGTAGGCCAAATTGCAGCCTCTCTGTGTTACATTATATCAGAAAATGTTTATGGGTCAGGATGGCACGAGATTCGAAAAACAATACTCTTTCTCCATTCTGCACTTTCTCCCGACCTATGTTACCAATTTAAAAGTACAGAGATGGCAAAATATTCTGAGATACACTTACACTAGAATCGTGTAATTAGATAAAGAGGATATACGATAAACCAGTGTCCCTGATTTACTGCTCTTCAGGCCGAGATATTTGTAATTATCTCATCTCTTCCAAAGAAGTTATCAAGCCATTTGAATGATGCTAAGCTCCAAGTATAGCCCCTTTGAAGACGCTTTTTTTAATTGACATTATATACCTAAAGTATCAAGGTAAAATACACGTGGCCGTTCGAAATAGAGAAGTGTCATTTTCTCAGCTCATTTCCTTCATTTTTGCTCATTGTCAGAGCTTAACAGCTACATCTTGATAGAGGTTACCCTTTAGTGTAATGAATTCAATCTGTCAAAGAACTTTAATGGTAAAGCGAGGACGGAGACCTCTTTCTCTGCGATTGAAGATATTTATCTCTGAAGTTTATTTGTATCATATACTTTACAATAAAAATGTTGCGCAAAGGAAGTCAACAAATATGGCGTGAGCTGTAACCCCCCCCCCCCCCAATATCTAGCCATAAAAGTAAAAAGGAAAAAACAGGAGGCACCTTTAGAGGAGGAGCCATATTTATGTTGCGCACGCATATCGTTATACCCATCCTTATACCCATTGGACTCTGAAGAAATTGTGGGTGAAATGAAATACCTATGCCGTGTGTTTATTTCAAGTGCATACAAAATTTCGCTATATCTCACAACAGTGAGTACTGGAAAACATGAGATTTGAATTACATTTCCGGAAGTACCTATCGGCCCAACTTTAGCATCAATGTAATTCACTAGCAATCAGCGCAAGTTTACATTCAAAACAACTAGTCTTTACGTGCAGAAGTTGAGACAAATGTACTTACGTTTAATCTTTTAAAATAGCAACATATGTATTTAGAAATTGCTTATCAGTGAAAATTGGGTTCCTGTCTATCACACAGCAAGTACTTCACACCTGTTTTTGTGGCAGGAGAATCGGTACAAACAACGATTAGTTTCCCGCAGCAGTTGTAAAATATAGTTTCTTCATGAACCATCAGCATTTATAATTCCATCTCTCAGGAAAAATGCTTTGTTGCTTTTAAAACTTTCGACGTGCAAAAATGTTCACTGTTGCTCGACGTGAGATTGTGACCAGCCACCTGGGTATTGCCTTAAGATATATTACTTCTGCCATCTGTAGTAAGTACTGTTTGAAGCCAAGCAAATTGGTGAGCATCACAAGTCCACAGGGTTAGACAGTAGAAAGCTGACCAAATATTGGTTTTTGTCTGAACAAAGCCCTGTTTATCACAGCCTTGGTACCGGTGGCAACGCAGTATTGGCCGCCGACTGTGACGGTAAAGATTTGCCACACACAATGCTGGTACAAGCTTGCTTTCACAGGAAGTCTTGCTTTGTCTATTGTCTACTTCAAAATTAGTTTTTTTACGAGAACACTAAAGCTAGAAAGCCAATTTTCCAACTTTCCCTAGATCAGTTCTAATCGACAAAGCTGACAAGAAAGGTTATGATATGCAGTTTGGAGACTATGTAGTTTATTATTCAGTTGGTAAAACAACTATTTATGCTCTGCTTGGTTGGTTTATAACTTTAAAATGGCTTCTCCCTGTGGGAGGGTAAGTAAAGATTTGGTCCTTCCCGTGGAGGTCCTGTTCAACAGTTGGCAGCATTGCACAACTGTTTTCACTTGTATCGTGAAGGATTGTGGGTATTTTAAGCAATGCTTAGGAATACGACGCAAATTACCGCAAAGAGATGAGGTTAAATCACTGATGATTTTCAGTTGGTCATCTTGCGTTTATTTACGTAAAGGCATGCGTGTTTGCTTGCCTTGCCAAAAAAGGTATCTAACTCTTCTTTCAAACATCTTAAACTAGAAACAAGCAGGCAACAGATTATGGTGAGGCCTGTCGCGTACGATGTACGTGCGAACATAGCACGGAAAATATCTTTTAATGGACACATTGTTGATACATGATGTGCCAATGCATCATATAATGCGTAATATGCACCTAATGGCCCAAAGTGATCGACAACAATCTTTTGTTCAATATCGTGCAACGCTTACATCAAAACTCTTGTAGCCTTGGTACCCGCAGCCTTTAACTTGTGCTTTTGTTTTGTACTTGTCGAAAGACACGAAGTAACAAAAACGTACATATGAATGACGCAAAGCAATGGCTACATTGGACATCTGAGGGATTTCCCATGTGAACTTGTGATATACAACAACTGAACATTTTTCCAGAAAAATGAAAAATGGGGCTATTTGTCTTTAATGTTTTCACCCTTGTGGCAGACGTTTGCTAATCTGAAAGCAGTTTGCGAATTGCTCATCTGTCAAAATTCCAAAGAGCAATTTGTTTACACGGTGTGAGGACGACTCAACGCAGTAACAATCTCCAACCCGCAGGCAGGCCATGAAAAAAACAATCGAAAACCCAGACGTGATCCGGCCAGTTGCCCGGTAGCCGAAGGGCCTACGGAGAGTTGTTCTGTCATGAGGTTTATAGTACAAAGGTAAAGATCCCTCGCTGAGCTGGCAAGACAAAGCACTTGCAAATTCCAGATTACATGCATATGCACCGTGGGGAGCCAAGATTCAATTACAGGGCGCACAATTGTACAAGTTTCACTTTTCATACGCCGCAGCTCAGACTATCAGAGAAACATATCCTACATGGTTGATAAGGCAATAAAATCACACACATTTTTATTTTCTAAAAATTCTTTCCCAATCTGAACTAGGCAAAAGTATGTGAAGTCCTTTAGATAGTTCCACAAAACAAGTTTTTCAAAGTTCAGAGCAAGTTCAATGAATTAACTACGCCGCTATCTGCTTGTATGCACCATTTACTAGAGGTGCGGGGTCGTATCCAAGTAGATCTCGGCCTGGGGGTGACGCGGATGACTTATGAGCAATCCCTGAAGGGGGCGCACTGTATGGGGTCTCGGTATAGTTTTACATCATAATGGCCGGCCTTGTTTACTGAGCACACCTGTTCTTTTGAAAGTTTGTCCGGGCCGCACAGTCAGGCAGGTCCCCCGTGTGAAACTGTACACCTATTTCCGTAATTGCCTCTCACTTACTGGTGCGAAAATCACGTGATAATTATGTTAGTAAGCGAGAAGATGAGAAGCACAAAGAGTAATTGGACAGGCCAATAGAAGGCAACATGTTATTTCATCAGACCAGTAATGACATATCCGTGACCTTAGTGTCGGTCACGGTAAACTTCCTTCACAGCTCACTGCAAAACTCCTAAAAGTATGCAAATTTTGGATCGTCCGTTGCGCCACTCTTGGGTACTCCAAATAACTCATTTTGAGCTCC
The DNA here is from genome assembly GCA_964020975.1 of Hermodice carunculata. Classification (NCBI taxonomy): domain Eukaryota; kingdom Metazoa; phylum Annelida; class Polychaeta; order Eunicida; family Amphinomidae; genus Hermodice; species Hermodice carunculata. Next base: position 141,598,049 of record OZ026612.1, read on the forward strand.
CTCCGACGCTTTTGTATCTGTCAAATTTAGATGTCAAAATGTTTATGAAGAATCACCCAGTCTTAGTATAACATTATATCAACCCCTCAATTTGTAGTAGGGCTCTTGCAGTTCCGTCCTTTGTGAGCTTCCCAGTCTCCCGCGTGCATGGCAAACTTTGTCAAGCCAATCTAAACAGCGTATTGTGCTTCATGTGAGGCTTGCATCAATGTTTGTGCTCTGTGCATAAGGTGTAAAGCACACAGGGTCACTGGTCTCTTCTCACGCTGTAGGAGCTTTGCGGCAAAATTTGCTAGTATATCACATCATACACATGATTACACCAATTAATTTCTCCCAACCGCAGATGTTTGATTTATGTTAAAGTGAAGCCAAAGTTTGTTTGACCTCCTGTGTGGCACAGACATTATACGAATCAATATTAGAAGAATAAGATAAACATCCACCACTTTTCTTTCCTGGCCTCTCATATCAGTCAAATGTTTTTGTCGGTGACTAACATATATGTGTTTTTATTTCCTATTTTTCCGAATAAACTGGTTGAAGTTTGCATTATGTTGAATTTGAGTGATAAAAACCTACCGACTCCAATTCATTTTGAGATAGCTCTAACCGTACACCGTCGAATTTTCATTCCTCACTTTTATCCAGAGGGTTTTTTTTTTCCTTTTTTTTTTTTTTTTTTTTTTTTTTTCAGTTTTAAAATAATTTTAAGAGGAGCGTATTCGATTGTGATTTGAGTCATGTGTCGTCATTGCTCGTACAAACGGCTTTTTTTATTATAATTTGCTGAAAGAATTGCTCAAGTAATACAAAGAACATTTTAACATTTGACATAGCAAAACTGTTGCGTTAACACGAGTACAAGCCAGGATGAGTAGATGAAAGCTCGTGCTGCTGATAGTATATAACCACAGTTGTACAGTGCTTTTACATATGACCCACCAACCCAGCTTGGTAACCATGTCTTTTCTTATTTTATCTATGTTAAAGAACATTTTCGTTATCCTGCATGTAAAATTTTAATATTTATACATATAATAGAATATATCCGACTCCCAATTACATATTGGTTTAAACTGTTAGATTCTTGATTATTAAATTACATTTGTTTCTGGACAAACCATGCGATAAAGGTAACACCATGTACTACGAATCCTTTGTCATCTACTTTAGTCCTTATTTAAAAGGGGGATTGGGATGGTGTTTTTAAAGAAAGCTGGCAAATAATGGATTTCTACTTGTATAAAACACGAATGGATTCTGTTGATGATTCATCATTATGTATCTAGTTGTTTGAAGGCATTTTTTGATGTATTTTCAAGGAACTTTTTAGTGTTGTTTGAAAGACCTTTTTGAAGTAGCATGAAGGAACTTTTATGTAGCGTATTGACATTTTTGAGGACGTTTATTTCGCCTTTTACAAACGATTTCAACATGTGGTTATCTTTTGCTCATTGATATAAGGTTTCAAATTATTCCCTGTTCCACTTGTTTCCACTTATTTTCCCAGTATCAACGATTAACTTTTGCATACTGCACGTGAAACGCTGCAAAAGTCCGGTCTATCCTGAACAACTATTCCTCGTCGAAGAACGAAGTGTGACCTTTCTCAGCAGCATCTTTCAACAAGCAAATGTTATTTTGTCGGCACATACAGGATCCGATAAATCTTTATTTTGCTGTTATCTTCTATAGATAATAATCTTATAAAACTTCAGATTGTTACTGTTGTCCTCTATGAATAGTTATATTGTGCATACGTTGATACTGTTGTCCTCTGTAAATAGCAATTGTGCATACGTTGATACTGTTGTCCTCTGCAAATAGCAATCTCGCAAATCTTTTTATTTTTGTTCTGTATAAATCCAGGTGTTTTGGACAAAATACGTTGTCTTTATTTTGATATTGTTCTCTTCTGTAAAATCTGAAGAATTTTTTTGCTGTACTGTATAAATCCAAGCGATTTGGATAATGTACGTTGTGTTAAAGTTGTCTAGCTATACATCACTCGTGCTTATTCCTTCGAGTCATCATGTGTACTACGAGCAATGTTGCAAATCAAACTTCAAATTCTATTCTGTTGGAGGTAATAGCGTCCACACATGATTGAAAGTAGAAGGGTAAAATGTCATCAAAGAAATTTATATATTTTACAATTATACAAGGGGACTATGAAATATCTGTTCACCCTGTATGCAGATACCAAACCTTAAGTTTGTGTGATGTGAAAAAGCTGCATGTAGCTTTCAAACATTTTCCAAAATATTAAACGGGAAAGAAATGCACATTTGAAAAAAATTATTACTACCGTATAAAATGCTAAACACACTTTCTCCTCGGAACCTATATGACCTAATACAAATTATGTGTTTGTACAAACATGTCATCCTTTTAGAAAACCCACCGAACTGAAACAAATTAAATGTAGTACTAACCGCTTATATACTTCTCTTCTCCCTTCAAGCATTAAATTTTAGAGTGACCTACCTCCTGCGGTAAGAGATACACCTTTTCTCTCTAATTTTAAATTGAAATCTAAAAGCTATGAAATTCCGTCTTATTTCCACAAAAGAGAATGCTTTGCTAACATTGTTCAGACCCAAAATCCGCTTGGGTCAGTCAAAATGAAACTCGCATCTGTTTGACATAAATATTGACCCATCTGCAGCCTGTTCCTGCAGCCACCCAGTCGAAGATACTTTTCACTTTTTCATTGCTCGCTGTACTATCCGCAAAGGTGTAAACTTCTAAATGCTGTTGTAAATGTGCTTGCTCCAGGTGTTAAGCCGAGTTTGTTTATTCACCTTGTCCCTGATAGACTATTAGAACTTATGTTAAATGGCAATGCAGATCTTACACATGAATCGGATGTTGTTATTTTTCCGCAGTACAATTATATATTACAGAATCAAGACGTTTCATCTGTTAATAATGCTTATGTTCCCTGTATGAAATCTTACCATTTTAATAGCAAACAGCCTTTTGTGATGTACTGTCGTGTACATAATTGTCACTGATATACTGGAAATCCTGTCGGTCAGTTGCTTTGTTACCTATAGGTAACCTATAGGTTATCCAGTTTTGAAATAAATAAGTTTACAACACAGTAGAATACAATAATTGCTCTGTAACTTTGGGAATCAGTTCAAGGTTGTCCATTTTCTACCCTAACCCAGACATCATAGAGCACCATACTGTTGTGTCGTATGAAGTCCTAAAATTAAAAGCCGGCAGAAAAAAAAGGACCACATTTAACTTCCTGTGTGGGCTGTTTAGCTGTGATGTCATTCTACAGTGGTCATGAGATTATTAGGTTGTCTTTCATCTCTGTGTATCGGACCTGGCGGCCAGGGTACGATGTTACCTACCTCTTGAGGTAACAAGAGATTATGTACGATGGTCTGCCCCATGCATATAATTAACCATGGACATATTAATAGGTCCATGAATTAACATAGAATTGGCCACTTGGTAGAAGCAGCATTTCAAATTTTTTAACCCCCCCCCCCAATCAGGAGTGTCATGTTATGTCATATGTGAGTGCCAGTGGTATTATCCTTATATTATGTGGAAAGGCAATACAAAAGTACTGCTCTGTGACCTTGGGAATCAAAGTTTAACCTTTCAAGGTCACTCAATGTCAAAAGTAACAACACCAGAATAAACACCTTAGCTATATCCCTACTTATGCTCAATAGCAAACATACACCTGAAAGCACCATTACACTGTTGCTTATGGACACTGCTACAATAGTTGCCTTCAAATATATGAAACTCAGCAAATAATTGAAACATCCCAACCAAATGAACAAGTTTGGCTAATGAGTACTAAGGACTAAACTGAAACGTTTTAAAGTAATGTGTACTTGCGCACTGGGGAAGTCGAAAATTTATTTACTGCAAAACAAACAAACACAAAAACAAACTACTCAAAGCTTTTAAAAATAGTTTTAAAATATCGCACAAACATCTGGCAGGAAATTAAGGTCTAGGGGTAACCTGAAGTGTCCCTGTGCAATTTGAAGCAATTGGCCAAGTGGTTTCGGATATTTTGTCCAAAAATGAAGATAAATAAATGAGTCAATTTGGAAAAAAATGGGACAGACCAACCGAAGACAAATTTCCACCAAGTTTGTGAAGAAACCGGCCACGTGTTTCACGAGATGAGCTTAGCTCTGCTAAAAATTGACTGAAACTTACCCTTGCGTAAGACGCCACCTTATGAAATATACCTGCAAAATGTTGACAGAATTTCTACGCATATATTATAATTTATTTGATGAACAGAACAACAGATAAAATGTGACTGATTCCCGCCACACCGAAATCACTATTAAACGAGTAGACATTCAATTCCAAAAAACTTACCTTTATTTTCTCTCCGAAGTGAACAAGTAAGACACTGTTTTCCGCTTGCTCACGTATTTAAAAAGTCATTGATTGAGGCTTGACATTATAGGAACCGGTCACCAGCTGCGGCGCTGGTATGACACTTGTTGTTGTTTGTTTTTTTCCCACCTTAACTTTGCATCATGTAAATATTTAGATGGAGTGTTTAAAAAAGTACTAAAGATGTGATTTCGTTGCAGCATATGTGAAACGTGCAATGCAGAGCTTCTTACGCTATCTACACTTTTCCCAGTGAGGGGTTTATCTCCACTTTTTGTGCGAGGGAATCGGAGATGAATAACTGAGATTCTAGCATGTAGAAATAAGTGGTGTGCTCTTACTTACGACTCAAAGCTGAAAATTTGCTCACTTCAATCGCATTGATAACTATCATCGTCTAATATTGTCTCATATATACAAAGGAAATATATGTTAGTATGTTGGACGCACCATCGATTTACATCCGTTCCATCGGTACTCCTGTAAAAGGCAACGCGTTAATTTTCTCAATTTATTAGTGGTAGTTGTAGTAGTAGTAGTAGTAGTAGTAGTAGTAGTAGTAGTTCAACTTTGTCAAACTTCAATGTAAGGAGTTCGACTACAAATATACCTAATCAAAACTATTTCTCTCGATCGATTGATCGGGAGAGAGAGAGAGAGAGAGAGAGAGAGAGAGAGAGAGAGAGAGAATACCTGTGTGTGCAATCCATTGTAAACATATATATAAACAATTTTGTTCAGTCTGACGTGCTGATTTTGTTAGAACGACTCGTCGGTGCAAATGTCTTTGGTGCGCGGATTAAGAGAGACCTCGTGCTTCAGTTGCGTAAAAATAGAAAGTCAATGCCAGTTGTCATACAACAAAGACTCTCCCAAATATACACCGCCAATTGAAGGTTACCCTTCCTTGTTCCCTGGTACTAATGGATATTTTAAATTATACCATGTTATTTGCGAATTCTTTGTTGTTGGGAAAATCATTTCAAACGCTGTGCCAAGTGTGCAACCAAGATGAGATTGGAGAGTCCTTTCAGCTGATTTACACAATGGCGCAGCCTAATCCTTATTGTATGGAATACCGGTGAATGAATCTGGATAAAGAGACACAGACACATGTGACCTGTACCAATGTTCGTATCGATTGATCTGGGACAGATGGACGGAGGCAGCGAGAGTTGTGTCCTGGTTGGACGCGCCCTTACCGTTCGCAACGAGACATTATGTGGGTGCATCCAATCATTCCACCCGCGCGAAATGCGCTGCTTAACGGCCCCATATAAATAAGTAAGAAGTGAATTGTGATTTGAAATGCACGTACTCCACGTTTCTCCCCCGACTTTGCTCATTATAAATGGTGTTGACAAAACAGTTTCAAGAATAACTCAAACAAACCACAATTACGTCATTATACCGTATTAGTTCCCGTGCATCGCCAGGACCATGGAAAGGAGCAATATCATTGGTCGATGAAGATTGCATATTTCTTAAAACTGGCCAAAATAGACGTGTGCTAACCACAGATGCAGATCCATCGGAAAAATACACAGTTTTAGATTGCAGTATCTTACAAGTTCTGTTTTTATGCTTTTATTATCCTGCATTTTTGCCATAAATTGCTGTACTTTTTAATCCAAACAATTCTGTAAATAAAAGAGGTCAATTGGTGTACTGAGTACGTGGCGTTGCATTGTGTGGTGGTGGTGTTGACGACGGAAATCGCAAACGCCGAGAGTTTTGACAGTGTGGTTTCAATTGTTGCATTATACAACACTACAACGCAACTCATCGCATCGCATCGCGCCTGGCAACTTATCACCTTAATTTACCTGCAGCACACTTATCAGCGGGGAGTATGGTAGCTTTTACCGCTCTAAACTTATCCACATGGGCGTACATGCAGATAGGTTTTCTCTTGATCACTGGGCCAAAGTATATTTTCAGCAGGGAGGTGTATCTGATACACCTCCCTGATTTTCAGTAAGAGGGAGCAAGGGTACAAAATTCAGTTTATAACTGCAGGCATGCCGATATTAAGCTTTGACTGATGGGTCCACCTCTGCATGTGCATGGGTCCTGCGACATTGCAAATGAGATCAGGGTCACCAAAATCGAGAAATTGTGTCATATACAAATGAGGTAAATTTGACTTTCAGGTGGCCAGCAAGTCTTAAGGTACCGTGTTCAGAAACAAATGGTGGGCGGACAGGGCCATGGACGGACCAACAACCCGAAAAAAATGTGTCCCCTTGAGATGGACCCATAAAAAGGGGAAAAACAATTTGTATTTAACATAAAATCCAATCACATTTGTTACATTCTATGGAGATTAAACTTTACAAACATACGGTAAAAAGTTTTTTGTGGGATATAAATGCAACTCTTAACCACCACGGCTTAGTTATTCGTCACATGTATCCCTTAAGCATACCCCTGCTCCGTTTTCAGGTGTCCAGCAACACTCTGTCAACATTTTTATCATTACTGCCATGACATCAACATGTGGATTTATTTCCTAACGCAAATGGACAAAAATTTTGTGTTTTGATTTTTATATTGGCTGATTTAATAGTTGGTTTCTTTCGACAAAATGAAACTAAACCAAAGTAGCTTCTACAAGCCTCTTTAACCATTGTCACTACCACCGTCAGCAACAAAGAACACCGCGGAATTTTAACGACGCAATTAGGAATCAATTAGATGGAAAATTTACCCAAATTAGGGGTTACACTTTCTGAATTGACGTTGGCCTTTCCGTTATCTACATCAGAAAACACAATTAACATCGAGGAGATTAGACAAATTTAGATTTCTTACAAGTATGCACAAGAGGTGGGGATTTTCAGTTTTCAATGACAAAAGGCGTATATGTATCACAAGTTAATTCGACCCATGGTTCAATGACCGCTCAGATGCAGCCAATTGCTCGATTTCGTGATCATAAAATTATTCTCGCACTGGACAATAACTTTGTACTGAGCCGTAATTAGTCTGTCCACGGTACATCTATATTTGTATTAGGCCGCTGTGCGACTTCTGGAACAGCTTACCTGAACGCATCTTGGCCAGGTGGGATCAGGCAGATAACCCGCCGGCTGGACGGTCATGGAAGCCATGGGCACTGAGGGTACAATTAGCCAGCCGTCACAAGATTTATGTCACATTACTGTCACGATAGTTATCTTACATCTCCAATTTGTCATTATTTAGTGCTCTTAATTTGTTTGGGTAAAGTGGTGACTCTGGGCAATTTCACCAAGTAGGCCAATACCATTTTTTTTTAAACATTAAGAAGACAACCGCCCAATTTGTATCTGTCATTATGACACCAATTAGATTCCCTCTAAATGCTACATTACATAAAAACTTGAGATCACATGATTAAATGACAAGTCCAATGTGTATCGTGAGTGTATCTTCATATAAATATAACAGTTTCGTTTCTTTCAGATCAAGAGGAATTTTTGTTATGAAATTAGACGATGCAGACATAGTTCGCCATACTGTTTAATAATAATAATGAAAATAATATTAATATATATATGTACTTGTATGTGTATATATATATATGTATATATATATGTATATATATATATATACATTATTTGTATCCCCTTGATATAGGGGTTTCGATAAATCATTATCATCATTATCATCATCATCATATTATTATTATCATTATCATTATCATTATCATTATCATTCTCATTCTCATTATTATTATTATTATTATTATTATTATTATTATTATTATTATTATTATTATTATTATTATTATTATTATTATTATTATTATTATATCAAGAAGGGTAACATCCTTACAGACACACATGGATATATGTGTCTGTAAGGATGTTACCCTTCTTGATATAATAGTAATAATGATGATAATAATAATAATAATAATAATATGATGATGATGATGATAATGATTTATCGAAACCTCTATATCAAGAGGATACAAACAATGTGTGTATATATATACATACGTATATTGAATAAAATGATGATTTAAAAACACAGATTTAAGACCATGGCTGATATTATGATTAGATCTTTACATAATAAGAGCTGGATTTGCATTTGTGCTTGTGTACAACATGTGAGTTCTGTGCAGTAATGCAATTTAATCAACTTCACTCTATCATAAAGGCTATATCGCAGATTTGATGGCGAGCTACATCATTCAAAACTTCACCAAAGTTGCGAGGCATGAACACTGTGTCTGCTTGTCCCTCGTCACCTTTGACACTCAAAATTTTGAAACTGCTTGAATCACTTTCCTTTACGATATGACAAGCTACAAGAAACTGTTTTCCGAAACTACAAGATCAGCTTGATCAACAAGATATTAAACCCCCAAAAATGATGGTCTTTAACAAAAGCTATCCTTGGTTGTAAAGTACACCAGTCTATACCTCCATCAATTGAAAATGGCAAAATAGTTTCTTATGTTTACGAAAAAGCGGAAATATTTTGTAAGTACTTTGCAGCCCAAAACAGATTACCAGAGGAGGACCCGTCCCTGCCGCTACCAAATTTTCAACATGTTACAACAGCTCGACTTGACGTGTTCCCAATCACAGCAGATAACGTCCAAAAAATACTATCAGGGTTGAAAGTATCCAGTGCCACAGAACCCGATGGAATAGGAAACTTTTTATTGAAAAAGAATGCTAATAGTACAGCACCTTCCCTTTGTAAACTTTTTAATGCATCTCTTTCCAGTGGCAAATTCCCAAGTGACTGGAAAAAGTCAGATATGTACCCAGTTCCCCCAAAAAACGGCGATCGCCGAACTATAGACCTATCTCATTGTTGTGTAATATCTCAAAAGTTTTGAAACGATTGGTGTTCAACAGATTTTAGGAATGCCTGATTGCAAATGGCCTATTAACTACTAAGAATTCGGGGTTTAAAAAAAATGATTCTACAGTAAACTAACTAGTCGGTATCCTGCATAAAATTTACAATGGTCCAGAATACAACAGTGAGGTCAGGATGGTGTTCTTAGATGTCGCCAAAGCGTTAGATATGGTGTGGTACCAAGGATTAATTTTTCAACTACGCCAGCTTGGTTTCTGTGACAAACTTATTGAATGGGTGGAAAGTTATTTAAGCAATAGGTGCCTCAGAGTCACCAGACAAGGGCAGTCCTCCACATGGTTACAGACTGAGGCGGCCCTACCTCAAGGGTCAATCCTGGGCAATCTTTTCTCCTTGGTATATGTTAATGGCATGGTAAATGATATTTCTTCTGATATACGATTATTTGCGGACGATACAAGTATCTTAGAAATCATAGTTAATCCAGCTGAGTCTAACAGAAGGTTGAATATATATATATATATATATATATATATATATATATATATATATATATATATATATATATATATATATATATATATATATATATATATATATATATATATATATATACACAAGGCAACGAGTGGATATGTGCGTTTCCCATTTCAGCTAGGCGACTGGTGCCAAAGGTTGCAGGTTCGAGTCTCTTTAAAGTGCTTTTCTTTCGAACTGGAATTATTATTCCGAGCATAAAAGCATTTGGCACAAGACCGTATTTGATGATAGTGGAGTAGAAGGCGGCCAGACGGTCTAAAAACAGCTCAGAGTCACCAAATAGTCAATGTTCTGATGTTATACCATCATAACCTGGCGGTGAGTTCCTGTTAAGCTTGTTAATGAAACCAGAGGCCATCTCAGCAGTGAACAGAACATCATCACTCGGCGGAATTGCCCATTGCCGGAGTTCTTCGTATTTAATCTTAACTTTTTCCGTAATATGCTTTTGTTGTAGGGTCAGATTACTGAGGTCATCCTTCATAACATTTGAGTAGAAGTCCGCCATTTCCTCAGCACGAAGGGCAGAGTTAACCTTCTTACGCTTTAACTTCTTAATGCTGTTCCAAAAATAACTCATTTTACGTTCACGGAACATAGTATTCAGCTTGTCATAATGTATGGCCAACTCACTTTTCATGCATTGTCTAGAAAGTTTCCTGAACATTTTGTTCATCCCTTTATAACACTCATACACTGCCCCTGTGTTGGGACGACCATTTTCAACCCAGATAAGCCACCAGAATTTCTTTTTCTTATTCAACTGGCTAAGTTCAGGACACCAGTACCTTTTAGGCTTAAAGTGGAGTCTGGGAGTGCAGCCAGCTTCTAGTGCAGCCTCATGCATGATGCATGGCATTATTTATATCTGAAGTACGAGTCGACGTGAGACTGAACCTCATTTCCACTTAAAGCACCAGTCAGTACAGGCGGTTCAATGGAAGACATTTTATCACTTAATACGGAATTATAATTGTCTATACGGGACTGACTGCCCCAATTAGGTGGCGGAAAATAGTTGTGATTACCAGACAAAACGTGACTGGTGTAGTTATTATCAGAACAGGTCAAAGTAAACACAGTAAGTAATGGCAAGTGGTTGCTAACATTAGATGCATCCAGGTCCATTATTTTACAGCAAGAGACCGAGTTGCAATCATAACTTGCAACAAATACGTGATCTAACCACGTGAACGTTCCATTTGTTGTACAAAAATAAGTGTAGTTACACGACTGAGAATGTAAAAAGTCGGCCACAACAAGGTTATTTGAACTTAGGAAGTCGTACAATATACTGCTATGTCGGTTAAAACCATTGTGCCTGTACCATAGACCATTTAACTTTTCTTTATTCGGGAGTTTAACATTGAAATTCCCGAATAGTTTCACAGGACACGACGTGGCATGGTTAACAAGAAAAGATTGAAGTGAGTCAATTGTCTCAATAAAACGGTCAGTTTGATCATGATCATGTTTAAAAAAAGGCATGTACACATTTAGCAGAATTTGTGACATATTACCACGCTTGTCACTGATAACTACTGCCATAGTTCTATCATTCAAAGTGTCCAGTTCATGAACGTTCAAGTCCGGCTGATCTTTGCAAATAATAGCTAAGCCTCCAAATGGGCGGCCTTTATATTCAGGATCAACATCCAACATACTGGATTTACAAAATACCGTGTATTGACCAGGCGAGTCCGTACGAGTAGCAAGGGTATGCTCAATTAAGAAAAGTTCTTCTGGGCGCAGCCACGTCTCTGTTAAACAGATAGCGTCACAATCAAGTAAAAGTTCAAGAATATAATCTATGGACTGTGTAAACCCCTTACAGTTAAAACTGACAACTTTAAATGTTTTCTGTAATTTACACCCGGCCTCTGTAGGGGTAACAATACAATACAATACAAAAGACTTCTCTTGATGTTTTAACAGTTATGTTTCTACATTCATTATAATGGTTTGTTTTTATGTTTGTATCATTATTTGAATCAATTAAATGAACAAAAGTTATTGTTTTGCTTGTTTGTTTGTATCACTATTTGAACTAATTAAATCAACATAAGTAATTTTGTTTGTTTCTTTGTTTTATCAATTACAAAGCACCAGACATCTGCCCTTTTTGAAGAGCCTATTAAAGAACCCCTGTGTATCGGGGTTTGATTCAATTTTGACGCTTTGATCCCCGTCCCGTGCGGTGTTGACCTGTTGCACTGGAAATAATTTAATTTATTCTAGACGGACAGTCACTGCACCAAGTTCCAACTTTCTCTTTCGCTTTCTTGTAATTGCAACGTTTGAAAGATAGTTTTGTGTAAACTATGCTCGGTAGAGTCTAAGTGCAGTAATTTTGACTCTTTTTGTAAGTAAAGTATACGCTTGTGGGTGACGAAGGGACAATGTCACTGATGTACTGTTCCCGTCAGTTGACGATAGTGCAAATCCCATCGTGAAGGGAATTATGTACCATACCCTCTTGAAAGCTTGGAAGCGTTGGAGACTTGTTTGATTTTAAATGTTTCATCCCTAGTATGAAAAAAAAAACTCGTCATCTTGGATCACATTAAACCATGTTTTAGCCGCGTTGATGAGTAAACTGACATTAGGCCTGGCTACAGCAATCAATCTGAGTATTCTTAAAAGTGGAACACCCGAATTATGCGGCAACTATAGGCCTATCTCGCTATTAAGTTTTGTGGGTAAGGTATGTGAGCGTGCTGTTTTTAAGCACATCTTTAATTTTTTACGGGATAATTATGCACTATCTGGAAAACAATCCGGTTTTATGTCTGGAGACGGAACAGTCAACCAATTGGTATTTCTCTATCATGAATTTTCAAAAGCTGTGGATCTGCAGAAGGAAGTACGCGTGATTTTCTGTGACATTACGAAAGCTTTTGATAGAGTATACCACCCAGGCCTGATATATAAGTTAAAAAATACAGGAATTCAAGGTCCGCTCATCCATTGGATCGAGGATTATTTGTATGCAAGAACTCAGAGAGTAGTCATTCAGGGCCTGGCTTCATCTTGGGGAGACATCAAAGCTGGGGTCCCACAAGGTTCAGTTTTAGGACCATTGTTATTTCTAGTCTATGTAAACGACATTGTAGAAATAGTTAGATCCGAAATTCGACTTTTTGCAGATGATACCACATTATATATTATAGTGAATGATCCTACTGAGACAGCAGAGACACTTAATCAGGACCTGTCATCAATATCACAATGGTCTGATCAATGGTTAATCTCATTTAATCCCCATAAAACGAAGTCAATGGTAGTGAGTAGGAAAATCAATATTGGAGATCATCCCACTTTGGCATTTAAAAATAGTAGTCTTCAAAACATTACTGTACATAAACATTTTATAATGAGGTTTCGTTGTAAAATAAATAAATAAACTCGAAAAGAAGACTTCTTCCGTAGCAAATTTGGCTGTGTGCATTCCAAACTTGCATAAATTCATATGCTACAACTTTTGTTTCTTATTTATTGGATGCGCTTTCATCAGCACAAACCTATGAATGAAATGTGGAATGGCATCTCTATCTATAATTACTTTGTAGACATTCAACGTTTAAAATTTTCCCCTAATTAGAATAAATTACAATCTTATAACGTTTGTTTGTGGTTCATTAGATGCACTCAGGGCACAAACAAACAAATTGAAGTTGGAATGGCACCTATATTAATAGTTTTGAAGATATTCGACATTTAAACTTGCCAAGTGCCCTTATTAGCATGAATTAAAATTCTACAACGTTTGTTTGTTTTTTATTGGATGCGCCTACAGCACAAACATATAAATTGAAATTGGAATGGCACCCTTACCTATGATAGTTTTGAAGATATTCAACATTAAGACTTTTGAAGTGCCCAAATTAGTATGAATTAAGATATAGAGCTTTTGCTTGTGGTTCATTGGACGCGCCTACAGCAGAAACCTATGAATTGAAGTTGGAATGGTACCTCTACCTGTAATGATTGTAAAAATATTCAAGATTTAAATTTTCAAATGACCCTAATTTGCATAATTTTCAAAATGTTCACTCTTCTTAATAAAAAGGCAAGAATCTATGTATTGAGGTATAACCATGCCAACTTAGGAGTTTATATTTATAACAGTGTCCAAATGAAATGTCGGACAAAATGGTAGTAAAGAAGGTTAAAAGAATAAAGAAAAAGTCAAGGAAAAATATAGTATTTGTGTTAGCACACAGACATAAAATAAATAAATAAATAAATAAATAAATAAATAAATAAACAAACAAATAAATAAATAAATAAATAAATAAATAAATAAATAAATAAATAAATAAATAAATAAATAAATGAATAAATAAGAACAATCCAATATCTCTACACTCCATAGTCCATCCAGTCACTGCCTATGTCTAAACTTATACATTAATTAATCAATTTGTCACAATTTTGAAAATCCAAAGCTTCAAAGGCCAAATGAATTTATAAACGGGCCATCATCGGGAATCCATCAAGCACGTTTATAGCCTCATATTTCCTTTTTTTTTCTGATGGCATCTGCTATATGAAGTGTTCCTGTACATTGTATAGACACATGTTCGTTGGTATAATGCCATTGTTTCAAGCGTGAAGACACGTCCACGCTAATATTTATTCAGGACACTCATACACTGTACTTTGTGTAATCTGGCTATTTGCGTGACAAAAGTTTCAAATGGATTCGTTAGTAAGTAAAATCACTCAAATGACGGCCCTCAAGTGCTGGGGGGGGGGGGGCTAAAAGGGTTTATTTAAGGACTTAAGTCTTATTTTCGGATGTATGACAATACTATAGTGCGATCTTTTTACATCATGGCGTCTTTCATCACTATAAGAAAAACAATTACCCCAGAAAACACCATTACCTGCATGGTTTGTTGCCTCTTCAGTCCAACACAATTGGAACTGACAACTTTCTGTGGGCCACTTTCATATTCATATTTTAATTTTCGATTCATATTTTATTTTCGATTTATATTTTAATTTTCGATTCATATTTTAATTTTCGATTCATATTTTAATTTTCCTGTCCCTCCATAGGGTGCATCTTAACCGTGTCCTTTTTTTTACTTCATATGACTACAGGGTCATTTTTGAACACAACTGTATGAAGGTCACGATGTCATGACACGTTACTAGTATTATTATCAACATCACATTCGGTAACAATTGGTAATATAATTTTTCTACTGTCTTGTGCTTTTTGTATATACCTATGTGTATATGTCCGTGTCTGTAGAACCCATTATATTCGTCATCCATTATATTATAGGGCTATCCAGGATAAATGAATATGTTTACAATACAATACTTGTGGCTGACATCAGAGTGGCACAAGGCAAAGAGCGGATGAGATGTGAGACTTCAGCAGCAGATACGTTACGAGTTCACCAGAACCAAATCATATTTATTCAAACCAATTCAACTGGTAATCTACTTCATGGGCAACATCTCATTACTGCATGCCTCCCTCCTCTTTAACTCTCTTTTTAAAAAGTGCCAAAACGGTAGTCCGCACATCCTAGAGTCTGCATACAGCGGGCAGCAATGCGATAGTGCTGCCTCCTGACGGTATCAATGACCTAATATCCCTTGAAATCAGAGCAACAAAATATCCATATATAAATGGCGTATCTCTTGATGGCCAGATATAGGAATTGATCACCAAAAGACTCTTGGGCATCAATGTTATTACATCTCTCAAAATATAGCTTCAAAAACATGAATAATCAGGGTGTTTATTGTGATAGCAATTTTCGCTTCTTTTCTATACATAATTTGACCACAGTGATCTTGATTTAAATGACTTATGCATTCATGTCGAACTTGTTACATATACGATTTGTTGGCCTCTACTTTTTATGTAAACATTTTCAGGTTTGAAACGATTTGTTTAACCATACTGGTTATGTTTATATCATTATTCCAGGATTTTATATTTTTGTTTCTTGTAATGTAACTTGAACATATATGCTACAGTGTTTATACTTATACATATATAAATATATGCTACAGTGTTTATATTTATACATATATACATATGCCACAGTGTTTATACTTATACACATATAAACATATGCTCCAGTGTTTATATTTATACATATATGCCACAATGTTTATACTTATACATATATAAATATATGCTCCAGTGTTTATACTTCGACCAGTCGTCTGAATGAATATTTTGTATGACTTTGTCGTGCTCTTGACCCATCATATAGCAAGATTTGCCATGGTCCACATGGAGACAACCCTTCAGTATATAATTATACTCAGTACATTTTGACGGGCAGACTTGTCCTAATTAGTACGTTAACAGTACTACGTTGACGCTGCTCCTGCAACTTGGCCATCACACGTTTCAGCAGATGCGTGCATGTCCAGAAAGAGTAGCTTTTTTTTATACTTAACACAGCCCTTTACTGGTACTTGGGACAGTCACACGTTTTATTTTTAATAGCCGTGTTGTACTGCTCTTTTCAAAGATATAAGTTCATTGAGCGTGTTTAATCGCGTACTCACTTGACTCTGCTTTCACTCGAGATAAGTTTGTCTACACTTCACTTTGATGCATCATCTGTCCAAATCTTTATGCTCATATTTTTGTATTGTGTATTCCTCGTGGTTTTTTATGTTAAATGTTACCTCATCCGATCAGCCCAAAGAATTCACCTTTTCATTTCGCCACAGCTGATGGGAATGAGCACAGTCCAATATAGAGTGACCATCGGTCTCTTCCACCCCAAATGCTTTAGCTTCTTTCAAAATCCTTTTTCATTCCAGTCCGATGACCCATCATCAGATAGCTGGTTCGTATTGCCTTCTGGGATTAACGGATTCTTGTATCTACGACATGTCACTACGCTGTTTTATAATCTGTCTCCTGGCTTTCGATGTCCATCCGAATCCTGGTCCTACGTACGATAATCTCCCAAATAATTGTCTCTAAGTCTGCCATGCAAATGTTCGCAACCTGAAAAATACCGGCAAACTTGATGAAATTCAAATGTTGGCCATTTCTGAAATTTTTAACAGCATTACCCAATCAGAGACATGGCTTCATGAGAGTTAATCTGACAATCTCTTGCTTCATAATCACTTCCAACCGCCGTTTCGCAGAGATAGACTTTCATGCCATGGGGGGGGGGGGGTGTTAACTTTCATACAGTCACCTTTGACGACTTGTCTGAGGCGTTCTGACCCAGAAGATCCCATTTCTGAATGCTTATGGGTAGAAATATCTACACGCCGAGGAAAAGTTTTGGTTGGGAACTACTATCGTCCACTTGGACAATCAGCACAGATCCGTGACACTTTTCTTAACTCTTCGGCCTTATCAATCGCTACAGCTGTAGAGAGCAATACGTATATTTTGATCGTTACAGGTGACTTCAACGACAGATGTGCTACCTGGGACTCCTCCACGCTGAAAGTGAACTCGGCATATCTCTTGTTAACCTCGTCTCACAACACAACCTTTTTCAGCTCATAAACGAACCATCTCCAATAAGTGAATATTCTTATTGTTTACTTGATCTCATGATCACTAACGCACCAAGACTTGTATCAAATGGTGGTACTTAGGCTCCAGTATCATAATCAAATTCTGATCACTCGGTAGTCTTCTGTTCCTTTTCCCTTTCTATACTTAAAGACAAACCTTTCAAAATACACGTATGGAACTTTAAAAAGGCTATTTTGTATCTGAATGTGGCCCTCTCTCACGCTCCTTGGGATACTGCCTATGGTACGTCTTATTCTGCAGATGATATTGTATCTTACTGGTCCAATTTGCTTATACCTACAGCCAAAGAATTCATCCCATTCAAGGAAATAACCATCCGACCCAGAGACAAACCATGGATTACAGCTGATCTAAAAAAGCACATGCATCATTGAAATCATGCCTGGAAGCGTTTGAAACGTATATCCAGCCAGCCCCGACCATATAGGTACGATGTTGTTACTAAAAGTGAAAGACTTTACCAATTGCACAAAAAGTCCCGAAATAAGCATGTCAATCTTGTGCGACTCTCCACTCACATATAATTCTCTAAATTATGACAACAACTAGACACCAAGGACATTAACTCCAAACAGTGGTGGAGCCCATCTCTCCAAGTCTGTGTTAGGTCATAAAATCCACCTAGACATACCCCTATCATTGATGATGATAAGATCATTTCCAGTGACTCTAAAAAATGTAATTCGTTTAATGCATAGTTTGCTCGTCAATACAAAACCAAACCGGATGCAGATACTCCACCGCTGCCTGATTTCACTTATCGAACTGATGCCCGTTACAAGATGTTACCTTTCATGAAAACAGCGCCTACAAAGTTCTTTCCTCCATGACGTTTACCTCCGCCTCTGGTCCAGGCAACATAGGAAACACATTACTTAAGCATACTGCGTCTTCTATCTGTAAGCCACTTACCAAAATCTTTAAACTTTCGCTCAGTCTTTCTGTATTCCCGGACTCGTGGAAGAAATCCAACGCATGTCCTGTATTCAAAAAGCCAAACAGACAGTTAAAGAGTAATTACCACCCCATCTGCCTGTTCTGCAATGTTTCCAAAGTTGTTGAAAGATTGGTTTTCAATGCCCATTATGAATACTTCTTTGAAAATAATCTCCTCATCTGTAAAAATTCTGGTTTCGAGGCCAACGATTCCACCACAAATCAACTTGTCTATACCATTCATACATAAAATGACCTGGAGCATTCCAAGGACGTTAAGATGGTTTTCTTAGATGTGTCCATGGCATTCGACAAAGTATGGCATCCTGGTCCTCTTTTCAAGCTCGGCCAACTTGGCATCTCTGATCACCTTATTGATTGGATTGAGAGTTATCTGGCAACCCCCTTCAACGTGCAGTAATCCATGGCCAAGCTTCCTGCTGGCTGCCACTTGAAGCTGGAGTTCCACAGGGATCCATACTTGGCCCTCTCATGTTTTTGGTTTATGCAAATGACCTTGTAGATAACATTATTTGCGGTGTTAGACTTTTTGCTGATGACACCTGTCTGCTGGAAATTAGTCAAAATCTCATGGAATCTTCTGATCACTTAGATACCAATCTGTCTGCCATTCATAGTTTGAGTCAAACTTGGCGAGTCATATTTGATGCCACTAAATCTCTATCTGTTGTTTTTTCAGCCACAGTTTCCAAACAACTTACCATCCACCAGTTATTCTTGGTCAATCAGCTATCCCTGAAGCCAACATACATACCCATCTTGGCATTACTCTAAGCAAACATTTATCCTGGCATGGTCACATCACCCGCATCACCAACAAAGCCAGTCAGCGCATGTCACTCCTCTGCAGGCTCAAATACAAACTCCCCCGCACAGCTTTGACCAGACTATATTTCTCCATGATTCCACCCATTCTTGAATACGGTTGTGTTCTGTTTGACAAGATGCGGTGAAGGTCTTTGTAATCTTCTGGAATCCATTCAGTTTTAGGCGGCTAAAAGTTGTTCTTACGACACACTTCTCATACTAAACTACTCCAGGAACTAGGGTGGCAAGCCCTCTCAAACAGAGGCAAATACTTCAAGTTGATCCTCTTCTATAGAATGTATAATGTAAAAAATAGCCGAGTGTGGAAGGAAACCAAATTTGGTACTCCAATTCCAAATTATAAATGGAATAGCCCCAGCGTTTCTCTCAAGACTATTACCAGGAACAGTATCAGAACAGACAAAAACAAATAAGAATTATTGATGCCTATGAGAAATGTAATCACCCCCACACAGATATGATGCAACAATACATAACATTCCCATTTTACCTCTTACGATGCCAATATCATTCACAAATACAAAGATTAATCGTTTATGGATAAGACACAAAATTCCAGACTTAATTAATGAAAACTACCTACCTGAGATAGTCTTGTGCAAAATTCACGCATATTCTCTCAAAGGATTTATACAACATGCTAAGTTTTTCATCATCAACAACTGTGAAACTAACTGCAATACCGCAAATTGCTATATTTGTAATACATAATTATAATCATTTAAGGTACTGGTACCATTGATAATAATCTTTATATCAAGTCGAATTGTACAAATAAAAAAAAAAACATTAGCGCAACAGCACTATTGTTCGACCATGAAAAGAGGAAACAGTGACAAGTGATGAGATGGTATATACAATGAACTCACAATGAGACTATATACAGCCGGTCTAACAAGGTTTCCTTAAATTTGGAAGAATTTTAATCTTCCTAAACCCTGGTTTTACATAGGATGCACATAGAACAAGAGCAGGAGGGGCCAAGCCATGCCTTGATTAACGTCTTAAAGTGATTTAAATCAGTAGATGCTTTGATGTGTGAGGGTAAGTTGTTCCACAGCTTTGCCCCTTGGTATCGGAGAGAATTTTTACCGTATGTTATGGTCTTGTAGTCAGGCTGCTGTAGTTTGTTATTGTCTCGTAAATCAAAAGTTGTTTCTTTTCTTACATACATATCGTTTAAGAACGATGGGCTTAAGTTACTTAGGATTTTGTAGACTTCTATCGAGAGTGTTCTTATTCTACTGAGATACAAAGAAAGTTTTTTAGCCCTTTCAAGTAGATTCGGATATGCAGATACGGGATCATTATAGACAAAACGTAGGGCTCTTTCTTGGGTTTTTTCCATTTTTAAAGATAAAGTAGGTCCACATAGGTGCCATACGAGCGGGCAATAATTAAAGTTAGAAAGCATAAATGCATTGAAGATTTGGAGCTTTTCCTTTTCAGTAAGGATATTACTGAACCTACGTAGCACACTTATTTGTTTTGCAGCCTGCTTACAAATATGAGAAACGTGATCATGAAACTTAAGTTTATCGTCAATATAGACTCCTAGTAATTTGACACATCTTTCCGGTTTTATAGTGACACCATCAATTTCAAAACAGAAGTCGTTTCCGATTTGACAGTCTAAACGTGGGCATAAAATCATAGCCTGGAATTTGTCAGGATTTGCCTTCATGTGGTTTTCCATAAACCATTTGATACCTATATTAGCAGCATTTTCCAAAGACAATTTTACATTGTGTAAGTCATGATCATGAAATGATAAGGAGTTGTCGTCGGCATAATTATAGAGACTACAATGCCCTTCCATAACATAAAGAAAATCATTCATAACGATATTGAACAGCAAAGGGCCAAGTATACTACCCTGTGGCACCCCCTTTAGTAAGTCTGCCCACTTACTGGAAGTGCCACCATACTTGACCCTTTGCTTTCGGTCACTTAAATAACTGCCTAATAATTTACAAGCATGTTCAGACAGACCATAGGATCGAAGTTTCTCTAAAATTAGATCATGGGGTAGGCAGTCAAAAGCCTTCGATAGATCCATTAGAATCACACCTACGTATTCATGGTTATCCAAAGCGGATTTCCAATCTTCAATGATTTTAAAGAGTAGATTTTGGCAACTGTAATTTTTTCGAAAAGCACAAAGAAGAGAACTTAGTATATCATTAAAAAAGTGAACCATCTGATCGTTCATTAGACCTTCAAATATTTTAGATAAACTTGATAGTACACTGACTGGACGATAATTACATTTGTTCATGGAGTCAGACTTTTTATAAATGGGGTACACGTCGGCCCGCTTCATATCTGTGGGGAATTTTCCAGATTTGATTGACATATTTATGATGTTTGTGACAGAAGGGGCCAGGGCCTTAGCACCAACTGTGAGTAATTTTGGTGGAATTTCATCTGGCCCGGTTGCCTTCTTGGGATTGAGTTTTTTCACTTGATTAAGGACTTGCTCCTCAGTTACCATTTGAAATTCAAAATGAGACAATTTGCTGTCATTCATTCTGTCGGAGATAGCTTTTGTTCCGGAATGCATATGATCTGGTGGGGTGTTTGCATTTTGTTGCTCTTGATCAGCAACAGAGGCGAAGAAGTTATTGCAAATATCACATATGTCATCTGGAGCATTATACAGGTTATCATTTTCCACAAGGATAATCGTGCCATTTTTGCCGCCTTTATTTTTGTCGGTCAAAAACGGTCTTATAGTATTCCAAAAAGATTGTTTATTATTTGAAGGACCACATCGGTCATTGAAACATTGTTTTATAGATTTTTTACGGAGGGATGTCACTTTGTTTCTTTGAACTCTATATGCCTCCCATTTACTTTTGTATTTCTTACTTAGTTTACGTAGTGTGCGCTTTACGTTAATAGCTCTACGGAGCTCCCCATTAATGTAAGGAGCTTGATTAGGCCTGGCACGCTTTACTCTTTTGTTTTGATATTTGGTCCACTTACGTTAATATCCTTTTGGTAAGTTGTTAACAACAAGCGTATGACGTAATTATGTGGCACAATCTAATGTAACGCTAGGGTGGCTCTGAGGAGTCTCAGTGTAGAGTCTCCCTGGTCTAAACATTTATAGTGCATTTTTAGTGTATGGATGTATGTTTCAGACCAAATAAAGCTATTTTAACTTCAACTTCTTCAACTTCATTGTTGTCAATATATCACTCAGGAGGCGGTGAGACTCCGTCAGATCGCTTGCCATCGGCTCACGATCTCACTGCGATCTCACCACCTCCTTCGTGATATATTGGCAACAATGAATACCACGCCATATTTATTTCCTTATATAAATCATTTAACACCAAAAAATATATGAGTCGCTACGTTTTTTATATTTTACAAAAACTAGAAAAGTGCCCAATGGACACGGATGCCCCCACCTATCATTGCCCCCATCAGCATTGGAAAGAGTAGCATGTAATTGGTGTAAGACTTCAAACATATTGTAAAATGTTCACATGGATAATAATTACATACACATAACTTTTCCTATAATGATTGAATTTTTATCAAATGCCATGGCTATACCTGAAATATTTTATGAGCTACACATAGCACAAGTTTGCAAAGAACCTATATTCATTTTCCTGGAATTGTCATTTTCACTAAGTTAATTAATGATAACAACAGATGATAATTTTGCCAAGAGACAAACAAAACCCAAGGGGCACATCTGCACATATTGATTAATGTTTCTATCAAGTTTCATACCCGTACCTCAAACATTTTTTGAAATACACATGACAGAATTTTGACACGAGTCAACTTTTCACTGAATCGACATTTTGACAAAGTTAATTAATCAAAAATGAACAGAGGAGGATTAACCCCAGTAACAGAAAAAAAAACAGGTGCACATCTTCGTATATTGATTAATGATTCTAGCAGGTTTCATACCTGTATGTAAAAAAATTCTTGAGCTATGCGCGACACAAAAGTGACAAGCCTACCGTCGAATCAACATTTTTGTTAATTAATGATTAGTTAACGTGGGATAATGAATCCAAGAGGCAAACAAAGCCCTAACTGCACATCTTTATATGTTGATTTATGTTCCCACCAAGTTTCATAGGTATACGTCAAATACCTTTTGAGATACATGCAACACAAATGTGATCAAGTCTAACGTCGAATCAAGATTTTCCCCAAGTTGATTAATAATTAATCAACACAAGATAATAATCCAAGAGAGAAACAAACCGCAGATGCACACCTTCACATATTGATAGATGTCTCCACGAAGTTTCACCAGATAAAAGATTTCGATATACGCAAATGTATTACCCGCCTTCGCATAAGTGCACATAATTTAAGTATTGAAACTGGACGCCACAAAAGATCAAACAAAATTCCTGTTGATCTCAGAGTTTGTGATATTTGCAAAGAAATCGAAAATGAAAACACTATGTCTTAAAATGTTCTAAATTTACAACTCCCAGAAACAAATTTTTGAGCGAAATAAAACAGATTTTTAACTTAGATAGCTTTGACGACGAACACTTATTTATATTCATAATGAGTTCAAACGATACAGAATTGATTTCAAAATTTGCTTTTTACCGAAAAGAATGTACAAACATCAACGGACCTCTCACGTGTGAATGGCTGATTGAGTGGCGCGCGCAAGAGGGCCCTGGGGAAGATAAGCGTCAGCTTACCAGGTTTAACCCTCTATAAATAAGGTTTACCTACCTACCTACCTCTATGACATCAAATTACCTTTATCTTTTTTTTTTTACTCGCTTAATTGCTCCGTAATGTATAATTGTTTGTTGCATTTGTGTATGTGTAATGTGTATCCCATTGTATTTCTTTTTCAATGTTGTTATTGTTCTTGTTGTTGTTTGTATGTATGTATGTATGTATGTATGTATGTATGTATGTATGTATGTATGTATGTATGTATGTGACAGATTACCATTGTAAATATTGGTGCAGTCAAAAAAGTCCATCCCAAGCATGGTTGAACCTCAAATACTTTTCGAAATACATGTGACACAAATGTGACGAGTCTAACGTCGAATCAACATTTTCTTTAAGTTCATTAGTGATTAATTAACACTGTATAATTAATCCAAGAGACAAACAAACCCCAGGTGTACACCTTTATATATTGAACGCCTTGGGTCGCCAGAGGGAGGCGGCGGACGCGGCCGTAACCCTGTGCGACCCCACAACATACCATTGGTGCTAAATATTTCTATTGATATGTATTCAATGCCCTTTCAAGTCGATTTTTTATTGAAAAACTATATATAATTTTATCTAGATGTATTGATATTTGTCCAGAAATGGAGGCCTAATAAAATTATTATTATTATTATTATTATTATTATTATTATTATTATTATTATTATTATTATTATTATTATTATTATTATTATTATTATTATTATTATTATTATTATTATTATCATTATTATTATTATCATTATCATCATCATTCTAATAAAATCATTCTAATAAAATCATTAGTAGTAGTATTACTCTTATTATTATTATTATTATTATTATTATTATTATTATTATTATTATTATTATTATTATCATCATCATCATTATCATTCTCATTATTGATAGATTTCCACAAAGATTCATGGTTGTACCTCAAATGCTTTTTGAGATACGCGACACAAATGTGATAATTTTAATGTGGGACGGACGGATGGACGGACAACAGCAAATCTATATGCCCCCTAATGGGCGCATAAAATGTTTCTAATAAATTAATCTCAATGCAGGAACACAAACTTACATTAAGTCTTTTTTGTGACTCTAATCCTGTTATATGCCGTCATTGTAAATAGAATAACGTTTGATTTCTAATCATCAAACACTCTTTTTAGTATTTTCATTGACAGCAAAAGTGAAAGTACCTCAAGATTCATCCTAAAATACATTCGTATGTTTTCGTACTGATGATAGGTAATCATTTAACAAAGCAGGTCAATAGAGCTATCTGCACATTCTTCAGTATCACCCGTTACTTTTCGTGTTTTGGGTCAAACCCAATTAACTTCCATTTTGATAAGTTTTCAATTAATCATTTTAGCTGTTCAAAATTCCATATGTTCAATATCTTCAACTTTGTCTTTACATTTCCTTTTAGTCTACTATCTGCCCGACGGCACTGGTATAAATACATTTCCCCTACAACACAACACAGTCTCAGATAAATTCATTTCTAATTTCAAATCCCACTAAAATTTCTTGATAAGTTCATGTGAGTTCCTGATTCTTCATTCAAAAAGTTGAACACGTCATGCCATAATACTTATGTAACTTCACAATCTTAGAAAAAATTGGACAGAGGTTTCAATTGCTTCATTACAAAATGTACAAGCGGACTTTCCCTTACACCTATTTCATGCAGTCCGTTGTTTGTAAATGTGATTTAATGTAAGATGGAATAATACAAATTCGGTAAAAAGCAGTTCTGGAGGCGCTCATTAGCAATGTCAACATTAGTCTCTTCTCCTCATTCGTATTGTACAAGACTTTCCCGTTTTCCTAATGTTTCTAACATTTTAAGTAGAACACCATTGACAATTTAATGTGTTTCATAAATTTTCCCAGTCCGATACTTCAAATTTTTATTTTGTCGTTAACATCTTATTCTAGACTGTATAATTTCACTGTTCCATTAATTTGCTATTGCATTTTTTAAAGAACGGAAATAAAAGAAAAAGTACTTTTCATATTTAGATATTTTCTATAGAAGAAGAAGAAGAAGAAGAAGAAGAAGAAGAAGAAGAAGAAGAAGAAGAAGAAGAAGAAGAAGAAGAAGAAGAAGAAGAAGAAGAAGAAGAAGAAGAAGAAGAAGAAGAAGAAGAAGAAGAAGAAGAAGGAGAAGAAGAAGATACAATAATTGATGATTTCTCTGCATAAAATAATGTGAATGTTACCAATACACAGTCAACCTTTCTATCCAGATTATATTTCCATATCTGTTCTCCTGCGATTCCAGGAAACCATACCAATTTAAACTTTTTTTTTTCATTTTCTGATAACATTCGTTTGAGTCAGGCATATTGAAGGCAAAACTATCTGCACATAATATGAAGATGCAGGGTGAAAGGGGACAATTGTGACGCACACCTCTGGATATCTTGAAAGATATTGTTATCTTCCTGTTTATCAAACTTGGCAGGAAAATTGGTCGCGTAAAATGTTTATCCAGGAACGCTATGGTCATCCAACTTTTTTAAACACAAATCTAATATTGAATTCCTTAACTTCCATTATCAAAGATCAAATATATTTTGAAAGTTTATAAAGACTTCCAATGCAGAAACATTTTCCTTGTCTGAATATATTAATAAATCTTAATAGTCTCATAATATTTCCCCAAATATATTTGTTTTTCATTATCACTATTAGGTTTCTGTCAATAAGAGTTCGTAGCACTTGTCAAACTCTGTTTAAGCTACATTTTGAAATCAATTTATATTCAGTGTTATGTTCCAGGTCTTATATTGCTTTGCCAAGTGTTATTGTACTTTGTACTTTTGCTAATGTTCTGGATCCCTCGCAACTTTCTTTTGTCACACCGTCCGATTTTAGCACTTGATCTACATGCTGTAATAACTCACCATAACTTCAGTTGGATTCTTATTGGTGCATAACCGTTTATAAAAAGATGCTTTCTGGTCTAGGATCTGTCGTCTATCAATTGTTATGAAGCCATTGGCTTCCCTCAGCTGTCCTATTGTTTTGTTCGTATAATTTCTATCGTCCAAATCTGAGGATTTGTTAGACCTTCCTGCCTCTTCAATATCATCTTGCCCTGCATCTCACACGTGCGCCACTAAACACTGTTCGTTGAAAGAACAGGAATATCCCATGCATAATAATAATAATAATAATAATAATAATAATAATAATAATAATGATAATAATAATAATAATAATAATAATAATAATAATAATAATAATAATAATAATAATAATAATAATAATAATAATAATAATTATAATTTCATATTTCATTAAATCCCCCGATATCGGCGAAATCCCAATTCGTCTAAATTGACTATATAATAGTTACAATAATAATAATAATAATAATAATAGTAATAATAATAATAATAATGATGATAATAATAATAATAATAATAATGATGATGATGATGATAATAATAATAATAATAATAATAATAATAATAATAACAATAATAATAATAATAATTTGATTAAATCCGTCAATATCGGCGAAATCACCGTTCGTCTCAATTAACTATATTATGATATTAATATTAATATTATTATTATTATCATCTTCATCATCCTCATTATTATTATTATTATTATTATTATTGTTGTTATTATTATTATTATTATTATTATTATTATTATTATTATTATTATTATTATTATTATTAAACCCCCCTTTCTGGGGAGATATGAAACATACATCTAGATAAAATATCAGGCTATATATCAAGATATGATGAGCTATAACTTGATATAAAACGCTAGATTTACGGTCGCACGAAGGTTAGCCGCTACGCTGCCCACCAGTGGCGACCTGCTCACGCCGCACCGCACACGTCTAATGTGTTTTAATCGATATTACTGTGGCGATAAAAAACAGCAAATATACATCGAGATGAAAAACTATAACATCTTGAGAACTAATTAATATACAATTCAAAAAACACATAGGCCTAAGTTGTGCAAGATACACCTGGTAGCAATAGAGAGAGCACGTACTCTTCTGACCATGGTTTTATAAAATTGTCATGCATGATGAGATACCGAAGAGTATCAACCACCCCATCTTTCTCAAACATTGTAGATCTTTTATATTATTTTGCAGCCAGATAAAACAACCTCAATTCATTGTCAATAGGCCTACATATTAAGCCGTGGCTGGAGGGCAGGGTCCATGGTATGGCCAAAGATCACAATCACACGGCCCTACTGACAGTCCTGGAATCAATATTCAATAATTGTAGTTCAAACCTTTTAAAAACTTTAATTTAATATAAATAGTGTGTTAAATGTGATAAATTTAACACACTATTTATAGAATTTTAAGGTTGTAATTTTGATCGTAGTTATGTTAATGATGTTCAAAACTCTTGGTGACCATTTTGATCTTGCCATCAACAGCGTCAAGAGAAACCTTTCATCCTACTTATGACAAATTATGAGAACATATTACTTTACTATTGCTTACGCAAGTTTAATTTGTCCTGCCGAATTAGTTTTGGACAAAAGATCGTTCAATGTATGAGTTTTAGTCATAAAAATGTGTTCCCATCAGCTGCCGCTTTCCAGACACACCGAAGTGGTAATGAATTCAATATATTTTATGAAGCTTGGTCCCCAGCTTCGCGCACTCTTGGGTTTTGTTTTGTTTTTTGTTTTTGTTTTTTTGTTTTTTTTGGGGGGTTTTGGGGGGTGTTTTTTGGGGGTCTTCTTTTCTTTCTATTTTTCTTTTTTGTTTTTCAAACTGTTACAGTATTTATAATCTAATTCACAATGACTTTGATCATCAAAGTTATGTAATATAAAATAATTTCCGTTATAAGTTATTCAGCCAAACCTTTCTAGGATTTCTACCAGCACAAACATTCGTTTTGTACAATTTCTTTTCAAAACCGTTTGTTTGAGACAGGATTGGCTGTTGCTTACAATTCATTTCAAGAATTCGTCCATATGATAAGTAATACCTCTCCTGAAGTACAAGATTTTTTTTTTCATGATGGCATAGACTAAAATAGTCCCCATTCCCTCAATTTTATTGCCTCCGCCCGCGACTGGGCGTTGATATTCTGTTAGCCCACAACAGTCACTTTAGCGAGTCTGGGAGGCTGCTTTGGAGGTAATCAGTTTTATGGCTTTTTCATGTATCCTAATTGGCTGTTCCCTGTAAGTTATTCACAGGATTGCCTCCATGATCAGATGAACTCGTTTCCACACACAAATAAACATCATGGGGAACAGAGTTTCCTTTCATGAAGATCAGACTCTCGCGTCAAATTCGGGCATGCTTGCATATTGCAAAACCAAAATCACATGAGGGGCTGTCCATAATTGTCATCATTTTGTTTATGTGTAAGACATTCATAACTGTTTACTGTCTCCCATTAGGACTAATATCATCATTTAACAAATGGCGATCACATCACGGAAGCTTGAATTCTAAGTGATTCACACTATGTATGGGATACTATCTGCATGCACAAAATAATGAACATACATGGATCATGTCCAAGCAACATTTTATTTAGATGCAGCGAACGTGCCAGTTTGAAACACAATTTTTGTTCTTTTATTAGAGTCTAAGGCAACACATTTTGCCTCTTGTGCCACAACGCCACCTGTCGGTGTCATTCGGAAATGATGTGATGACCACTGGAGTGTTCAAACGGGTATGCAAAGAGGTGTAATGTTGATAAGAGGTCTTCAGTATTTAAGCCTAGCAGTGTTTCTGAGGTGACCGTTCGCCAGGGACCCTGGGTTTCAGGGTAAAATGCACAGGCGTTTTTACACCTAAGGTAAGTCTATGGGGTGCCTGCTTTTAGTGATAACTTTGACTTTGTCGTATACTATAACCTGGCTTTTCATTCATTCTTTCAGAAATCATTTACCATAAAAAATCATCAACAATTTTAATTCCCCCTCCCCATACGAACGTCTTGTCCATAAGTGAAAATGATAACAGTTATCAACTGCCCCCACAGGGAAACTCCAGGAAAAGATGAAATGTCAAAATAATATAAAATCGACCGGAACAAAGTACCAATCTGAAAGTAGGTACAAACAGACGGACGGATAGATAGATAGATAGATAGATAGATAGATAGATAGATAGATAGATAGATAGATAGATAGATAGATAGATAGATAGATAGATAGATAGATAGATAGATAGATAGATAGATAGATAGATAGATAGATAGATAGATAGATAGATAGATAGATAGATATGTACCCCCAAAATATGGGTGCACACCCACGCGCACACCAAAGGTTGCTTGCCAAGCAGAGACCCTAGCAGAGGCATTAAGGCATTGGGCTGCTGTTTCTACCCTGTCCTTTGGCCTCCCTCTTCTTCCTCCCCTAGCCTTCCACCTTTACACGGGCGGGCACACACACACACACACACACACACACACACACACACACACGACCTTCTGCCTTCGTTTGAAGTTTGACAGAGAAACTAACACAACAGGCATAGCATAAAACATTTCGGACCTTGTCATCGTGGAAACCCTGAGCATCTTTTGTGAAGAATGAAGTTGTGAAGTTCTGTCTGCCCATTATGTAACAGAAAAGTGTCACATTTTGACTTCAGCCGTTTGCATTTGTTGGACCATATCGTGACTAACTTGTTACTTTTACCCTTTTTTAAGAATTATTTTTAGCGCAGTTCTGCGCAAAAATAATGATCCCCACAATGTGTTTGATTTTCGCTTGTTCTGTACTCTTTTGGACCGCGTGTCAATAAAAAACTACTACTACTACTACTACTACTACTAGCAGTAACGTGCTGTTGATAATCCAAACGAAATACATGTACGTGTCATCCTTCCTCTGTGATCAGTCTGATTTTCATCCCAAATAGAAAGTTGTAATCACGTTTTCCTGTTCATTTCCCATGCAACCGTGATAATTACAATCCCAGAAGGCAAAATAGCACCGTAGGACCACAATGGTACTTGAATGTGATCCACTTCTGGTGACACGCCTCGCTTGTCTATGACCAATTAACACTCCGCTCACAGACACGTGTCATGCACTTTGTGTCCCTACGCCCAGGGCTGCTTCACAAGCTTTGTGTTGTCAGTGCGCCGTGCACTTCAGTTGTATTGTGACGAAATCTGTGGCCCTCTTCACATTAAGATATTTGTCATTTTTTGTGTGTTTCGACCCAGCATTTGGGATGAAGAGAAGCCATTTTTAAGACTTTCGCGTCGTGAAAATATAATTGTTGATGATCGTTAAAGGCTTAGAAGCATCAAATTTGTTATCTTTCATTTGTTTGGGGGGGTTCTTTTTTTTTTTTTTTTTTTTTTTTTTTTTTTTTGATTGTTGTTGTTCCTTTTCTAATAAAAGGATCAATGGTTGATAGTTTAAATAATTCAGGGGGTTTTTTTTCAAAAAGAAGGCAAGTAAACATGAATATATGGACTTATGCCATTAAAATGGATTTCTGACACTGTTAAATTTCAAGTTTCTTGTGGTGATGGGCACAGCTTAGCCGAGCTGTCGACTCAGCCGGCTCAACTTCCAGAATTCAGCCATCTATGTTTTTTTACCTGCAGCTCAGCTATCCGTTCAGCTGACAGCTTGCTCAATGTTTGATAATAATAATAATAATAATAATAATAATAATAATAATAATAATAATAATAATAATAATAATAATAATAATAATAATAATAATAATAATAATAATAATAATAATAATAATAATCGTAGTAATAGTAATAGTAATAGTGATAATAATAATAATAATAATAATAATAATAATAATAATAATAATAATAATAATAATAATAATGATAATAATAATAATTTATTAAGACCCCGTTAGACGAGGAAAAAAATACATTACACAATATACATCACAATCAACCAAATAAAAATCTATACACACACGAATAATTATCACAATATAGCAGAGCTTATAATCGTGTGAAATTTGATAAACAGATGATAAAATAGAACTGCCTTACTGTTAATTGTAATATTGTAGTTTCAGCATTGTCAATATATGTACATATTGTTTCTGTGAATGAATCCCCGCCTCACTGAGCTTGATCACCATGTAATTTCTTTCTAAGCTTACTCTATATCTATGATCATTTATCACTTGTCTTTGTTCACATTTTTATCTTTTATTATTCTCATTTTGACGGGATTTGATTAGAGTATTATCATCAACATCACCATGCTGAATGAATAAATACTGGTGTCATTTATTTGTCGTCGTTACATATAGCTCACAAAAATATCTTCGTCTTCAGGCAGCAAACAAAGCGTGTCATTTAGCTCATTCCACCCTAATGACGCTTTTCCCCGCTAATATTTAAATGTCGTCTGCTAATTGTGTTTTACTAATTTCGGGATTATTTTTCAAAATTTTGGATGAAACTTGCATGGAAGATCATTCCAAATTATATGCCCATGGTCAACAGGTTTCCTTGGCGCGCTCTGGGCGCATTGCGCCCAGAGCGCGCCAAGGAAAACTGTTGACCCGGTCTGCCATCGGGGTGGAATGAGTTAAAAGCCCTATCGTCTTTCATGTGCTACAAAGCTAGATTATGACAGTCTTACGTCTCCCTGGCATTGCTTCAGGTTGACGAGAACCAATTGGAATTCAGCATCAAATGTAAGAAGACGCCTGCAAATGACAGCTTAATTTACTTCCCTTCTTATGTCCGCCACTTGACCGGGTACCATCAACAGTATTTCAAGGTTTTTATGTGCATGCAATGTCAAAGTCAACTAAAAGCACTGCAGAACGAGCTTTCCTTTGACACTCTCCCGGTCAAACCGGTCGACAATAACCAGTATGTTAAATGTCGTCTGCTTTGTCTTTCTCTTTTCGTGCTAAGGTCCCGTCAGCAAATTCGGATGAAGTTTGAAATTAAGGTCAAGAAGTGAAGCTGTTGATTCAGTGCTCATGTGGGTTTGTAGTGTGGGTTTTACACGTTTTGGATTGGATTCCGGTCGGTTCAGTCTTGAATAAGTATGGTTCGATTAACATGCATAAATTTGTGTACAAGCAAGCACCGAAAATGCCAATGCAAAAACAGCGACAGAAAATCATCCAGAGCAATGTGTACAGTCTGTCCATATTTTCAAAACTCACCACAGTGCTAAAGATCGCATCAGGTACATATCATATAGGTAATATATGTATGTATATATATATATGTATATATATATATATATATATATATATATATATATATATATATATATAATAGTCCATGTGCGAAAATAATATCAAAAGAAAGTATTTAACAAGTAAAATTATGTCAAGTCATATGTTTCCAACTTTATAAAATAAAACTCACTCGACACAATACATGCATTTTATAATTCAGAGCATTAAAATGTGCTTCAGATATCTTTCTTTGAGTTTATTTTATTATGTTCAGCCCTACAGTATATCGAAGTCCCAACATATGAAATACAATACATGCATGTAACTTATCTCACATTGCCAAGACCAAAATAGTGTCGTTAATGTGTTATACACACGTACTGAACTGCTGTGTGGCTGTCTGGCATTGTTTGGGACCGTCACAAAAGTAGTAACCTCGACCATTATTGTAAATATGAGTCAAACTTGCTACACTTGGCACAATGAATGAGTGTTTCAATCTTGACATTTCATGTATAAATATAAATAATATTGTAAACGTTTTCCATAAATATTCATATCATTAAATAATACACACCTGTATCTATTGCCACAAAAATAGAGAGTGGTATCCTTTTGACACCCGCTGCCAAAAGAGTGCTGATGTCAACTGCTCTACACTCGTCTACAACGTATCAACACACAGCCTACACGGTGGTTCTTTGCCGACACCTACACATAGCCTACACGGTGGTTCTTTGCCGACACCTACACATAGCCTATACACGGTGGTTATTTGCCGACACCTACACATAACCTATACACGGTGTTTATTTGCCGACACCGACAGTGGTCCACAGAATGAAGCTTTGACTAGACACAGATTCCGAATTCATCATTTGGAATTGATAACGAAAAAAAAAAATTAGGAAAATGCAATAATATTTTCTTAACATTTCGTTGCAACTTATGTCTAACTACTTTGTCTTTATCTCCGCGTACTGACATTGTAGCTCAGGCTGACGTCTTGTCGGTCTCATGGAACACATTTGCGTTTGTCGCTCACACTGTCTGCTTCAGGGTGTCACGGCGTCTGCACATTTGACGCAACGCTTTGGATGACAGAATTATTATTCAGAATTGTAAGAATCGTCCATATACAGGAATCTAGTAGCCCTTTGTAAGAACCTCGTCCTATGTACATACAGATCCACCGTTCCTGTCGCACGGAGCACAGTGTATATACTTTGATTACCGTGGCATAAGCCAACACACAGCAGCGTCTGCACATTGCCGCATTCTGGCGTTGGCTTTGGGACGGTATCAAGTCAAAGACGCCAGGCCATTGATAATTGGTCTTCTCTTCACTCCAAGGCTTTCCCATTTCACCCAGGAGAGACGAGCAGTTAAATCTGCAAGCAAAAAAGTTCAGTTATCAGATTTTAATCTATTTTTAATTTCATTTAGTAAGGTAATTATAACATCTCGCTTGACATGTTATCAACCCATGCAATCTTTAGTATTGCAGTCTTGCCAACCTGCCACACTTAAAATCCGGGAGGTGCAAAGTAAAACTCAGGGAGATTGATAAATTAATATGAAATATAGAAGGAAAATATTGATAAAATTCAGGGAGGTGGCTAAAACTTCCCAAAAATCTTAAAGAATTTCAAGAGTTTTCAGCATAAAATTCCGGGACTCTACCGGGTAATCCGGGAGTGTTTGTAACAGTGGTTTTATGTGATTGAATGCAAAGACCTCTTTCACAAAGCCTCATCCACGAGACAGCGATCCACAAGGAAGGGGAGAAGAACAGGCTACCGGCAACATTGACGCTGACGGCACGCTTTGTGTACCTTACAGTCAGCCTAAAGCCGTCGTTCTATCACCGATGACCTGAACAGGTCAGTGAACGCTTTACTACTGCTGCTGCTGCTGCTACTACTACTACTACTACTACTACTACTACTACTACTACTACTACTACTACTACTACTACTACTACTACTACTACTACTACTACTACTACTACTACTACTACTACTACTACTATCTGTCTGTCTGTCTGTCTGTCTGTCTGTCTGTCTGTCTGTCTGTCTGTAGAACAATCAGCTTCGCTTTTCAGGAGTGTATCCAGATATCTATAGACATGAAAATCAAAATACTGAAATACTGGTTCAGTTTGTTCCAACTAGACAGGGATAATCTGGCAAAGTATGTGCTGATACTGTTGTTTTAGGTTAAAAGGGTCATACTATTTGGGTTATGGTTGCAAGAAAAAATTAAAGTTAATGGATTCTCATGAACATGTAAAAATAAGGGTCAAAATATTCTACCAGAAGGCTTTTATATACTGTTAAGACTATGTCTCCATGATCAACATAATCAGGTTTTCCGGCCATCTCTGTAAAAGAATGATGTTATGCATGGTACTGCAGCTAAACTTCTGACATACAGACTTTTCAGAAATAATATTATCATTATCTTGTGTTTTACTTTTGTCATTGTTATATTTTCGGCATTTCCTTAATGCCGGTGGATTTAAGTCCCCAATTCTGGAAATAAATGCCGACTCAGCAAATATACTGCATTACCGTGTTGAGATGGCACTCGCACATAACTACCTTCATTGAACCTTTCTTTTTTTAAGAATGGGGATTTGGTCGAGTGGATATGTGCGTTTCCCATTTCAGCTATAGGCGACTGGTGCCAAAGGTTACAAGTTCAAGTCCCGCTCGTTCCAAACATAAAATATAATTTAATAAATAATAATTTGAACCCCCTTAATTCGGGAAAGTTAAAATGTACATGAAATTACTCATGCCATTCATGCACATTTATATCAAATTATTGAACCCCCTTAATTAGGGAAAGTTAGAATGTACATAAAATTATTCATGCACATTTATATCAAATATAACTGACTGCGTCACGAAGGAATATAGAAATTATATTGCATTGAATACTGATACATAGATTTATATTAACAGGTATAAACAAGGATGGTACGCATGATAAGGCCACGAATAATTAAAGGTTTTCTAGAGTTTTCTCCCTATGAGTGGTTTATCTCTAGTTTTAGCGCGGGGGACAAAAATTATGATATTGATGATTGTTTACACCGGTTGAAAGCAAACTTTAAATGGGTAAGATACTTGGACGCATCATGGAATACACCCTGTTCCATCGATGCCCCCGTTCTAAAGGGGTAGTTTTCCTAATAAAATTATTTATTTATTCATTTATTATTTACAAACCATTGGCATTGGGTGCGGAATTCGCGATTTGGTATTTTGAAGAGGTAGCATCCAAAATGTATGTGTGATTAGTGTTAAGGGAAGGTTAATTTGTCAAAAGAATGTAATGGACAATATATATGTATATATACATGGACCTATGAGAAGCCTATTGATGGTTGCATGCGCATGTAAAAAGTAAATTTCAAATGGTAAATGGATGCTGTTCCACGTACGGCTCAATGCTGAACGTAGATACAGCCCTACCACACACAAATCTTTACTTTGTAATATAGACGGCTTATTGTAATATACTTGGACGCATCATGGAATAAACCCATTCCATTGATGCCCCCGCTGTAAAGGGGTAGTTTTCCGAATAAAATTATTATTATATTATCATTATTATTAGCCCCGGTGCATGTGTAACGCTGCCCTCGAAGTCCGCGGTCGAGTTTGTAATAGTTCTATTTTATTAACCACATAATCGAGAAAAGTTAAGATGCGCATAAAAATCTACACCACAATATAATACTCGTTTATATCAAACTTTCCCAGGACCCGACGATCCTTCGATGAACATCACGCCAAGAGACCGAGGTCGGCAGGGTAGCGGGGGGGGGGGGGAGGGGATGAGCGGAAGAGGGTTAGCCAGGGCAACAGCCATGTCGCATGGATCACTGATTGAACTTCAAAAGATCTACTGAAAAGTACAGCTAAGATATGTTGTTCAGCCCATGACTTCATGGAGTTTTCATTGCGGACGAGGTATCTCAAAAAGTCCACGGTTCCAGCGCCTGACGCAATGTGAGGCAGATTCGAAAGCGGGTGTTGGTAAAAGCAAAGTGACTGTGTGACAATACACAAAATCAACAACAAAAACCAAAGAAACTAATGGATAAAGGACTTAAAGCCCAAAAATGACAGGTTGCATATGCTGCGTCCATGCATCACATGAGAACGTCAACCACGTCTGTTTGGTGACAGTTTGTTGTAGATCAGTGTGGCTGTGGAATTGAAAAAAGCAAAATGTCTATCATAATTCAGTCTATGCAGTTGTAAGTAGCAGCAAGGGCAAAGTTAGATATCAAAGGCGCACCTTCCATAACGACCATTCTTGGGGTACATACACAAAGCCGGCAAAGGATGCCTGGGCCTTCAAACTAGACTTGGTTCTATGGAGATTGGCGGGAAATGTGGGGTGAGTATGATGAACCAAGAAGCCTGGGACGTTTTCTCTTTGTCTGCCGGTGTTAGGAGACGCTTTATGTGGTTTTCTAATCTGGAAGCAACTGTTCACCCAAGTAGTAAGCAACGAGTTATGAATGCTCAGCCACACAAGACATTGTATAATAGTATTATGTCTTCCTCCATGAAAATATCATGGATGATGCTGGAGATCACTTTGAAAAATAAGCCTGGAAATACAGACGTGAAACAATAGATAAAACATGAAAACACGCAATGCTGGTAACTTCTTTTGATACACAAGATTCCATTCGTACATAAATTTTCCCGTTTCATCTGCTACACATGTTTACACGTCATACATCGCGGATCAACCCGCTCTTGTGTCCTTTGTGTTTCGGCGTAGTTTTTGTAACTACCTATTTTTATGCAATGTTAGTCACTCAAACTTCAGACCTAATGAGACAAAGATTCATTGAAATAACCATATGCACAACCGAAGAACTGCAGATAAACTTAGAAATCATGAACTCCTGTTCTGAGTAGTAAATCATGGACAGTATAATTCTTTTATTATACTATAGACGCATCACGGATATGCCATGGCCCGCTAATGTCCCCGCTTTAAAGAGGTAGTTTTATGCAAATATTCTTTGTTGTTTCATAAAAACGGGCGAGGTATGAAAGTAAAACCATATTACATATGGTCAAATGTCCTCGCACACGGAGTACGGGAGTGTCAAACGTGTGGGAATGATACACTTATGGTTGCCGCTCATCCCACGGCTACCCAGGGTAAATATATTCATAAATAAATTCATAAATAAATCCCACTTTCCAGGGTCCCGAACGAATGATGTAGCTTTGTGACTTTAGTTTCCATTAAACGATCTAGACGCAAAGGACGCCTGGTCTCGGCTCATCAATACACAACATGGCGCATGTTGTGTATTGATGAGCCGAGGCCAGGCGTCCTTTGCGTCTAATAGTTTAATGGAAACTGACATTAGAAAGATACATAATTATTGCCCGCTTCAGGCTGCCTTTATACAAACCTGTATCATTCATAATACACCTTGGTCAAGCTTAAGTAACTTATCAGTATTATGTTACTTCACAAAGATCTGGGGTATGTTATTATATTGTCTTCAAAAGACCATATTTGGTAAATTGTAATTCCTTTGATCCCACAAATGGTATGGGGTATTTACCATTACCCTCGGTTCTATCCGTGATGGGAGGCATGCGGCAAATAATCAAATGTACACCTGATGATTTTCTGCCGTATGTGCATGAAAAGAAACTTTAAGAGAATCTTTTGTACACTTTAGTGTCTTCGGCAGTAAAGTGGATGGAGACACCTAACTACTTAATGCACAGTAAATAAGTACAAGCAAATACATTTTTCTGTATTATGTTGCGACTCAATGAATCGCTTTGTCACTGCTTCCTCTATTGGAAAAGCAATACAGATTAGGTAATAAAAATCCACATGACAATAAAGAGAGAGAGGGGGGAGGAGACAGAGTGAGAGAGGAGAAAGAGGGAGAGAGAGAGAGAGAGAGAGAACATGAAAACAAACTTTTTTTTACGCGATCCGCTGATAAAAGTCTGCGATTGATTAAAAGTTGTGACTACATACAGGACCGTGTATGTTGTGTTGCGTTACAACAAGCTAGAAAACGCGTGTCCTTCTGACTGTTCCAATGGCATGATATTGCCTTCGTCACAAGTATTACTCATACACATGCTTTGGTGATTAAATACGTATATTGCAGTTGCGGATGGAAATGAAACAGTTTCTAACTCTGCGAGTTGACTTTGCTTCAACCATCAGGGACGAAACCGTTCATGACAATTTGTGAGACATTCATGTTGTCGCCAGATGCATAAAAATATATTTCTGGGGTATAAAAAGTAAATTATTCAAGCTAACTTGTATTGATACGCTGCTTTGTGACTCTTTTGTCACACAGTTACTTATAACCAATTCAATTGTTAATTGTAATCGATATTTCCGTGCGTGGGGAGAACAGTTTGGGCGAAAAAAGACTTCATGGACACGTACCTGTATCAAATATAACAGAGGTCAAGTCATGAGTGCACCTTAGCGATCGTCTGGGCTGGTCCCGTTTCTCGGAATTTACATTAAAGCTTTCGCAAGACAAGGCGCCACTGGGTTCACAATATATGATTATATCATGACATAATATCAAGGATTGGGCTGAGAAATGAGGTAGACAGCTGCTTAGTAAGTGACAATCAGATGAAGTCCACGCCACGTGCATATAACTCAATACCTCCACACAAACCGGACCTTGCAAAGAGTCTCAAACTCGAGCGAACTACGTGTACTTTATAAGGACAGATTTCCCTGAAAAAAAATTAAACAAAATAAGCTCGTAAAATAAGTTAAAACGAAGATAAAAATCTATCAAACTATTACAATAAGAAAGCTCCCGATAACAGATTTCCTTTACTTCTATTTGCTTGAAAATAGAAAGAAGTTCATACCGCTGGTGTTCCATTCAGCCACGTGCTCGTCTTTCGTTGCAGCCTTCAGACAAGCCTCTATATAGTCTAGTGGTTCGCATCCTGAGACTAAGATATCTCTGAGCAGAGCAATGTAAGCGATAGCCAGTCTCAATGTATCTATCTTAGACAGTCTCTTTTCGTAAGGAAAGGTTGGCACATGTTCTTTAAGTTCTTCAAACGCCGTGTTGATGCTCATCATGCGTTTTCTCTCTCGGATATTTGCCGCTTGTCTTTGAACACGGTACGGACTGGACAATCCCAGGCGACGACGGCGACGGTTCTCTGCTGCCACATATTCGCAGTCGGCCCCGCCGTATGGAATATCTCCCGGCAAGAAATCTGAGAAGGTGCAAGAGGAAAACCCAGCATTGGGAGAATCATCACAGTAGAAATCTGGATTAAGCTCGAAAGATGCAGACTCAGAGAAGCGGTTGTCTTGGTGGTGGTTAGATTCGAACTCGTTCTGCGCATCCATCAGTTCTTCAGTCTCCTTAGAATTCCACTTGGGGCCGAGAGAGAGGAATGTTTGTGACAGAACCCATCAGTAGGGTTTTATACTTACCACACCAAGCCGCCGCCTCAAGAACATGTCACTTTCAACTGTTATTACTAATTATGCTATCAAATATGATTTTTCGTCCACAAGTGTGGATCAAGCGGGTTGCATTAAAGACCTGTCGCTTAGAATCCCCGGCAGTCGCTTGTCTATTGACCATGCCCATTGTGAAAGCTTCTCAAACCTATTTTGGGTATTTTGGAGGAGATTCAAGCTAAGCTTCACAACTTGTATAATTCCACCAAGTCTCCCGGCATGTGGTCCCTTGTTCATTTTCCTCGCTAAATCGGCCTTATTCAAACAAGTGAGATGGCATTTACCTAAGCTTTGTCTCTTCAAACCACCGTTAAATGCTCTGTCCTGGAGCGTCAGTGCTCGCAACCCACTATTATTTGTGGTTAATCAAAAGAAAAAAGTAACCAAATACGAAATCAATTAATCCCTCCCCCAGGGGGGTGACATGTAGAACATAATATTTACAAGTTTGAAATTTCCTGCAAATAATTACTTTTGTTTCTTAAAGTCTTAGCCTGTCCCCTACACTATACACGGAAGGAAATTGACTTCGCCGCCTTCGTATTCTGTGAAGTGGATCTTTTTGTTTCACTCAAGTGTCAATGAACAATATGTTTTTTTATTGTAGACACAAGTGCCGTGTTAAGCGTTACTTCCCTTGTGTGTAATTATGTCGACTTAGGTGTAAAATGTAGTCATTATAACAGGGACGAAATAAAGGCGGCGTTGTACAGTGGCCCACCATGTTAAAGGTGCAATTGTTGTACATTGTGTTCGGACACCCGTGACACTTGTACAGACTTACATATTTGCGTATCCAATTAATAGATCACAACTTTTGACTATTTTTAATCTAAAACTTACAAATAAAGATCATTACTTTTTAAAAACTTTGATTTTGATAAAGTTTACAAATATTGATGCCGGTAGTTTGGAAATGTGAAGTTGCTGCAAGTCACAAGCATGCAGATTTTATTTGGCTAAGTGTGGTGAAGCCAAAAAGGTATAGGCCTATGACTTGAAACTAATAAAATACTAACAATTTTCTGATCATAAATGTGTGAAGGGCATGTCTTTTGCAAACAATTCATGTAAATAAAAAAATTGTTACCCCCTTTTCATTCCAGATTTGTTTGCCATATCTTTTAAAATCTGAGAATGCTGGGGGATTTTTTTTTTTGGGGGGGGGGGTGATTCCTGGTTCCTATTTTACGTTCCCAAGACAACAGACTACACGCTGATACAACTTGTATTCTGCAAAAACTGTTTATCAGAATATATTTTCATTCTTCGTTTGTCAATTTTGGCATGTTTGATATTTGCTTACATATGCTATAGACCTATACTGACTGACAGGCAACTTTGGTTTCATGTTAAGTGGTGGCAATAATATTATTGTATTATTGAGACAGCCAGTTTGTGTTGCAATAAAATTATTGAGACAGCCAGTTTGTATTGTAATAATAATATTGAGACGGCCAGTTTGTATTGTAATAATATTATTGAGACGGCCAGTTTGTGTTGCAATAATATTATTGAGACAGCCAGTTTGTATTGTAATAATGTTATTGAGACAGCCAGTTTGTGTTGTAGTAATATTATTGAGACAGCCAGTTTGTATTGTAATAATATTATTGCGACAGCCAGTTTGTGTTGTAATAATATTATTGAGACAGCCAGTTTGTGTTGTTAGGGATGCTTTCGGTCTGTTCTGAAGCAGCATGACGGATACAAAGACACGGGGTAACGAACATGCGATATTCACAGGCCATAAAGCACCGTAAGAGGGGCATATGTCACCCTGTCTATATTACATAAGGGGTTTAATCTAGTTTTTAATAGCTACAAAGTACAATGTCTATTAAATCCACAGACAGGTATAATTATAAAGATACAAGAACCGGGTTGGATTTCAGACAACCCTTGCGCTCCTTCAGTGAACCAAATACCTGTAAATACCCACCAAACACAGAAACAAACCCGGGCATACTGCGCCTACATATGCTTCCGATTTCTACATACATACATACATACATACATACATACATACATACATACATACATACATACATACATACATACACAGTGTACATGGGGGATCAGAAATAAGAAGCGTATGGCAGTAATTGGTAGGCCTGCTCAGTAAGCAGACCGCGTGGCAGTCCGCGCCAGTCACTTAGCGAGGAGAAGTTGAGGGTGCGGCGGGGGTTGTCTTCCTCGTGCGACGGGGATTGTCCTCCTCCCGCTGAGGGTATTCGAGGGCCTTCTCCGAGAAAAATTTGAAAATGAAGTTCACCAGAGATGCATTTTCAGCACTCTGACGATCAATTACAGCCGAAATTTGTGGTTGAAAATTTGTTAAATTATATTAAGATCATCTTTTTGGCCTTGAAGATTTTTCATACTCTAATATTTTCTTTTCATGCTTAGCCTAACATTGAAGATGTCATTTCAACTGGCATTCTGTGTTGTACTGACCAATCACACCACTGATTATGCTAGCTTTCAGGACCAAAACTGTTTCAATGGGCAGAACTTCAAGGTATATGATTTTTTTTTAAATCAATCTGGAACTATTAAATTGGAAAGTCCCTAATTAAGTGGATTTCCCCTGAAAATTTATTTTAGCAACGAACAACTGAAACATATTTGACTTGTTTTACTTCACCTTTAAATGTTTGAAATTCTAAGCAGTGTCACTCCAGTTTAGTATGATATTTTGAACGTTTTATAAATAGATACATAATAAAAATGACATGTTACGAAATGACAGGAGAGGAGTGGTAAGATTTCCCATAAATACATCTTTATTGCACTATAGCCCATAAACGCGTTGAAAGCATCAGAAACACTAACTAGGGTGAGGTTGAGAAAGAACATTTCCAGGCTCAAACTAAGAAATGAAGATGGCGTTTCAGTGCTTTAGTTTTCATGCTTTGTCCATCTGTCCGCTCATATGGACCTCGTCATCAGCAAAAAAGCATTTTCCATGAATTACATTGGCCGCACCATTACAAAACAATGCAATGGCATTTTGCCAAACGTTACAAATAAACGGTTGTACACCATCACATAACTTATGTGTAAATTAAATATTAACCTGAACATTTTGAACCCGATCTTTGAAACTCGTTTGTCTGAAAAGTGTGCACACTGTATAAAACAAAATGTTCTACACAAAAATACAAATATCTTAAACATCGAAGTAAATTACTGAGATAACACATGGCGACTCGTCTGTTCTGGGATATCGATACAGATAATCTTTGTCGGAAATTACACGCAAGACTTTTCCTGTTCGACAAAATTAAGTATCTCTCATAGAATGCCAAGATAATGTTTTACAATATTTTAGTTCAATCCGTTAAAGTTTATTGTTGGACAGTTTGGGGCAATTGCTCTGAACAGAATCTCAAGCACGAGCTTTTAAAGTCCAGGGAACAGACCTGTGGCATGCACTCCACCCTCATCTTAAAACTTAATTTCGATTGGTTCCTTTAAAAAGCGTCACATGAAACGTGTTTTAGGCCACATTTATTAAAACTCACATGTTTGGCTAGGTGTATGAACATTCTCCATTCCTTGTCTACACCATGGTGCTGTCCAGAATATTCTTGATTGCACTATTGAT
This sequence comes from Hermodice carunculata, assembly GCA_964020975.1. Lineage (NCBI taxonomy): Eukaryota > Metazoa > Annelida > Polychaeta > Eunicida > Amphinomidae > Hermodice > Hermodice carunculata. The sequence goes on from OZ026612.1 coordinate 141,642,167, forward strand.
ATGGCAGGTGTACACGCTTGAGATTCTGTTTGTGGCATTGTGCAAGAATATTTCCATCTATTTCCTACAGTTTTAAAATCATATCCAAATTGTATTTTAGTTCAATTGCATATATATCCTATATGCGTCTGATAATGTATGTACCCAATTCTTGCCGTTTACAATGTAAAGGTATGTACATGTACTTATTTGTCCTTTTTTTGGTCTGGAGGACCGTTTGAAAGTCAACCCCTCGTGTTAAACCCTCCTTTAAAAATAGGGCGTTTTCTCCCTTGGTTATTAAATTCTGCTGTAGTAAAAACAAAATGAAGCAACAAAACACAAAGAAAAATAAAACAAAAACACAAAAGTTATAGACGATCAAATGCATAAAGTATGCAATTAGGAAAAATAATGTGTCACAGACAATGCTTTTTGACAATCGGCAGTCCATGTAAATGTGCCATATCTTAAACCTTATGGACTCTTGCACTGATCTTCGCCAGCCGTGGTTTAAGTGCAAGGCCATCGGAACAATGTGCCTGAAAATGCATTTACTGTCAGAACTGTACAGATTTTAATCTGTGCCCAATGCACAAAGTGTTGTTAAATCGATAGTTATTTGACATGCTTGCTACAAGTCGTGGGAATATCTGATGTCTGTGACGGTGTGAAGTCTGCTGTACGGTATTACCGGGACGTATCTATGCACGGCGCTTAGCAGTGAAATTCCTAGATGATCTGTTCACACGCAGACTCTGTAATCTACGCTACCGGTATCTAGAACTGGCACGTTGATCTGGCAAAATGTGTTATACAGTGTAGGCCTCACAGTAACAATGTCACAGGAGAACGCTAGGTATAATGGGTCCTTCATGTTATGAAAAGATGATCTAGGCTCACCTAAAACAGGACGATAATGTGGGACAGAAGCAAGAAAGTAAATATATATATATATATATATATATATATATATATATATATATATATATATATATATATATATATATATATATATATATAAAACATTAAAAAAAATCGAGAAATAATAACGCGGTCACTTCATGTTAGTATCCCCGTGTTAAGTGTAGCGGGTAATACAGCCAAGTAAGCCTAAGCTTATATTATACGTAAACCAAATGGCATACAGCTGTTTAAATTGGCTCATACAATAAATATGAAGACAAGTGGGAACTGAATACATTGCTTGATTTGGTTATCGCATCTGATAGACACTTTAATACTATCGCTGGACAAGAAGCGTAACCATGACGCGAATATGTGAAGATTATCGTTTGGTATCACACTTAGCCCCTATATCAATCTGATCGAACCTGTTGCTGCAAAGAACACACAGACATCACATTCCTGATAACAATAAGTATAAGAAGTTGCAGCCTGCATAGGAGCTTGGCCATATTACTGAAACAGGGCTGCCTGGAGTCCAAAATGATTTTTTGGTGTGGCGCATGCGCCCCGTGGCGGTGAATTGTTCTTCTGGAGTTCTGCATGCGACACTATCAATGTCTTCACCCTGCTGAATACATTCAAGCAAAACCTGGTTGTCAATGAATGGCTCCGCTTACTTTACCGTGCTCCTTATAAAACTGCACGTTTATAGCTGTGCTCCAAATAAAACAGCAAAATATTATTTTTCACTTTCACACCTGTATAGCTGTGCTCCGAATAAACCTTGAGTCTTGACCGTATTGGTTTCCTCTCGCACTTTTATTGCTGTACCCGTAATTAAAACTGCAAGGTATTGTTTTACTTTCATACTTTTATAGACTCAGACTCAGACAGACTCAGACATAGTTTTATTTGACTGATTACAAAATCATATAGACAGATAATACCAATACAAAATTGTAAACAAATATATGACTTACATATAGGAAACGGAAGAAGGTATTTCAACACAAAAAGTCAGGATGAACCCCGCTAAGGATATTCAATCCGCTATCGCGGGGACCACCTTTGGGTATGGTTACATGAAGTGTGAATATATTTATATAGTCGTTAACATTGTACAAAAACTGAAGTACAAATGAAAGTCAATCAAATATTAAACATAATATTTCACAAAGAAACTGAAGTTCAAAATGTAAGTCAATCAATTATAATTACAGACAAAACAATTTGCTATGGTGCAGATTTCAGAGTACTTATTGATAAGGAAATTTTTTATATAATTGGAGAAACCATAGTATGAATGGGTTGTGACTTTTTCTTTAATATTTGGTGGCAAATCTTTTAGAATTTCAGGGATGTAATAACGAATACAGTTCTTGGTGGAGGCTTTTGAAGGGAGGGGATGACGAGGAATGTGTCGATGTCGGGTGTTATGCGTATGGGTAATCGGTAAGGGAGCAAACATATTATCAAAGTATCTAGGCAACTGAATTTGGTTATATCTATGGTAGAATTTCAGTGCTTTTAGATATAATAGATCCTGGACCTTTAGCAAGTTAAATTGTTTAAAAATGGGTTCCGTATGTGCATAGTAGGTTGAAGAACTTACAAGGCGGATTGCTTTCTTTTGTAATGTTACAACTCGATCACATGAATGGCCCCAAGCAAGAATAGAATAGTTAAGGTGTGGCAGGAACAAAGAGTTATAAATGAGCAAGAGACCTGAAGTGGGTAAATAATTGTGAAGTCTTTTTAGCGTACCTATTATACGAGAGAGTTTACTTGATATTTTATTAATATGGGCTTTCCAGTTAAGATTTTCGTGTATCACGAGTCCCAGGAAGTCAAATTCGGTTGTTCTTTCTATGGGAATGTTATTAATTGATAAATTAATGTTTAAATTAAGCTTACGTTGTGGAAAATGGAAGATCATGAATCTAGTTTTGGAAACATTTAAGGATAGTTTATTTGCTACAAGCCAGCTGTGTACTTTATCTAGCTCGAAATTAATATTTGCTGAGAGATTTTCATTATTAGATCCACTGTTGAAATGAAAGGAGCATAGAGAGTTTATGAGGGTTGTGTCATCGGCATAGAGAATAGCAGTAAATTTTGAGGAGGCCAGATAAATATCATTTATATATATAATGAAAAGAAGGGGACCTAAAATGGAACCCTGTGGTACGCCTGTAGCAATAGGTAATGATTCAGATTGCACACCATCGTACTCGACAAATTGAAGTCTATTAGTCAAGTAACTTTTAAACCAATTTAAAGCAGTGCCACGTATTCCATAGTAGTTTAATTTATGAAGGAGAGTGCCATGATCCAAGGTATCAAATGCCTTTGACAGGTCAAGATAGATGCTTATGGGTATTTTTCCCGAATCTAGAAGTTGGTAGGTTCTGTCTATGAATTCAAGTGCGGCTGTTTCTGTAGAGTGTAACTGTTTGAAACCATGTTGACTGTTATAAAACAAATTGTTTAAAGTGAAAAAATCATATAATTGACGATAGACAGCTTTTTCAAAGACTTTTGAGAGCGCGGGAAGGAGTGAGATTGGTCTATAATTATCAAAACTGGCATTATCCCCTTTTTTATACACAGGTATCACTTTTGCTAACTTTAACTTATCAGGGAAAATGCCAGTGACTAACGACTGGTTAATGATTAGCGTCAGAGGTTGAACTAGAGTATTATTAATGCCTTTGAGAAGTTTCATAGATAATAAATCGTGGCCAGAGCTCGTTTTAGGCTTCAACTTATTGAAAATCGTTTGAACATCATTACAAGATACTGGAGAAAAGAGAAACACGTTGTCATGTTGATTGGTAAGGTAAGTAGTAAAGGCTGGTACATTACTTGAATTTAGTTTAGAAGCTAGTTTGGGGCCAATTTCTGTAAAGAATTCATTGAAACGTTTGGCTATTTCACTTTTGTTTGACGTGTGTGTGCCATCCACTTTGAAAAACTGTGGGAAATCTTTTTTCTTTTTATTTATACTGAGAATGGACCTGATAGTATCCCATGTCTTCCTGGTGTCTTTTTTGAATTTATCGAATTGGTAATTGTAATAGTTTTGCTTACATTGACGAATAGTTTTATCCAGGATGCACTTGTAAGTCTTTATGTTCAGTTTGATAATTTGATATTGATATGATTCAGGATTATTACACTTTAATTCGCGATATAAGTTATCTTTATATTTTATGGATCGCAGAATACCATTCGTCACCCAAGGAGAGAATTTATGTTTATATTTGTTAAATTTTACGGTTTTGATAGGCAAATGCTTCTCCTTGGCATACTGTATGATGCCAACAAACTTATTATAATTTATATTTGGATTTGAATTTGGATCTTGGATGAAAGATTCCATTATATTAGTGTTATTTATTTCATTATAGAAATCCTGTATAGACTCAGCATCTTGCTTCTGAACTTGCACATATTTGGGAGGGCCTTGTGAATTTGTTTTCTGATTCAGGCAGACAAAGTAAGGAAGGTGATCCGATAAATTAGTAAAAATGATGCCGGAGCGGCATGACTTTGTAGCATGGGAGAAATTACAGAAAACATTATCAATTATTGTTGCACATTTCTCAGCAAAACGAGTTGGTAAGGTAATTTGGGGTCGAAAGTCGTTATTGAGCATTAAGTCTAGAAAATCCGAGTATTTTTCCCTTATATTTGTTTTTAGCATGTCAATATTGTAGTCACCTACAATCATTTTGTCGGACCGTTCATTGGATAGAGTTGATAATATAGGTACCATGTCATTAATGAAAGATTCAATATCCTCATTTCTGTCTCTTGGAGGTCGGTACACATTACACAAGGTGACTTTTTGTTTTAACCCATCACCAGTTATATCTATGAATTGGCCTTCCCACAACCTGTTAGGGGAATACAAGTCTCGAACAACAAACTGAAATTGTTTATGTAGATATATTAAGCAGCCTCCATGAGAGCTGCAGGTCGCGGGTAAATGAATAGATGTATAATTACTCAGATCAAATTGCGACATGTCACAATTCTCGCCATCAACCCAAGTTTCCTGGAGGCAAATGGAACTGAATTCAAAACGATTTTTGGATAATTCATCCAGTAAAATTTTAAGTTGGTCAAATTTACTGTTTAAACATTGAACATTTAGGCCTAAAACAGAAAAATTTTGAGAAAAGGGTGTAATGAAGTTTATTAGGTTACTGGTGTCAACATAGGGGCTGTCGGATGCAATAGATAATGCATTGTCCAAATCATCAACATTATGTAATAATTCATTTAGGTTATTTTTAGAGATGCCACCAAAATGTTTAAGTACATTATGGACCAAGACCTCGCAACCCATAGGATTTGAATATCAACAAGATTTCCAAGAAGCACCATATATAGCAAAGTCGGAAGTCTAAAGATGTAACCAATTCACTGAGCTGATATTTGTTAGAACCTGAAATTTGCACTTGAATAGAAAACAGTGCAACAGGGAATAAAGTTATGGCAGAGAGAAAGTGTAGACTTATACACATCTGCGCCACCATACAAAAATGGAAACAAAAGAAAAAGTACATGTAATATGTGGTAAAAGCGGGTTACCCCAATAGGAGAGGATGGTAACCAAAGCATACTAGATTTATGTGTTATAGCTGTGCTGCTAATGAAACCACACACTTGTGTTCTACTTCTACACTTTTATAGGTGTGCTCCTTATAAAACTGCATGCCTTTTTAATAGACACAAAGCTATATTAGGTGCGAAGATACTGCAATTTATTTTTCTTTGCTCTCTCTCTCTCTCTCTCTCTCTCTCTCTCTCTCTCTCTCTCTCTCTTGTTTGTTTGCTTTTTTGTTTTTATTTTTTATCAGGGCCACAATCGTAACAATGTTAACATATAACAACACTGCGCCATTTTCATTAGGGGCGAAGGAACAGGAAAGTACCACCCTATAGGTCCTGCACTGAGGTGCTTCACCCACTTGAAATTTTTCAAGGATCTAGTGCCGTCCCATGCTGTCTACATTGATCCAGGTTGCACCCCTAAATTGGCCACAGAGGGCAGCACAAAGGTATAGTCTAATGACCAGCGCTGTTGGACTTGGCTTGACCAGAGTGGTGAAATTTGTGGTAAGCTGAAATCTGTAACATGTATTTTTAATTCAGATTTTGCCATCATAAAATAGAGTGATTTGAATAATTAGTCTTAAGCATATTTTTTTTTCGGGGAGGGGGGTCGGAAAATTGAAAGTGATATTGGGTGTGGACAGGTGAAAATCCAACATGACTGCGTTCAGGTGGGGCAAAGTCAAAAGTTTGGTGTTCATCAAATGTGTTGATGCTTCCTATTTTGTAAGTCACACTTGAGCTAAATCGGTGAGCATAGTCTTCCTTAAAGTTAAAGCTTTTACTCTGAGATACACCAGGATGTGTTATGATGGCCGTCTATGGGAAATTTAATTTAGTGGTGCCACCTCCATCAGGCACTGTTGCGTGGCACAGCACTTCTGGTGGTGGCAATCTGGACTAGCGAGCATGCGCAATTCAGTTTCCTACTCTGGCATCCATTGAGGTGGACGTGCATTTGGAAGCTCCCCTTTTTGTGCCCTTTTAGGCATCTTACCTTCTCAATGTGTTGTGCGTGGTAGTTGAAAGGTGCTCGTTTATCTGGTCCTATCACTGATTGTGTTTTTGGTATGGATTCCGAGGTGGAAGTGAACATCCAGTGGGACACCAACCACCACAGGATCACATACTGGGACGACCATCCTGCATGCCACACTTGCATGAGGAAGAGCCATGTGAACAGCTCTGAGCAGAGTCCATGCAACATTTGTAGATGATGGACCCCTGTTCAGTGGCAGGAAGTCTGTCAGGGAGGCGTCAGATCTGTCAGATGGCGGCTCCAGCATGCAGAGGCATGCTGTGAGCATGTGGCTTCCAGGCCCAGCCCCAGGCCTTGACCAGTCAGGCTAGGCTTTGTGGCCAGGCCCAGACTGCATGGGGTGCCAGGCTTCCTGCAGGGTATATAGGAGGTAATGAAATCAGGTGTTCCCAAAGGAGGGTCCTCTGTGCTGCTTCGGTGGTTCATTCAGGTGCTTCCGTGGGCAGTATCCTTCCTACGCAGTGGGAAGCTTAAAGTGACTTCAGGTCAAGCAGGGGCAATACCTCTGGCATCATCACTCCCCAGAGTTACTCCTCCTGATTTTCCTCTCCCAGCCCCACCAGGGCAAGTTTTGGATGTGCAGGCAGAGGCCTCTATTTAAGTGTTGTTGGAGAAAATGGAGCAATGTTTGCTGAGTTTGGTGAATGTCTTGAAAGGCTGGAGCACTCCATTTCCTCTGGGGAACAGGTGGTTAATACATTTTTTTTCTGCTGCCCCTGTGATGCCTGGTCCTGCCATTGAGAGCAGTGCCGAGTAGTCAGCTGCGGCCTAAGTCCTCTGTGGCCAGCAAATTGAGCATGGTTTCTTCTGTTAGGCCCCCCATAGGCACATTGAATGGGTCCGGGCCTTCAGAGGCCCAAGCTGCCAACCAAATAGTAGTCCTTGGTGGGGAGAGCTCCAGTATTGGGGGGAAGGGGTGATGAGCCTCACAGCTGCTCTCTCTCAAACCTTCTTCATCTGGTCACAAGCGGTCATGATCTCACCACAAGAGGGAGAAATAGAAGAGGAAGAGGAGGTACCACCACGGTTCTTCCTCTCCTTCTCCTGAAGGCAAGGTGTGGTGTCAGGACAGGCTTTATGATGCTTCTCCTTCTAAGTCTAGGCCTAGGCCTAACTTAGACCCCTCATTTCTGGAGCACAGCATGGTGGGTAACAGAGTTGAGTTCCATTGAAGATGGTCTCTGCAACGTCGGTCTCCTTCCCAATGGAGGTCAATCACACTTCTGTTGGTGAGGTCGCCTTGTAGGGGACCCATGGTAGTGTGGTTGCAGGATGTTGTGCTTCAGTGCTAGCACCTACCCCTGCTGTGGCTATGGGTCTCCCTGTGATGGCGGGTGCCCTGTACAAACAGGAGGCAGTGACAGAGATTGCACCTCCAGTTAAGGTAGGGCCTACGCCTATTTGCCTTGTGCATTTCAGCCCGGCTGCTGTCACTGCCCTCCACTGGGGAGCTTCTTTCAGGCATTTTGCTTTTGGAAACTGGACAAGTATGGGACGAGTTACAGGTGCAGCGTGGCTCTGTGCGGCTACAGTGGCATTGGCATCTGAGGCGATGTTCTTATGGAGCTGCAGAGGGTCTCACAGGTGAGGACTGGGGAGGAGCACCTCAAGGATCTTCTCCTCAATGGTGGTGATGATCTGGGGGTTGGTGATACCACCAAGGAAATCCTGAAACTCGAATGCTCATATTTTCTGAGTGAGTATTCCGAAGCAGAAGAGGATAGGCATTGATTTTCCCAGTTGACTGGGGAGGGGAAGGCAGCAGAGCCCAGCCCTTTCTCACCACAGCCAAATGGGTTAAAGTTTCTCTGAAGTCTATGGCTTTGGACATGGTTGTGGCAGACCAGGGCAACCAGTCCTCCTCCAGCACAGAGAAGCCAGGCAACACTGTTCTGCACAAATGCCGCCTTCATGCGGGAGACTCTCCCTTTGGAGGTGGTAACGCAGCCTGCAGCAGCTCAGCCTAAGGCTGTGGCCATGTCGGCAGAAAGTGACACCCAAGTAGGAGGTGCCTTTCTTCAACTTTGCTGGAGGGAAGTTTACTGTACTTTCCTCTGAGCTGATGGGCTCAGGTGATGCTCTGGATGGTGTGTCCTCTGGGGAAGACCTAGCCCAGGGATGTATGCTGGTCAAGCTGAAGTCCAGGCTGGAGTTGTATTGGACTAACAAGTCCTTGTTTAACTTTGCTCTGGCAATGGTCGATGCTCCCTTGAAGAACCATGACTTCACAGAAGCATAGTCAGTCTTCCTGCCCCTCTCAAGCCTTTTGCACAGGATGTGCAGGTGATGACCATAGTCAACACCTTCCAAGGCTGTTCTGGATGTTTTGCTCTGCAAGGGGTCACGTGACAACCCGGCAGAGCCAGTAGCCACCAAGCAGTTGGTGGAGACCTGGCTAGGCCTTAAGGCCACACTGTGCACAACATCCTCAGTGGAGCCATCATGCTGGAGACCAACATGAAGTTGGTGCACCACAATGCGATCCTCTCTGAGGCTTCCCTGCTGACAACTGTAAGCAAAGATCCATATCAGCTGCCTCTGGATCCTGCGGATTTGGGACTGTTTGCCCGGGGAATGTTCCCCCTCCTGGAGAAGTTGGAAAATATGGTCAAGAGGAAGTGGCAGAGGTCTCTCCATGAGGCCTTATTGCAAAATGCAAAGTTGGCCAAGAAGCTGAGGAACTTCTGTCTGCATGCTGTGGCAACGTGTGGCCAGCAGAAGCTGCAGAGGTGGAGGAAGAAGCCTGCTAAGAAGGGTGATCTGCCTTCAAAGCCAGGCTCTTCTGGTCACAAGGGTGGCCAGATGTCAGCACAGCACCCCTAGGGGTGTGTGCGGGTTGTCTGACCCACCATTCAGCGACTCCTCTCCTCTTTCCTGTCAAGGATCAGTCAGTGGCTGCTACAGTCACCAGTGGGATTGCGTCTCCAATGATGCTTTCGTGAGACACATCGACCTTCAATGCTACTCAAACTACTAACGGCAATTCTTCTACCCTTTCAAGAGTCTCCTTCTCTTTCAATATGCCCCGAGAGGAGGCAGAAACTCTTGTACAAAGTCATGCAAAAGCTTTTGTGGTAAACAAGCCATTGAGCCAGTGTTGGACAATGGGTCCCCAAGCGTTTACAGCCATTTCTTTTTGGTGCCAAAAAGATATGGGGACAAAGACCGGTCATCGACTTGTGGCATCTAAACTCTTATCTTGTTGAAGGGCACTTTAAGATGGAGACCCCAGCTTCCTTCATGGTGGCAATGCGACAAGGCCACCTCTATCGACCTGAAAGATGCATACTGCCATGTCTCTGTGCCCAACAGGTCACAGAAATTTCTGAGTTTCCTAGTCAATGGCAAGGCTTTCCAGTTCCAAGCGCTGCCATTTGGCCTAGTGCTGGCACCACTGGTCTTCTTCACTCCTGTCATGAGCAAGGTGGCTGCTTTTGCGCACCAACAAGGTATTTGTTTGCACATTTCTTTGGATGATTGGCTCCTAAGGTCTCAGGACAATGACCTGCTGCTGAAGGACATGCAATTCTTCAGAGAACTAACTGTGTGCAATGCCGGGTCTGATCGTGAATCTTTAAAAGTCTAACCTGACTCCCTCGATGGAGTTTCCATTCTGGGGATTCAATTTTTGACAGTCCCTTTCATCTGTCTCCCATCAGAGGACAAATGGAAGAGACTCTTGCCTCTCTTAAAGCAGTTCAGGAGGGTGACAGATCTGGCATATTAACGGATGCACCTGATAAGTACACTGACACCCATAGACTCCCAGGTCCCACTGGGTAGGCTTCATTGTTGACTGATTCAGCTCAGAAATCACTAGGATCGAAAGAGGCGTCTCTTATCCAAGTGGATTGGAATTCAGCCATATGATTGGCTGGTTTTGAGTAGGTGATCTCACCATGTGAATGTGATGTGGGGACAGACAATAGTTCCTTTCAACGGCGAGGTGATAATGTTCACCGATGCCTCCCTTCAGGGCTGGGGAGCTCATCTGAACTCTGTGACAGCCTCAGTTGAATGGCCTCTGCAGTGCCCTTGTCCAGTTTCAGTCACACCTGGAGAAAAAACATGTCTTGGTGATGTGTGACAACCGCATGGCAGTGCCGCATATCAATAAACAGGGAGGTACCAGGTCAGAAAAGTTGTTCTCTTTGGCCAATTTGATCCTTCTCTGGTGCCCTCAGAATGGCATCACACTCCTCTGTCAGCACATTTTGGGTTGTCTGAGTGTCAAGGCTGACCTTCTGTCGTACCAATTGCAGGTGATTCAGACCAAGTGGTCTCTGAATCCCAGAGTGGTGGAAGCAATTTGGGCCCTTTGGGGTCGACATTGACCTCTACACCCCATGGGACAATCACAAGATTGACACCTTGGTGTCCCCATTTCCAGATGAGACAGCATGGGCGATGGACGCCATGTCGATCTCTTGGAGGGGAATGTGGGGGTATGCCTTTTATTTAATCCCTTTTTTTTTTTTTTTTTTTATTTAATCCCCCTCGTGCCAATAGTTCTTCGCAAGATTCAAAAGCAGTGTGAAGTCCTTCTTGTGGGCCCTTGGTAGCTCTAGAAGGAATGGTCCTTGGACCTGCTGGAGTTGAGTGTAGAACCTCCTCAGTCACTGCCTCTCCTTCCTCAACTGCTCAAGCAACCAAGATCCAATGGGTCCACTGCAATCCTCAGTTCATTAGGCTTCACATCTGGTGACAATCACCAAGGGCACTGCTTCAGCTAGCTTCTCTCAGGGAGTGGCTGAAAGAGTTGTATGGGGTAAACTTCGTCAGTCTTCTTGGAAGATCTATGATTCAGTGGGACAAATTTGCTTTTTGGTGTGCTCCTAACGATTTCTCGCTAGGGATACATCTATCCAGTAGATTGCTGATGGGAAGGATGTTTTTCAAAGACCTCATGTGGGATTTGTGTTTAAGACACAGTTGTCGCATGACCCCTCAACTGTCTTGACAGGTTTTGGGGTCAAGTCACTCTCAGCAAGAATGTCCAGGTCCGAGCCAGATTGGTCCTTTTGTCCCGTTAGAGCACTCCGGTTCTACATGAGTAGGACCAAACCTATAGAGCTGGGCAGAAACCTTTGTTTCTTCCTCTTACACTGATGGAGTCTGGGACTCTGTCTAACCATTTTGGGATGGATAAGGAAAATGACTTCCTTGGCCTAGCAGGTGGCTGGGATGGATGAGGAGCTGGCACATCTTCATTCTCTCTGAGCTCATGAAACTAGGGTGTTCTCAGCCTCCCGGCATGTGTTTTGCAACAGGCCAATAGAGGATATTATGGCTGCCCCTAGATTGTGTTCTGATGATACCTTTATGTCCTTCTACCTCAGAGACTTGGAAGAACTGGAGGCACAGTTGTTGGTGCTGAAGTGCTTCAAGTGCAGAGTTTTTTTGGTCTGGACTCTTCGGAGGTCTCACCCTCCTCCAGTCTGATGGTACATCAGCATAAGTGACCTATAGTGTTGTACCTTGTTCTTATTATAAAGTTTTTCAACATAAAACTATTAAGAAACAGTACTCACCACAGGTCACTAGAAGTCCCACCCAACCATCCCCACTGTTTGGTCCCTCCTCTCTAGTGTAGGAAACTGAATTGTGCATACTCACTAGTCTGCTTTGCCGCCACCAGGAGCGCTGTGCCATGCCCCAGTGCCTGGAGCATCAATGTAGAAGCATGATATGGCACTGGATCCATGGGAAATTTCAAGGGGGCTCTGGCAAAGTACCCAAGTACGTGGAAACCAGCATAAGCCACCTATGTTGAGTACTGTTTCTTAATAATAGTTTTATGTTAAAAAACTTCATATTAGGAGTGCAGTGATCTTAAGCATGTAGGGTAAAATTATATTGTGCAGTTTTATCAGGGGCACAGCTATGAGGGATGTGGGGGTAAAACCATAATAACATGTGCAGTTTTATTAAGGGTACCGTAATAAAATGGTGAAGGTGAAACAATGCTGTGTAAATTTATCAGAGGCACTGAAATAAAAGTGTGCAGGGAATAAAGGGGCACAGTTAAATAAGATCCCAGCAGCACATATCTATGTGTGAGTAGGTTAAGCTCTGATACAATACCTGAGCAGTTTCTACAAAAGATTGGTTGTGATGTGTACTGGTGTGTACTTCAATAATTATTCACTCTGCTGGAAAGCTATGAAGGCACGTGAGCTACACAGTGTAGATACACAGATACACATTATAGCTGTGACAGCAGACATGCAGCGTAGTTGTGAGGCCAGGCATACAGTTTCAACGTGAGACCAGACACAAAGTGTAGATGTGAGACCAAACACACAGTATACATGCGAGACCAGACACACAGTGTAGATGTGATAGATAGAGACAAGGCCAGACACACAGTATAGATGCGACACCCGATACACAGTACAGATGAGATGAGATACACACTGTAGACGTGAGACCTGATACAGTAAGGTGTTAGACCAGATACAGTTTAGATGTGACACCCCACACACATTATACGTGCTACCTCAAGTTATGTGAAAGGTATGATGTCAACACTAATTCTGAAAACAAAATTATCAAGCACTTTGAGGTTGTCTGTAATTGTTATCATTTTTACTTATTGATAAAACATTTATAACTTTTTAAACACCCCCCTCCTCCCCCCCTCCCCCCCCCCCCCTGCCTCCAAGCATCATTTTACAAATGCCATGTACACCATGCAATCCGGGATTCTAAGTGATCCAGAATTCATATGGGATACTATCTAGAGGCATAAAATGATGAAAACGCATGCAAGGGTCATGTCAAAGCACTCTTTACTTATTATGCTATGCTGAATTTGGATGTGCATTATTAAATGAGATGCCTGTCACTAGAATTCATGAATTCTCCAATATTATTTTGTATGTGTGTTAGACACAGACAAGTGTTTTGATCCTGTGTTGCATGATGGCCCAATGTTTAGGCTTATTGACAGTCTGCCCGCCCCTCCCCCCCCCCCCCCCCCCCCGAGGAACTGGCTCTTCTTATACAGATGGTATTTTAGCTTAACTCATTTCATACCAGTCCCTGATATTTCCATATATTTACCTCGATTTAAGACAACAATTGGATATTTAAATTCTTCATGAAAAGAGCTTTTGTTCAAGCACCAACATGCCTATAGTCTTAAGTCAGTGGTTCTGGCACTACCTGGCAAGTCATGCTGCAGCTGCCGCATGGGCAGCTGCAGCATGACTTGCCAGGCAGTGCCAGAACCACTGACCAAGGTCTGTCACCATAGTATGGAAATGGTGTGGTCAATGGAATGGGACTTTTAGTTACCTGTTTAAGGTATGGAGAGGAGTGAGACAGGGAAGTGTACTCTCACCCTCTCTCTTTAATATTTTTGTGGCTGGAATAAACTTATCTTAATATATTTATTAAAGATATACTGAATCTTGCATGTGAAGAGAATAGTGGTGTCCCTGTTGGGCATGATAAGATTAACACTTTTGCTTGCCCAGATGACGTTACCCTAGTAAACTTGACAGTAAATAACAAGCCTTCAAGCTTCAATAAATATCTGTGAATTGTATGAAGTTTAACTTTAACATAGAGAAATCTAAATGTCCCATTATCGGTAATCATTTAATAAATAAACTTCATCGTCATTGTTTTCATGAGCGTGTGAGGAAAACTTTATGGCTGGCATTTTGGATGAAGCGCAATAGCGCTTCATCCCAAAAATACCAGCCATAAAGTTTTGAAGTTTGTTTATTATATTTACATTTTTTCCTATTTTTTTCGATTTTTGATAATAATTACAAGTGATGCACGATCGCCAAAGAACGTTTTTTCCACATAAATTGCCTTGGTTTATGGGGGGTGTGATCAATAGAAAGGTAAGCGCTAACCACGCCCCCGTTACCTGGCAACCAGTCTATCCCAAAAGCAACAAACAGGAAAGAAAAATAGTCCCTTTGTAAATGTTCATTTATTTGAACAGATAGCTTTACAAAATACAAGATTCGTTCACATTAGGGAAAAAGTATACAAGTAAGTTATTTTTTGGGATAAAATACCCAGAATAGCACAATGAATACAAGATTAACACCATATTACTGAAAAGTAATGCCCAATGTACTGGCGTATAAAATTGTGAAGGGGCTGCATAGCTGGCGCGTGCAGACTCGCGTGTAGACGATGTCTTCATGAGATGGTGAGGAAAACAACAGTTCCTATTCTTTCAATGTTAAACAATAAAGGGAATGTAAATATAACTATATATCATATCTGAAATGGTCTCTAGGTGATACAGTCTTAGAGATGATTAACTCCGTTGATGTGCTTGGTGTTAAATTCTGCTGAGCTAATTCTCCTAAAGAACACGCGGATGTACGACCGAGTGCATGTTGCAAAAGCAGCTAGGGTCTCAGCAATTCAGAATTATCCTATCCTGGCCAAGCTACAAATGTTACACCATATTTGTGGAATGCCGTGCATGTCCCTGTTCTCACACATGGGTGTAATACTTTTAGTTTAATGGAGTCTGTAATAAAGTAGATGGAATCCCATCAGGGGACAGTGGTTAAACAACTTTTAGGCATAGGAAAGTGTTTGCATCACAGTAATCTCTTGGCTACATTATGTATTCCTACTATTAAAAGTATCATTGATAGAAATGTGCTATCATTGTACCAACATACTTTCAAAGTCCAATCTCCTTTAAAAAATGTTCTTTGCCATCAAATTTCCCTATACATTATACAGGGACACCTAGACAAGGGCAGTCTGACTGACAGGAATGTTCACCTTGGGGCTTCACCGATTAGTCTGGCTTTAACACTTAACAGTCATCAGGAGATGCACAAGGTACATGAACATTGATACTCTTAGATATCTTGCTGCCCATGAGAATTTTTTGAAAGCCAGGTCGGACGAGCATATTCTCACTGTCCTGCTGACGCGTGCTGTTTTGGCATGTGTTCTGGGCTGCCTGGCTTATTCTTCGCTGTACATTTACATGAAGTGCATGCCCGGCTGCCCGGGATGCTTTTGCATCTCTTGGGCCCGTGCTGGTGGGATGATGGGGACAAGTCTTATTTTAATTCATGGTCATAATGATATCTTTAATTTGAATGGCATCTTCTCAGTCCTGATATGGAATATTAATTCTTAATATTGTACCTGCTGTTTATGTCATTATATTGCTTAATTTGGTGCCATTTTATTATTTGTCATGTACAAATATAAATTAGTAATGATCAAAAATCAATATGTACTCCCCCCCCCCCCCAATTTTTTGTTCATGAGTGACAATAATTATGGAAACCCCCTCAGTTTTACGTCAGTCATTCACTTGGATGGCAATGCATAAAATTCCTATCTGCAATAAAACAAGATAGTGAACATCATACAAAGATTCATTCTGATTGAGAGCTATCCACCAGGAGCAGTGATATAGGGACACAGAATTCCAACCTGCAATAAATGGAAGATAATGAACAACACATAAAGATTTAGTTTGATTGTCAAAGGCACTTGAGGAAGCTGTCCACCAGGTGGCAGTGCTGGCACAGTGGGCCTACAACTTTGTTGACGTATATTTCCACAGGAATTTCAGTCATTTCTATGAAATAATATGATGCTTATGAATCTGTTTTCCAATGACACATGTAATAAGCAGCAACATGATGATTGTTTTGGATACTGAAGAAGACAGAGATAACTAAATATTGGCTCCCAACTTGGCCAATATCTAGGTCATCCCCATTGCTAGTGTCCACAAGAATCCTCCTGTAACCAATTAGCATGAAATACCAATAGACCAATGTTCTGCATTTGAGGGCTTTATTAACATCATAGTACATGATCGCTGTTGTATAAGTTGTTGTTTTCTTCTGCAAACACTTTTTATATAAAATGATACATGTATATTTCCTGTTACATACATTCCTGTACTGTTATTGTAACTGCACCATTAACATGGACCCAATTTAAATTTGATGGACCCACATGCAAAGAAATATACCTTGTGCGTGGATAATATACCACAGACAGTGAAACAGTCAATCCTTACCCAGTAACACTTTATGGAACATTTCTAGTGACTTTCTCGGTAATTTTCAGAAACATGATCTGAGCTGACCTTGTTCAATTCAAAGGGCTTTGGCCTCTATCAGCCAAAGGAATCACCAAAATATATATATCTACTTTGGCCACGTGAATGTCTTGAGCATAGCACATCCTTTCAAAATACCTCTAATATAAAAATAATTTCATCATTGAAAACTATTTTGACTGACTGATGCTGGTCATGATCTAATATGTGATCTATCTACATCAATTATGGTGGTTATTGCCACACCCTTTGAACCTTGCAATACATTCTGTAACCCTTTGCAGCCTGCATTACAATCTGTAGCCTAAACAGCCAGCACAGCATTCTATAACCCTTGGCAGCCTGCATTACAGTCTATAACCCTTGGCAGCCTGCAGTACAGTCAATAACCCTTTGCAGCCTGCATTACAGTCTATAACCCTTGGCAGCCTGCATTACAGTCTACAACCCTTGGCAGCCTGCATTACAGTCTATAACCCTTGGCTGCCTGTATTACAGTCTATAACCCCTGGCAGCCTGCATTACAGTATATGACCCTTGGCAGCCTGCATTGCAATCTGCAGCCATTTGTAGTGTGCATTACATACTGTAAATCTTTGTGTTTAGCATTAAATTCTGTAACCCTTTGCAGTCTAAATTATATTCTGTAACCCTTTGTTGTCAGCACATATTGTAACTCTCTGTTGTTAGCATGTTGTATCCCTTTAAGGTGGAAGCTGTGAAGCTAGTGCGCAATGAGACTGGCAACTTTGGATCGATATTACCCATTTAATTTTTTCACAAGTACATTAAACCTATATATTTTCTGATTACTACATATCCATAGATTTGTATCCAAAGGTTTTTTTTGCAGGATTGTAAATTTGTAAGATTTTATAGCATTCTTTCTGACTTGGTAGGATTTTCACATTTTTCACGCATAAGTCGCACAAAATTGTTTTTTTCAATTTGAAATCAGGAGAAATTGAAAATATATATCCATGTCCAGGATCGAATTCAATGGTTAGTCCTGAAATAGCGTAAATAAAAAGTTATAAAATTTTCAGGTTAGTCCTGACAGGTTGTTCATTTTCTTTCCATAAATTGCTCTAAAAGTCACGGAAGGGGTTGTCTGGAAAAAAAATCCTGGAAACCGTTCCTGGATAATATATTTTGCTTTTGATGCCCACTGAGTTTAATGCGATAGGGCAATTCGTTTGTTTGTGAGGCGAGATACAAATTACATAGGTTGGGCAAAAAAACAGTTCCGAGAAAATCGCATTGAAAGAAAATGTTGCGAATTCTTGTGCATTTATGTCTGTAATACGTCACATACTCGTTCCTTCTGTATTGTGTTTTTGTTATTGTGTGAAATAAACTTGCAGCTTTACTTCTGTGATGTTGTCATTCCAAAAAAGTGTTTTTTGTGGCTCAAAACTTGGGTTTTTTGAACTTCGGAACATCAAACGTAACCACACTTGGCTTGTTTGTGTGTGGATTCACACGGGGCTTTCCATATTTGGGGCCCAATAAGCGGATTATGCTAATGACACCACCCGTGACCAACCTTGACATTGGCAACGGTTGTTTCAATATGGCGGCAAGCATGTGTGGTGTGTGTTTTGACAGTGCTGTTCGTTACTCGCATGATGGCATCTGCTCACTCACTTCTCAACACCTAGGATCAAAGAATACCACGCCTTTATTAGCAAGATGGTTGAGGGTCTTGCCATGCAGTTCTTTGGAAACCTACAAGGGAGTACAGCCACCAACGAAACACAAGACCGTGCTAAAAAAGTCGAGAGAGACGGATAAAAGAACAACAGGATGCCCCGATCAGGAGTACGGAAGAAACAGTGGTCAGCAGAAGACAGGCAGCGTATACTGAAGCAGGACACGGACACATCCAAACTGAACAAGAATGGACCTTCGATTAACGTCCAAGTTGAAGGTGCGATCGAGAATATGAGCATGATTAGGGGAACCTGTGCGACTGGACGAAAATTCTCCGTTGACCTAGAACCACGCCAAGAAGTAACCTCAGCCGATTCGGAATTCACTCCTTCAGACAGCGAAGACGAGGATAAATATGCAGCCGTGACAAGGAATTCAGATGGGGAGGATACCGAGCCCGAGTGTGATATGGAAGTGGGATCACCAAGCGGTAACCGCATTGTGGATGTTCGCATGTTACAAGGCCTACTGGACAGTGTCGCGGTGTGTAAACATTGTTGTGTAGGGAGACTGACTTTGCTAGAAGATCCATCCAGGCGCCGTGGATGGGCCTCCCGGTTAGCTTTGAAATGCACCAACTCTGATTGTGTTGTCAGTGAAGAGTGGACATGGACCAGTAAAGCTACTGATTCAGGAGCCAGGGAAGTAAACAAGCTCAGTGTGTTGGCAATGCGAAGCATAGGCAAGGGCAGGGGAGGGGCAGCTACGTTTGCCAGTCACATGAATTTACCGGCACCTGTGTGGAAAAATACCTGGCGAGCACACACAATAAAGTGGGGTGATGCAGCCGATGACGGAGTGAGAAAAGATTTTCACAGGTAAGAAATCTCTATTCAGATCAAATGAAATTTGGAAAAACAAAAACAAAAAAACCCAAAACAAAACAAAAAATAATCCAGGCCATGTTTAATTTTTTTCTATCAGACACAAATTTTACATGCGCAATATCTTTGTCATAACAGGGTTTCCGCCAGAGGGTAAAACAGGTAAAATAGTATACCCTAAAAAATTTCAAGGGTACTTTTGCTTACCCTCTAATTTTGGTAAAAAGATGCAATTTTAGCATATATTATCCCAAAATACCCCATAAATCTTCATTGTCAGACTTTTCACTTTGAAATTTGGGTAATTGAGTACCCTAAAATTTAACTCTGGCAGAAACCCTGCATAATGTCATACAAAATTGAACTACTTTATATCTTGGCAGGAATCTGCATACCAGGAAACATTCTGGTAGGCCTAGTTGTACCAGGCATAATAATATCAAGATTGTTCATGTTGAACCATGTATACATACACGTGTTTATCATTAAATTACAAACCCACATGCAATGCATTGCACCTGGTTCATGTTTTGGCTTGGGGGGAGGGGGGGGAGAAGAAAAAAAGCTTCTCTCCCTTATCATTTTGCAAAAAAATGTGTCTGGCTTAGAAAAAAATGGTAGATGCATGTTTGTTGCTAGCAGCATGTTTTTCATCTTCACAATGTGGTAAACAAGCAACAAAAACACAGAATATAATGAAAAAAATGTCAGTAAAATGAATAATATCTGGAATAGTGAAATATATCCCGAGTCTTTTTTTGAAGTCTTGTCTCTCATTCTAATTTCTATTACAAATATTCACACTTGTGGATGTATATCACAATGATTTCATTATATGTGTGTATCAGTCAGTCAGAGTTACTTATATAATACAGGATAATGTCAGCCTGATCAGGGAATCTTGTAGGACTGTAACACTAACATACTAGCAGCATTTTTCTTTATTTTACATTTATTTGTTGTTTATTTTTTAAATGTTGGCTAGCACATAGTTCATTTAATAGTTACAATCTTGATTATCTTCAGAGCTGTGCTGAATGTCAAGCGCCACAGGATCAAAGAAGGGCTCGTTGAAGGCATGGATCCCAAGATGGCCACTGAGATGAGAGATGAAGAGCTGGAGGGACTGCTAGTGGATGTCCCTGTCTCGCTAGATGGTTCATGGATACGCAGAGGGGCCGACAGCAAGCATGGTTTTGTTACAGGTATGGTCATCTTTGAATACAACAAACAAATTGGTAAAATTGGTAAAAACCAGTAGTAACCTTGGGTGAAGAGACATTCTACACTAAGAAAATCATGTATGGTATAGTGGGTTTGTACATATACTGACATCATTTTCATGTGTAAAGATTGAAATGCCAATATTCAAACAAGTAACTAAATTGCGGTATGAATCTTGAGAAATACATATGTCAATAAAATTGTGTTATTGCAGGCCTCCTGCTCAGCCACTACAGCCAGCTGTCATTGAGATAATGGAGCCTCTCTTTCGTAACCTGGCAGACAAGGAACTCCTTAGTCATTGTACACAGGCAGTGACACAGAACGCCAATGAGGCTCTGCACAATGTTGTGTGGACTCTCGTTCCAAAGACCAGTTATCATTCTCCGGAACAAGTTCAACTTGGCATTGATGTGGGAATTATGTGGTACAACAGGGGGAGGCTGGCGACTGCATTATTCCTCCTTGGCAAAGAAGGCATCAAGCTGAAGGGCGAGGCTGTCAAGTCTTTGAAGTGGTTTGATCACATGCGACTGGACCTTTGCGCATACAAGAGTACCCAATCTGCAAAGGAGAGGCGCAAGGAGCAAAGACAGAATAGATCAGCCCAACTTGACGCTTTTAAGAAGAGCGAGGGACCCATGTACAAGTCTGGCAAATTCCACAGTAATGCCAGCTCATCAGTGTGCAAGCGTGCCCCGCCAAAGTGCCGTTCATGTGGTCAGCCTATGAAAGGACATCTCAAGAGTCTGTGTCAGCAGAGCAAGTGAAGCACTCCTGATATATGTAGGATGTGTTTTGTGCTTTAGTGTTGTGCCAAACGAAAGAGGGACTGTTTTATTTTGAAGTGAGATGTGAAATTTGTCATCGTAGAATGTGCATATATTGATAGTAATAATCACATGTTTATGGTGCTGTGAATTGTGGTGACAGATGACACACCTACAGTCATGTAACATTCTTGTGGCACTTGGAGATTTTTTGTGCTGTTAATTGTGCTGAAAAAGGAGCAGCAGTGGCTAAGTCTTTTTACCCATGCTGGACAAAGGACTGTCTATACATAACAACTTGCCAGGCCTGATGAAATTGTGTTCCATGTATATATCACTTTGTGTTTGTAAATAGGTCTAAATAAAATGCATCTTTGTAGTTTTTGTTGATATTCTTTCATCTATAGAAAGCCAGTGTTGTAATGTTTCAATATTTCATCATCACAAAATGTGATTCAAAACTTCAAATTTTGTCATTCTGGTGGTCTCAATTTTGCCTCATAAGCTGCACAGACCCTGTGGTCTGCTTTGAATATGAAGGCAAGAATTCAAAAGGTAATCATTTTTTTTTTTAACAGTAGACAACACATGACAGGGATAATATATCATCACTCCCTATTTTTATTTAGTGGCCAAATTTGCTCATATGAAAGAAGGTGTGTTCAGCAGGCAAATAAAAATTTTGCTAAATATTACATTACACCTGGAGTTGTAATCCTTTCATTTAAATTAAATTTTGTTTCAAAAAATGGTGGGTGGGTGGGAAATATGTGTACACAATTGTTCTTTTGTATCTTAATTTATGTAGAGAAAATTGAAATACTCTTTCTGGTTCTGGTGCAGTGGTTCCTGTGTTCATCCTGCCATTCACTTGTTCCAAGTTCGCCAATTGCATTTCCAATGATGGCCCTGTCAGCTCAACAATTTTCACATTTTTTATATTATTGAAGTAAACCTGTCTTTGCCTGAGGAGGCAAGAACTGCTGGCAAATGTTCCTGGATCACTTGCGCTGCAGCCTTCTAATTTAGTTTTTTTTTTTTTTAACTTTCATTCAAGAGAACAATAGTAACACACAGATTGAAAATGGACAATATTTCAAAAAAGGCCGCAATTGGGTGTCATTCAAGCTACAATTGCATGTGCATGCACAAAGTACAAAATACTTCCCTATGCTTATTTGTTACACAATTCTCATAGACAGAAAATAAAATGAATGCTGAGTGTGCCATTCCATTATGGCGTAGAAAATATCAAAGACACCTGTAAGTAATTTAGAAAATGGCTAACAAAACAGGCTGATTACATCTAAAGAGGACAAATTAGTCAGAACAATGGTAGTGATTAGTCTGAGTTTGCCCAATCTTCTCTCCATGGCTAATAGCTTCCTGTTCCCCATGAGTGACTCTTGCCAGTAGGTCCCTTGGTTTCCAGGGGCCCTAGACTAATGACTGTGCAAACAATGACATGGTTCATTATCATACCCATTCAAACAAAGCCATGTGGTCCGGAGTGCTGATAGTCTTCTGTGTAAACAAAAGTTTTGAGCTCAAATTTCTTGTATAAAGTTTATGTTCACCCGTCTGAGTTTTTGGGAGCATCTAGTTTAAGTATCAAACTATCCAAAAATATGAAAAAGTGATTAGACGTTAATTGCCAGTCTCACTGGGCACTAGCTTCACAGCTGCCACCTTAAGGTCAGCATTGAATTCTGTAATCCTCTACAGCATTACATCATGTAATCCTTTACAGCCAGCATTACATTATGTAATCCTTTACAGTCAGCATTACATTATGTAATCCTTTACAGCCAGCATTACATTACGTAATCCTTTACAGCCAGCATTACATTATGTAATCCTTTACAGCCAGCATTACATTATGTAATCCTTTACAGCCAGCATTACATTACGTAATCCTTTACAGCCAGCATTACATTATGTAATCCTTTACAGCCAGCATTACATTATGTAATCCTTTACAGCCAGCATTACATTATGTAGCCCCTTGTACTTGCCATTACATGATGTAACCAGATGCTGTAAAATGTAAACTTCACACAGTGCTGTCTTCTGATGATAATCCAACCCAGGTACTCATCACTCGAATCTACTCCCTGCAGGCAGATGAATCTCCTCATCCGGTCCAACCAATACAGTTGCGTATCCACTTTCTCTCACCCTCAAATGGCCACATACAGTCTGTGGCCTTGCTGTAAAGGCAGAAAATTGGCCACAAAGCCTGAAACTTCACAGTGTGGTGGATATGTAAAACAGCTACCACAGCAGATGTGGCTACAAACAACAACTCATCTTTCCCTGCAAGTAGTTTGCAAATAATGTACTCTCACAGGTCCAAAAAGCTGGCACAATGTAGCAGGTACCACTGCTTAAGTGTGTCAATAGACAGATCTGAAGGACTCTACTTGACGAGTGCTGCACACAACTCCACCCTTGCTCCTCTACATGTGGCCAAAGTGGCACATGGCTATCATGACAGACTGGCACATGGTTACCATGACAGACTGGCACATGGCTACCATGACAGACTCGCACATGATTACCATGACAGACTCGCACATGGTTACCATGACAGACTGGCACATGGTTACCATGACAGACTGGCACATGGTTACCATGACAGACTGGCACATGGTGAGAGACTGGCACATGATTACCATGACAGACTGGCACAGGGGGACCATGACAGACTGGCACAGGGGGACCATGACAGACTGGCACATGATTATCATGACAGACTCGCACATGATTACCATGACAGACTCGCACATGATTACCATGACAGACTCGCACATGGTTACCATGACAGACTGGCTCATGGTTACCATGACAGACTGGCTCATGGTTACCATGACAGACTGGCTCATGGTTACCATGACAGACTGGCTCAGCATCAGGAACAATATTGTAGCCAAGTTGACTAACATTATCTAGATACTTTAGTAAAACCAGTTAATCAATCATTAGCCAAATATAAACTTGAACCTGCCTGTATTTTTCAATCAGTGTGCATAACCCAGAAAATGAACTTCTGATTTTAATCCAAATGAAACCCCATGAGTTTCCACTGCCAATTTGTCTAAAAAGGTTGTGTACCTTTAGCCAATTCTCACATGGGTTCATCTATGGCTAATAGTTAGTGCCAGCCCAGCTATGTCTGCCATTGTTCCAGTTTTTGGATATCTATGAAGCGTAATTTGTATATATAGACATTTCAATACAGTGCTCCCTCTTTATAACACTGGTGGTGGGGTCCACAGAGTAGACCGAGGGTTACACATATACAGTGCTCCCTCTTTATAACACTGGTGGTGGGGTCCACAGAGTAGACCAAGGGTTACACATATACAGTGCTCCCTCTTTATAACACTGGTGGTGGGGTCCACAGAGTAGACCGAGGGTTACACATATACAGTGCTTCCTCTTTATAACACTGGTGGTGGGGTCCATAGGGTTGACCATGTTACAGCAAAACCACCTTATAACAGAGGGATTCCTGACATGGAAATAGTAAGGAAAGTGCTTCTGGGGGAGCCAAGGTGCTGTAGGGTTAAATCACAATCCCCCTTGTACTGAGGGTGTTATAAAAAGGGAGCAGTCTGTGAACAGTTGGACCCGTCCTGTGACCTGTAACATATCGGGGGCCGTCCAATCATTTTGCTATCACATACAATGTTTTTGTTTATACATTGATGTTCTCATAACGTTATACATGCACGTATCTATGTATTTTTGAGTACATATGCTGTTCATTTCATAACATTATTAGCTGTTCCATCGAGGCCACTTGCCCCGTCTTATGGCTCATTATTAGCTGTTAACTTGATATTTATATTCCATGAATTTTAAAATCATGTCAAGTTTACTCAAGTTCATAAATATCAGCAACTTGCTGGGGTCCTGTCCACTTGTAGTTTTTCACTTTTCCTCCAATGTGCCCCATCTTTGTACATTGCTGTGGTGTCCTCCTGTCTTCAGCCCTTGACCTTTGCAAGTAAAATCTCATTTTTACGACATTCCTGAAAGTATAAAAATACATGAAATTTGAGTTGCGTGCACACACATATAAATCATTTGGAAAAACGTATTCAGCTCAAACTGCACGTCATGCCCTGGCTGTCACCAATGTACCTGTAACATGTGGGTCCTTCTCTGGTTGCTCAGGGAAGTACATGTATATGTGGTTCTGAATTGTCTTTGTCAAAGACAGAATTTGGCAGTTACGACAACAGATGTGAATGAAACGGTCTACAGATTGACTGGACAAGGTATGGATAAAACAGATATATTTAACTAACAAAAAAAAAAAAAAAAACCTTAAATTACCAAGAAGTACAATAAATAGACTGTGGCAGAATTAATTGATCAGCTTACAAGTTTTTTTATCAGAATGAAGTGGTGCTTTTATACAACCTGAACACACAGAGATGGGACCTGAAGCCAGCAACCTTCAAAAACCAAGCAGCTAGCTCAAAATGGGAAACATATCCATCAGGCCATGTCCCCATTCATTCCCGTTCCCCTTTCAACTAAGAACCAGTCAACAGCTGTCTCTGCCATGGGTCGGCCACTAAGTGCCCAACCTATGCCAGGGAAAGCTGTTGACCTGAGGCATGTGATCTTGATAAGTCTCATCTACAATTCTCAGTCAAACTGTTTTTCATCACTGATGAAATTAGTAAAAAAAACATTGAAGCAGATGACATTTGACCAAAGGCCAGTTTTAGCCAGTTTTATGGGGAAAGGTAATGTAAAGCTTTCAACAAGAGGACTGTGACAGTCCTATGCTCAGCTGGCCATGCATGCACAGACTGAAGTGGTACTATCAACTTCAGAATATCAAGGTCACCTTTGTTTAAAGACCATTATCACTATTTGTCATATCCGTCTTTAATCATACTGTTCAGGAGTCATTATTTAAATTGAAAGTGTTGGAATCTACTATTACCAAGATATATGCCAATATGTCAGTTTGACCTTTCAATGTCACTCATGGTAAAGATTATCAACATCAAAAGAAACCTTGTAACTACTTTTCTATTAAAGTTTAATAGTAACCATGGCTTTATGGTCCATCTTTACTGAGATATAAGCAACTATGTCCACTCATCTTTCAATTTCATTGAAGGTCAAAGTTAAAAATACCATAAAATCCCCAATAAGTACTGACATAACTTTCTTATTAGTGTTTATAAGTAACCGTGGGCCAAGTATCCAAAATTGCTCAGCTGGAAGCCATGATGTCAGATTTGCTGCCATTCCTGTGGTACACAAACAATGATAACATGTACATATCCCTTTCTTCACTTTCCTAAATTTGATAATTTGTTTTTGAAAAATCAGAAAATAACAGGACCACCATGTAGTGAACCTATTTGGTGGTGAACAAACCTAGGTACATCCCCACTAAGTTTAAAGAGGATCCAAATTCTTACAGATTGGAAGAAGTCAAGAAAAGCAAAACATGTACAAATATGTGTAAACAAAAAAATTATTAAATTGAATAAATAAAGAATCACAAAGAATTTGACAAATTAAGGTTTCGGATCCTTAGAAGTGTCCCTATACAATTTTAAAGAAATTGGTGACCTAATTTTGCAGATTAAAAAAAAAAATAACCACAGATGAAGCAAAAAAAAATCATAAAAAAAATATAAATCAGTGGAGCAAGACTATTGGAATATATTTTGTATAGACCATCCCAAGTGACATCCCTGCTAAGTTTAAAGTGAATCTAGCTGATGGTTTTTGAGAAGCTGAAAATGTAATTACAGTTTCAGAACAATCTGTGAGAAACTTTTGGTGAAGAAGAAAGCAGCAAAAACACAAAAATTCCTAAAAAATATCGCAAAAATTGTAGTGCCACCTGTTGAGCAAATTATGGTGAAAAAGTCCCCCAAAGTGTCCCTCTCCAGTTTTAAAGCTATTGGCAATGTGGTTTCAGGAATGATTTTATAATATAAGATTTAAAGAAAAAAATAAACGCATTTGTTTAAAAAAACTGAAAATCTTTGGAGCATGACCATTTGTGTGAATTTGGTTCAGACCAATCCAACATACATCCTAACCAGGTTTAAAAGGAACCTAGCTACCGGTTTTGGAAATGAAGTCAAAAATGTGAATTACTGTTGCAATCCCCATTGACTTGCATAACACACAAAAGTAATGTCCTAGTATCTGAACTGAAAAATTCATTAAAAATTGGGATCCAAAGTATCAACACCTAGCAAGCAAGCTACATATTCACCGAGTTTTATAACAATCTGATTGATGCTTTAAAAGTCAAAAATGGCAAAAACACACAATCATTTCTAAAAATATTAGGAAAAAAAAATAAGAACCCCAACCTTCTAAACAACTTATGGTCTGAAGGTCCCCAGAGGTATCTCAATGCATTTGAAGCAATTGGCCGGGCAGCTTTGGAGATTTTTCAAGATTTTTCCAAAATCTTAAAAATCACAAAAATTCAAACAAAAAACAAAACAAAACAAAAAAAAAAAACACACCACCACTGAAGCATGACTATTTGAACAAATTTGGCACAGACCCAAGGCACATCCCAACCAAGTTTGAAGTGAATCTGGTTGACAGTTTTGGAGAAGAATTACAAAAAGGGAATTGCAGATGGAGAGATAGACTGATGGACAAAAGGACAGATGGACAATGGGCAAATGACTATCCTATAAGCTTAGCTTATTGACATATTAGCAGAGCTTATAGGATTAGGCTCTCAACACCTGTAACCTGTGATCCCTTAACCTTTCTCTTCCTGAAATGATATCTTTTATATGCGATTCAGAATTACTTTTCTCCATTTCCCCACTCACCTCTTTAAAGTCTTTGACTGTCTTAAAGTAGAGTCGTTGTTTTTCTATGAGGTCTAGGTACTGGTCATTGAACTGGTCTCTCCTCATCTTCTCTTCCTGTTTCTTCCTCTCTACCTGTGTACCAAAGTGCCACAGAATCAAGTAGGAAACACACTACACAAGGACAAGCATTGCTACACATAGTCAAGTAGGAGAAAAAGTACACAAGGACATGCTTTGCTACATAGTCAAATAGGATAATGAGTAGACAAGGACATACGTTGTCACAGTCAAGTAGGAAAAACTACAAAAGGACAAGTGTTGTTACAGATAGTCAAGTAGAGGAAAAACAAGGACATGCATTGTTACATACAGTCAAGTAGGAGAAAAACAAGGACATGCATTGTTACATATAGTCAAGTTGGAGAAACAGGACACAAGGACCAGTGTTACATATGTACAAAGAGATTTGCCCGGTTTTCTCTCGTATAAGTAACTGCCAGGAATTGAGAATGTTATCAATTAAACCTTTTTTCTCAACATGAAAATCACCAGGTATATTACATCTATTCTCATGTGTTACACTGATGTTATTTTCATATTTTAGTTGCGCAACTTCAGCATGAAGGTGAGACATGTCTCAGTATAGCTATTTGTGACTGAGCCAGGGAGCTTAAATATATCACAGGAAAGACAGGTTTACGTTTCCATGTTGCTACATAGTCATAGTCTGGTATTTACTCATAGGCAATCCAGCCCTTGATGCTAAATGTTTCATGTGTCACTTACTTTGGTTTTGTTTTGTTTAACTCCTTCAACAATTTGTTCAAACTGCTTCAAGAACTGTTCCTTGTTGGCTGGCGAAGACATGGCCCTGAAAACACAATCATAATATGGAGAACTCAGCACAGCCCCTTCCATAGTGTGGGCATGTAAGCCCAGCAAAGCCCCTTCTATAGTGTGGACATGTAAGCCCATCAAAGCCCCTTCTATAGTGTGGACATGTAAGCCAATCAAAGCCCCTTCTATAGTGTGGACATGTAAGCCCATCAAAGCCCCATCTATAGTGTGGGCATGTAAGCCCATCAAAGCCCCTTATATAGTGTGGACATGTGAGCCAAACACAGCCCCTTCTATATTGTGGACATGTAAGCCCAGCACAGCCCCTTCTATAGTGTGGACATGTAAGCCCAGCACAGCCCCTTCTATAGTGTGGACATGTAAGCCCAGCACAGCCCCTTCTATAGTGTGGACATGTTAGCCCAGCACAGTCCCTTCTATAGTGTGGACATGTAAGCCCTGCACAGCCCCTTCTATATTTTGGACATGTAAGCCCAGCACAGCCCCTTCTACCGTGTGGACATGTAAGCCCTGCACAGTCCCTTCTATAGTGTGGACATGAAGCCCAGCACAGCCCCTTCTATAGTGTGGACATGTAAGCCCAGCATAGCCCCTTCTACAGTGTGGACATGTAAGCCCAGCACAGCCCCTTCTATATTGTGGACATGTAAGCCCAGCACAGCCCCTTCTACCGTGTGGACATGTAAGCCCAGCACAGCCCCTTCCATAGTGTGGACATGTAAGCCCAGCATAGCCCCTTCTATAGTGTGGACATGTAAGCCCAGCATAGCCCCTTCTATAGTGTGGACATGTAAGCCCAGCACAGCCCCTTCTATAGTGTGGACATGTAAGCCCAGCACAGCCCCTTCTATAGTGTGGACATGTAAGCCCAGCACAGCCCCTTCTATAGTGTGGACATGTAAGCCCAGCACAGCCCCTTCTATAGTGTGGGCATGTAAGCCCAGCACAGCCCCTTCTATAGTGTGGACATGTAAGCCCAGCACAGCCCCTTCTATAGTGTGGACATGTAAGCCCAGCACAGCCCCTTCTATAGTGTGGGCATGTAAGCCCAGCACAGCCCCTTCTATAGTGTGGGCATGTTAGCCCAGCAAAGCCTCTTGGCTTTGTCGATTAAAGTTTGCTCGGTCTCCCCCAGTGGGCTGGGGTCAAACACATTTTGAAGTTTGTGGCTGAAACTTGGTACATTGGTTTATTACAGACTGTCATAATCATGAACACCTGCTTCCTCTTGCATTGTCAAATGTACATGTATAATGTCACTCATTAGAAAAAAAAACTAGAAAACCCTGCTTTTCTCTGGTGCCAGTGTTGGCAGGTGAGACAAGCCTCTACAATGCTAATGTCAAGATGACTGCAGTTGTCTACCTTGGTACATGTACCTCCTGCATTCAAAGCTACACTCTGCAGAAAACAAAAGTGAGCAGTCATACTGATTTTACATTGGGCATATCTTGGTGGGTGGGTGTGCAAATTAGCATACCAACAATCTTTCCTCTCTCATAATCAGAGGTGTATCGCCAGTGACCCCCACAAGGAGACACGCTGACTGTCACTGATGTCTGATGTGCTTGCAGCAGGCCACTTAAACCCCATGTACACCTCAACACTGGATGCACTTCATGACCCTCTCTTTGTCTTATCCACGTCTTATCTCAACTCCAGGCCTTTCCAACTTTTTCTTATTCTGCACTGGACTGTAAACTTCGCTTTCATGGTTCCTTGGGGTCGGGTTACGCAACTCCATAATTATCAACGTAATATCATAATTATCTTTACATTTGCCATACAAGGTTCATGTCAAACCAATGGGACTGCTCACTTTTTTCCAGAGTATAAATAAATAATGCAAATTATGCCCATATCTGTGAACCACAAAAGTACTTAGGAGATCAATATGTTGATTTAATTGCAACAGGATAAAATATATATATATATATTTTTAAAAGAGAGTATTTGGTATTCATACATCAAATTTCTTCATTATCTAAATAATTATTCATTAAGACACTTACTGTTCAAATGTATCATGGATTGAGTTCAGCAAATTGACCTAAAAAGGAAAAACATTCATTTAACTAACTCTACTTTGACATGAATTTTGCAGGATCTTTTTGGTTCCTTTCCCTCTTTATAACTGTAACACTTTGTTGATAAATCCACATTGAAGGAGTTTGAAGTATTTGAAATGATTTTGAAGTTCTGAGTACATCATAAATGTTGATTACCATGTAGTTTTAAAGTGTCTGAAGTATTTATTGCAGATGTTTACTGAGTATCTTGATTGACCACAACCGAGCATTATAAGCCTCTTTGTTTCAACCCTCAAATTATCTGTTTAACAAAGATCATGTATTCTGTAATGAACTTCCATTTCAACGGTGAAGACTACCAGTGCCACCTAGTGTGTGGTATCATCAACGAACCTACCTCCTTGTTAAGGTACAGCTTGGTGTCATCCAGCGTGTTGTATAGTGTGTAGAACTGCTTCGTCTCCTTGTGTTTGGCTGCCACTGCATCATACAAAACCAGTCAGTGCTTGGATACATCTCACAGCACAGGTCTTTGATTTACATTTGAGTGAATTAATAATACAATGAATACCAGCACATATTAACATAGATATATGAACATCATGTTACCACAAACAAAAAGCCTGACAAGTGCTTCAGCCAGTTGACTCAGAAATGAGGCAGTCCTGACCTCGTAAAATGTGTAGTGAATCAGTCTTTGTTACATACTTAACAGTTTCTGATGCAAAATGGGTCTTGTCATTTCTGCATTTTACGGATGTGTTTAATCATGGTGTCTGATAACATTGCCAGGAAAGAAATACAGATAAAACATCATTCAGTTTCAAAAAAAAAAAAAAAAAATGTATCATTCAGTTTCATACTGATTCATGCTAGTTTTGTTTGAAGTCTAATCTAAGACCAGTTGGAAACCCCTGGTCCTCAATCCTATTAATCAGGCAGCAGATGAGTCAACTTCAATACAGTCTGACACTTCCTGTGGTGTTTCCACGGAACCAACATACCTTGGTTGTACAGCTCAACAAATCTTCGTTGATACTGACTGAGTTCTGCTCGAGTTGGCACCTCATCTATTTTGCGTTGTAGGCCAGAAATTTCCCGATTCTTTCTTGCCTGCAAGTACATGTACATATGTAGACAGACTCAATGCATCATTAGTCTTGACAGTACTATACAGATGGCCTCAATACACATTTTTCCTAATAGTACACCTGTATATCAACTTAATACACACTATTCTCCTACATGGTACACAAGTAGGGCACTCTGAAACACTATTCTCCTGAATAGTACAGAAGTATACTGAGCCAATCTATTAATACACATCCTTCTCCTACATAGCTCAGAAGTATACTGAGCCAATCTATTAATACACACCATTCTCCTACATAGTGCACAAGTGGGCAGACTCAATACACTATTCCCCTCTACTGTAACATTTCACTTCCCTGGGATTCCCCTGATTGCTGGAAGTGAAATCACTTGATGTGTATTTCCCATCTTAAACTCAAGTGAAGAATGTCTTACCAACAAAAGTCTGATTTTATGCAGTTTTTCCTTGTCTGCCTGGTACTGCTTCTCTATCAGCTTACTTCTCTCCTGCAACAAATAAAATACAAGACATTCTTGTCATCCAGTTGTGTGTCTTGAGAGGTTTAGGAAATATAATGTCCAGCCCTGATAGGCAGCCCATCAAACCACACATATCACATCATGTGGCAACAAATACTTATAGGCCTGCGGCAAATCTGAGAAAAGGGCCTTATTTAAGGAGTTTGGTCTACCCGTCTGCCTTATAGCTGTAACATTCCTCATTCTTTTGCAAATCTTCTGTAGATTTCAAATATGCTTGTTGTGGAGCTCTCATGTGGTCCAGTTTTATGGTATATGCAAATTAGGAAACCTATATAGTAGAGCATCTGAATTTTTCAAAAAAGGCTTATTTTCAGTTTACGTTCAACCAGAAAAATACCCAGCTGGATTTGGTATAAATCAAAAGATAAAAACCTGAAGTTTAAAGTTAGGTAAGGTGTACTATCAATTTCATGGTCAATTTGTTTTTATATTGGTTACCATGGCAACGAAATTAAGTTTTCATGAAATGAAGAGAGAAATACCTTATTAACCATGACTTTTTACGCATACAAGATACCACCTCACAACTTTACATCAACATACCTTCTATACAGGTGTTTCATAAGAAACCAGGTTGAAATAGTAAGTGTCAATAGTTGGTTGCCATGGCAACAGAATGTTTGTAAAAATCACTTAAATTTGCATGTAAACACTAGAATTTTTTTTATAGTTTTAAATATCGGGAATAATTTTCATAACATTTGATGTTAAATTGTAAAAAGATTCTTTCTGCACTAACAATGAGGTCAATTGAGTGAAGGAAGACTGTTCTGGGTAGCCTAGCAACGTTCTTGCAAATGTTTACATTACTCAAAATGAGCAGATCTTTGTGGATATTGCAAAAATTGGTCATATGGCCAGTGCTGCGCATTGCTGAGAAATGATACATACAAGTGATAATATTGCCGGAAAATCTGTCCTTAAACAAAAAAATTCTTACCTAAATTTGGTATTAATTGAAAGATAAGAACCCGTAATTAAAGGTTACGTAAAATGTACCATCGATTTAATGGGCAACATATGTTTTTATTGGTTGCCATGGTAACGACATTCTTTTTTTTTTTTTTTGGTAGTCCAGGGAAAAACACATTTTTAACTATTACGTAATGAAAATGCAAGGTACCACTTCACAACTTTACATCAGCATACCTACTATACAGGCATTTCCTAAGAAACCAGTTTGAGATTGTAAGTGTCAAAGTTGGTTGCCATGGCAACGGAATGTTACTGAAAATCACATAAATTTGCAATCAAACATAAGAAGCTTGTTTCTGGCATCAAACGTTAGGAATATTTTTTTTTCAAATGCGCTTTCTCCACTAAATTCGATGTAAATTGAGTCAAGTAGGAGTGTTTTATGGTCACCTGACAACGTTCCCCCAAATATCATGATTATTCAAAAGCAGATTTTTGTTGATATTGGACACACATTGTCAACCGTGTTGCAAACTGCTGAGCAATGATACATGTGATAATACTACCAGTAGATGTTTTTATAAACTTTTCCATATTTCCCTGCAGTAACTCCTGTCCTAAAGTAACATTATTATGTCTTTTTAACAATAAAATTAAACAATTTGTTCCAAATGTTGTGCCTTTGTCAAATATATTTTCATTTAACTCTAATTTAAGGTATCCATGACACTGAGCGCATACTTATCAAGCATATATATTACCTATCAAATCCAGCAAAAATATGGTAAAATTGTCAGAGCTCCCAAAGAACGTCCTTATCGCATGTCCACCTAATTAGCGCAATTTTGTCTGAATTATTTTGTGTCAATGTAAGAAACCATTTTAAATTCAACGCAATGTGCCTCCCTTTCTCCCTTCCCAGAAAATATTCAGACAATTAATATGGCAAAAAAGTCTCAACATTGCCACATTTAGTTGCACTTCTAGAACTTTTGTCACTGCCCATTGGCAGATGTCTCAAACCTACATGTGATAGGTAGAACTCTGTGTCTGTCTGCAATAGTTAAGAAGATATGGAGCTTTTAAAATTTTAATTGTCCCTAATTTGCATAATTTTAAACACCATGACTATTCCAAGTCAGGTGCTTAATTCCACCGGTAGGCGAGTCACCATGGCAAGTTTTGTGATTGTCGGAATAACAGTGTCCGAGAAAAACTCCAAATTTGGTCGTGAAGAAGAAAGAAGGAAAGAAAGAAAGGAAGAAAAGAGGACGGAAAGAAGGAAGAATGGAAGGAAGGAAGGAAAGTAAAAATAATTCTTTGAAAAACAAAATGTCTGGGTTTGCACCCAGACATAAAAAAGCCACTGACGCGTGTCCTATAGAACAAAGCTTGCTGGAGATCTATCCAAGGTACATCTGCAGCAGTGGCAAGTCTACAGTGGATCCAGTAAACTGTGTTTGGGAACATTACGTATACATGTATTCACAGCAGCCTATCACTGTACCAATGGCAATGTGCTCTCTCTTTTATAATCACGATTTTTTGTGAAAAATCCGGGGCCGCGAAGAAGCATCGCCTAGTCTCTTTGATGGACACCAAGTCAAAGTAAAACCCACCACCTTTGAATAGAGTTCAGTCAGTGATTTTAGAGAAGTCGGAAACAAAAAATGACTAGAAAAGATTTGCTTCACAGCAAATCTATCTGGGTACCTTCAAAATGAGAACAGTTTGAAATGCTACACTTTGCCATTGTTCAGCATAGTCTACATTTTGTGAATTATGCTAATTTACATAAATTAGAATGTTATAACTCTTTGTTTCTTGGTTCATTGGATGTGGCCATGTCAAAAAACTTACAAGGTAAAGTTTGAATGACACTACTATCTGTAATAGTTTTGATAGCTATTCAAAGACTTTCATTTTGTGTATTTGCCAATTTTGCATAAATTAAAATCCTACAACTGTGGTTTATGGTTCATAGGATGCAGCCTTGCCACATACCTTAAAAACTGAGGTCGGAATGGCACCTCTATGTATAATAGTTTTGAAGTTATTCAAGATTTAAATTTCTTGTATTCATCTTATTTGCATAAATTAAAATTGTACACTTTTGAATGATGGGTCATTGTATGCAGCTATGTCACAAACCCCAAAATTGAAGTTAATATAGCATCTCTATCTATGATAGTTTTGAAGCTATTCAACATTTAAAATTGTGCATATCCATCTAATTTGCATAAATTAAAAATCCTACAACTTTGGTTCATGGTTCATTGGATTTGGCTTTGCCCGAAACCCTTATATTGACCTTAGAATTTCATCTCTATCTATAATAGTTTTGGAGATATTCAACTTTTAAATTTTGAAATGCCCCTCATAAACATTAACTTAAATTCTACAATTTTCATTTACTGTCCATTATATAGGCATGTGTCACAAACCTAGATGTGCCCATGAAAATTTTGTGTTTATCTGCAAAAGTTTGAAAGATATGGAGCTTTAAAATTTTAGAAAGGCCCTAATTTGCATAATTTTAAACATGTCGATTATTCCAAATCATATAAGTCAACTTCCTTACTAGCTCCGTTACCATGCCAAGTTAAAACATTGTAGCTTGCACAGTGTCTGCGAAACGCTCCAGACAAATTATGTGGTGGAAATAAGCAAAAAGAATGAAAGAAAGGAGAAATTTTGAAAAAACATGTCTGGGATGACACACACACACACACACACACACACACACACACACACACACACACACACACACACACACACACACACACACACACACACACACACATATATACTTGTTCTTTATACTCAGTTGCCCACTCTGTGTAAGTAAAGACAAAATATTTTGAAAAACGAAGTGATTTGTAGTAACTGAACATTTAACAATATTGAAATTGGAAATGGCGATTTTGATCTTTTTGCATGTGCCAAAAAGACTTGCATAATGCAAATATATGCATATGGCATTAATCTACAGACACAGCTTTATTTGTAAGATAGTTTTGATGCCTCAAGGAACCTGAAAGGTACGGTTCTGTAATTTAAAATAATAAACCTATATTGAAGAAATCCATTCGATTTCATTAAGGTGGTGGTTTTGTTTTTCAGACATAGGTATCTATTTTTACTCATAGCATAAAACTGGACCACCTGAGAGCTCCACAACAGGCATTTTCTAAAAGTAGACAAAATTTTACATCAGGTAGGCTATGTTGTAGCTATAAGGCAGGCGGGTAGACCAAATTCATATTTTAGCCTCAAATGCCGCAGGCCTATTATCTCCCATATCATGTGCCACAATTTGTGACATATCTATCAACAAAAACAGAACAAAATTATTATTTTCTGAACTCAAAAAAATAATGAAAATATCATTTAAAAAACGGCTCAATATTTGGATAAATTTGGAATATATACAATATAATACTTCTTCAACACCTTTTCAAGAATGCTGTCTACACACGATCAATTTAATGTAGCTATGAGATTCTTCAAAAGTAAGAAGAGTTCTAGTAATCTTGTTTTTTCTTAAGTGAAAATGGGTTACAGTTTGCTGACTGATGAGTTTGACTCAGTGGTATATTTCCCAGCAGCACAGACCTGTTCCTCACTCTCCTCCGCTCCTCCATCCACCTTCAGTCGTTCCAAGTTGTTGTTCAGACGAGCCATCTCCTCCTGAGAAATAAACATGATGGTTTCAGCACGCTTAAAGATTGTAGTCATGCCAAATACTTAAAAGGCCAATTAGGCTGTAGATAACATCTTTCCTTTATTTCCTTTTGGTTATGTTCACCATATAATCAAACAAGGTGATCCATGTTCCCAGTAGGGGGCCTCACGGTTGGTGGGACACATCTGTACACAGTTAAAATGCTGCATTCTGGTCATAATGTCCCCATTAGCTTTAATATTCTTCATCAGTGATATAAGGGTCCTACAACATGGATATCTTTATCAGTGATATGAGGGTCCTACAACATGGATATGTTTAAGGAAAAAGTATGGCATGGCATTCATTGCCAATATGTCATGAAGGATGCAGTGTGATTGAAGCCAGATGATGGAGTCTCACCGCCTCCTGAGTGAATATTGGCAAGAATGAATGCCACGCCATACTAAATTCCTATTATAATATGATTTCAAGTTGAAAATTCCCCAAATTTGATGCAAAAAAGGAATCACTGGTCTATTTTCACCCATTATCATCCCTTTTGTTTATGCTGTTCCTGTTGGCTTGCATACTCCCTCCACTGCAAAATTCACCGTTTTGGAGATGAGAGGGGCCATATTTGGGGGGGGGGGGGGGGATAGGTGTGAAGATTGTACCGCTGTAAGTTATAATCTTCCAAATTGGCCTAGGCTCAAAATTTTGATTATAAAAAAACAGAGACCGAAGTATATCATAATTATGTCTCAGGCCTACATTTGGCTATCATGCAGTATAGTTTTTGGAAGCTTTTTGGAACATGAAAAACCTCATAGGGCACCCCTAGATGAACGATGTCCATCAAATGGGATTGGCTGAATCAACTGAGGTCATGTGACAAATCAATATATAACGGCTGAAAGTGAACAACGATGGCAAGCAGGCAAATTCGCCATGTGCTGGGCGATTTTCGAAATAGTTCCTGTTCTGTTTGGATTATTTTTTTTTACGGGACAGAGGTTTTTTAAGTGCAAAGTCTGTACCAACAATGACAGTACTTAGCAAAGTTCATTTTGGGTGTGGAGCCGGAGGAATTGGATGCTATGGCATGGGTAGGGTAGGCGTACTTAAAATTCTAGGCCTAGTCATACTACTCAGTGACACTGGTTCAGGTCATCTTGAGGATTATTCAAGAAGTGTGTCTATGAATGCACTTGCATCGACTTGTCATTACATGTGTGAGGATCCTTGGGATAATAATTGTGGAGTAATGGCATCATAAGGTTTGTAACTTTGCTACATTTGGTTGTGGCAGCATTGGCGGCAAGTGCTGATAGGGAGTACACATGCACTTGAATTACCACACCATCTATTATCGACCATGGTTACTTCCATTGGATCGTGGAACCAAGAGTAATTAAAGCATTGCATTTACGTGAAAGATATTTTGTGAACATTTGCTGTAATTGATTTATCAAATACATTTCCACGTACTTTATTAATGATGGTGACATTGATATCCAGGGACTCATATGGGGCGGTAATTCAGTGGGGGTAAGCACAACAAAAAGAAGGTCATCGTGATATATCAGGTGTTATATTATGGCAAACAAGGACATTTAATCACAGTAGCCTCTTTTTCACACCATCTACTATATTATAATTATCCCTAATATGAGGGTCCTACAACATGCATATGTGCATTTCCCAGTTTTGAACAGATCATACATGCTGAGGGTCACTGGTTCAAGACCCAGCTGTTCTGTGGTCAAAACACAAAAAAATGTGATTAATTATTGCATAAGAAATACACAGTTCTTGTTCTAAGTTTTAAAAGAAGGTCAAAAGCATGAAAGTCATCTTCTTACTACACATCTAGTCATTGTCAATACACATCTAGTCATTGTCAATACACATCTAGTCATTGTCAATACAGAGCTAGTCATTGTCAATACAGAGCTAGTCACTGTCAATACAAATCTAGTCAATGTCTATGCACATAATTTGAAACTAGTTCCAAATTCCTTCATGTG
Organism: Hermodice carunculata; assembly: GCA_964020975.1. Taxonomy (NCBI): domain Eukaryota; kingdom Metazoa; phylum Annelida; class Polychaeta; order Eunicida; family Amphinomidae; genus Hermodice; species Hermodice carunculata. The sequence continues at coordinate 141,681,285 of OZ026612.1, forward strand.
ATTTTTGTATAGGCAAATGAATAGTTTTCTCCAATGCTGTGTATTAAATGTACAATGTTTCTTCGTGGTCTGTAACATATGGTTAAGGAACAGAATTACATGAAGACAAGTAGCGCCATCTGTTGTAGTGGTGGTAATGTAGTAGTTAAGAGACACCTGCTTTAATGATGCTGGCCATCTGTCAAAAATTTAATATTTAAATTTATTTATTTCTAATTAACAAAATCTCTAAACAATCTCATCAAAAACAATTAATTTTCTCACCTTGCAATGGGTTTTGAACTCTTGTTCCTGCTTCTTTAAATTCTCATTCATAGCCACAAGAGACCGTAGAGTCTGTAACACACTGAAACAGACAGTTCCCAATGAATTAAACTGAGCTACAGCTTCTCATAGGTAATATTTAACTCTTTCAGGGCCAAAATTTGGACTGACTCAACAGCGTTTCTTAGCGCGCATTGGGCAGAATGTGCCCAAAGTGTATAGACAAAAGCTGTTGACCTGAGATATTCTCTCTGGAACTATACGCATACTGGTACTTGAATGAAACGTCTTTTTATGAGGAATACAAATCTGGGATCCTAACGATAATTCAGACTAATTTGACTTAAATAGATTAACTTTAGTCATGATTGGCACTGAAAGAGTTAATTATAATAATAAATAATTTATTATTTATTGCGCACCTATTTCCATATGCTATATTTAAGGCTGCCATGTAAGTTAGGGTTGCAATAAAAGTGAACTTCACAGGACCTCTAAAACTGTTCATATAAAATGCAAATTTTAAGACACCCTGGTTCATAAAGTTGCACCAGTACTTAACAGCCAGAATGTCTTTGTATCCATACATACAAATTTAAAACCTGTTTGTTTTTGTTGTTAAAGGGAGGTTTTCATACCTCTTGTTTTCTTCTGTCTCCATGTCTCCCAGTTTGTCCATCTCTTCATCTATTTTGGAACTGTACACTTCGACCTAAAAAGTAATTACAAGTGCCACAAAATGTTTGCCACATTTAAAGACATCCGTTGAAACAGAAAAAAATTAACACAGCTTCTCGATATACAAATACCAGAAATATTTATGTATGAAGACACAAGGAGACATTATACATGTATATTATACTAAAGCAGACACAACTGGCATAAGTCTGATGTCAGAAATGATTTTTATGATGATGCATAACTTTAATAATCAACTTTTAAGAGCAACCATTTGTCTAATTTCTTCCTTTTTTTCTTCAGTTAAATTATTTTTTCAGGTTCAATTCTTTTTCTTATCTCATGCTCACCTCTTTGACTTTCTCCTGTGTCTCCAGGTATATTTTGTGTAGCTCAGCATGCTTGGCTTGTACCTGCAAGCAGAGGGTTAACAGAGGGTCAGTGTTAAAACAGGACCATGTGTGCCTGCACCACACTCACCACACAAGCTTCTTTTGCTTATTTCACCATCCAAACTGATTCATAGAAAGTCCTCATTTGTTATAAATAAAAAGTTGAAGCTTAAAATCTGTAAAATCTACACATTAAATGAGAACTACCATAGCAAATTATGTTAACCTCTTTGACTGCCAACTACGACTGAAGGTGAACTACTTAAAATGAACTTCTCGGAATTATGATATGGATGCAAGATTCATGTTCACTGTATAAAGACCTTTCATTGAAGTACCAGCACGCTTGTAGTTTACACAGAATGTAATAGGCCAGGTCAACAACTTGCCTTGGCACACAGGGACAGCCACTGACTCACTCCAAAATGTGGCAGTAAAAGAGTTAAAGACTAAAATTTACATTTAAAAAGCAGCTGAAAGCAGCACAGTGTAAACAGCCTGGACAGGACAGCACAGTGCAAACAGCCTGGCCAGGCCAGGACAGCACAGCACAGTATAAACAACCTTGCCTGGACAGGACAGCACAGTGCAAACAGCCTGGCCTAGAGAGGACAGCGCAGTGTAAACAGCCTGGCCAGGCCAGGACAGCACAGCACAGTGTAAACAACCTTGCCTGGACAGGACAGCACAGTGCAAACAGTGTGGCCTAGAGAGGACAGCGCAGTGTAAACAGCCTGGCCAGGCCAGGACAGCACAGTGTAAACTGGGTCTCATCAGGCACAGGCAGGGATCACACAGGTGCTTCATATCTATAACGGGGGGGGGGGGGGGGGCTAGTTGCTACGTAAATCACCTCTGTGCTCATGCAAAGTGAAGGAAGGCAAATACCAATTTTTCAGTTTAGTTACCATATAACTCAGTTTCAAACTTATGTTTGCACTGTTTACCTCCCATATAGGGAAAGTAAACATACTGGTTTAGGGTCAACCAGTGCTAAAATATGGAACTAGGTTTGACTAGCTGAATTGCAGGTGTTTGCACCCGATGCCCTATCACAGGGGCTCACAGAAAAATATCTATTTGTACTGCTGTGGTTGTACATATTCCTATCCCTGAATTTTTTATTGTGCACTACTGGGACAATAAAAGTACTCAGTTTCATTTAAGAATTGAACTACCGCATTTCAAGGCACAACGTTGAAATGACTGTAGGGGCTGTTAGGGCCATTCTGCGTGAGCCACGTCAAAGGCTCATGCAGAATGGCCCCAGCTCCCCGTCAGTCATTTCGTCCATGTGAATCAAAATGAGGGCATTCAATACTTATATTTATATCTATCTGCATAAATAACTGTTTAAAATCTGCCCAAAAAGTGTTAAAATTTTACTAAATTCACTCACAACTTTGTTGTAGTGGGAGAAGACATGTTAGACAGAACAACAACAACAAATGATGATGTCTAACGGTAATCAAAGACACTAACACATAGAATATTGTTCTTCAGAGATCCATTTTATTCACTGATTGGGCAGAAAGTTCTAATGTGTAAATGTAGTAATTTTTCGTTTAAAATTATGTTTATGTTGTTGTTTACCATTATGTTCTTCCGTGGTCATGTCATGTTGACAAAAGTAGTGCCACATAAATGTATATATCAGAGTGCAATGTGATTGGCTGTTGCAGTTCATGCCCTTACGATCATGACGGAATGACGCAAAGGAAAAATCCTATATCTCTAATGTTAAACTTTGGACCAAAGGTAAATATATGGAGATGAGCTCAATGCAAAAATTTAGCATTAGACAGAGCAAGTGAGCTCATCTCCCCATGAAGTTGAGGCCAAACGGCTCAATTGAACGCAATTGGTGCACACACACACACACACACACACATATGTATATATATATATATATATATATATATATATATATATATATATATATGTATATATATATATATATACACACACACACATATGTATGTATGTGTGTATATATATACATATATATATGTATGTATGTATGTGTATATATATACATATATATGTGTATATATATATATATATATATATATATATATATATATATATATATATATATATATACATATATCTAGAGAGAGAGAGAATCTTAAATGGCTGAGAGTGACTTACTACTTTTCTCTCATGAGGGATCATTGTTGGTGTGGAGAATCACGAGTGACCACAGGTCAAGAGTGATTGTCCACACCAGCAATGATCCCTCATGAGAGGAAAATAGTAACTCACTCTCCAGCCATGTAAGATTTTATTTATTCTGTGTTTAATTGGGTATTCATCGCAAATAAATACCCCAGGCCTACTTTCAACACCGACCTGGTCTGCTGTGTTTGTTTATGTCTGTCACACTTATTCCACGTCATGCGTGACGTATAATTAAACATCGCTCACACACATTTGATTTTGTCTAAAAGTCACAATTTACTTGTAACAATGCTTACATCATGTGATCTACAGCGAGTTACTACTTTTGAATTTCACTCTAGAAAATGAAAATTCACTCTCAAACATAGAATACACTCACACACACATATATACATATACATATACATACACATACACATATACATATACATACACATGCATATATAGACACATATTTAAACACATACATGTGCACATATGTATGTATATTTATCCCATAATTGCACCTATCAGAGGTGGATAAAGGGATGGGTTACACCAATGGGTCATTGTATGTAATAATCCATTCCAACTACATCATTTCATGCAGCACGTCCCAAGCCGGTCAGTAATGGTCAAGTTCACTTTCTTGACTAAAACTGACCAATGATAACTGGGCCTCTGCGGTCTAGTTTGGTATCGCATGCGTGGTTACAATTGCAATCAAATGGATGCTGGCTTGTTTTGGTCAGAAACAGCATGGCGAATGTGACACGCTTACAATGCTTAGCATACCCGATATTGTGGGAAATATTGGAATATGATATGGAGGGATTATTAAGCTTTGCTGATGAACATGACAGTATTCTGTATTTATGCGCTGTGTTAAGTGAAAGCATACCTCATTATTATGTTCTGAAGGTTTATGCTTTTTCTGAGAATACCATTACACAGTATACCTTGGACGATTTTCGAAAGCAACTGCACCCCTAACCCTAACCCTTGGATTTCTGTTGTCAAATTCACATGTTCTGTTACAGTGTGCAAGTAACCAATTGAACGTTTCAATGTCAGCCCAAAACACAGATACAATCAATACACTTACAGTTCTCTTTTTTGCCAGTAGTGAAAAATCTTAAGGGATTTTATAGGTGCAGCTTTACTCACACTTGTTCATGGTCCCCATTTTGAATCCGCCCTGTCTAATTTTGATAATGCTCTGGGGCACTGGCAGAATTTGTTAGTCGCAGTGCCATCACTTTGACCAAAGTAGGTCAGACCAGTTTGAGTTCGGTTGTGCATTGGTTGGAATTGGTCAAAATCAGTTTGAGTTGGTTAGCAAACGAACTCGACCCATGTTGCCTTTACCCGAGCTACCCCCAACTTCAGATCCATCTCTCCCGTTGTCTGTATCAACTCATGGTCATGTTGCTGCACCTAACACTCAGAACAGATCCAGCTCATCAAATATATTTGATGCTATGTTGGTGGGCCCCCATTTTGCAGACAATAAGAGCGTTCATGTGCACATCAACATGGCGCGACTTCCTGCTAATCGTGGAAATGCAACTAAGTAAACAGGATTTCTTTGTTGACATTTTATATTCATGTGCGCTAATGTAGAACACAAAGCATCGCAATTAAAGTTGTTTCTCACTGTTAAAATCATTGTATTTGTGTTATTTTATCTTACAATTGAATAATTTATCCATGTATCATTATGGGACAAATACAAACAGCCATTCCCTGTGTTCACTGTCTAAACTCAATGTTTCTAGGTCGAAGAAGGCAGTGTCCACAAGAAGTATTTCATTCAGACAGTAATATGTGTGTGTGTGTGTGTGTGTGTGTGTGTGTGTGTGTGTGTGTGTGTGTGTATATATAGTGCCACTGACCTCCTCCAGCTTGGTCTCGTGTTGTTGAGTCTGCTTCTGCATGGAGATCATGAGACGTTTGTGTTGCTGAGCCCCACTCAACTTCTCACTCTTCTCCATCTGTCCCAGCTCAGCTTGCTGAAATGTGACACATTACAACATTATTGCTATGTTGACACATAGATACACTAAGGAGATACATTAATTGCTATAATGATACATAGGTACAGCAGGGAGATATATTACTGCTATATTGATAAAAAGGTACAGTAGGGAGATACATTATTGCTATATTGATACACAGGTACAGTAGGGAGATACACTATTACTATATTGTTACATCGCTACAGTAAGGAGATACATTATTGCTATATTGATACATAGGTACAGGAGGGACATATATTAGTGCTTTATTGATATATAGGTACAGTAAGGAGATACATTATTGGTATTTTGATACATAGGTACAGTAAGGAGATACATAAATTATTGGTATATTGATACATAGTTACAGTATGGAGATACATTATTGCTATATTGATATATAGCTACAGTAAGGAGATACACCATAGATACTATGGGTGTATTGTTTATTCTGTGACTGCACATTCTGCCTGTTCACATGGAATATAACTGATGCTTTATTTACCCAATTTGAATAATTATCAGGTGTATTTACATTTATGCTCCATCATTGTGTTTCTTTCTTTTTGCCCAGAACTACTTGCTAGTAGTCATTACCCTATTCCGCAGTCGGAACTCTTTACTCTCCATAAGCTAACCTGTCCCTGTCTAACCTATATACATATGGAATTACTATTGTCCATATTGCACACCTTCCTCTGTAAAATTTTGACATAGGTTGTATCAGCCCAAACAAATTAAAGGGTCTTCAGGGGGTAACTACTCAAGATGTGTCGGAGCCTATTACCCATCCATGTCTCTATGAGTAGCAGCTCCGTGTCTAAGCTAAATATTCAGCAAAGACAACCCACATAATCATGACACCATACTTTGCTTCAATACAAAATTCTCAATGTTGACCCTGAGTCCAAACAGCCACTATCTCTATATTGACCCAAGTCCAAACAGCCACTATCTCTGGTGTTTCTCAAGGTAACACAGCTGTCTCTTATACTTGGCTTTTTTCTTTTTTTTTTATATAGATTATATTTTGTATCATTTTCAATAACTATATTGACCTGTCTTTGCTGGACCACAGACTGCTATATTGACCAGTCCTTGCTAGAGATTGCAGACTGCTATATTGACCTGTCCTTGCTGGACCACAGACTGCTATATTGACCTGTCCTTGCTGGACCACAGACTGCTATATTGACCTGTCCTTGCTGGACCACAGACTGCTATATTGACCTGTCCTTGCTGGACCACAGACTGCTATATTGACCTGTCCTTGCTGGACCACAGACTGCTATATTGACCTGCCCTTGCTGGACCACAGACGGCTATATTGACCTGTCCTTACTAGATTGCAGACTACTATATTGACCTGTCCTTGCTGGACCACAGACTGATATATTGACCTGTCCTTGCTGGCAGGTCCTGCACACCTATGGAAACCACTTACTTTTCCAGCATACTCTGAGGCAATCTGCTGGATCTCCTGAGACTGCATCCCCACAATGGAGCCCACTGCACTGGCTGTCAGCTTGCCCTGCAAACATCACACACACCACAGTGTACAACTTACATAGGATGTACATTGTATGACTACAGTAACCTAGGTAAACATACTAGCCACAGCATACAAGCCACACATTACCCTAGTATCATAAACAGTTATTATTATTATTATTTTTAATGCAGCTTTATCTATTTATGAAGAAAGTAACAAATATTGTAACCTATTACAACACAGTGAAACGACAGAACAGAAAAAGGACATACATAGGGATGATTAAATATCATGATAAACATTAAGGCTACAAGCTTTACACAATGAAAGATACCAAAGATACATCATTTAGGATAATATTCAGCTGGAATATATTGACACTAGCAGCACAAAATTACAATTTCTCTTTAATTTACATAACTGCAACTTTCAAGGTCAGGTTAACACACATTTACATATATAATCATGCTGAGAGACAGACAATTGCTCTGATTGAGAGTACAGCATACCAGCTCCCAAAACAACATAGTAAAGGTCTCAGCCAGCCATCAAAACATACTTTTTATTATTTGTCTTATTTTTTATTTCATAAAGAAACATCAAGGTAGTCCATAGAAGCAAACAGAAATGGTTGCTATGTATGCATGTAGTAGTAACACAACACATATGGTTGCCATAGTAACATACCTCCTGACCTGCCATCACTGACATTCCACTCATTAAGGCTTTGATTCGACGCTGAAAAAGTCACACCACTAATAACCATGGAAACCAAAGTAAACAACCACAGTAAGCCCAGTGAATTACATCATGCATACATGCCACTTCAAACATAAGTGAAACATTATTAAAACTACAAGACCCCGATTTATTTAGCTAAACAATTCACTACTTTATGAATACGCTAATACACAACTCTCCTTTATCTTTTAGAATGTACTTGAAGTAACGGATTATACCTGACAAACCAAGGACACATTAACCTAACCTGCCAACATCTTAACCTATGGGACAGCTAAAGGTCAACCTTAACTAGAAACTTAGGCAGAAAGATAGAACTTATAGCAATATACACATAGGTTGTAAAGTCTACATGTACTTTTGGCCATATACAGCATTCCCAACAGAAGAAATACAACCAAAACAATGTGATACTGTAACCAAAACAATGCCCTACTGTTGCCAGCTCTTTGACCTTGACCCCTCACCTCCTCCTCTTCTCTCATCTGTTCCTCGTCCAGGCTGTCATCAGCTCCCACGCCGGACGCAGCCGCTTTCTTCCTGGCAGCTGCATCATCATCCTGCAGAAAGTAAACGCCTGACGAGTCAAATCAACGCACAGTTCTTTGATGTGGGGAGTGATCCAGTGCTAACAAAGACACCGGCTGGTGCAGACATAGATGTATCAATCCTCTGCAGTCTTTGTACGGTTTTCTCATGGGTTTGATTAGTCACAAAGAAATTTTTCAGCCTCAATTTTCTTCATAGCAACATGCTGCTGACTGCTAAAGAGTTAAAAGATGCTCCAGGGTTCAACATGACTTGCTGATAAATAATGAGTTCCAGTACAAACCTGACATTTTAAGCATGGAACTGTTCACCACATGCATTGTCAATCTATTCAAAGCTGACAAGAGACACCAAGGTCACACACACATGGAAATATTAATGATTGTACGTATAACAATATGTTTTGGTGCAAACTGTGGAAGCATTAAACAGAAGACACATGATGTCAGTTTATTCATAGCTAAACAGGTGCTGCAAGGTGTCAAATATGGACACGTAAACAGTAACCATTTGTACATATAGTGAAGCTATTTGTACATATAGTGAAGCTATTTGGCACAAACTACAGAGCCTTGAGTCTGTCTTACCTTGTCAGCCTTGACTGCCCTGCTCAGACCATAGCGCCTGTAACACAACAGTACACACATTACACAGCAGGCAGCCGGGCAGGGCCTGGTAACACAGCATATTGCCATTGTAGCATGTGGGCAGCATATTGCCATTGTAGCATGTGGGCAGCATATTGCCATTGTAGCATGTGGGCAGCATATTGTCATTGTAGCATCTGGGCAGCATATTGCCATTGTAGCATGTGGGCAGCATATTGCCATTGTAGCATGTGGGCAGCATATTGTCATTGTAGCATGTGGGCAGCATATTGCCATTGTAGCATGTGGGCAGCATATTGCCATTGTAGCATGTGGGCAGCATATTAAAGCATTTCCTTAATGAAATGATTTGTAACAATATTTGATGACACAAATTAAAAATTTGACATATTATATTTGTAAATGTTAGCAACTGAAAGTTCCAACACCTCAAAATGTAATTCAAGTTTTGTGTTAAATAAAAGTGATCCCAGGGAAATGGTGCTTTCTGTTAGTTATTTTGTGTGACCGAGCACACATGAGATCATATAAAACCCACAAATCTACACACTCAGGGTTTTTCAGGCTCTTAGAAATTATACCCTACTGCTTTGGCAATTGCTGCACAATTCCTAGATGTATCGGAATCACACGTACTATTTAAATGCACAAGTTTCAAGGCCTTTTGAATGGGTTTCAGTGACCTGTTTACCCATTAGTATTACGACCCCAGTAGCTTGACCAGGACCCATGTTGTGTGCCCCAGTTCTACTGTGGCCAGTTCCAGCAACATCACAATGAAGTTCATGAAACATTTTATGTTTTTTAAACATTCCTTCAGATTTTTATTGTACTGTTTTTGCAACAGATTATTGGCTGCTTTGGTATCCCCAGACGCTGCCAATACCCGCTGGATTACCTGAGCAACCCGCTGCAACTATACAATGTACGGTCACTCAGACTTCACACTTTCAATTTTAATGAATTATTGTCACTTTTGTACATTCCTGTCTGCAAGTCTCACATCTTGCAAACAAGCCCTGCTTGTAACCAAGTAAAAAAATCTTTGTTTATGATTAAAAATAGAGTCCCACAAAAAAAAAAAAAAAAAAAAAAAGACAGTAGGACTGGGGAAGTGACTGGGGAAGCACTGTTACTTTTAAGTTGTTTAACTTCAAATAGGATCTATTCATATCTAAATGCGGTCCTGCTCTAACACCTATTGAGCAAAAGAGGGAGCCACCTGCATCAGGGCACATACATGTATTTAGCATGGTCAAAAGTACTTTCTCAACAAAATGAACAACACAAACATACAATAATCTTAAGAAAATGTATTAACATATATTTGAAACATAAAGGATGCATAAAATAATTAGCAATGGGCTCTCTTTTGGTTGAAAAGGTGTTATTTATGGATGTTTATGTAATATATAATACAAATCTGCCCTGATCATGGTGGAAGCATTAGTCTCTTGCCCCGGCAACACAGGAAGTGAGCAGGATCGCAGTTAAATATGAATGTCTCCGGCTCGCCCCAGGCAATCAGAAGCACAATTTGTTGAGTCCTGGACAGTCTTACAATATAGGTTTTGATATTTGTACATGTACTTGCACTCAACCAGTAATAAACAACCAGTAATAAAGTTCTAGTCCACAAGAGTCATTGACCCTTTCTAACCTACAGCACTGAAAAGCACCCAATGTAATTTTTTGTCTGCTTTAATGATACAGAAAGTATATTTTCCTGAGAATGGTATGTAAGCCCTGTCCTGATAGTATGCCCAGGTCAATAGCTTTCCTTGACATGGGTTGGGTGCACTTGCACACCAACCATGCCAAGGACAGCAACTGAAGCTTACACTGACCACCAGAGGGTTAAACAATGCAGCAGATATATCTGACCCTCAGAGGGTTAAACAATGCAGCAGATGTATCCAACCACCAGAGGGTTAAACAATGCAGCAGATACATCTGACAACCTGATGGTTAAACAATGCAGCATATATCTGACTACCAGAGGGTTAAACAATGCAGCAAACATATCTGACCCCCAGAGGGTTAAACCATGCTGCAGCTCTATCTGACCCTCATAGGGTTAAACCATGCCACAGCTCTATCTGACCCTCAGAGGGTTACACCATGCCGCAGCTCTATCTGACCTGCCATATTCCAGCAGAGTGCTGTGTACCCGCGTCTCCTCGTCTTGCAGTTTGTCAGCATCGTGTCTGCGATACTTCCTCTGTGGCCTGTACTTATCCTGAATTCATTTAAATACAAAATAATTTATCATTAACATGCTGACTTAAAGTTAAACATTTTGCATAAATGACAGAATTCTAATCTTTATCAAATGCATTATAATTAGCAAATTGGTAATGCAAGCATGAAGTCCACAAGTGAAAAGTAGCTTTTAAAGTTTATAATTATCCCAGGACACACTTTTGTGACCACCCTTCCCAGGCTCTAATCAAGTTTACAGAGTGTGCCAGGGCTGGTACAAGGAGCCTTAAAGCTGTAGCCACTTTGGCCAAAGTAGCATTAATCTTGTTGGCCAAATGCTGATAATGTTAGCCAAAACCATGCACAAAATTCTACATTTTTAAATTATGCTTAATAAATAAACACAATCAAGTAAAATACTGTGAATATGCGTGTTACAAGTTGCATAAAGTACAAAATATTCTTATCCAATATGGCTAAAGCTTCCAAATCTTGTTAGCCAAATCACATCCTTTTAGCCAGCAGATATTTGGCAAATGTATAGCACTAGCCTAAGGTGCAGTGTATGTACCTTGATGTTATGAACGGTGGCTGTAGCTCTGTCCTTAATCTCTTCAAATGCTACATCCTGCAAGCCATAAAACATATGTGTGTTACAGTTCAGTTGACACACAGGTACTGAAGCATGGGTACATAGTTGCATCTTAAGCCATTTTTCCCTTTTTGGGGGTAGATGGCGGGGGGGGGGGGGTGACAGGGAGGTAAATGGAGGTCTTACAGGCTGGCAGCCACAAAAGAACAAAAGTAACTCTAGCCAATGTTCCCCCTACTAAATTTGTGATGGTGTCGCCAAGATGAAACTTCTCAAAACAAACATTAATCAATATTACATTATCAAAAAATTCCAATGTGCTACAAGAGTTCCATATTATCAATACCCGCAATCTATTGGACAAGTTTTATTCTTTCAATGTCCATTCTTATCATTGCCTACCTCAAAATAAAAATGATGAAACATTAAATGTACTTTTGATTTTTATTTTTGCCAAGACTCATTGAACAAAAAATTTCAAAGTGGTATATTAGCCTGAAAGATAACAACAGCTCTTCAGTGGGTACACGTATATATCAGAACAAGTTTCACAGCCTGAAATATGTGGGACATGTCTCTCTGACATCTGCTCCTGGTCTCAGCTTATACTAAACCAAGACAACCCACGTGATTAAAGAAAATATGACGAGTGGTACTTATGCTACAAGTGCTCAGATTCTATATACATTCTAGGTGGATTGAGGCCCCTTGTGAGCTGTACAATCCAAAAAATATGGACTGCCCTTGCGTGCCTGGACAGACGCAACATGACACCCCTCAATGTATCAATTACAAGAAAATATGCTGACCAATCATGCTATATTCTGTGATTTGGTTTGTTACAAACATGTATGTGTTGATATAAACTGACTACACTTCAGACCCTTTCAATTTATATCAGGTGGTACTTAAATTACAAAGTGGTCCTCTACCCCCATTTGGGGGTAAAGGTCATTGCTTGCAGGCAACAGTTATTGGTAATTTTTGTAATTAGTTACTGTGTGGATTACCAGATTTAGGGAATAAGTATCTTAACAAGGTCCTGACATGATAGAGAAGTGGATAACACATAGCACAACAATATATACAGCAACTTGGTCAAGTTTCTCTCAATACCATTCTTTATCTACCAGGGGGTATGATCTTGCCTACCTCTGGAGTCTGGTAAGACTTGTCAAACTGAGATATTGAAAACGCCCGGATGTAATCACCCATCTCTTCTCTGGTCTCAATGGCTCTCTTTACCAACCACTGAAAACAACAACCAATATGGCTATTAAATGTATAGATTATTGGGCAAATAAGCAAAAACTATTCTTTGTGAGTCCACAACTATCAATATCATTCACTAATGGAGAATAAAGGTCCCTTGATAAATATAGCAAATACAGTTATTGTTTATTGATCAACTGAACAGACTATAAAATGAAAGATAAAACTTTAATTAAGGTAAGATACTGTCAGTCTTACCTGGACCACAGGTAACACAGCATGCTGTCAGTCTTACCTGGACCACAGGCAACACAGTGTGCTGTCAGTCTTACCTGGACCACAGGTAATACAGTGTGCTGTCAGTCTTACCTGGACCACAGGTGATACAGTGTGCTGTCAGTCTTACCTGGACCACAGGCAACACAGTGTGCTGTCAGTCTTACCTGGACCACAGGCAACACAGTGTGCTGTCAGTCTTACCTGGACCACAGGTAATACAGTGTGCTGTCAGTCTTACCTGGACCACAGGTGATGCAGTGTGCTGTCAGTCCTACCTGGACCACAGGTGATACAGCGTGCTGTCAGTCTTACCTGGACCACAGGTGATACAGTGTGCTGTCAGTCTTACCTGGACCACAGGTAACACAGTGTGCTGTCAGTCTTACCTGGACCACAGGTGATACAGTGTGCTGTCAGTCTTACCTGGACCACAGGTAACACAGTGTGCTGTCAGTCTTACCTGGACCACAGGTGATACAGTGTGCTGTCAGTCTTACCTGGACCACAGGTAACACAGTGTGCTGTCAGTCTTACCTGGACCACAGGTGATACAGTGTGCTGTCAGTCTTACCTGGACCACAGGTAACACAGTGTGCTGTCAGTCTTACCTGGACCACAGGTGATGCAGTGTGCTGTCAGTCCTACCTGGACCACAGGTGATACAGCGTGCTGTCAGTCTTACCTGGACCACAGGTGATACAGTGTGCTGTCAGTCTTACCTGGACCACAGGTAACACAGTGTGCTGTCAGTCTTACCTGGACCACAGGTGATACAGTGTGCTGTCAGTCTTACCTGGACCACAGGTAACACAGTGTGCTGTCAGTCTTACCTGGACCACAGGTGATACAGTGTGCTGTCAGTCTTACCTGGACCACAGGTAACACAGTGTGCTGTCAGTCTTACCTGGACCACAGGTGATACAGTGTGCTGTCAGTCTTACCTGGACCACAGGTGATACAGTGTGCGTCAGTCTTACCTGGACCACTGGGAAGATGTGGATGAAGTCCAAGCCCTGGATCTGATGTGGCTCTATTCTGTGTGGACACTTCATCTTGGGCAGAGCAGCTACAATCTTCTCTGTCAGGGCACTGTGTGATGAGCCAGTGATACATGTTATACAAATACATGTTATACACATACATGTTATACACATACATGCTATACACATACATGTTATACACATACATATCATACACATACATGTTATACACATACATATTGTACACATACATATTGTAACACATACATGTTATACACATACATGATGTACACATACATGTACATGCAATGATATACTTCTATCCGTAAAGTACATTGTCATTATGGCACTCAGAAGTGAGAAGGGCAGATCATATAGAACATGTACACATGCACAAAAGCAGTGTTTTATGGTCTCACTGCCATATATCCGGCAAAAGTTTTACACCTGACAATATCTATATTTCCTCTTCCCTGCCCATCCAGATTGGGGCCCCATATCTTACCATTATACAAACAAGTACAAGTCCTCTCATCAAGTACAACAGTGATTTGATTTGATTTGATTTTATTCAGGCAATCATCTTAAAATATAAATACACAGAGTAAAATATCTTATAAAAGGAACTTCGAGTAAAACAAAAAACAGGTGAATCATCCAAGCTTTCATGAAATGATGACTACCTGGGATATACACAATAAAGTCGTTAAGACTTATTTCCATTGTGGTCCCTGGCAGTCCCAAGACTGGGTGGCTCGGAATAGCAAGTTTGGATGAACCAACAAACTATGAATATCACAGCTTTGCTTATTTTAATATATTTAAATGTAAATTAATTAAAACTTATTGTATTCTCTGGATAGCATGATATTAGTTAGATGTTTCTTAACTGCATGTTTAAAGGTAAGGATCGAGTCCTTGGATTTAATTTCTGAGGGCAACCGATTCCACAGTTTTATAGAAGAATATAGGAATATATATGCTGCATCCTCCATGTAGGTCTGAACCACAAAACACCTCAACAAAATAATAATCCAATTTTACTATGCTACATATCCAATCCAGTCACTGTCTATGCATAAACTTACATCTTATTTAATTGGATTCAGTGCAACAATTTAGAACATTCAAAGCTAAAAGAGCCATATAAATTTATACCTGGGTCCTCAGCATGATGCCATTAAGCAGCTTTCTGAGGCTTCAATTCTCTGACAAACTTCTTTAGGTTGTGATTGTGACTTGTCTTTACCTTATGTTTGGTAAAGACAAGCCACTTGAAATTCAAAAATGTAAAATGACTGCCAATAAATCACGTGACATAACTTCTTGCTTTTATGACTGTATGTATGGACTGTGTACAAAAAACTTTTAAACTGTATTCTTAAATTGGTCGTTTTACTTACTTTCATACCTAATGTGAAACTCAATAACATCCTCTATTGAACAAATGTGTCAAACCTAGAACAGTTTGAGGTAGAATTGTTGTTACATAACTACTAATAAGCTACATGTATAAAAGATAAAAAGTTGTAGTTTTACCTAAACTAGGTATTTATGGGACAATTAATTAAAAATTGAGATGGAAACAAGTCAATCTGAAATCACTGAAATTGAAGAATCCAAACCGAAAGACAATATTTGAACAGAATTTATAAAAATACTTTATCAAGCACTCTTCATTATATCCTCTTGATTTAAGTTTGTTATAGAAAAATCTCACTGTATTTACACTGGATGGTAATATAGCATGCTGTCAGTCCTACCTGGACCACAGGTGATACAGCATGCTATCAGTCCTACCTGGACCACAGGTGATAGAGCATGTTGTCAGTCCTACCTGGACCACAGGTGATAGAGCATGCTGTCAGTTCTACCTGGACCACAGGTGATAGAGCATGCTGTCTCTGTGGAGACCCACACATTATTCAGGTTATGCAACATCCTCATGTAAACAAAACTAGAGAGAGGGCATCATACTAAAAGTTGGTAAAGAAGAGCACGTTGACTTACATTTTCTGGCCGATGGTAGAATTCTCTTGAAACAGCAGGTTTACATCCAGGTCAAAGTTGCATGTTGTGATGCACCATGTCATGCCTCCCACCACCTGAAACAACCATCTGATTACATACACATAGTGACTCACCACCTGAAACAACCATCTCATCACATAGACATAGTGACTCACCGCCTGAAACAACCATCTCATCACATAGACATAGTGACTCACCGCCTGAAACAACCATCTCATCACATACATAAGTGACTCATTTGTCTGCTATTGTTGTATATATTATGTTTTCATATTAAATATAATATAAAAACCTACTAAGTTTAGTCCATTTCATTACTATGTAACAAACTGGATAGATAGATAGTTTGTGTATAATCATACGCTATCCTGGGCATTTTTACTGTATTTTGAATTGTGTACGTATGCATTTATTTGAGTGTATTTTCTCTTATTTTCTCCGTCACCGGAGGTTCAATAAAACTATTATTATTATAGATAGATAGATGGATGGATGGACAGATAGACAGATTGATAGATAGACAGACAGACAGACAGGTAGGTAGGTAGGTAGGTAGGTAGGTAGGAAGGTAGGTAAGTAGGTAGGTAGGTAGGTAGGTAGGTAGGTAGGTAGGTAGGTAGGTAGGTAGGTAGATAGATAGATAGATAGATAGATAGGTAGGTAGGTAGGTAGGTAGGTAGGTAGGTAGGTAGGTAGATAGATAGATAGATAGATAGATAGATAGATAGATAGATAGATAGATAGATAGATAGATAGATAGATAGATAGATAGATAGATAGATAGATAGATAGATAGATTTATAGATAGATAGACAGATAGACAGGTAGGTAGGTAGTTAGGTAGGTGGTAGGTGGGTTGGTAGGTAGGTAGGTAGGTAGGTAGATAGATAGATAGATAGACAGACAGACAGAAAGATGTATAACGTTTCCCTTCCCATGCCACAGACAATAATATAGTTGACTTTTTTTGCGACAGTCTTGCCTCCAAATTAAATGTAGGTCTGCTAAAAAATAAAACAGTGATGCAATAAATGTGGCCAAGAGGGCTTTGTAACATGCACATATATGATGTCCCACTGTTGGAAACAATTCAAACGTAGAATACGCAAAGCCCCAACAGTGGCCATATTTACAACAACAAAAAAATAAATAAATAAATAAAAGATCTGATACTAAACACTGCTAAATTTAGGATCAGTAATCTGGAACTAATTTGTCTTGATCCTGAATTACTTATTCCTGTGTGACTGTGTCCAATAGTATATTAACAATTCTAGTATGACCTTATTCATGTTTTAATGGCTATTGAGCAAAATGTATGCTTGATATCTCAGGATTATGGTTTAACCTTAATTTAATCTAGATTTTTCTAGATAAAGTCCTGATCGAACTCAGAACAATTCAATAAAATGGAAATGTTAATCCTTAAGTTCATATTACAAATAAGAGCAAAGACTGGAATTTTTTGTCAAACTTCAGACCAAGGCTTCAGCAGTTCAGAGCCAAAAGTACATTGATTTTAATTTTATAATAAAATTCTGGGTCAGATCAAATTCTCTGTAAACATGGCCACAGTGGAGGATAGGCATATGTCTGCATATTTTACACTTTTGAGGGTTAATTGTCATAAATTGGAGCCATGGTATAAATTCTATATTTGTCCTGATTTATCAGCACCAATACCCAAAAACATTGCAAGAGCACAAAAAAAAGTATGAAATACTAATTTCAAAACAATTTAACATTTTTACATTAATGATATTCCCATGTGAAAAAAAAAACTTTGAAACTACATGGACAGGACTGAAATGTTGAGTTGCATGTTGTATTGACAGATATTAGAGGAAGATTTGAACATAAGTGGTAAAAAATCTGACTTTGTCAAAGGCTGAGAGTCCTTTGATTCTTGCCCTGAAGTAGCCCGCAGCAAGCAACAAGTCCACTGTCTGCCCAAGCTTGATGTTCTGTTCTTCATCTTCTCGTGTTTCCACCTGCAAAACAAACAGTTGTTATACATCAATAGTAGTTAATACCAGCTTTCAAATCTAATATATTTTGGTCATCCACTTTCCTCTCTGCCAGGCTCGGCACTATAATGTTTGAACTTTCCAGCACACTGGGTCTTGTTACGAACATCTCTATTTGTGTGCAGTCAGATGCCTAGTCTCTAGGTACTCAGGTGTTATGTAATTTTACATGTATCCTCCTACTTGAGTATCTTTGTGATGTGTGCATAATGGGTCTAGATAGTAAGGGATGGTTCAACATTTTCATCATTTTTGAATTAGGGATGGTTCAACATTATCATCATTTTTGAATTAGTACTTAAGGTACTAAATATCATGACCCCCCCCAAAAAAAAAATTAGTACTTTAAAAATGATGATTTCCCTTAAAACTCATAGCAAAATTGCACAAAACAGGCCAAAAATTGACCATCATTTTCCATATTCTGTGAAAGTGTACAGACCCATTTAACCCCCTCCCCCCTTGCGTACTGTAAGTACTAATTCAAAAATGATGAAAATGTTGAACCATACCTTAGTACTTACAGTACGCGAGGGGGGAGGGGGTTTAATGCGTCTGTACACTTTTACAGAATATGGAAAATGGTCAATATTTTGCCTGTTTTGTGCAATTTTGCTGTGACTTTTCGGGAAACTCATCATTTTTCAAGTACTAATTTGGGGGGAGGGAGGGGGGTCATGAAATTTATTACCCTAAGTACTAATTCAAAAATGACTATAATGTTGAACCAGCCCTAACTTGTATCAGGTTTATTATGTCTATGAAGTTTATCAATGCGACACCGAGGGCCTGTCATTGTTAGGGCCTGTGCATGGTGATCCAGATTCCAGGAAATGTTAAACAAGTATAACAATCTTTTTACTTCTAATTTGAACTAATAAAATCTTCCCTACATATGCAAGCAAAAATATTTTTCTCGTCAAATGATGGCCCTGAATGTCATTCTTGTCCAAAGATTTAGAACACCAAACTCCCTACTTTTTCACATCTGACAGCAGAGAACCGTCACATGATTGGCACTGTGTGGTATCATTTTGAGAAACAGAAATTATCATCGGAGGAAAATATATTTCTGCTCGATTGATACGACAAATAGCCCATTGTGATGAGTCCTCAAGCATAAAAAATACAAAAACGTTTATTTCACCTCAATTTCGTTGCCGTCTGCATCATAGACTGTGTTTAATTTGGAACCAGAGCGAAGTCTGCCCGCAAATACACTCCCACTGGCAGCCATCTTGATAAGGTCAAGGCCATGGGTAAAAATCATGTGCATCTCAAGAGGGACTGTTCGGTATTTTGTTTGGCTATGTAGTACGTTTTATGCACACTAGAGGCACGATATTTCTTGCAGAGTCAATAACTAAAAACAAGATTTGCTTCAAAGCAAATATATCTATCTTCTCACGAAAGGAAAGTGCTTCAGCGATCTGCAATTGAATAATAATAATAATAATAATAATAATAATAATAATAATAATAATAATAATAATAATAATAATAATAATAATAATAATAATAATAATAATAATAATAATAATAATAATAATAATAATAATAATTTTATTTCAGACACATTTTACAGGTCCATATATAATCAACATAGATAATAACACATTTGTAGGTTAAAGTAAAATAAATTTAAAAAAAAAAGACATGAGGTACATAAAAGATATGAGGTACATATAAGTTGAAGTGTTAAGCATGAGGTACATTAAAAGTTTCAATCAGATGGGCACTGGGCAGTTTACACAATAGCACTCAAGATACATGTAGATTCAAGGGTCTTTGCCATTTTTTATATGTAAATAATTCACGACACTTCATTGAGTTACCTGCAATACTTACAATAATGAGGTTACTACTACTTTCAATTCTTGTCCAAAAACTAAAAATTTCTCTACGTGAAAATTCATCATAGCTAGGAATACCAAGTTTGACAAACATGCTGCTAATACTGCAAATACGAGGAAAACCAAAATATATTCTTAGGGAATTATTATAAGCAACTTTCACTTTTTGACTCTGACCAAGAGTTACATTAGTCCAGAGTTGGCTACAATACGAGTTTCCAAGATAAGTTTATTAAACATAATATAACCAAGATATTTATAACTGTCAACATATTCAATTCTCTGATCATCCATATACATACTAGGTAGCCTTTTCAGCTTCCATGACTTGGGTTGTATACACATACACACTGTTTTCTTTTTATTATATTTTAAATCCAACTTATCAGCTTCACTTACACAAAGATCAACTAGCTTCTGTAAACCTTTTGCAGGGAGAGATCAAGCACATGTCGTCAGCATATAATAAGTTATTAAGAACTGTATTATCAGAACAGCACCCAACGTTTTTTGCTTCATTAAGCCTTTTACGATGATGATGATGATGATGATGATGATGATGATGATGATGATGATGATGATGATGATGATGATGATGATGGTGATGGTGATGGTGGTGGTGGTGGTGGTGGTGGTGGTGGTGGTGGTGACGGTGACGGTGACGGTGACGATGACGATGACGATGACGATGACGATGATGATGATGCTGATGATAAAAACTAGAAATAAGTAGAGTTACAAAATGAAAACAAAAGTATAAATTGTGAGCGGCATGGCTTCCAGGATGTCTGCAGTTATGTTACCCAACTATTACAACGTTTGTTTGACTGATCTAGTAATTTAGATAATAGGGTAGAGACACATGTAGTATACCTGGATTTTGCTAAGACATTTGATACCGTGCCTCATACTGGACTTTTAAGCAAACTCACACAAGTAAGTTTTTAAGGGGTAAAGCTTTCAAATGGGTAGAGAGTTTTCTTAGAGGGAGAGGGCATTTGGTGATTCTCAGGGGTGGGGTCTCAAGCTGGCAAAATGTTCCTATCGGCGTACCCAAGGGCTCGATTTTGGGACCTCTGCTCTTCCTAATTTATGTCAATGACATCCCAGGCATGATAACATCAATTTACAAAAATGTTAGCAGATGATACTAGGTATACAAGTTTATACAAACTTTTGTCGTCTGTGAAAAAATTAAAACAGATTTAAACTCACTTGGATCTTGGTCAGATACTTGGATGCTAAACTTTAATGCTGACAAGTGCGTTGTTTAAAAAATAAAATAAAGAGAATTACGTGTGCAGTAAAACTACAAAAAGATCTTGGTGTGTTAATATCAGATGACCTATCGCCCAAGAAGCACATCCAAAATATAGTAAACAAAGCAAACCAGACATAAAGATATGTTTTACCCGCCTAGACAATAAAATTGAGATATCATACAAGACTTTAATAAGACCAGTGTTAGAATACGGGCCAATACATGGTGCCCCTGGCATTAAAGAGACAAAGTAATATTAGAATCGGTACAGACACAATGCTTGAGGCTCTCTTAGAGAGAAATCCAGACAGAATCTCTCGAACAGCGAAGAATTTTTAGTGACGTGTGCGAGACGTACAAAATGCTTCATGGATTATACAAAAATAGCCCTAATAAATTCTTCTCTCATCGAAATCGCGCATTACCGAATCACTCTTTAAATTATCCCCCCCCCCAAAAAAAAATCAAACAAACAAACAAACAAAAACAAAAAACAAAACAAGGACCGAAACCTTTAATTTCTTGTTGTTGTTTTTTTTTCAGAGTACGGTAGTTGACAGCTGGAACAGCCTACCAGAAGATGTGGTGTCAGCACCATTTCTGCCAATATTTAGAAGAAAACGGAGATTTCTGCCGAAAGGTTTGGATAACTCAACTAAATTACCAAGGTTGGAAAATCCGTGTTGGTTTTTCCGAAAAAAAGTTACTTTCATTCATGTGATGTATTATTTTCTGTCTGATGATTTGCTCCAATATTTTTCAGACAATAGTTGTCAAGGTGACTAGTTTGTAGTTGGCAAGGTGACTGGTTGTAGTTGCTTGGACGTTTCTTAGATCCTTTCTTGAAGTTTGGAGTGAAATGACCAAATTTCCACTCATTTGAAACTCCCCCCTCATTCAATGATTTTGGAAATATTTCGATGGCAACTTAAAAACATCAGCCATTTCCTTTACTCTGGAATGAGCACCATTTGGTCCCATTGATTTATTGATTTTGGAACTTCCCCCTCATTCGATGATTTTTGAAATATTTCGATGGCAACTTTAAAACATCAGCTTTTAGAACTCTGGAATGAACACCAGTTGGTCCCATTGATTTATTGACATTTAAATCAATCCTTTAAAAATGAACATCATCCGAGTCAATTTTTACATTGGCCAGCTCTCGAATGTATTCTCGTACTGGTTCAGGCATGTTTTCAGTTCTCTCTTTAGTGAAAGGACTCTTGAAAAAGCTGTTTAGAGATGCAGCCCATTCCCTTTCAGTGCTGGAGGTTTGACCCACTTCATCTTCTAAATAAGGTATACTCTCGCATACTTCACATTTTGATTTAATGTACTTCCAAAATAACTTTGGATTACCTTTGATGTTTTGAGCTATTTGCTTTTTGCGTTGCTTTGAAGCCATTCGCGTTGCCCATCTACCTTGGTTTTTAGCTTTTGTATATTTCTTGTAGTTTTCCTCGGTCTTGTTTTGTGTATATTGCTTCCAAACTTTTTGTTTTCTGCATAGTTTCTTGTTTGTTTTGGTGTTTGCCCAAGGAAGTCTGAACTTTTGTTCACAGTCACAATAGAATGTCTCCAGAGCTGGAACACTTCAGGTGTTAACAACTTCCCGATGTGTCGCCATTCTGAATTGTTTATATGACGCTATCAAAGTGACCTAATCTACTGACACTCATTTACAAAAGTTTGAGTTTCACAACTTAATCAATGTCAGATGATCAACTTCACTAGAAAGACGGGTGTTTTTCCCTCCATGCTAGAATCTCCAATGTAAGTATTTTTGCTCCAGAGGTTGCAGAAAGCATAGAAGAGTTTAGTCTTTTCGACTATGCAGGTAGCAAGAGCATTATTATAGTTAGTTTGAACAGCCCGTACTCAAATGACCTGGGCATCCAACCCAACATAGATCCCACCCTGGTCTGGGGGTACCCAGAAGTGTTTGTCTGCAACTTCAAAGTCATTGGGCAAGTGGGATTTTTAAGCATATTTTTGAAAGTATTCCTTCAAAATGAAAAGAAATTATAACAATCACTGAAGCATAACAATTCCAAATATTTGATAGAGATTAACCCAAGATACAGCCTAAAAAACTTTGAAGGGGATTTGGTCCACACTTTTGGACAAAACAACATATACATATATGTGCGCTGGTGTATGCTGTATGCAGCAATCATGCTCAATAAGTATTATTATCTAATTTCAAAAATTCATAAAAAATCACCAACTTATAGCTAGTACCCCCCCCCCCCCCATGAGCAATTTTGGTGATCAAGCTACATTTTTAACAAGTGCGAACAAAATTCAGTTTACCATTTGGAATGAGTATATAATATATATACATGTGTGTGTGTACATGTGTGTGTACGTGTGTGTGTGTGTGTGTACGTGTGTGTGTACGTGTGTGTGTACGTGTGTGCGTGCGTGCGTGCATGTGTGTGTGTGTGACTTTTTGTCCAGAACCATTTCCTAGTAGTCATTACCCCATTCTGCAGTCCAAACTCTTTACTCTCCATTAGCTAACCTCTCACTGTCCTAAATTTGGATAACAAAAATTGTCCATCGAGATCATTTTATATAGTTGAATGAGAATGCTTACGTGTGTGTGTGTGTGTGTGTGTGTGTGTCTTGTGTGCGTGTGTGTGTTATAGAATATGCGTCAGTTGAGGCAGCTGTGAGGTTTCTTTAACAAAAGTTGCTATTCACACCAGATTTATTGTCTGTCACAATTTTGGGCCTTTTTATACACAAATGGCAATTTGCTAGTTTTTGGTCTCACTTTCGTTGTACATTTTGGCATCTTTTGGACAAAAGTACCTGTTCACTACTCTCGTTTCTCCTTCCTTCAGTTTGAAAAAAAATGCTATTGGCTCAAGTTTCGTTGTCCAACATGTTCAATATCTGTCTCTTTTTAAGAAAAACGGCCATTCACCAGTTTTGGTGTGAATTATTATTTTTTTTTTTTTTTTGGTAAAAGGAGGTATACACTTTTGTCACTGATAAGAGAGGGAACGTATACATAGCGTCTGGGTTAAATGGGACGTGTGGTTTTTAATCGTTATATGTGGAATGGAATGCTGGACTACTGTATGGACAAGTCAACAACTACGAATGGACAAGGGTTACCGGAATGCTGCAGGGAGTTGTTCTTTCAAAGAACTCTTCCAGGATGTACACCGCAACCTTGACATTGGCATATACCATAACGGTCTTTTTTTTTTTTTTTTTTTTTTTATTAGAAGAAGTTATTAATATTGAGTTACGCTCACGATCAATGCCAAAATAGAGATGTCTCTGTCCTTTAAAGAGAGATAACTATGCTAGCAGAAAATATCTATTGTTAATATCTGATTGTGCCATTTTAGTTTTATGTAAAAAATACTGTTCAACCTAACTGAATTTGAAATGTTGAGAATTAAAATAAAAATATAAAACTTTGTTGACAATGTGGGGTGTGCACCAATACCATAGGTTCTGGTGGTCCTGACGTACTGGTTCCAATGAAACCCATCGCAAATTTTTTCAGGAGACACATCACAACCATGCTCGGATATCCTTCCATTAATCCTTTATCACCCAAATCCCTTGAAAGTACCTAGATGTAAATTTTCATCCACCTCAATGTTTTTACTCAAATTTCTTGTCAATATAAAGCATGTTTGTCAAGAACTGCTCATAAGATCTATTACCATAGCATGCCTCAGGTCAAACATCAGAGCCAAAACACAAGGAATCCTATCAGGACTGCATGCCCCAGGTCAAAGGTCAAACATCATGGCCAAAGCACAGCAAATGAAGCTGCTGACCTTAACTAGCAAAGGTAAAGTCTCGGTCAGTAGTATATACTTTGACATGCTGTGGTCAGACTATTTCAGACTTGAAGGAGGAGTGACTGAGCTTGTTTAAAAGAAAAAAATATTGGGTAATATCAACACCTTTTTCTTAGTCAGTTGTGTGAAGCTGTTGATTATGGTCTTGGAAACAAGAGCCTAGTGCGTTCTTCCTGCCCTGGGATCACTGAACACATCCTGTACAGAGCAAGGCAGTGTCCCACTGGACATCATCTTCTACTGAGCGAGGCGGTGTCCCACTGGACCTCATCTTGTACAGAGCAAGGCAGTGTCCCACTGGACCTCATCCTGTACAGAGCAAGGCAGTGTCCCACTGGACCTCACCCTGTACAGAGCAAGGCAGTGTCCCACTGGACCTCACGGCCTAGTTGCTCCCTATTTGCACAATGAACAAATTAACACCAATATCATATGCATCAAATAGTATTTATTAGGTTTGCGCTTTACCTTCTCATCACCTCATACACCCCAATGTACATGTACAATTCCCACCATTTCAAATTTTAAATACACTGCTTACATATGATACAGAATGATTTTCATCCACACTCACTGTAATAATGAACAGCTCAATTGGCTTATCTGGTAATTATACAACTATGTACTCTATATCCTTTCAGGACTGAAGACTATATCTGGATGTTATAATTTATGAGAAAAATAGAGTTTGTTTATAAGCTGTTGCTGTTTGGTCCATCATGGACCCCTGCTGCATGGATAAAATGCACTCAAGTACTCTGTGGAAAAATATACACCTTCTTCTTAATGTTTATGTACTTCCACATAAGTCATATAAAAGGGGCATTTGTGATGTATACTGTACAGTTAAAATGGATTAATTAAAAAGATTGCATACAAATGTCCATGTATGGTATGATATGTGCAACATCTCACCAAAGCGTTACATTTTGGCATGCAGGTATGTTCTGTATTTAGCAGAATACATGTAATATGTGTAATATATTGACAGTATGCATGTAAACTGCAACAGGTGGGGGCCTTGGTCGGCACTACATCACATCATCTCTGTCATAACAAACTGCTTTCTGCGGCTACATGTGTACATACACGTCCACCCTGTGCTTGTTGCAGACCATTTCACCTGGCATCAAGTCCTGGGTTAACTATATGGGGACTCTCTGTCTGCACGGTCACACTGGTGTGGGGTCAGCTCCGGGGTACGGCCAGCCCCACGGTAAGGTGAGCCCCAGGGTACAGCCAGCCCCAGGGTAGGGCCTGCTCCAGGGTAGGGCATAGCCTGAGGACAAGGAGGGGGCGTGCAGAGTTCCACCCTCAATATTACACACTGGCACCATTATTGGTTACCATGGTAACCATATGTATGCAATATGAAATACACAGAAGCTACATGAACTGCTACAAAGTGGAACAACCCCTGCATAAGTGTATACCTACATGGAACACCACAGACACACAGCTACTTCAATCTAGCCTTGCTTTCCTTTTTTCACCTCAAAACTATCTGTCAAGCAACAGGTACGTTTCAAAATATACAAATGTGCATCTTCTTAGAAGTGGTAATTTAGGACTCGTGTAAACTTTTTTAATAAATTTGTATTTCTTGATTATTTAAATGACAAACAACATTTCATGCAATTCTCTCTTGGACACATTCAGCCAATATAAGTTTCAGTGTCATTACAATTACCATGGGGCAATGCAATGTGCCAATCTCAAATTTAGGAATCTCCAAGTTTTCAACTCTGAAATATTAGCCTGTGACAATTTTTAACAGGTGCCTCTGCTGTTTCATATGATGAATACAATACATTGAACACAAGCTGTGTATAACCAGTTCTGACTCACTTTAAGTGTCATTATTTTTCGGGGGCGGGGGGTAAAAAACTACAGGAAAGATGTTACACTTTGCTCCCACTTGCAGAATAATCCCTGGTTGTTATACCTGCAGATGGCATGCCCAAGTCCAGACCAAAACCAGTGGAACTTCTAAATACCCAGCATCAGTGTGCATCAAACATAACCTGCATTTACTGATGTCACTGCAACAGTTACAAAGTGTCAATTGTTGTCACTATGTATCCTCCCTACTTTCCTGCATTTTGGAATCAAAGTGGGTCAATGTTTAATGCGCTGTTTTAACTTTCCGAGCCACCTGGTCTGGCCTGACCATGTGTGACGGAGTAGCAGGGTAACTGGTGTAGCAGGGTAACTGGTGTAGCAGGGTAACTGGTGTAGCAGGGTAACTGGTGTAGCAGGGTAACTGGTGCAGGCAGCACCACACACCACTAATCAATGTTCATTTTTCAAAGCAACATGGACAGCAAGTGGTTAAAACACACTTTGATTGTGGTACTGACTGTCAAGCAGCCCTCAAGCTATGGCATGTGCATCTGGGAGACAAAGAATAATTGAATACACACTTCAGTTGCACAGTTATATGTATTTTTTTTCTCCAAAGGCTTAAGTCATACTGTTTCATTCGTTCACCTCTGAAACCACAAAGGAGTGCCCAGCATGGCTTAGACACTCCAGCACACATGTAAATGAAGTGGTCCTAAATGGTGTCTCAATATGGGCAGATACTTGTTCACCCCTTGTCTCAACCTGCCAAGCTTCTGGGGGAGAAAGTGCCGTCACTCTCATATCCCACTCAACACACAACCTTATTCTGCAGCAGTAAATTACATACATGGATGTGGTGCACAGCAACAAGTGAAATAACTTAAACAAGAGGCCTATGGGCCTGGTACTCTGCTGACATATACAGGGGAATAATGGTAGAATAAGGAAAGATACTTTTAAATATGATTTATTTATATGTGTCTTCACTGAAAATGGTAGGAGTTGTTGCATTTACAACTCATTTTCAGGTATATGTGTTGCCCAGTGACCTTGAAAAATAGGTCAAGAGCATTCACATTTAAACAAATTATGAGTCTTGACCCAAGGTATCTTTCCTGTAAATTTTGCAATGTAAAAATACAGCCTTGTGAAAATAATGCATTTAATGTGTTTACCATCTATTTGGCAAATTCTCCACAAAATACAACTGGCACCCCCAGTGTTTCACCCACAATAGTGTTCTGTCTCTGTAATAAACATGTAATGTTTTATTCACATCATAACCACAATAAAATGTACAGGGCCCACTGCCTACTCACCTCTATCAACTTTCCAGTCCCGGTGACCTTGAACAAGTCAAGGTCAACCATAATGGGTAACATTCTAGTTTTAGCCATGATACATGTATCCTATAAATGTGGTAAGACTAGCTGCATTACCTGCTGAAATAATAAATTCAGGTAAGTTTGAACACATTTTGACTGATAATTTCTGTACAACTACAGGTGGCACCACTAGTATCACCCTTGATCAAGATTTTGATCTCCCCCTTTATCCAACAAGATTTCATGAAGATTAACCAAAAACTAAAGGTGCTAAAGCATTCAGATTTTCACATTTCAACCCACATACTACATAATACTGTAGGTCGCCCCACCAATATCGAACTCGATCAAGATTTTCATACATCCTATGAGTCCTGAAGTTACACTGCGTTAACTTGATAACAGTGGACGGTATCGTGCTAAGAAGCAAAAGTTTAAGGGTGGACGGACGGAAGACAAATGGACAGGATGGACAGACATGACTGGTCGCATAAGCTCTGCGACCTTAGGTCAGCAGAGCGAAAAAAAAAAAAAAAAGAAAAACAGGTCATAATCTGAGATCATCCACCAGACAAATGTACCCAGTGGGAGATCAAACAGGACGACTTCACTGGATATGTATGTCTTAAACATAAAATATGACACAAAATCTCTCTGTAACATGTAACAAAAACTGGATATGGTAAATGGCTCACTTTGATACAAAATAGTTCCAATTTTTTATTTTCCTTTTTAAATTGCAACTTCACCCCACTCTTCAAAGTAAATGCTTGACTTTGTGAGAAGGTTCTGCAACATGACTTCTCACTAATGTATCTGGCATTGACTGAGCCTTTCATGAGGGAGCTCATGGCTGCATAATAAATTTGCAATTCAGTAATTCATTGTAGGACTGAGAGTAAAAACACATTATATACCTACATGTACAGAGTGACAATCTGCCAGACTGTACCTGTCAACTGATGCTTTGTGGACATTGTTGGCATTATGATGGACAGTCTCCACCTGCCAGGCAGAGGTGGCCTCCCATTGGGTGGTGTTGATGTCAACCTCATTTAGGAACAGAGATGTGTGTCTCAATGTACATGTACATTGCAAAAGCCACTCTCTCTCAACACTCATATTTACCACGATTCCCATACATAAATACACACTTCTTTTGACATGATTGCTAAAGCTGATGGTTATTTTGCCTGATTACAACAAATGACATCAAGCTTTTTGTGATTGTGTTTCCCTATCCAGGCTCTTTTTCTGCAGAGGTGCAAGTGTGGGCCAGTTGCTGGTCACTGTCAACATGTGCTCAGACCAGCCTACTCTCAAACAAAAACAGCATCAGCAGCACTCTGACAGTCCAACCCACATCATGTCAGGAACGACCCTTTGTGTTCCGTTGAGATATACCAGGCACTATTCAGTATTTCCTATTCTTCCAGTACTAATTCATTTAGTATTATATTTACATGCACCAAAATATCTTGAATAAACATACTCTGTATACATGTTACTTGGTCAATACTGCTGTATCTGGTCAGTAATAACATCAATGCCGGCAGCTTACTGTACATTCCCTCATTAATGACGCTGTCCTTTATATCAAGGGCTCAGCGTGGATCAGTACACAACTATCAGTCACCACATGAAATACTACATCACAACTTAACACAAGCAGGGACACTACACCTCATGGACAATGTATTCAAACTGGATATAAGGCAACTATATAGTGAAGTTGAATTGGGAATAACATCTCAATGCAGAAATCTTTACTCAACAATTTCACCTTAAGTTGAAATATTCTTAATATATAGTTGTAGATCAATGAAAGTGCAGATGATGATTATAACATGTATGCAAGAAATGATAAAAATCTTGGCAGTGGCATCATGATCATGGTAATGTTGCCAACCAAACATGCACTCCGTCCTGGGAGTGCAGCCTTGTGTATTTCATTATGGATATGACTTTCAAACATACTGGTGCAATACACACCAATATATCATTCAACTCAAGATACACACCAATGGTATCATTCAACTCAAGATACATACCAATGGTATCATTCAACTCAAGATACACACCAATGGTATCATCACAGTCAACTCAACAGATACACACCAAAGGTATCATCGAAGTCAACTCAATAGATACACATCAATGATACCATTCAACTCAATAGATACACACCAATGGTATCATCAGTCAACTCAACAGATACACACCAATGACACCATTCAACTCAAGGGATACGCACCAATGGTATCATCAGTCAACTCAACAGATACACTCAAATATCAAGACATTATCATCGGATACATATATGCTGACATAAGACCACAAGACAGTTGTGTGTTCCACTGTCACTGATGTGTCACCATGGTAACAAAAGTTGTTTGTTACAATGGTAACAAAAGTTGTTTTTGTTACAGGTTACCATGGTCAACACAATGCTATGTTTTACCACAGTAACATCTGCCTCAGGTTTCATAAACAAGCAGCAAATGTGGTTCTGTCTTCACTGGATGCATTGATGTATGTATTCCTAACACAATCATCCCATCAAAACAATTTATGCCTGACCCAAGTTGTCTTGATCACAAAGAATGTATAAAAATTATATACCAATACCTAGGTCTGACAGACTGCAGACCTCAATGGGGAAGAAAGATCTCAATGCATCTGCATCCAAAAGTTGAACATTTTTCTCATGGGGTGGGGAGTCAGCCCTGATGGCTTGGAGGAAGATGAATAGCTAATAGAATCTGTGACACACTTCTGTTGAGTGACCATTTTACTCAACCACTCAACACACTGGTTCCCAGAAAGGCTGCATTTGTACAAGTATAATAATTGGTTTCCAGATGTTATGCTTTGTCTCCAATTCACCGCAGTCAGTTTGAAATGAAAGCATGTCGGCCTTGTACGCCAGCAATTTGCTTGACCTGCAACTCCTCAGTGTTCATTTCCAATGACAACATGGCATTTGTTCTGACCGAGCATTTCATCAGTGGATTTGTTTGAAGATCCCCGCTGATGCCTCTACATGCTTCACTTGCCTGCACCACACACCTATCACTGTCCGTCAGGCATCTTTGTCCTTCCATTCAATCTGATCAAGGGCTTTACATACACACACACAAAATGTTTTGGATCATCACAGACTTTGCTCCCTGCATACACTGGATTCTTAGTTGTTTTCGTGGTTTATCGTGTTCTTGTGTCTTGGTGTCTTCATGTCGCTACGGGCTTTTGAGCCATGTCTGAAAAGTACCAAAAAAAGAGGTGAAACAACCCTTAAGACTCATAATGTGAACTCTAGAGTTGGCTGCGGGCCTGAGGATTGCAGAGTGGAATTTGAGACTGGAGACAACACACCTGGATCCACTGCCCTAATGACGCAGACAGTTGTGTGTCTACATTATACATTAATATAGTATTTTCTGCATGAAAACTTTGTTTTAATCTTATAAAAGACTGACTTAGTTGAACCTTTTAATGTATAAAGTTCCAGTTTGCTCACTCTGGACTGCACCATGACAACTCATAATTGGATTCCATGTACATATGTATGTACACACAACCCAATGTGTCTGATCTACTTTGTTAGTTTGTTTCTTTCATTGTGTGTTTTTGCCATTTTTTGTACTTAAGTCTCCTGCTTGCTGTTCCCTGGCACTGCACACAGGCGACAGGACGGTCATCATTCACAGCCAATGCAGGTGTAAATACAAGCCACATCACTTACAAATACTTTACACCAGTTTAACACTTCAATTTTTCATGATATTTACTTTTTCAACAATTCTTACATACATTATGAATACCAGTTTCAACTTCGATATCTGTACATTATCTCTGTCTTTGTCGACAATGAATTCAAATAAAAGGATAACAATTAATTTCTCAAATAAACTTCTAGTAAAAAATGTGTGTTGTACCATATGATAGACACCAAACATCTGAATTAGAGTCACGCTGGCAAACTTGGACAAGAGCAACTGAGAACTTTTTATTTGCATCCATGTCTGATGCTACAGGTGCAGCTAGCAATGTTTCACAGTACATGCTGGTCCCTGCCTGCCTTCTGATGGGAGGCTATTCTATGGTACAAATAACCTGACTGATCAAACTGCTTTTCTTTTGCATTGTCATTATAAAACAATCACATGACAAGGGGAAAAAAAGCTTTCAAAGAATGCACCACTTTCAGCCACCTACACTTGTCCATTAAGTTCATCCTGCTACAGGGCTTTAGTTCAACTGTCATATTTCAGCCTAAAGACCATATAGCAGTCCAAAAAATATAAGAGAGAAAACAAAAACAAAAGAAAAAAAAACAAAAAACAGAACAAATAAAAACTTTCTGCCTCCTGCATTTTTCTTCTTAATTAATCTCATGCTGCTGCTGCGCTTTAAGACCAACTTCCTTTTTTTCTTTTGGTCTGAAGTCCATATGGCAGATGAAGCATTGCTTGCCAGGCCATGGAAAAACCACTGACCATTAGGCAATGTAACAGCCACTGACCACCAGGCAATGCAAAAACCACTGACCCACCAGGCAATGCAAAAACCACTAACCAGCCTAGTATGGCATCAGTGCCCTTTTTGTGAAAAAATACCTAAATATCACCCAGGAACCAAATTGGACCTGACTGTCAAACAAATTAAAAACAAAATCCATATTTTTTTTTAAATAATCAGGAGCAGTCAGTTTTCCAAAGGTCTCTTGTCTATCCTAAGCTATATCCACCGTAAATATTTGGTGCAGGTACTTCTTGAACTATTGTTACTTGTAACACTGTCCCCTTGCACACAACCCTATGGCCTCAAAAGACATAGTTTCAAAATTAAGAGGAAACAAGTTCATGAGCATTGCAGAGCAATACATAGTCCCCCGCTCCTCGCCCACAAGGTTGAATGGACTACTATATAGGGGTGTGACCTAGATGAAAAAAAAAATTAAAAGTATGGCACATTCTTAGATTAAGCTTCACATTTGTGTAAAATTTCATTAATCTAAGTAAAAGGACAAAAAAGTTATGGCCCGGACAAGATTTTGAATGGATTTCACAGTGACCTAGATATTTGACCTAGTGACCTACTTTTGCCATGTGACACAACAAAACCCCAGGTAGTATTAAAATAATAAATTTGGTAGCTGTAGGTATTATAGTAAGGGAAATATGGCATGGACAAGGTTTTACATGGAGTTTACACTTTTGACGGACGGACGGACACACGGACGGTGCCCATTACCATATCCCCTCTAAGGTCTACCCTCCATAAAAAAAATCAAAGGGCTGGCATCAATAATTTAGAAGATATGGCCCGGACAAAATTTGTGTTGTATCTGGAGCTTGCTTAATGAACTTCGTTAATTAATTAATTAATGGAAGTAATTAGCCACACAAAACAATGCGTATGCACACCTACTACCTAAGGTCTACACACCATAAAAAATTCAAAGGGCTAGCATTAATAGTTTAGAAGATATGGCCCGGACAAAATTTGTCTTGCTTAACGAACTTGGTTAAATAATTAATTAATGCAAGTAATTAGCCACACAAAACAATGCCTATGCACACCTACTACCTATGGTCTATCCACCACAAAAAATTCAAAGGGCTAGCATTAATAGTTTAGAAGATATGGCCCGGACAAAATTTGTCTTGCTTAACGAACTTTGTTAAATAATGAATTAATGCAAGTAATTAGCCACACAAAACAATGCCTATGCACAGCTACTACCTAAGGTCTACCCACCATAAAAAAATTGAAGAGGTAGCATTAATATAGGGAAGATATGTGCCGGACAAAATTTGTTTCTGTATATTCACATATCGATCGGTGACCCAAATATTTGACCTAGTGACCTACTTTTGCTTTATGACACTTTCTTAGACTAAGCTTCACATTTGTGTAACATTTCATGACTCTAAGTAAAAGGACAAAAAAGTTATGGCCCGGACAAGGTTTTTCATACATATGTATTCTGTGACCCAGATATTTGACCTAGTGACCTACTTTTGGCACACCATACACCTCTATCCTAGGAAGTATGAACACATTAAATTTGGTAGCTGTGGGTGTTATGGTGTTGGAAATATGGCCCGGAGAAGCTTCGGACGGACGGACGGAAGGACGGACGGACGGACGAGGTGCAAACCTATAGTCCCCCACCAAGTGGGCGGGGGACTAAAAATGAAGAGAGTTCAATGGTTTTCAGTGGGCGCTGGATCCATCCTCAGGTAGATCTATGACAATAGTGTGGCAAAGCTGTGGTCCATGTTATTTTCTGGATATTGCAGTAACACCTCAGCTTGATTGATGGACAGATGGATGATGCATAGAGTGACAATACCCTCCATCACTTTTGTGCCGAGGGTGACAAGTGAAAAGGTGTACTGGGGTAAAGACTTCACACTAAACACTGTGACAACCCTGTACCAGTCATTGACACATGCTGTCAAACTTACTGGTCACCCTGTACCAGTCACTGTTACATGCTATCAAACTTACTGATCACCCTGTACCAATTGTTAGACTTTAGACTCATGCTGTGAAACATACTGATCACCCTGTACCAGTCATTAGACTCATGTTATATACTATAGTGAGCATTCTGTATCAGTTATCACACAAATCAATAAGTGATGTCCCATTGAACAAATGAGCATTATTAACATTGCAGATTTAATATGTATGCTATATAAATGTGTCACTGCCTGTAATGAAGAAAACCTAATACTAAAGCCAAGTACACCCATGCTGCAACGTTCCATTCATAGCGGGGAGACAGACCAGAACTCACTAATGCTAACTGAATATCTTGTTTAAATATAAAGTGGGGCATGTTCATACACCAAAGCTTTTGTATGAGTCTATAAATAAAAGCAAAAAGTACACAGGTGCATGAGCAGGATATACCTAGCCAGTAAGCTCAAAGAATAAAACAAAACATAGTATAACACACACCAATATTTCACAGGTGATGGTACACAAGTGACAAATAAGGTACATTTGTAGGATGATAAGCATACCAAGACTGATACAGGTAGGGATAACCTTCATACCAAGCCTGGTACAGGTATGGATAACCTTCATACCAAGCCTGGCACAGGTAGGGTTAACCTTCATACCAAGCCTGGTACAGGTAGGGTTAACCTTCATACCAAGCCTGGCACAGGTAGGGTTAACCTTCATACCAAAACTGGTAGAGATAGGGTTAACCTTCATACCAAGCCTGGTACAGGTAGGGTTAACCTTCATACCAAGCCTGGTACAGGTAGGGTTAACCTTCATACCAAAACTGGTAGAGATATGGTTAACATTCATACCAAGCCAGGTACAAGTAGGGTTGACCTTCATACCAAGCCTGGTACAGGAAGGGTTAACCTTCATACCAAAACTGGTAGAGATAGGGTTAACCTTCATACCAAGCCTGGTACATGTAGGGTTAACCTTCATACCAAACCTGATAAGGTAGGGTTACCATTCATACCAAGACTGGTACAGTTAAGAGTTAACCTTCATAGCAAGCCTGGTACATGTAGGGTTAACCTTCATACCAAACCTGATAAGGTAGGGTTACCATTCATACCAAGACTGGTACAGTTAAGAGTTAACCTTCATAGCAAGCCTGGTACATGTAGGGTTAACCTTCATACCAAACCTGATAAGGTAGGGTTACCATTCATACCAAGACTGGTACAGTTAAGAGTTAACCTTCATAGCAAGCCTGGTACATGTAGGGTTAACCTTCATACCAAACCTGATAAGGTAGGGTTACCATTCATACCAAGCCTGGTACAGTTAAGAGTTAACCTTCATAGCAAGCCTGGTACATGTAGGGTTAACCTTCATACCAAACCTGATAAGGTAGGGTTACCATTCATACCAAACCTGGTACAGTTAAGAGTTAACCTTCATAGCAAGCCTGGTACATGTAGGGTTAACCTTCATACCAAACCTGATAAGGTAGGGTTACCATTCATACCAAGCCTGGTACAGTTAAGAGTTAACCTTCATAGCAAGCCTGGTACATGTAGGGTTAACCTTCATACCAAACCTGATAAGGTAGGGTTACCATTCATACCAAACCTGGTACAGTTAAGAGTTAACCTTCATACCAAGCCTGGTACATGTAGGGTTAACCTTCATACCAAACCTGATAAGGTAGGGTTACCATTCATACCAAGCCTGGTACAGTTAAGAGTTAACCTTCATAGCAAGCCTGGTACATGTAGGGTTAACCTTCATACCAAACCTGATAAGGTAGGGTTACCATTCATACCAAACCTGGTACAGTTAAGAGTTAACCTTCATAGCAAGCCTGGTACATGTAGGGTTAACCTTCATACCAGACCTGATAAGGTAGGATTACCATTCATACCAAGCCTGGTACAGTTAAGAGTTAACCTTCATAGCAAGCCTGGTACATGTAGGGTTAACCTTCATACCAAACCTGATAAGGTAGGGTTACCATTCATAGCAAGCCTGGTACAGTTAAGAGTTAACCTTCATAGCAAGCCTGGTACATGTAGGGTTAACCTTCATACCAAACCTGATAAGGTAGGGTTACCATTCATACCAAGACTGGTACAGTTAAGAGTTAACCTTCATAGCAAGCCTGGTACATGTAGGGTTAACCTTCATACCAAACCTGATAAGGTAGGGTTACCATTCATAGCAAGCCTGGTACAGTTAAGAGTTAACCTTCATACCAAGCCTGGTACATGTAGGTTTTGTACAACAGTTTTGTACCTGACAACATTATACAAAACCTCACACACAGGCTGAACTGGTGATTTATAACACAATTATGATTTCAGATGGCAAATCAGAATTCATATACTGTCAATGACAAAAACTGTACAATGGTATGTGTTGTGTGTGAGTGTGTTTTTTTGTGGATTCCTAAATTTGGCTGCATTTTATACAAGCAACATCATTATGAACAAGGGAATCTTTCATTATTCTAAGAATAGTGTTCCTCTCCCATTTATGTAGTAAAAAAACCATTGTATTGTGTAAAAATAATGTGACAAACTGGGACTTTCAATCTTCATTGGCTCATGTTTCCAAAGACTCTACTTTCACAAGTCCATACTGCAAATCCTGGCTTTCAATTATTCTCCAGTACTTAGCCCCTCCACATGACTTTCATCCACCAGTTTGAGCATTTACTTTTTCAATTATGCGAGATATGTTTTGTGAATTGCAAGTTATGATATTACTGCATGTTTTTGTCAAAGCAATAAAGTCACTCATCATGAGTGTAAGCTCTGTGTTTCTAGTTGGCTATCCCTGTCTTGTGGGTATTAAAACATTACAGTTCTGCCTTTCTGTCAACTTATAGGCAGCGGTACCAGGAACTGAGGCAAATGTCCACTCACTTACACATATGCATGAAGAGACAACTTGGGACTCTTTACAACTCACAAACACTAAACTACATCATGAGGATTCAAATGCTTTCAGTTAGATATGACTAGGATTATGTTTTTAGAATCAAGACGAGGACATCAATAAAGATCAGGTACAGAAAGCCTTGGACCAACACCACACAAAAATGCATAAAACTTCTGTTTCTAATCAAGCAATGTGGGGCAGAGAAAAAGGTAGAAACATGACAACAATGTACATTTAGAGTTTGACCAGCCTTCAGCAGTCATGATTTACAATGGCACATCAATACTGAACAGGACATGATACCATATAACTGTACACGTTATTTCCTCCATTTTGCCACAGCTTTTATTTAATGTGGATGATTCATTAAAGACACATTATTACCAAAATTTCATTGGTGCTGCAAATAAATACTATATTTATTATTTTTTTTTTTTTGCTACCAGAAACTAAAGTTTTACAAAATAGAACTAAAGCTTTTTCAGAGTTTAATATATAATAATATAGACTTGCAAGATGTGCACCACAGTGATTAATTGTTATGCCTGCAAGCATATGTGCCATCCTAAATAATGACTGCTCCCATGCCAAGTTGGTGCAAGATAATTCATGCAGCATTCATGCACTAACCATGTATTCCGCAGCACATTTTTGCTTGAAAATGTATCGCCAGGGTTAGAGCTAAGGAGAAAGGCAAATATTAATGATAAACAGTTAGTATCCGGAACTCAAGACACATGTGACACATTGGTGCAGATCTGTCATGGTCAACATACAGCTTCACCACACAGCTACACAGCTGATCTTTGTAGCCACACAATCTACGCACGTCACATCATCAGCTACTACTAGCAGCTAACCAAATAACAGGTTAAACTAGGCAGCCAATCACAGGGCACATGTCACCACCATTCAGTTTATACACATTAATAAATATCTTACAATGTAATTTACAATATACACAAACCTCAATGAATGTATAAACAAAGACCAAGCTGGCAATGAGTACTGGTTAACTTGCGCTAGGCACACTTCTGGGCCTCATCACTTCTGACTCAACTACATGTACATAGATCAACCGCCATATAGTACACTTACTCACAGTCAATTGAAGGACATGTGTCAAGCAGGCAAAGCATCATAGGAAATATGACATGTTGTATATTGTACGGTGTTTCAGTAGTTTTAATCTGTATTTAATTCTTTTCATAGTATATCTAATAATATCATCCTTACTCATATATTTAACTTTTTATTAACAAATTGAAAATTAAAGGTGGTTGAATAAAGTAAATAAGAATCGGCTGCCTGTGAATAAGGGAACAGTAGTCTCTCTTTGGAATCTCTCTTACATATCAGTTCTTGTGAGATTCATAAAGCTATACTGGATCCAAAAGCCAACAGTTGACAAAACACGAATTGCCATGTCCACAAGCGGCCTGAGCAGCCGGAGCCAGAAATACCCATAATCCATGCAATGAGCAAAATAGGACTCCCTGTTTGTGTGGACTGCATGCTAAAGGACGTTCAGCTGAGGACTGTTTCATCCACTTGTACATCTACACTGGCGCCACCTGCACATCACGTTGCCATGTAAGCACCCATTGCACGACACACTCAGACAAACACATAATAATATTGGCTGCATCAGTGCCGCTGTGTTGTGGATATGGAAACACCAGTCCTGCCAATACGGACTTCATACCGTCCATACAATGGTGACTTCCTGCCTCACCTGCTCATCAAACAGTCTGACTGTTTTTGACATCAATCCAGCAAGGCCAAAGTCAACAAATACAGTGGTGCCATCTATACATAGAACGACACACTAGAACCTATTATGATGCCATCTATAAGTACATGCATAACACAAATGTCCACATACAGTGCTGCCATCTACACATATAATGGCACTCAGTAATGCACACACATCATTTTGGCATGCAATCACATGTACATGTACATACAGTGATTTGCCACCTTGTATGCATACCAGTGCCAAAATGCCTTTATTATGGCAGTACATATATTAACATGCAAAGGCACATGCTAAACACCAGTACAAGACAGCCTCCACCCACACACATTGGCATCCTCCACAGACTATGCCACATGCACACATAGTGGCAACATGTATTTGCACAGTGGCTCCACCTACACACACTCCCTCCACCAGCATTGGCAGTCAGGCCTACATGCTGGCAGTGAGTGTAGAAAACAGATGTATGTGTCACTCATGTCAGTCACACAAGACAAGCAGGCTTGACCTGCTTCTGCATCCATGCAGCAGGCTTCACTTGCCCACACTCTGCATCCATGCAGCAGGTTTGACCTGCCCACACTCTGCATCCATGCAGCAGGTTTGACCTGCCCACACTCTGCATCCATGCAGCAGGCTTGACCTGCCCACACTCTGCAGCCATGCAGCAGGTTTGACCTGCCCACACTCTGCATCCATGCAGCAGGTTTGACCTGCCCACACTCTGCATCCATGCAGCAGGTTTGACCTGCCCACACTCTGCATCCATGCAGCAGGTTTGACCTGCCCACAGTCTGCATCCACATGTGTCTGAAGCTGTTTCTGTTCATATACATGACCTATATGTTGAGGCTGGTTGTACTGATGGAGTGCTCTGCCCTGGTGCCATTTCATATGGAAGTATAGGAAAGTGCTGCATGCCAGTTTTTGTATCTAATGTCACACGGTAGTGCTAGGGGGAGATTGTCAAATTTATTCAGACAAATGGTGTTATCCTATGACCCAGCAAATAAATTCCTGTCACCCTAATTTTGATCACTGTTTATCACAAAAGCTACAAAGGCAACTTACGAAGTTGATACATGTATTGGGCAAACATTAATAGCCTTCTGAGCCCCATACATGTATGCCATGTAATCTATCTTCTGGAAAACATTTATGATCACCTGACCTATGGGTTAAAGTCAAATGCAGTTTGATTTCAAATTCTATATTGTGCAGTGCTCAACTTATTTCTAAGAGCCATCCTTGGGCATGTTCCCATATCATGGTATTATAAACACCCAGGTATGATACAGTCTACATCAGACCACAGACCCCCCCCCCCCCCCCCCGTACTTTCTGTACTCAAGATCACAAGTGATGATTGTTTTCAATTTTGACCAAAAAAAAAAAGGGAAGTCGGTGGCAAATCAACCTCAAGGATTTCAATGATTTATCACTTATTACTGAAGTATCAAAGCTTCTTTGTGCTTTACATAATATACTTTCACACAAACATGTAAAAAAGGAAGGAAATCTTTCCTTTTCGCACAACACAGCTGCTGTAAATAATTCTTCACCTAACATGATAAAAAGAATTTGGAAATTAAATTTTCCCAGAGGTAAATGTGAAGTAGAAACTATTTTTTTAGAACTAAAGAAATTAAAAAGCGATCAGAGATTGCTGGATCCATGCCCCCCTCGCCTCATGTATAAGCCTGATAATCACAGGTCTCATTTTGGAATGACTGTAGTCAATAATAATAGGCCATCACCATGACCCAGATACTTGACCTAGTGACCTACTTTTATGAATGACACACTCTTGTGTACAAATACACAGGTGTGTAAAGTTTCATAATTCTAAGTCAAAGGTCAACAGAATTACAGCCCGGACATGAAGTGCAATGTAGTTTTACATGAATATATTACTGTGACCCAGATACTTGACCTAGTGACCTAGT
Organism: Hermodice carunculata; assembly: GCA_964020975.1. Taxonomy (NCBI): domain Eukaryota; kingdom Metazoa; phylum Annelida; class Polychaeta; order Eunicida; family Amphinomidae; genus Hermodice; species Hermodice carunculata. The sequence continues at coordinate 141,722,743 of OZ026612.1, forward strand.
TTTATTTCATAGGTCAAGATATATGTGTGTGAAATTTCATGAAAGTAAGTTAAATAGTTAAAGAATTATAGCCCAGACACAATTATACAAGGATGTGTCACTGTGACCCAGATACTTGACCTAGTGACCTACATTTGGTTCATGACACACCCTTATGTAAAGACGCACCTGCCTGTAAAGTTTCATTAATCTGCATTGAAGGACAACAGAATCACATCCTGGGCACAAAGTTTAATGTAGTTTTACAGGACTGTATCACCATGACCCAGATACTTGACCTAGTATCCTAGTTTTGTTTCTTGACACACCTTTAAGTCAAGATATGTGTGTGTAAGTGTCATGAAACTAAGTCAAATAGTAAAGGAACTATAGCACAGACACGATTTTACAAGAATATGTCACTGTGACCCAGATACTTGACCTAGTGACCTACTTTTGTTTCACAACATACCTTTAGGTCAAGATATGTGTGTGTGTGTGTGTGTGTGTGTGTGTGTGTGTGTGTGTGTGTGTGTGTGTGTGTGTGTGTGTGTGAAGTTTCATGAAACTGAGTTTAATAGTAAAGGAATTATCGCCCAGGCAACAATTTACCAGAATATGTCACTGTGACCCACACACTTGACCTTGCAACTTACTTTTGGTATATGACACAAACTTATGTCTAGATGCACCTGTGTGTAAAGTTTCATTAATCTAAGTTGAAGGACAAGCGAATTTAAAGCCTGGACACGAATAGTGGACGGATGGATGGAAAAAGCAATTACTCATGCCCCTCATCCAGTATGAGGGGGGAGGACATATTACAAGTCAACAACTCTGACAACACTGAAGGCAGTCCTACCCATCTACCACAGCAACACTGAAGGCAGTCCTACCCATCTACCACAGAAACAGTGAAGGCTGTCCTACCCATCTACCACAACAACATCGGAGTCCTGCAGCCTTACACAGCGTCTGGCAACAGTGCACAGAAGACACCAAGGAAAAAATGCTAAAATCCAAGACAATGGTCACATACAACTACAGACAGCTACACATTTTGCTGTTTTGTTTGTGTTCTATCAGCTTTAAATTTAATTTAGATTTTTCTTTTCCATTTAAATCCTTATTATCAAGTCAAATGTCATGCAGACATTCATTAAAAGTGGGACCAAATCCAAAATGTTATGATCACGGTAGGCAGCATGTGGTTTGACATTCATTTATGCTACAATTACTACTTCAATTTTCACAAGTGCCAAAGTACCATTTAATGCATCCTTCATCTTTTTATTATAAAATTATAAAGATTTAGAACTTACAGGATCTTTTCAATGGATATAATATTTTCTATCCATATTATGAATTCCTGAAGTGAAAAAAAGTAGCACAAACAAAATGTGGCGAAATATGAAGCTTTTATCATGTGTATTGACAGGCCTTGCTAAAACACAAACCCAAGCTTTGTTAGGTAGCTTGTGACAGTGTGATGTAGATGGTGTTTTGTGTGGAGAATTTATTTTTCATGCATAAGAAAATATGCAAATTACATCATTCAATGTAATATATCATAGAAACAGCCAAAATGTTCAAAGGCAGACGAAATTGAAAAGGTTTACCAAAAAAAAAAAAAAAAATCATGTTAACTCTAAATTTTCTTAAAACTTCATGTTATTTGTGTCTTCATCAATCCTGAACTTTAAAGTAGCTGCCCATTGATGTACATTCCCTGGTGACACAAGATCAAATCCTGAGTTCTATGTAGTTGCAATAATTTAATCATCTAAATATTTTTTACACAAACCCAGATTTTTTTCTTTTTTTCACAATGTGATTCAACTTTTAAAGAATTAAATATTCCCGCCACAGTAATCTCAGGTTGTTGATTTTTTATAATACAGTGATGTGGTAGGTGCTGGCCTGTCAGTACACAGGTGACAGTGAAACAAGTCCACACAGACATGGTGGGGGGAGACCCACACTCTTACCACCAACTAACCACCCACAGCCAACATAGCAACTCAAACGAAGACAGGCGCTGGTTCAGATTTGCGCTGCGTCCGTGCAGGTGGTGGTTTTCGCCGGTAAGACGACACAAAGCGCTGAAACAGTCCTCATGCTTGTCAGTCACAGGTTGCCATGGAAACAATAACTGGTTCAATCAAACTGTGCTGTAAATAAAGTCTGTTATCCAGGATATATGCCCCGTTACACATCTATGGTGTATGTTCAATGTGACAATCATTATATTCCATCAACAAACAACTTTTTAATGTGTTTAGTCACATTGGTTTCAGAACAAATGCACAATAATAAATCCAGTATTGAAATTAAAGGTGAAAGTGCCCACTAAGGCGGCAGTGTGCAACAGACAGAGCTAGAATAGAAGAGTTAACAAGCTCCTTGCCCCAGGACAGCCAGAGTACGGTGGTTTACCTCAACTATATAACCAGTTTTCTGTCAAGTAATGGTACAGCTGTATTTTGGTGGCCAAAAGCAAAATGATAACAGTGTTACATGTAGACATCGTGACCAAACATACTGAACAGTGTTACATATAGGCATAGTGACCTACAATACTGTACAGTGTTACATGTAGGCACAGTGACCTACCATACTGATCAGTGTTACAGGTAGGCATAGTGACCTACAATACTGAACAGTGTTACATGTAGGCACAGTGACCTACAATACTGAACAGTGTGTCATGTAGACAGTGACCTACAATAATGAACAGTGTTACCTGTAGGCATAGTGACCTACCATACTGAACAGTGTTACATGTAGGCATAGTTACCTACCATACTGATCAGTGTTACATGTAGGCATAGTAACCCACCATGATACTGAACAGTCTTAACAACACAGGTTGCATGTAACTCTTTCTGTTGTTAACTTCTTGTTAAGGCCCTTGGACTTTAGCCTTCTATCGTAATCTTTTAGGCTTCCTACCATTAATCAACTTGACTTTTCACTGCATTGCCCTTTAACATAAACATTTTCACCCCATAAAATGCTCAAAATGTCCTATTTTCATGAGTTTTGAGGCCCCAGCCTGTTTTTATTGTCCTACCCAGCACCTTTGCAGCCATGTCCACACCCATTTGCTGTCTCCAGGGTAACCCTCCCATGCCTCTTCAGGGCTGTCCGTGTTCGCACCCTTGCCACACCCTACCCCTCTCTTACTGCTACTATCCATGCCCACGTCCAGGCCTCCCTTTGTACATCTACATACATGAAAAGACAGGTACACAAACCCTGGGTCCATCTATCCCAGGCCGCTCTAACTGTCATTATTCATAGCCCAACATTTTCCATTTCAGTTCAACGCTAAACAATGTATACACCACAAGGTTTCCATCCCAAGACAGTCTCATACACTGTCCTCGCCCCAACCCCATGGCTCCTATCCCAGTCCAGTCCAACACACTAGCCATACCCATCCCATTGATTCCTATCCCAGTCCCATACACTGTTCACACCTTAACCCTTGGCTTCCATCCAAGTCCCATAAACTGCCAATGTCCCAACCCTCAGCTTCCATCCCAGTCCCATAAACAGTCAATATCCCAACCCTTACTTTCCATCCCAGCCCCATTAAACTGTTAATACCCCAACCCTTAGCTTCCATCCCAGTCCCATACACCCTCCAGGCCCCAACCCTTAGCTTCAAATCCCTGTTCCATACACTGTCAATACCCCAGCCCTTAGCTTCCATCCCAGCCCCATTAAACTGTCAATACCCCAACCCTTAGCTTCCATCCCAGTCCCATACACCGTCTAGGCCCCAGCCCTTTGCTTCAAATCCCTGTCCCACAAACTTTCAATACCCCAACCCTTAACTTTCATCTTAATCTTGTCCCATACACTAACCATGCAATTTTTGTATTTACCTTATCTGTAGGAATAGGCAGGCATACATATCATTTGTCCAGCAGCTTTTTCAATGGCTTCCTTTAAATTTATGACAGAAATCACTTTCACCAATGTGGCCTGCAGTGTCTGACCACCAGCCGGTCTACATCCCAATATATACATACACTTACAGGGCTCTTTGACTCATACTCTCAGTACATTTACATTTCATTTAAGTCTATCAAACTATCCTAGCATGTACCTGTTGGGTCAATTATTTATTCAAGAGCATGTTAAGATTTTAAAGTTTCTATATTAATAAATGTTTACATTAGTAAAGCTATCAAGTTGCAGAATGTGCATATAATAAATCAATGTGTCAAGTTTTACGATGTTCAAGTTACAATACAAAGGGAGAAAGTGTAACTATAGTACAACATGTTTCTTTAATTTTTGTTTTCTAAATGAATCCCATTAGCTTTTCCTGACACTTCCAGCCTTGTTGAACTTTGTGCAGACCTTGATACGTAGAGTGTAAAAGGGCACATCAGCATTGACTAAGGACCGTAGTCTGCTTCAGTTAGTCTCACAACAGCACAAGATCTGGCTTTGACAAAACCGGAGTGACCAGGAACACAGACTGGGAGGATGGAGTGACAGTACACAGACTATATCACATCAGTAGTCAGTGCCTGGTACTCAGCAATAAGCCAGGTATTAGGCATGCATGCAGCTCACACAGGGTGCTGTCTAGTTTATTAAGCAGTGAGGAGATACGCTTAGCTTTGACATCTTACCGTTGTTTTACTGTCTTCATGTTCAAACACCTTCTGCATCTGATCTCGGTTAAACTTGAGCACCGTACAAATCACCCGCGCCAGGGTCTAAAACACAAACAATGAGTAAGGATACGTGTAGCAGCAGGTAACGAGGTTAAACGTGTTTATGTTCATACCCTGATTTCTCCCCCTGATCAGAACTTGTTTGACTGTGTAGATGATGTACACTAACTTTGGTCTGCGATTAGGATTGTACTTGTGAACACAAATGCTGCTTTTTGATTGAGACTACTTGTGGACAAAAACTTGTATCAGACAGAAATTTTGGTCCCAGATTGGTATGAAATAAGGGCAACTGTGTACACAAACCGTTGCCTGACATTGGGACAATCTGTACTTTGGCCTGGATCCAGGGCAAATAATCCTGGTCTCAGTCTAAAGACTCCATTATGAAGATAAACAGCACAGCTACCCACTGGGTATACAACACACTGTCAAACATTTACTCTTTGATGATTTCATCCCAAACATTCTTTTTCTTGACCACTGGCAGCAAATAACTTGAGACACAAAGCAAAGAGTGAGAAGACGGCTTCTGAACAGGGGTCCTGGTATTTTTGATTGAAGTGTTTTGAGGTGCACATCTGTAAGTTGATAAACATCCTCAACTTACCTTCGTTTCTTTTCCCAGCATGTACTCGTACAAAATGTTTCGCAGATACTACAAAATTAAAATAATAAGTTATAAATATTACTAATGCATGTCCTATTCAATGTGTGCATAACTGTGGCTGTGAAAAGACAACAACGAGAGAGCTGTGCTCAGCCCGTCCTCAGCTGACCTTCCATTTTTAATTTATTCCATAATACATCTCACTCTAGTCTAGGACATGAGGATGCTGGAGAGGGAGTAAAAATACCAGTTTCCATTGCAATCCCCACTGACTTACATGGTAATCAATTGGAATTAATGCATTAACCAACAGGTACAGAAATTGAAAAATTCGTTAAAAATCATAAATGCATGTAATATTCGATGTGTGCATTATCCAGAGTATCATCATCTAGTGAACAATTTTGATAAATCCTCCCCCAAGCTACAGTTAAACCAAGTTCCAGAACAACCTGAGGGAAAGTTTCACAGAAGATGTCAAAAATGGGGATAACACAAACAAAAAAAACAAAAGTGCAGATTCATCTGTTGAACTAATTAAGGTCTTCGTGTCTCCAGATGTATCTATATGCAATTTGAAAGCAACTAGCTGTGCAGTTTCTGAGAAAAATTTTTAAATTAAAAAAAAAAAAACAAAAACAAAAACAAAAAAAACCCCTAAAAATCATCGCAGCATGACTATTTGGCCAAACTTGGTGGAGACCCACCTAAGGTCATTCCCACCAAGTTTGAAGTGAATCTGGTTAACCGTTTTGGAGAAGTTAAATATGTGAATTTCCGTTGCAAACCCCATTGATTTACCTAGTAATCAATGACATGAGGCCCATGGTAGCACCCTGGCTACGCCTACATCTTCATTTCAAAGTTGCGAGTCTTCAAAAGGCTTCTGAACATGCAAAGCTTATGTGACTTTAGTGTCCCATTTGTTCACCAGAAGGCACTTTGCTCCACATGTAATCATAGCTTATTTGTGTAATTCCTGTGATGGATATTAATGCATGTGCCAAGACAACAATGAGTAAGTCCTTAACTTTATGTCCTCGGTGATCTGCGGACAGAAGATCAAGGTCACCCAGATTATGTAATACAAGAGGCCCATGGGTCTGGTGCTGTGCTGATATTGCCATTGATGTCCAAGCTACAGCCTGCCACTACAAAATCACCTCTTTTGATTTTACAGGCATGGTGACCTGACAAAAATATGTCGAGGTCACTAATATTACATAACATTCTAGCATTGAACATGGTCTATATATCCCATAAATTTGGCATGTCTAATCTAATTACTTTTCCAGATATGGAATTTTATATCTTAAAACACATTTTGGCTCATAATTTCCATCAAATTATAGGTGGCACCACTGGCATCACCAGCAACTTAGACTTTGACCTCCCCCACAATCCCACCACATTCCGTGAAGATCCACCAAAAATTCAAGACGCTACAGTGTTCACAAGATTTTCACATTTTGACCCTGATATTGCATAATATTGTAGGTGGCGCCACCAATATTAAAAGGGACCTAGACTTCCATACACCCCATAAGTCTTGAAAGTTATATTGGGCTAACTTGAAAACTGTGGACGGTATCGTGGTCACAAGATTTTCACATTTTGACCTGCATATTACATAATACTATAGGTGGCGCCACCAACACATTTTGGCTCATAATTTTTGTCAAATTAAAGGAGGCACCTCTAGTACCATTAGCAACTTAGAGTTAGATTAGATTAGGCACCACTAATATTGATAGGGACCTAGATTTTCATACACCCTATAAGTCCTGAAAGTTATATTGGACTAACTTGAAAACTGTGGACGGTATCGTGCTCACAACCCAAAATTTATGGATGGCAGAACGGAAGAACAGAATGACGGACGGACATGAGTGATCATATAAGCTTTGTGACTTTAGGTCAGCAGAGCTAAAAATGAATGAATTAACCAACAAGTATCTTAATTACAAAATTTGTTAAAAATCAAGGTTCAAAAGTATCACTACTTAGTGAACAGCTTTGTTTACCCCTCCCACAAGCTACGTCTCCATCCACATTGACTTACATAGAAATTAATAGAAATGAATGGATTAACTGACAAGTAGCCAAGTTAAAAAATGCTTTAAAAATCAGGGATCTACAGTGTCACTACTTAGTGAACACCTTTTGTTTACCCCTCCCACAACCTACATATCCACTATGTTTCAGAACAATATTAGTGACGGTTTTGGAGAAATCGAAAATAGCCTTAACACACAAAAATTCCTACAATATATTTTTTTAGAAAGTGTAGCATCACCTGTGGAATTTATTAAGGTCTCAGGGTCCCAAGAAGTGTCCATATGCAATTTCAAAGCAACCAGCTGAGTGGTTTAAGAGAGGATTTTAAAGGATTTTGCCCGAGAAACATTCCCATCAAGTGAATCTAGCTTTTGTTTTTGGAGAAGTCGAAAAATTAATGTGAATTGTTGACAGACAGATGATGGATAATAAACCATACTATAACCTCAACTGACTGGTCAGCTGAGGTTATAATTGACAAAACTAGTGAGCATTATTAAGGTATTGTTTCTTAGCAGAATATACAATGCCACACAATATCCATACCTATTGCACCTTAATATAGTATGTATATTCTTACACTGTTGATATGATGTACAATGGAAATGATATGAACTGATAACAAACTTTCAGGATTTTGTTGACATGAGACTGCAGCAGTACAGAAGTCAGTACCACCTGGGCTAGGGGCCGTGCCTCTGACGCTACCTGGGTGGTGCCTCTAAGGCTGCCTGGGCCGTGCCTCTAAGGCTGCCTGGGCTGTGCCTCTCATGCTGCCTGGGCTGTCCCTCTAAGGCTGCCTGGGCAGTGCCTCAGGCTGCCTGGGCAGTGCCTCAGGCTGCCTGGGCTGTGCCTCTCATGCTGCCTGGGCAGTGCCTCTAAGGCTGCCTGGGCAGTGCCTCTCAGGCTGCCTGGGCTGTGCCTCTCATGCTGCCTGGGCAGTGCCTCTCAGGCTGCCTGGGCTTTGCCTCTAAAGCTCTGGGACATTGTGTAGGGAGCAGATTGTGCCTTACCTCAGTCTCTGTGGGCTCCCCCAGCAGGGGTCCAGTGGCACCCACACTGTTGGAGCTGTTCCTCAGGGGGCTAGGGGGCGGGGTCTGGCCAGTCTCCAAGGCATGGATCTTGGACTTCAGGGACTGTACCTGCACCAAAACACAGATTTATCAGGGTGTACTATGGGCTTATATTGTCTACCAAACAGGAAACATAGGTGCTATGTATCTCTACACTTAAGCACATTGATGATCTACCAATAATCCAAGTCTTTCCTCTTTTTACCTGACTAGAGCTTAAATAAGATGTTCTATTGTCCGCTGTACTGTCCATACTTTGCTTTAGAATTTAAGTCACACATACTGGGAAGCAAAACATTAAACTCAAAGTCGTACACCCATAACACGCCGTTATAGCCTCAATGTAAATTTTTTTTTCAAAGTCAAATCTTTTCCAATTTTGTAGAGTGGACTGTGTATTTTATTCAACTTATGACCATTACAAGTTGTCAATATATCTGTTCAAGTACCAAACACAAACCCACCTCTGCAGTAAGTTCTCGTTCTCGAATCTTCAGTTTTGCACTTTCTCCGCTCTGCTGAATAATCTGTGCCTGTAAGTGACCCAACAGCTGTACCTTACAATGTGTTCACAGTGACCCAACAGCTGTACCTTACAATGTGTTCACAGTGACCCAACAGCTGTACCTTACAATGTGTTCACAGCTGACAATTACACATCAACACCTTTTCTATTTTAATCATCATCTAATATCTATTATTGCATTTTTTAATTTTTAGGTCAAATGTAACTTTTATGTACAGTGGCAATAAGCAAGTTGTTCCGTTAATTTACTAATCATGTGTTTGTGCCACTACAACGATTCACTGATCATCATTCAGGCCCAGAACTAAAGTCACATCTCAAAAAGGTCTGATCTCAAACAGCCCTCAAAATAAAAGAGAGTCAAGTTTAAATACATGTGGCCATGACAAGGAAGCAGCATTAAGGTAACTTAAATTAACAATTTAAAAACTACCAGGAGAGCGACTGAACTTCATTTGTCATATTTTGGCCTCTTTTAGAATGTAAGTTTTCCTGAAATGAAAATATTCTATCCTAGTCTGACATTTCTGTTGCATTTACCACCTTACACAAATCAAGCTTCAAATTCTTAAAATTTTTCACTTTTTACCAGTAACAAAATGCCCAAAAGGTGTATTTATCTGCTGGTCACCTCACCAATGTGCCTAAGGGGGTTTGTGCCCTCAGGGGGTCTGTGCCCCCTGCCTCACCTGTAGATCCATGTTATGCAGCTCTAGCTGTTGTACCGCTGTGGCTTCTTCACCCTCATCCTGGCCACCAGAGGGCACTAGGGGTTCAGGAAGGCCACTACGTTGCATATCACGTCGGTTCTTCACTTCAGCCAGTGCAATTCTGAACAACATCATAAAAATGGACAAGTAAGGTACATGAGAACAATGGCATTAAAGTGGTTTCTGTATTGAGAGGCTGCCCTTCTTGAGAAAGGAAACTTGTCACCTAATACACATGGCATCTTCTAATGCAAAAGGATGAATAACAAGCAGATCTGAAGGCCCTTGAATGCACAGCATGGACTGAGCAGTTCAGTCACCACATTGTAACTAAATCAAGAAACAGTGTCAAAGTACAAATGAGGTCAATTTGAGGCCAGCGAGTCTTGACATATCGTGTTCACAAGCAAACGATGGAACGTATGGACAACCCTCCAAAAAACCATAATGGGTCTTCCTCCCCATAGCATGGACCTGAACAAGAGGGCTGTGTGAACAGCCCATGCCTCAGCTGATCTTGACATTCATCACACTTGCAGCTCTATGAACTTGGGAAAGGATCAAAGACACCATGTTCTGAGTAAGTCTGACCTTTATAGAAGAACACTTACATGTGCAACATCAAAGTTCAAGTAGTTCTCAAGTTACAATGAAGAGTAAAATTCATGTATGTTGCACTGTGACCCCACAAACGAGGTCAAGGTCATTCATGTACTGTCTCAGCATGACCTTCATACAGAATAATTAACATGTGCAGCTAACTCAAAACAGATCTCAAGTTATCAAGTAAAAAGTAAATTTTGTGTCAGTTGTCCTGTGAATTAGCATTAGAATGCCCATTGACTTGCATAGTAATCAATAGGAAAGCTGCATTGAACGATAAGTACCCGAATTGAAAATCCTTAAAAATCAGGAGTCCAAAGCAGTGCCACCTAGTAAACAACTGTTTGACCCTTCCACAACAACATGTCCATCACATTTCAGCTTAATCTGAGGGACGGATCTTAGAACAAGTGAAAAATAGCAAAACCATACAAAAAATTCATTAAAAAATTGCAGCGCCACCTGGTGAACAAATTGGGAACTACGTGTCCCCGGGAGTGTCTATATACAATATCACAGCAATTGGGTGAGTGGTTTCAGAGGAGAAGAATTTTGAAGGTTTGCCCCAAAAAAGAACAAAAAAATTCATAAAAAAATCCAAAAATCAATAGAGCGTGACCATTTGAACACACTTGGTAGAGATCCATCCAAGGCACATCCCCACCAAGTTTGATGTAAATCTGGTTAATATTATTAAAGTTATGACTATACAAGAAATTCCCATGTTAAACTTTCCTATTAAAACTTTTGTAGAGATTTTTGAAAAAAAATCATAAAAAAAATCCAAATTCATCGGAACAGGACCATTGGAACAAACCTGGTAGACACCCACCCAAGGTACTTTGCCACCAAGTTTGAAGTAAATCTGGATGATGGTTTTGGAGAAGAAGTCGAAAATGTAAATTAGCATTAGAATGCCCATTGACTTAGTATCAATAGGAAAGGTGCATTTACCCCAAAGGAGCCGAATTGAAAAAATCAATAAAAAAAATCAGGAATCCGCAGCATTCCCACATAGTGAACAACTTTGTTTGGCCCTTCCATAAGGAACATATCCACCACGTGTAAGCTTACTCTGAGTGACGGTTCTCGAGAAGAAGTCAAAAATAGCTAAAAACACACAAAAATTCAGAAAAAAAATTTAGAAAAAAAAAACAGCGCCACCTGGTGAACAAATTAACAACAAGGAGTCCCTAGATGTCTTCCTGTGTGATATCAAAGCAATTGGGTAAGCAGTTTCGGAGAAGAAGATTTTCTACGATTTGTCAAAAAAAAAAGAACAAAAAAATTCATTAAAAATCCAAAAATCACTGGAGCATGAACATTTGAACAAAATTGGTAGAAAACCGCCCATGGTACATTGCCACCAAGTTTGAAATTAATCTGGATGACGGTTTTGGAGAAGAAGTCGAAAATGTGAATTAGCATTAGAATGCCCATTGACTTCCATAGTAATCAATAGGAAAGCTGCATTGACCGACAAGTACCAGAATTGAAAAAATCGTTAAAAATCAGGAATCCGCAGCATTCCCACATAGTGAACAACTTTGTTTGACCCTTCTACAAGGAACATATCCACCATGTTTCAGCTTAATCTGAGTGATGGTTCTGGAGAAGATGACGAAAATAGCTATAACACACAAAAATTCAAAAATAAATTAGGAAAAATTGCAGCGCTACATGGTGAACAAATTAAGAACTAGGAGTCCCAGGGAGTGTTCCTGTGTGATATTAAAGCAATTGGGTGAGTGGTTTCGGAGAAGATTTTTTTAAGATTTACCCAAAAAAGAACAAAAAAAAAAATCATTCAAAATCCAAAAATCACTGGACCGAGACCATTTGAACAAACTTGGTAGAGACCCACCCAAGACACATCTCCACCAAGTTTGAAGTTAATCTGGCTGACGGTCTTTGAGAAGAAGTCGAAAATGTGAATTGTGGACGACGGACGACGGACTCTCAAAAAACCTCAGCTGACTGACAAGTCAGCTGAGGTAAAATGTGAAGCCAGGCTTTGCTGAAGCTTGCTTTACAGCAGACATGATGCGTTCTACTGGTTTCACACATCAGACATGATGTCTTCTATTGGTTACACACATCAGACCCTGTTGGATGTTCAATTCATCAAAGTGAGCCAATTTCATGACACAACAGATCTATCAATGTGTATGTTGACCCTTTCCACCTAAATAAACATTCATATGAGTTGGCAAAAGAGAACTCATCAGAATGGGTGGAGGGTATCTCTATATAATGTGTAAAATCATACCTTTCCATTGCTGCAAAAAACGCTGCATCATATTCCACTATGTCTTCTGTGTTTTCATGTTTATTGGTCAGGGGTGATCTCTAGCACTGGATGAAACTGCAAAGGTTTTGGGGTCTTTTTTTGTAAAATTACTTGTTACACTGTTTACCACTTTACACTGACTATACATACATGTCATGTAAAGCTGTTATTACAGATGCATTATAAGTTTCTGTTTGCAGTTTGACAGCATCACTCACCTGTGTTTGATCTTGAGCTCTTCAATCTGCTTCGACAGGTCAATGACTTGTTGTCGCAGTAATTCTCCGCTAGCTGAGCCACTTTGTATGGCAGCCAACGCCAGCTGGTTTTGCCGTACGAGTTCCTGCATAAACCAAGACAAATTGACTAATTTCCTTGAAAATGAGTTCAAAGTCACCAAAATGTGATCAGGTCAAGGAATAAAGAACACGTACAACTGAGGTAGGTAACTGTAATGAAATTTATTACCAGATACAGACTAACTGGTACTTAGTCTTTATGTTGGTCGTAAAGTTCATTATTTCACTTTCCAGAAGGCAGACCATGTATATAATATGGATTACACCCATGATCAAGCCTGCAAACGCCACGAGACTCACAAGTACAATTTGATCACATCTTTAGTATCTCAAACCATATGCAGTTTCTATATAGAGACAGATGTACAGTCTACAATACTTAAGTCATAATAACAGTCTAACTATGACTTTTGGTCACGATTTGCATCAAGTATATCATCTTTGTGAATGCGATACACATAATGACACAAACGGGCAACACAATATTCATCACAGAGACACTGTGATCAAGACAAACATTACAAAGCATTGTAACACCATTACATATCAGGTACAAGCATTACAACTCCTTGTAACACCATTACATATCAGGAACAAGCATTACAAAGCCTTGTAACACCATTACATATCAGGTACAAACATTACAATGCCTTACAATACCATTACATATCAGGTACAAAAGCTTATTATCTTGAAACAAAAACTGGGAAATTCATACAAATGTGAAACAGTGTTTTACTGAATAATCACAAACAGACATAACAGTAACATCATGTGACTGTATCAAGATTCATAGTTTAACATGTTGTGTATATATATGTACATGATGATTTGATGTACTGAACACAATGTTTACTTTCTTCTTTTGAATAAATTACATGCAGCAAAATTAGCATTATGGCCATTGTAATCCCATTCTCATCTTAAATTATGTAATCAAAATTAAAGTTTGATCCATATCAGTTGTACATGTACATATGGTCATACATAGATTGGCCTGGGGCAGAGGTCCCAGTATTTATTTCCCTGCATAAAACATTCTAAAGATCTTCCTCATACCAAAGTATGAAGTCAGCTTCCACTGGTCTGCACTTGACGGCAAGCTCGCTTAACAGTGCATCAACATGAGCTCACTTTCAAGCCCCTATGAACCTCAATGCCACACAATAATCAGTCAATTCTGGACTTTATACCATTTGCAGGACTATCTTTTGCACTTGATCAAGCACTATTACAGCAGTGCTCTCTCTCTCTCTCTCTCTCTCTCTCTCTCTCTCTCTCTCTCTCTCTCTCTCTCTCTCTCTCTCTCTCTCTCTCTCTCTCTCTCTCTCTCTCTCTCTCTCTCTCTCTCTCTCTCTCTCTCTCTCTCTCTCTCTCTCTCTCTCTCTCTCTCTCTCTCTCTCTCTCTCTCTCTCTCTCTCTCTCTCTCATTTTTTAAGCAGAAGTTTCTCTCCATAACATTTGCACCCTGCATTATGGTGCCATGCTCACGAACAACAGAAACTGGCATGCTACATCCAAACACAACTGTTTACAGAAATGTTATATTTCTATTTAAAAATCATTGAAAATATCACACCCTTCTGTTTCAAATCATTACAAGTACCAAAGTGATACTCATAATTTTGTCTTGTCTGCAAAGACCATTCTCCATGTTTTGTAGAGTAAAGATAAGACATAGCTAGGCATGCTTTGGACGCAATGCTTCCCCTGCCTATGAGTTGAACTTTGACTTTTGTGGTTGCCCATTGTCATGGTGACAAAGGTCAACATGTTGCCAATGGATACAAAGGTGAAAGCAACTACCTGTGATTCAGGTTCTGCCGAAGCTGGTGCTGCCAACTACAGGAGAACAAAGGAAACACGCAAATGAACAGTCTACCTGCAAACACTCAACACCAAAAGCCAGCCACTCATGTGCTGACACAGCAAAACTGGTACAACACAGGCTCAAAAATTCATAATGAAATTAGCAGATGAAATACACAACAGATAATCACAACAAAAATCAGCAACTAAATAAGTTATGTGCAGAATGTGTACATATTTACATTGATTATCAACAGCTGTATATATAAAGCAAATCTGGTGCAATTATCAATCCACAATACATAGTTACATCACATAAATTTGTGCCAATCATCTCTGTCAACCACACTGGCAGACATTTTTCTCTTGTAAATGACAAAGAAATCTTTGGAATTTCTCATCCACTAGAAATGGCATTTGTTTTTCACAACAACAAAAAAACTGTGATTATGTCATTTCATCTTGACAAGCTTTTTTTGGGCTTCGGCATGAATACAAAACTGGCCAAAAATAGACTGATGATAAACCCACTGAAATGCCAATTTACAAACAAAGTAATTTTCTTGTTAAAATGTACATCTACTAAGCAGTAACATTTGTATACTGAAATTAAAATCACTATGTACCAAGCACCTCATATGGCAAAAACATGTACACGTAATTATTCATATGCAAGGTTTTTGTTTTTTGTTTTTTGTTTTTTGAAACATGAGTATACAAGACCATAACAAAATGAAGTTGTCACCAGCAATGTTCAAAGTATTAAACAGAATCCTGTTTTCCAGTATCTTGGTTTGACTACACATTCACAGTCAGCAGTAAGAAGCAGCCAGTTAAGGGCACAGTTTACTGCTGACAAGATTGATCTATGTGCCTGATTCAAACCATGCTAATACTCAGGGTGCTGGTCAATAACATGATACAAGTCATTAACCCTTTCAACTCAAGTAACCCAGAAACACTCAGATGTCAACTGTCATCTATTTTTATTGTTTTTACTTAAATTTCATGTTAACAAAAACTATTTTTGCTGAAAATGTAGCAGCAATCTTCCCCTCCAGCCAACCCCAGGTCAACAGATACAGTGGGAGCAGCACAGCTCACCCCCACTGAGGCCAGCTGTCAACATGGTCTCATTCTGAACTGGAGAGGGCTAAGGACACTATGCCTCTATCAACATGGTCTCATTCTGACCTGGTGAGGGTTAAGGACATTTTGCCTCTATCAACAGAGTCTCATTCTGACCTGGACAGGGTCAACGACACTGTGCCACTATCAACATAGTCTCATTCTGACCTGGACAGGGTCAACGACATTGTGCCTTTCTCAACATAGTCTCATTCTGACCTGGTGAGGGTTAAGCACACTGTGCCTCTATCAACATGGTCTCATTCTGACCTGGAGAGGGTCAACGACACTGTGCCTCTATCAACATGGTCTCATTCTGACCTGGACAGGGGTAAGGGCACTCTGCCACTATCAACATGGTCTCATTCTGACCTGGTGAGGGGTAAGGACACTGTGCCACTATCAACATGGTCTCATTCTGACCTGCTGAGGGTTAAGGGCACTGTGCCTCTTTCAATTTACTGATACAAGTTTTGAAGAGGCCCACAATGTGGACCGGTGTACAATGAGGACTGGTGTGTGAAGGTGATCACAGATACATCTACATGTGTGAGCTTGAAATGGTTCCACTCTGACAGTGATAGTTGCTGAATATATTATGGGACTATCACATATGTAAGCAAACCTTCTCTATGACACCTACCTTGCGCTCATGATCCCACTCATTTGCCAAGCCCTCCACTTCCTCCTGATGTAGGCGCCCCTGTGCCTCGTATCGTTTCTGCATTTGTGCCATGATTTTGTCTTCCATGGCTCTACGCTCAGCCTCCATCTCTTGGTCTTTGTCCTGCAGCGCCACCTCCAAGCTGGCGATCTTCTCCTTGAACTCTTCTTCATTAGCCTTGGCTGTCTGCTCTTGGGCCTGGTAAAAATCCAATCATAGCAAGTGCTCTCTTTAAGAGTGTGAACAGTTAACCATTGTGTACTGATCCACAAGGCATCAATGCCACATCATCTACATTTTGTGTTTTATAGTTACTGTGCATAGGAATACTTTATCAGCCATGTGCATAAACTAAGTCATACTTTTACGCCATATGCCTCCAAAATCATTCCTTTCAACACTCTTTCTTTTGTAATTTGAACCTGAATATTTTACTTGAGTTGAAAGAAATATGTTCAAAATATAATTTTTTTCACTGAAGACTGAATGTAGGCCCACGCTAGCAAATTTGTCATCATCTGTGCGATCTTCACTGTAGTGTTACAATGTGTGTCCATTACATTAACATGCATGTGCTCTGATTACCCTGTAGTGTTACAATGTGTGTCCAGTACATTAACATGCATGTGCTCTGATTACCCTGTAGTGTTACAATGTGTGTCCAGTACATTAACATGCATGTGCTCTATGATAACCCTGTAGTGTTACAATGTGTCTCCATTACATTAACATGCATGTGCTCTATGATAACCCTGTAGTGTTACAATGTGTCTCCATTACATTAACATGCATGTGCTCTATGATAACCCTGTAGTGTTACAATGTGTGTCCATTACATTAACATGCATGTGCTCTATGATTACCCTGTAGTGTTACAATGTGTGTCCATTACATTAACATGCATGTGCTCCATGACAACCCTGTAGTGTAACAATGTGTGTCCAGTACATTAACATGCATGTGCTCTATGATAACTGTTCTGGATTTAACTCTTTAAGTGTCAATCATGTCTAAAGTTGATCTACTTAGGTCAAACTAATCTGAATTATCATTTGGATCCAAGATTCGTATTCCTCGTAAAAAAAAAAACAAGAGGGCTGTGTGAACAGCCTGTGCCTCAGCTGATCTTGACATTCATCACACTTGCAGCTCTATGAACTTGGGAAAGGATCAAGGACACCACGTTCTGAGTAAGTCTGACCTTTATAGAAGAACACTTACATGTGCAACATCAAAGTTCAAGTAGTTCTCAAGTTATAATGAGGAGTGAAAATCATGTATGTTGCACTGTGACCCCACAAACGAGGTCAAGGTCATTCATGTACTGTCTCAGCATGACCTTCATACAGAATAATTAACATGTGTAGCGAACTCAAAACAGATCTCAAGTTATCAAGTAAACAGTAAATTTCTTGTCAGTTGTCCGGTGAATTAGCATTAGAATGCCCATTGACTTACATAGTAATCAATAGGAAAGCTGCATCAAACGATAAGTACCTGAATTGAAAATCCTTAAAAATCAGGAATCCAAAGCAGTGCCACCAAGTAAAAAACTATTTGACCCTTCCACAACAACATATCCATCACATTTCAGCTTAATCTGAGGGACTGTTCTGACAACAAGTGAAAAATAGCAAAACCATACCAAAAATTCCTAAAAAATTGCAGCACCACCTGGTGAACAAATTGGGAACTAGGTGTCCCCGGGGGTGTCTATGTGCGATATCAAAGCAACTGGGTACGCAGTTTCGGAGAAGGAAGATTTTTTAAGATTTGTCCAAAAAAAAAGAACAAAAAAATTCATTAAAAATCCAAAAATCACTGGAGCATGAACATTTGAACAAAATTGGTAGAAACCCACCCAAGGTACATTGCCACCAAGTTTGAAATTAATCTGGATGACGGTTTTGGAGAAGAAGTGAAAAATGTGAATTAGCATTAGAATGCCCATTGACTTCCATAGTAATCAATAGGAAAGCTGCATTGACCAATAAGTACCCGAATTGAAAAAATCGTTAAAAATCAGGAATCCCCAGCATTCCCACATAGTGAACAACTTTGTTTGACCCTTCTACAAGGAACATATCCACCATGTTTCAGCTTAATCTGAGTGACGGTTCTGGAGAAGAAGTCAAAAATAGCTATAACACACAAAAATTCATAAAAAATTAAGAAAAAATTGCAGCGCCACCTGGTGAACAAATTAAGAACTAGGAGTCCCAGGGAGTGTTCCTGTTTAATATCAAAGCAATTGGGTGAGCGGTTTCGGAGAAGAAGATTTTTTAAGATTTACCCAAAAAAGAACAAAAAAATTCATTAAAAATCCAAAAATCACTGGACCGCGACCATTTGTACAAACTTGGTAGAGACCCACCCAAGGCACATTTCCACCAAGTTTGAAGTGAATCTGGCTGACGGTTTTTGAGAAGAAGTCGAAAATGTGAATTGTGGACGACGGACGACGGACGACGGACCCTCAAAAAACCTCAGCTGACTGACAAGTCAGCTGAGGTAAAAAACTTTCATTTAAGTTCCGGCATGCCTATAGTTCCACAGAGAATATCCCAGGTCAACAGCTTTTCTTGGCATGCATTGGGCACATTGTGCCCAGTGCATGCCAAGAAAAGCTGTTGACTCAGTCCAAAATTTAACACTTAAAAAAAGTTAACTAAATTTCGTTAAGAATGACTGACAAGACTGCATGGTCATTGTCATGAGAGAGACATTGAGAATGGCGTAGCTTGCATACTGACCGCCAGCTGCACCTCGTAGTGTTGCTCCAGTTCTTCTATTTTCTCGTCGCGCTCATGCAGGTCTGCTTCAAGATCCTTTATCTGACTCCTGTGTTCAAACGCCAAGCGGTCCTCGTCTCGCTGGCTCTTATCTACAGTCACATGGTCAGCAATAGCACAACAACAAAGGAAAATTATGATACACACTCCTTCTTTTTTCTGCATGGGGAAAGTGACTTGTATGCTTATAAAGGATGTACTGATGAGATAAATAAAAAATTTGACTACTTGTGACTTTTCCTATGACCAAAAGAACATATCCAGCTACAATGTTCTATATTTGATTGACCAACAAAATAAAGAATACTTGCATCTCATGTTTGTTACGTCCTTCACAGAAGATTAAATTTCACAGAAATAAGGAGCTGAAGATAACTTACCACATGCTTCACTGAAGGTAGACTGAAATTCCTGCTCTTTTTCTGCAAGTTTCAGGTTAAATTCTTTCACTAATTTCTTAATACGTGATGTTTGTTCATTTTCCATATCTTCAATTTTCCCATCATACTCCGCTTTCAATTTTTGTATTTCTGCTTCTGTTTCTGCCTTCCACGTCTTCAAGTCGGTGTCATGTTCGTGTTTTAGTTCCTCCACCTGCTCTTTCAGCCTGGCGTGAAGGCTGCTGTCCTGTTTAAACTTTTCCTCGAGTTCAGCATTTTGTGCTTTTAGAGTGGCTATAGTCTCGTTAAGTGCCTCTTTCTCTTTCTTCAAGTTAGTAACAAGAACCTTCAGCTTGACTTCAGTGTGCTGCTGGGACTCAGACTTCTGTAAACTCTCCTGCAACACGGTATCCTTAGACGTCAACTGTGCCGTCATCTCATTACGTAATTTCTCCATACCTTCTAAGTGCTCTTTTAGCAGACCCTGTTTTTCTGTGACTAGACTTTGATTTTCACTGAGGACTGTCTCCAGCTGTTGCTGCTGGGAGGAGACCTGCTCCTCCAGAGCTTTTACTTTATCACCTAGTTCTGTTATAGCACCATCTTTGTCACCCTCCAACTGCTTTTTAATCTGTGACAGTTTTGCCTCTGCCTTTTTCTTCAGGTCACTAAGCTTTACTGCATTTTCTTCATTTAATGTCTCTATTTGTTTCTTCAATTCTTCAGAATGTGAAGCCTGTAAATGTTCTAGTTTTTCCTCTAAACCTGTCACTTTTTCATTTAATTTATTCCTAACTGTGTTCAGTTCACTAATTTCAGTTTTGTAATTTTCACACATCTTACTACTTTCTTCCAAGTGTCTCTGAAGCTCACAGTTTTCTGTCCTTAACTTCTCACTCTGGTTTGAACCAGCTTGATGCTGACCCTCCAATTCACGAACTCTACTTTTAGCTTCTTCTAGACTTTTTAGGTGAACCTTTAGTTCATCATTCAGTTTTTGCTCATTTTCCTTTTCCACATTTTCTAACTTCTGTTCTAATTCTTTCTGAATTGTTTGTTTTTCTTCTAAGAGTTCTTTAATTCTTTGGTCCCGTTTCTGTGTCGTTTCTTTTGTATCTAGCACTATTTTATTTAGCTTTTCTTTCTCCTTTTTCTCTGCCTGCAGAGAACTTTCCACTTCTTTATACTTGTTTTCCTGCTGTGTTTGAATGTCCTTCAGTTTTGCCTGGTATTTCTGTTTCAACTCCTGGAACTTTGTGTGCCACTTCTGGTCAATTTCGTCCACTTGTTGCTGCTGTTTCTGCAGCAGGCCTTGCCGCTGTTCCTCCGCTTGCTGTATCTTTGTCTGCAGAGACTGCTGCAGCTGCTCAGAATTCATCTTCGTCTGCATTTCCACTTCTGCTATCCTCTGCTGCAGCCGCTGTTTCTCCTCCTCTGCTGCATCCTTTTGCCTTACCAGCTTCGTCTTGTATTCTTCAACTGTGTTTTCAAATGTTTGTGTATATTCCTGCAGGCGTTCCTCAGTTACATTTAACTTCTCTGTGAGTTCCTTTAGTTTTGCTTGCAGTTCCATGTCATTCTCTCCCATTTCAGTGATCTTAGCTTCATATGTTTCAGTGATTTTTTCCAGCTTCTGCCCAATTTCTGTTTTTACAGTTTCCACAGCTGTTTCCTTTTCTTTCCTCAGCTCTGTAATTTTTGCCTGGGCTCGTTCCTTCAATACATTCAGCCGGTCCTGCAGTTCCTTGAGCTCTTTGTCCTTAGTGGCAATGGCGTCTGTCTGTTGCTGCTTCAGTTCATCAGTACTTTGCTGCAGCTGTTGAAGCTCTGTTTCCTTACCTGCCAGTGCCTCTGTGTGTTGCTGTTTCTCCTGATCCAGCTGCTCCTGCAGAGTCACCAGTTGCTGCTTTAGTTCAGCTTCCTGCTGCTCCCGGTGTGCCGAGGAGCGCTGCAGCTCCTGCACCCTAGTGCTGGACTGCTCTGTTGCAGCATGCAAGGCCTCCTTCATGGCCTGGTTGGCCCCATCCAGCTCCTGCAGTCTTTGAGAATGCTGGGCTTCTGCAAGTTCCTTCTCTTCACACAGAGCTTTATATTTGGATTCCATGTCTGTAACTTGTTGGCTTGTCTTTTCTGCTAGCTCAGACAGCTCTTTCTTTGCAATCCTCAGTTCCTCCATCTGCTTCTCTGTCTCCTTAGCCTTTTGGTTTAATTCTTCAATTTGGTGTACAAGGTTTGTTTTGTTTTTCCCTGACTCTTCAATATTTTTCTCCAGCTCTTCATTTCTCTGCTTCAGTTCAGCCTCAGTTTGCTGCCAGGCTTCCTTTTCTTTGCCTAACTCTTCAACTTGTTTCTGCAGACCACACAGTTCTTTGCCTAACTCTGCATTCTTAGTTTCCAGCTCGCTTACAGTGGAACTGACCTCTACCTTGACACCTTCAGAGTGCTTAAGGAGAGCCTCTTTCTCTGCATGGTGCTGTGCATTGATCTCCCTCAACTTGGCCTTGGATGATGCCACCTCGGCCTTCAGGTAGTTGATCTCATCTGCATAGGTCTTCCCTGCCTCCTCCTTGGATGTGGCCATGGTCTGCTCTAGCTCTGCCATTTTCTTCTGCCACTCCTGCATCGTCTTTTCTAACTCTGAAAATTTCAAAGAATCCAAAAACCAGATTAGACTCCCATAGTTAATGATGTTTTCAACCTATGAAAAGTACAGTCAATCTCTCTTCAAAATTGTACTGTCAACCTCTCCTGAACATTGTACTGTCAATCTCTCTTGAACGTTCTACTGTCAACCTCTCTTGAACATTGTACTGTCCATCTTTCTTGAACATTGTGTTGTTCAACTCTCAAGCAAACCCTTCCACAATGTTATGCTGACACAAATTTCAACAAAATAGTATGTACAGGATTTTCCTGTCAGCAAAAATGAATAGCAAGTTGTGCCTGATATATGGCCCTTCCAATCCAGGACAAGTATACTGTGGGCTGATGATCAGTCATCATAAAAGTCATGATGCATGGCACATTTCTCAAATGCAGAGACTCCAACCATCCTGTTTTGGGCAGAAGATAGCACCAACATACTTTTGTAACAAACTTTTGAGAAGTATGTCTTGCTAACACCATAACACTTCAGACACAATTTCTCCAACTATCAAGACAAAAACAAACACAGAATTACAAAACAACTTCTGACTGAACATTTTTCCATCTCAGCTTTGTTTTGTTCAATATGTGAATTAAAATGTTTGGTCATCACATTGGCAAAAAACAAAAAAGTGCCTCTGGATTGGCACTGACATCATTCAATTCTTTCGTCCCTACAGGATGGTATGAAATTTAAAAATAATAATCAAGATTTTTGTATGAAAAAGAAATCACCAATCTGTTTCAACCCAAAGTTCCCATGGTGCTACATCTAACTCCCTGAATTCACGTGTCAGTACAATTTGACTCTCCCTTTCACACAAAGCTGACCCTCCCCCTGCTCACTCAATGCCTCCCACTTTAAAAATCACTGGGAGTCAGGATCTCCCTCTTGGAACCTTCCCTATTGACTATAATATCTTCTTATGTCCGCACCACATATACACGGATCAAATTTTTATTTTTCTTGCTGGCACACCTTTCCTTCATAACCTACCAAGCTGATCTGCCACCCTCCCTGCATAACCTGCCAGGCTGATATGGCACCCTTCCTTCACAACCTACCAAGATGATCTGTCAACCTTCCTTCATGACCTACCTGGCTGATCTGCCACCCTTCCTTTATGCCTAACCAAGCTGATCTGCCACCCTTCCTCCAGAACATACCAAGCTGATCCGCCACCCTTCCTCCATAACCTACCAAGCTGAACTGTCACCCTTCCTCCATAACCTACCAAGCTGAACTGTCACCCTTCCTCCATAACCTACCAAGCTGAACTGTCACCCTTCCTCCATAACCTACCAAGCTGATCTGCCACCCTTCCCGCATGACCTACCAAGCTGATCTGCCACCCTTCCTTCATGAACTAGCAAGATGATCTGCCACACTTCCTCCATAAACCTACCAAGCTGATCTGCCACCCTTCCTTCATAACCTACAAGCTGATCTGCCACCCTTCCTTCATAAACTACCAAGCTGATCTGGCACTTATAACATGCAGCACTCTCTCTGTATTATATCTGTCTCTCCAAGCAGGAGTCTGATCTGCTACCCTTCTTTCATGACCTTCCAAGCTGTTCTGCCACCCTTCCCCTATAACCTTCTGAGTTGATCTGCCACCATTCCTCCATAATCTGCCAAGCTGATCTGCCACCCTTCCTCCATTAGCTACCAAGCTGATCTGCCACTTATAACATACAGCACTCTGTCTGTATCACATTTGTCTCTCCAAGCAGGAGTGTGCCTGACATACTGGACCGCTGGCTCCCCTCGCTGATGCTGGCCACAGACAGGAGGGACACTCGCACCCTTCAGGTTTATTAGGTGACATCCTTGGAATTTGGCATAGGGTTTTCATCAAAGCGGTGAAAAATGTGTGCAAGTTACTGAATCCAGAATGCTCAGAATTAGCTGATCATGGTTCATATATAGGTGATGCTATTTTCACAATGGCTGAATGAAAGGTCTATAACACATTCAGCTTTAATATGAACAAAAATTTTCAAATTGCACATTTCTTTTTCCGTTCAATTCTCATTGACAGTATGACCCAGAATTAATGATAAGCTGGTACCATAAAATCCATCAGAACATGCAAGCTTTTAAAAAAAACTTCTGCATCAAAACTGTAAGAAAATGATACAAAATTTTGTAAAGACTCTTCTTTCAGGATTCCAACAACCCTAAGTACTTTTTACCATTTCTGAATTCTGCCACAGTGCACTATTACCAATAGACTAATTAGTTGATGTCAGTTTTATATTTCACAGATGGTTTTGCTGTGAACATTGTGCCAAGCCAATGTCCAGATAAATTTACAGATCAAAGAAATGGGTTGAAGGCTACATAAATATGTCAATCATACGAGGTGTTCACCTATAGAATTCAGGTCACATGCTGTTAGCCTGCAGGCTGTTAATAGTTGCCAACTCCAACCAACTCAACTTTATTGATCTATCTCTGCAACCTTTTAGCATCTCTAGTATGGCCTGCATAGCTGTGTGATAAATAAATGTCTTGTAGTACTAGTTAGACTAAACTTCAACTTGTAATATGGGTCAACTGGTGCTCAATCATATTTTCATGAGCAAAAAGGATCAGTCCAGAGCAGGCCTATCATGTATAAGCCTGTCATCAGTACGTGCATATCACAGACTGATGTACTGTGTGTAGTAAGCATAATTTAAACGCTGACAATTAGAATATTCATTTACATTGGTACAAGTGCTTCTGTCTGTGCCCCAGGTAACAATTCAAATGAGTCACAAAAACAAAATGTAATAAAAGGGCAACAATGTTTTTTACTTGGGTACATGTTGTAGGCAGCCTGTGCCCTGGAACATGGATCTTGTAACCTCCACTAGTCACCCTGTGGGAAGAAATTAATTGGCTCTGAAAAACTGAGTTGCAAACGATGTGAAGTATGGCTGGAGGGACTGGTCAGTCAAGGCGATGTCAGCAGGAACTGGTCAGTCAAGGTGATGGCAGCAGGGCTGGAGGGACTGGTCAGTCAGGGTGATGGCACTAATACTCAAACACACCACACTTTCCACTAACAAATTAGGCAATTTCAAATAAACTTCATGAACATCAAGTCCGCTTACAAAGAGTAATAAAAGGAGTGAAAATGATCTGAGTTGATGATACTGCATGGATAAAGAGACAATGCTTCAGGATCATTGATTGATGTATACTTTTAGCAGCCACATCACTCCAACCCACGGATATCTACATGACATATGTGCATTTAAAGTTCCCTCTTTGTATGACAGTACTACAAACAGTGGAGCAAAGAATATATTGTGTCAGTTAGATAAGTAGTGCCCACTGCATACATGTATATAAGCTTTTAGTTCTTACCTTTGTCTTTTTCTTCTTCCAGCTTTTTCAGCTTGTATTCACATATTTCATCTTTCTCCTTTAAGGACTGCTGGGTTTGCTCTTTCAATGTGTTAATTGTCTTTTTTACTTGTTCTTGTTGGGTATCAAATTTGGCTTTAACAGCTTCTTTGAATTTCTTCATATTTTCTCCTTCATTCTGCAGCTTTTCTGTAAGTGCCTTCACCTCTGCTTCCTTGTCCTGACTAATGTCTGCCTTCTCTTGATCATATGTTTCTGTCAACTCTGCAATTTTATTAGCCAGTTGTTCAGTATGTGCCTTATCTTGTTGCTCCATCTGTTGTGTCAGGGCATCCACTTGACCTTTTAGGTCTTTAATTTTTGTTTTAGCTTCATTTCGTAAGCGTTCAAACTTAGCTTGTGTATCTTGAACTTGTTGGAGCAATTCTGCTTTCTCCCTATCACTCACAGTCACTTTCTCCTCAGCTTCTCTGACTTGGATCTGCAATTCTTTTATCCTGTCCTCTTTTCCTTGCATCTCTCTTTCCACTTGTTCTGTTCGCTCCTTGAACTGGGTCGTCTGCTGTTCCAACATTTGTCCAAACTCCTGCACCTTGGCCTCAAACTGCTGTATAGTTGTATCCTTGTCTCCCAGAGTCTCCTCCAGGTCACTCATTCTCTGTAAACGTTCCTGCAGTGAACTGTCTCTGTCCAACAAATCCTGTTCTAATGTTGCAATTTTCTGCTGCAACTGTTCCCTCTGCTCTTGAGCTTGTTTTTCCTGTTGCTGAACGCGATCTAGTAGTTGTGTTTCGGAACCTTCTTTCTCCTGGGCTGCAGTTTGCCACACGTCAAGGTTTTGCTGCAGAGCTTCCATGTTGTTTTTCGCTGCGTCCAAGGCTGATGACTTCTGCTGCACATCTTGTTTAAGCTGGCAAATCTCCTGACTTTTTTCCTCATCATGTTTTTGCAAGGTCTCCAGTTTTTCTCTTAATTGATTGAGTTCCAATGTACGTTGTGTCACCTCTTGACATTTTTCTTCCAATTCTTTATTCAGCCGTGTGGACATTTCATCGGCAGATGCCTTTGATGACTCAAGTTCAACAAGGATTGAATGAAACTGTTCTTGGTTTTCTTTCAAGACAGCAGACATATTAGACATCTGTGCCTCACTAGCTTCCATCATCTCTTTAGTTCGCTGTTCACTCTCAGCCTTTGTTTCTATCAAAGCTTGCTGAAGTTGCTTCTTTGTGGCTTTCAGGACCTCAACCTGTTCTTTCAATGTGCTCATCATCCCACTCTGTGATGTCACCGTAGCCTCATGCTGATGACGATTCTGATCCAACTCAGTATTAAGCTCATTCTCCTTGGCTGACAGGTCTTGTACCGTCTGTTCCAGAGTCACTATTTTCATGCATGCAGCTGACAGTTTGTTTTCATACTCAGCCTTGGTATTCTCCAACTCTGATACCAGTTTCTTTTCTTTAATGTTAGCCTCATGCACAGACTGCTCCAGATCAGATAGTTTATCACTTGCTGCTGTAAGCTTCCTCTCCAGTTCTCCAGTAGCTTGAGTAACTGCTGTCTGCTGCTTGGCTTTGGCAGTCTTCAACTTGGCAGTCAGTTCCCGGTCATGATTTGCCTGCACAGTGTTCAGCGTTTCCTCGTACTCTTCCTCTTGTTGCTTCAGTTCCTTTGTTTTTAATTCTAAATCTTGTTCCAGTTTTCCCTTTTCTGACTCAAGACTGGACAGCTTTTCCTCAAAATCTTTCTGTTTCTGTTCTATATCATCACTGAGCCTTTTATGGTCAGCAGACAGTTGATCCAGACTTTCTTTTAACCCTTCACATTGAAGTGTCTGCTCAGTCAGTTTGTTCTCCAGTTGAGCCTTTTCTGCCTCAAACTGTGTCACTAAATTGTCCTTTTCCTTGTTCATTTTTTCTTGTACTTCTCCCATTTCATTCACAGTGGCCTGAGCCTGGGCCAGTTTTGTGTCATAATCCTCTGATTTGACCTTCAGCTCATTTGCAAGGTCAGTATTTCGTTGCTGCAAATCCTGTACTTGTTTTCGGAACTGTTCAACTTGTGAGTGCAGCTCTTCAGTCACTTTGTCATGCTGGCACTGCATCATTTCAATCTGTCCCTGGTACAGAGCTTCGACCTCTGACGCTGATCCCTTGGCTGCTTCCTGTTGTCTGCGCAACATCTCCTGCAGCTGGGCCTTGTAGTCTTGACTTAACTCGGAAACCTTCTCCTGCAATGTACAACAAGCCACGTTTCATCTCTCATCAAATAAAATTAACCCAATGTAAAGATACGATTTGCAATACATGGATTTCAATATTTTTAATAAATAAAGAGGAAGTCAGAACATTTGATTTATTGATAATGACCCAAATTTTAGTTTATTGCATACCTAAACTTTTCACCTACATCAAAGTCACAAGAAAGAGAAAATATCTCATGGTAAATCATAGAAAATCTGCAAAATTCTCCTAACTCAAACTACTGGATTCTACATGTTTGCAAATAGTATCTTCAACCTGGCTTAAGAGCCATATACAGTGGAATCTCCCTGTTAAAACCATCTGAGGGACTGACCGGAAAAATACACATTTTTTTGAAACTATAATTGTCTTACATGATACATTTCAAGGGCTTTCTTGTTTCTGCTGGTACACTGGTCTGGAGTATGGATTGCCAAATGCCACAATAGATCTTACTTGATTTGTACTCTGAGCAACTGCTACATGTGGCATTGGCTCTGAGCAAATGATAGTTATGGCACTGACAATATTTTACTTAAACATACACACCCATTTTGACACAAGTTCACATAGTTCTCTAATAGCTCTGCAATACATAATTTAACCAAACATATCTATTCTCTATTGTTCCTGTATAAGTAAAGCACTTTCTTCCATTTGATACACATCAACTTCACTCAAACATGTTAGTGTATTACCTGCATCTGTTGACTGTGTTGTGCCTTCAGCTCCTCCAGCGCCCTCTGGTGAGAGCTTTCCATTTGGTTGATGGTGTCCTTATGACGCTTGGAGTTCTGCTCTATCTGCTCTACAAGTTCCTGTACTTTAGCCTTGTGGCTGTCCTTCAGGTTCACCATGACCCTCTCGTAGTCAGCTTGTTTCTGTAAACAGACAAATATATCAAATATTCCTTCCTTTTCATTTTTAAGGCATATTCTGCTACATGCACTAAATTAAAATATTTATTAATTTTTCAAAAATCAGTTAATTTTTTCCTTGTAAATAAGACAATAACATATAAATATTTTTGAAAATTCTTACTGACTCTCTGTGTGCAACTCTCAAGTTTAAAAGGTCATAATGACATGTTATTTTCCACATGAAGCATAACAGTAAGAGAGTATATAACATTTAAGTATTCTAAGTACATGGGACCATTTTTAAAGAAAACCAACAGCCCCGCCCTCTATGGTACTATTTATGGATGCAATGGTAGCTAAAGCATATATTTATGGGTTGGTATGGTCATGAACTACAGATTGATGAAAGATCCACACTTGTCCTGCCCTAATTATTAAACAAACACAGTGATTATGAAATAAACTGGTTTTATGCTGTTTATGTTTATTTCCCTTCCAAAACAAATGGCAAAAGTGTACAAATAGTTTGGTTTGGTTTCTAACAATATTATCAAAAAAAACTTTGCCATACTGTTTTGATATCCCGTTAGGTTTATGAAATATTGCTCTGCAAAGTTGAAAAATCTACCTTGTCAAAGAAAACCAGAAAACACCCCAAAAAGTCAGATTTTTTCAACTTTGCAAAGCTATAATTCCTAAACTAAACAATATATCCAAAAATATGGCAACCTTTTTGAGATAATATTGTTAGGAATCAAACGAAACCATTTCATTATCACTGTTTTATTTAACAATTAGGCAAGGACAATGATTGATCTTTGCACATATCTATAGTTCATGATTGTACTAACCCAAAAATATACACTTTAACTGTCTTTGCATCTGTAATTAGTACTTTATCAAGCTCTAAAGTTGGGTTTCTTCAAAAACAGTTGCATGTATTTAGAGTCCTTAACAAAAATTCCTGATCAAGCATCTATAGTAAAATTCTAATGCCCTGCAAAGTTCTCCTGACAAACAAATTAAATAAACCATTAAAATTTACCTTACAAAAACAAAAGCAGCGCATAACTTTGAACAGCAGAGTTTATTACAAACATGTAGATGCAGCAAACTTTTCAAGTCCTATATTTAAAATCTACACACAAATGAGCTGTCAAAAACAAGTGGAAGGCTCCACATTAACAGAATCTCAATCAGGTGACATGGGATCCAGATATATACATATATTGAAATTTAAAATTGAATTTAAATATAATATTAAATTTAAAATTTACTTTCTTAAAATGAAATGTAGTATGTTATAACTTACAGCATTCAAATTGTTAATGATTTCTTGCAGTTCATCTTTCTCACTATCTTGCTTGCTCAGTGCTGCCATCTTCTGGAGGTCCCGTTCCTCCACTGCCAGTCTCATTTCTGCCTCAGTTTCTTTCAACTTCTGCTGCACTTCATCCTGCTTCTGTGACAACATGTGTGCCAGCTCCTTCTCCTGAAAACAAGTTGCTCATTTTCACTGCATAGAACTACCACAAAAAAATCTTCAACCACTGAAGTTAACACATAAACTGTGTGCTTAATTTGGCTTCATGAATTTGTTCTTTGTTAATTTGTGGTGAAGTATACTGTAATGAACACCATCAGCTCTTTGTTTCGCCTGGTACTTACACTCACACACATCAAATTAAGTATTTTTAACCCTGTTCTGAAAATTAACATACTGCATTATCCTCTGATTGATGATTTATGTTTTTAATATGTACTGTATTCAATCTGTGTTATGTTCAAATAAATTACCACAGTGCCTGTTGTTCATATTTCCCTTTCAACAGATCTACAAAGAAGTGGTAAACCATAAGAATAACAGTGACTAGACTGTGTGTGAGGCTTGTCAGCATAAACCACTGAAAGTATACTGGCATTACCCAGACCTATGAAAACTAAGAATTTGTGTAATTCTAATAATTAATATTTTTCAAGGTCCTGAACTTAAAGCCGTGACTCACACCATCCATTCCAGGCAGTACCTGGGAACATGTAGTCAGCTTGCATACAAAACACACAATGACTGATCCCAGGGCATGCTGACTGGACAATGTCTGTCTCTTCATGTGTCAACATGGCTACTATACGGGGACTGAAATGGGTAACCTTTTAATGCTGGCTATGTCTTGCTACTTTGATGGCCCAGGTAATGGGGTGTGAAGCAAGGGCCACTGTGCAGGTAAGAGGTGATGAGGGAACTTACCTTGGCTGCCATCTTGTCCTGCCAAACACGGTCTCTTTCGGCCAGCGCTGCCTCGTGCTCCTCTAGTAACTGATCAACTTTCCTCTGCTGCTCCTCCTGCAAAACAACGAACACAGAAACTATTGACTTGACTGACCCTGGCTACAAATTACTGACTTGACTTACTTTGGTAACAAATTACTGACTTGACTTACTTTGGTTACAAATTACTGACTTGACTTACTTTGGTTATAAATTACTGATTTGACTTACTTTGGCTCCAAATTACTGACTTGACTTACTTTGGTTATAAATTACTGATTTGACTTACTTTGGCTACAAATTACTGACTTGACTTACTTTGGTTATAAATTATTGATCTGACTTACTTTGGCTACAAATTATGTATTTGACTTACTCTGGCTACAAATTACCTTCCTTTGCATTATGTTTATGCTTGCATTTAAATCAAATCTATAAATTTGAAAGCACAATAAAGCCTATCTTGAAAAGGAACAGGGAGAAGTAAACTGTAGCCCGTCAAGGCAGGTGGTCTCCAGACAAGGACTGGAGTCGAGTCTTTCCTTTGTAGAGTGCATCCACATCAACATTACTGTATCATGTAGAGTTAAAATGTGTGTGAAGGGCATTTCTCAGCTAATAGTTTATGCAGACAAGGACTGCAGTAAAGCATTCCCTTTTGACCTGAAGTACACATGTACATATACACTGATAGTACTTGTTTATTCACAGGAATTTACATGTAGTTAAATGCTGAAGTAAATACCTGTATCTTAAGCCACTTCCACATTTCACAAAAAAAGTCGAATCTAATCATGAAAAGAGAATTATGTGTATCTAAACTACACAAGATTGTCCTTAACCACAACTTTTCAGTAACTAATCACTTCTCCAGTATTTCAAGACAGACAGCCTCTTCACAGCAGGGTAGATACCCTTGTGTAATAAGCCTCCTTGTCTTAATTACATGAGATAAAACACGACATGGTTGGTGATTTGACAAGTTTTGGAGAAAAAATCCTATTTTACCCAATTAGCACCCAATGCACACTAGAAAAATTCACTTCCTATTTTTTTGGTCCGTCATGGTGTTCATTAATCTCAGGTAAATTTGCTGTTTGGGACCAAAAAAAAGCTTTCACTGTTCACAGATCTGAGGTGTTCACTAATGACAGGTTGACTAAGTGTACAATTTGAACACTCCATATTAAACACAAGAGGAAAAGAAGGGACCGAAAAAAAGTGTTCACTAATTGGAGTTGTTCATTAATCAGAGGGGTTCACTCGGACAGGTTTCACTGTACTCAGGAAACCAAGCACTTGCTTAATTATGTTACTCTGAGCTACATCTTCTATCCCACTTGAAACCATTGACTAATGATTTCATCCCATTTTTAATTGAATCACTAGGCCTCCATTTAAAAGGAAAGCACAAAAATCAGATGTATTTGTAAATGTTTACTTGCGTTTGTGCTTTTAATAGATTTGCAATTTGTTTGTCATCTGTGTCAACATATGTGTACAACCATTGGGCAGAGACACTATTTTACAAAAGCACTAGATGTACACGTAGTGGTCTGAACACAATGCATATGTGGAGGACAGTTTCCGGCAGGCAACCAATCAAAAGCCCAGATACTCCTAAAAAACATGATAAAGTAAAAAGGGCCATTGGACTGGCCATGACAGACCTGCATGAGAGCTATGGCTGCGGCCTTGCCTCGTTTCAACTCCTCCACCAGACCGTCCTTCTCCTTCTCCAACTGCTTCTCTGAGGTCTCAATCTTGTGTTTCATTTCCTCAGCAAGTCCTTTCTTCTCCTCCTTCAACTTGCGAATAATTTCCCTCGACTTCTCCAACTGTTCCTGCCCTGAGTAGTGAAGAACAGTTACAAATTTACTCAAGTTAAACACATACAAGGCACAAACAAAGGTGACAACACGTGTTCATATATACATTGTCGCGATGAAAACTTTTTGTGTATTAGCTGGAATGGGAGAAGCAACAGTCAACAAAGTGAAATTCTGAGTAACAGTAAAACTGATCTATGCTCATACACAACATCAATACACTCGGGTAGCCTTCACAACACTTCACTGGGTGCTGACATTTTTATCCCAATATTTTTTTTTTTCATAAAATAAAAGTCTGAACATGAACATTAAAGACCACGTACAAGCTGGAGCCATTTCCAATGACAGTACTGCATACTCAGTAGGCAGACTGGAGACAAGACCACATCTTGTACATGGAACTGACTATCAGCTCATAGGAAGTGCAGGGACAGATGAGGACTTTGAAAATCTTAAGCAAAATTGGAAATAAAAGCAAAACATGGAAACTGCTGCCCTGATCTGTTATCACTTCACTTTAAAACAGTTTGGCCTTTTGTAAATTTCTGTTAGTCAGATTGGAGAAAGGGTAACATCAGGCTAATTGGCTCATGGTAGCAGTGGTCCCTAGAACTGATGTTGACTGATCATGAACAACACAGCCAAGCACAAATATTCATATGGTGAAGATGCAAAATTAGTCAAGATGGTAACGCATTTCTATAAATTTCACACAATTTCAGGGTGAAATGTAACTAATTTCTACTCAACACATGTTAAATCATTTTCAATATGATGACATGTAAATGTAATAATCATTTTTCAGCATTCACCTCCTTTTTCCAGTTTCTTGATCTTCTCCGTCAACTTTTCATTCTCTGACGTGAGTTGCTGGAAGGACTCTCTGACTTTAGTAATCTCCTCATCCTTAGCCTCCATGGCCTGGTGGCTTGCCTGCTTGGCCTCCGCCACCGCCATCGCCTTATCTGTCTCCAGGTCCTGGATCAAAGTCTTGGCTTTCTCCATTTGAGCTTGCATCTTGTGCAGGTTTTGGTCACTGCTCTCCTAAAAGTACAAACATAAAAAATACAGGCAACTGACAACAAAATGATGAGAAAATAAAGGCAACTGACAACAAAAAGATTAAAAAATTCTGGCAACTGACAAAAAAATGTATATCAGCAGTTTGGTGATGAGTGATGCATCACTGCAATAGCTTAATTAAGACTGGTACATAACTATAGCAGCTTGGTGAAGAGTGATGCATCACTGCAATAGCTTAATTAAGACTGGTACATAACTATAGCAGCTTGGTGAAGAGTGATGCACCAACTGCCAGCTCAGTGAAGTGTAATGCATCATGGTATCACTGTATCAGTCCAGAAAAGTGGTACATCACGGTACCAACTCAATGAAGAGTGATGCATCACAGCAGCTTAATTAACCCTTTCCCCTTGAATTAAGACAGAGTCAACAGCTTTCCTCGGCATGGGTCATGTTGTCTTGATAAGTCTCATCTTTAATTCTCAGTCAAATTGTTTTTCATTGCTGTTGAAATCAGTTGAAAACGCTGAAGCAGACTACATTTGACCACCAGCCGGTTTTGGCGGGTTTAAGGGGGGAAAGGTTAAGATTGGTGGACCACTGTACCAGTTCAGTTAAAAGAGGATGCTTTCCAGCACTTTCTGTGGGTGGGTCAGCCATTAGCCACACATGGGTTCTCATCACCACAGTGGGTTCACTCAATGACCTCTGAAGATTCAAGTTACACCATGGTCCAGCATCATACGCCCTAGCAACAATTACCAATACGCAGGGGCCATGTGGGGACACAGCCTGTTATGTCAATGAAAACTAATGGCCAATTACAACCTGAACTTGGACACTGGTGGTTACAGTCAAAATCAGTGAAAATCTCCCTTCTGTAGACTTTTATCACGACTACAGAAAATTGGCTTTTTAAATGGATATCACGCTCAGCTCAGTAACCAAAGTAAATCAAATCTGTATGAATGAAAGAGTGGTACATATAAAGCTAACAAAGCAACCAAAGTAACTGGCAAATTTCTTGATTTAAAACAAAACATGGCACAGTATATTTATGTGTCCTGCTACCTAACAAGAACATGCAGGTCTAACTTTTTTAATTGTATGCATTTTAAAAAATTATTAAATTTTGGTCCGAGCTCTAACTGTATCAGATGACCAGGCCACATGTGGAATTGGCAGCCATTGGCTCTATTTATAACCAGCCCTTCTCATTCAAAAGTTATGCATCACTGTATTAGCTTGGTGAACAGTGATGCATCACTTTACCCACTCAGTGAACAGCCATGCATCTACTAATTTCATCATGAGAAACAGTTCTGTAAGTGATTATGACAAGATGTAATCAAAACAGATCCACTTAGGATCCAAGACAGCACATACAGGTATTATTTAAACAAGACTGGCTCATTTACATTCAATTAATCCTTTTGAAAGCTTTATCACGAGTGAGTCTATGCAACTTAACACACCCCATACTTCTGACACATCAGGTCTTTAATTAACACACCCCAAACTGCTGACAGATCGGGTCTTAAATTAACACACCCCAAACTGCTGCCAC
This sequence comes from Hermodice carunculata, assembly GCA_964020975.1. Taxonomy (NCBI): domain Eukaryota; kingdom Metazoa; phylum Annelida; class Polychaeta; order Eunicida; family Amphinomidae; genus Hermodice; species Hermodice carunculata. The sequence continues at coordinate 141,758,165 of OZ026612.1, forward strand.
ATTGGGTCTTTAATTAACACACTCCAAACTGCTGCCACATTGGGTTTTTAATTAACACACCCCAAACTGCTGACACATCAGGTCTTTAATTAACACACCCCAAACTGCTGCCACATCGGGTCTTTGATTCAGTTATTAAAGAACAAGTTTGAACGGATCGAATATGTGCATCGTCTTTGACAAGCGGATTATGTTAGCTTGTAGTTTAACGGGAGACAGTTTGCACAGGATTTGAAGATCACCTTATAATGGTTATTGTGCTTTTTTTTATCATATCTCAGGTCTAATACCTACAGAAGTTTTGCTGTAGATGCACATTTGTAAACCAAATGGTTAACTCATTCCATACTATGGTCACAGGCCTTGGTCAGTGGTTCTGGCACTGCCTGGCAAGTCATGCAGCATGACTTGCCAGGCAGTGCCAGAACCACTGACTTAGGACTATAGGCATGTTGGTACTTGAATGAAAGCTCTTTTCATGGAGTATTTAAATATGCAATTGTCGTCTTAAATCTAGGTAAATATACGAAAAAATCAGGGACTGGTATGGAAGGAGTTAAATCATTATGGCTTTATCAAGGAACCGCACAACAGAGACAAACATAACATGTTTTATTTATGGCTGGTACAAGTATAAAAATGGCTATTAAACAGGTTGGGCATTAATGTGATCTTTGACCACCGGAGTAAGGCATTTAGTGAGGAAGCTGTTCAACCTGCCTCCCAAAGGAAGGAAGTGGCTACCATGATGGTTGAACTGGATTATCAGCTGTTGGACAAACATGAGCGGCAACTCATTATCAACTTGTTATATACATCAAAACTCATCCCACACATTACATACTGTATTACACAGTGCCTTTTGAATCCTTATTTTCGACATCTTGCATTCACTAGTAGATTTTAACGGCGGCGTTTGGACATTTTGGCGGCGGTGGGCGGTGGATGGTGGTGACCAGCGGCGGTCTGTGTGTGTGTATATATATATATATACATATTGACTTTTATGGTCACCCAGCCTGGGTCCACAAGTGCACACATTTGTTAAAAAGGTGCCTATATTTGTTCTCCTAGCTTACAACTGAAAGAAACAGATGCTCCCTGGACTGATTTGAGTCTGCGGCAGAAGGCGGCGATAGGCAGCGTTCTGCGGCCCAGGGCGGCGGCGATAGGCAGTATTGCCACCCACCACCGCCCATTCCTGTTGAGACTCCACAGCAGGTGAGAATGTGTGCGGCGGTCTGCAGCCACCAGCTGCGGACAGCGGCAATCGCCACCGACCGCCGCTTGTCCCCGCAGGTCGCCGCTGTCCACCACCCACCGCCGCCAAAATGTCCAAACGCCGCCGTTAAAATCTACTAGCAATTGTACGTCACTATTTAACATGTAATGGCTTGGGTGTGAATAAAGTGCCATAATACGAATATCACAAAGTTATCTACAATTTCTGTGACACCTTACACTCAGAGTTATATTAGCATTTTTCAAGGTAAAGTTTTGAAGGAGTAACTGTATGACCCATTTGACCAGAAGTACAACCATTTGTACAACATTTCCTACATGTAACTGAATCCAAGCCATCTAGTCAGCCTGGAGACTTGTACAGAAACCTCCTAGTAGCCCAAATAATTTATATGCCAGTGTGTACATAGACTATCAACATTAGGCTTTGACAATGATGCTTTAACTGTACACCAAAAAGATACAACAGATTCCACATCCACACTGACCTTGACCTTTGCCAGCTCTTGCTCTTTGGCCTGCAGCTGGCTCTGTAAGGTGTCTCGCTCGGCAGCCAGCTGTAAGTTCCTCTCCTTGTTGCTGCGGATGGTATCCTTGCACTTGCCAAGCAGAGTTTCCAGGCGGTGAATCTGTACCATACAAACAAGAAACATACACGCTGTAGCCCTATACCTGACATTTTAATACTAGGTCTGTGTATTATCACTTGCAAGCAGGTCACAGCAAGCAAAAAGATAGATGTTAATAAAACATTGGCACATATTGAAATTAACTGGCCACACAGCACAAATGCAAAATGCAGCATTTCATCCCTAAAACTTTAAGCAGTTCAAAGCTCATCATTCATACAATTTTTGGCAAATTTGACCATAAATGTAAGGCTTCATTCCTAGTTCCTCAAAATTTTGGATGCCACACTACAACAGAAATGAATGTCAGAGTATTCCTTGAAGGCAGACGTTCTTGTCTCAGCAATGTGAAGTCTCTGGATAGCTAGTATATTACATGGATTACAGACTTAATGGTCTCTTCAAAAGAATAATTCCGAAAATTTAAAACCTGTGCAAAAGACACAAGCCACAAATCAATGGTAAACTGGAAACTTTTTGACATCTGTATTGATACAAATACATGCAGAATTGTATGCCATATGCATGTTCTTCCAGTTTAACTATTTTCACCAATTTAGTGGGAAAATGGCACACATTAAATCAAAATTAAAATGCAATCATAGATTGCTGGATCCATGCCCTCCTCACCTCATTCATAACCTTGCTAATAACAGGTCTCATTTTGGAATGACTGTAGTCAATAAAAAAGGCTAGCACCATGACCCAGATGCTTGACCTAGTGACCTACTTTTGTTTTATGACGAACCTTTAGATCAAAATATGTGTGTGTGTGACGTTTTTTACACCAAGTTATGTATGTAGTCAAGAAATTATAGCCGGAACATGATTTTATAAGGATATGTCATTGTGACCCAGATACTTGACCTAGTAATCTACGTTTATTACATGACACACCCTTATATCAAGATGCACCTGCATGTTTCATTAAGCCAAAGAACAAGTAAATTACAGGTCAAACATGAGTAACGGACGGACACATGCAATATTCTGTTTGACAATCTCTAAACACATTTTTTCTACCTGAGGTCACCCTCTATAGCCCATCAAAGCAATAGGTCACTGACCTTGCCCTTGAGTGCTGCCGTATTGACAGCCATGTCTTCCTCAGCACCAGACTCCTCTGGCTTGGTCTTGCTGGCAGGGAGAGCAGACGACTGACTTGACTTTTCGGCAGCCTCTTCAGCCTGCTGTAACAACTCCCCTGGCACCTCCTTACCCTCCTTCAACAGTTGAATCTGTCAACATTAACCATGCAAAATAAACTAACCATGCACGTTCCAGTAATCTGTATTTGCAGTGAAACCTGTGTGGAGAGACCACTGCAATGAAAGACCACCTTCTCACAATACTCTGCTTGGTGCTTTTTATGTTACTCATAACTCAAGACCACCTGTCTCCAGAAACCACAATTTAGTCATACTAAGGGTAGTCTTTCAAGACAGCTTTCAGCATTACAAGTCAAGAGACAACTTAGAGTGCCCTTCTTTTTCAGGCATTTTCCTCAAAGTTTAAGTATAACGTCAATCAAAAACAAAAAAACAGACACATATAGATGTATCTCATTAAATGACACTGTCATTTTACAACACAGGCACAAAATGTCACATTCCTCAGGTAAATATGCGTAAGATTATACTGACTTTGTCAGTGAATTGATATTATTCTTGGCCTTTCATCAAAACAATGTCATAACTACTTGGTTACAGAAAGTTTCAATAGAATATATGCTATTGATATTTATACGTATCTGAAGCTGGCGGGAAAAAAATCCATTTGATATGAAGGAGATCAAAATGAAAAGTTTCTTGTCAGACTGTGAGAACTGATGTGTACTGGAACTGAATTGGTGGTGTTGTTGGAACTACATCTATTGAAACTGCATTTCTAAGGTTTTGGAAGCATGGGTATGTATTGGAACTTAGATTATTTCGGAGGTTTGTTGTGACTGAGTACATGCAAGCAGACTACATGGGAAGGAGTGTACCCTCCAGAGACCTCTGTCAGTGGGATCAGACATAAGAGTAATTCGGGGCCTTTGTGTTTCTGTTGCTCACAGAGTTCATGTGAAACCAGGCATATCCTTATAAATGTAAACTGCTGCCATCTTGCTTGCAGTACTTGTCAAATGAAAATATTTCTGTACTGGTAGCAATCAATATTTTGGTAACTTTCACGTTGAAGTGGAAAGAAGGAAATCATTATTTTAAATAAGACAAAATTTCATTTACAAAATTATTTTCTCATAAGTTATAAACAAAAAGAGCTTTCCACAAAGTCACCCCCAACCTGACACAGTGATCAGGTCAAGAGCTTTCAGAAAAAGATGATCACATAGAGCTGGACTTTGCAGACTATGCTGTTAACAATGATTATGCATTAAGCTTGAGACATCTTTCCTTGTCAATATCATGTTTATAAACTGAAGCTTTTCATGCAAGAGATGTTATTATCAAAGCATGTGTGTTATGTCATCAGTCATTTGAGCTACAAAAGTTTCTTAATTGGTTTGTTTACAAATAGATTATGCAAAAATAGGCTTCCCAATCAGCACAAACGCAAGTGCACACTCCTTTCCATGTAGTTTTCTTGGTATGAGTATTGGAAGTGATTTCTAAGATTTTAAGTATGAGGTACATGTATATTACTCACACATGTAAGGAAAATAAAAAAAAGCGAGATACAAACAACTTGCAGATGGTCCACATAACAGTTCTTTGAAAAGTTTGTCTGAACTAATATTTACAATTCATGAGTACAAAGACAAAACACTTTTATTGATACTTATTTACATAATGAATTCCCTGAGGACAAAATAGACACTATACCTGTGTGCGCAAAACTTTGGTCATTTCTTCCTTCTCTTCCAGCATCAACTGATAATTCTCCTCCAGGTGGCGCTTTGCCATCAGATCCAGCTGGCTCTGCTCTTTCAACTCTGAGATACGGCCAAATGCTTTATCTTGGGACTGTGTCAAAGTATTCTGTGGCAAAATTTTGAAGTCATTTACAATCATATTTTATACCAAGTCCATAAGGCCAGCATTATTTCATTACTTGGTTCAAATGACTATGAAATGGACACCAGAATTCCAGAGAATGCATTGGACCTTCTTATGACTAAGGGGCATAATTTCTCCTGCATTTCTCATCACCAATAAATTGTCACTGTGTCACAGACTTCTTCATTGCCTTCTATACACAATAAACTTTTTGTTTCAAGTTTTGCTCCACGTTTTATGAGTAACACGGTCCACATTTCCCATCACACGCTCCACATTGCCACAGTCCACATTGCCCATCACACACATGTACATTGTATGTCAGCATGTCAAGGTCAAAAGGAAAAAGCACTTAAGAGAAGAGAAGGTAGACCTAAGGAAAGAAGACCAATTTTGAATACGGGTGAAATCTAAAGCAACACAAACACCAGTCGGAGAATGTAAATATATACTTTATTGCAAAGTAGGATTTTTTCCTGCTCCCTTCTTGATGTTCAGAAGGAAACCATCAACCAATTTTACTTATTTTTTGCTATTTTCCCCATTATTCTTATACTTATTTTCCTCGTTTTTCTCCCACCAGAAGTTTTTTTTTTAATCTTGTAAACCAAGTAATAAAATAATGCTGGCCTAACCTTACTGCAAGCCATGATGGTCATGGAGGCACACAGCATTGGTTTTAACAGCATGCAAGAGCAGTAATATAAGACACTCATAAAGTAAACATTTGGTCTTATTCACAAGTAAGAAAAACAGTAAGAATGTTTGCTGGTTTAACCCTTTCAGTGTCAAATTTTGAATGGAGTCAACAGCTTTTCTTGGTGTGCATTGTACCCAATGCGCGCTAAGAAAGGCTGTTAACCTGGGGTATTCTCTCTGGAACTAAAGGCATACTGGTACTTGAATGAAAGATCTTTTTACCAGGAATACGAATCTGGGATTCTTATGATAATTCAGACTTGTTAGACTTAAGTAGATTAACTTTAGAGGCAATTGGCACTGAAAAAGTTAACATTAACCCTTTCCTGCTCAAATCACCCAAAAGCGCCCGGATGAAAATGCCATCTGCCTTAACGTTTTACTTTAATTTCTCGTTACTTGTTTTAGAAAACATATGTGCAGAGATTTGAATATAAGACCATTCATGATTGCAAACCCTAGGTCAATAGCTTTCCTTGATACAAGTTGGGCACATTTCGCCCAACCCATGCCAAGGAAAGCTATTGACTCAGTCGTACTCTGACCAGGAATGGATTAAAACCTCTTTCTTCCACCATTTCAGTTGACTATCTGCTTGTTCAAAGGTACAATTCCTCATGGTCACAGCTTAATTTATGACTTGGGACATATCTGAAGATATATGGATAAATTTTATAGTACCATCATTGTTTATGTGAAACTGGCCCCAGCAATCAATATTCTTACCTTAAGCTTGTCTTTCTCTCTCTCCAGCTCTTTATATGCATTCACAACCTACAACAAAAACATTGGAACGTCAAAATCATATCCAAGTACTAACAAATCAACGCATCAATTGTCTACAGTACAGGTAAGTGTCTATTAATGTGCATAAATTTAAAACTGAATTTCTGTGCAAAGAACATTTGTTTGAGCAAAATAATCTTATATAACTACTTATTAATATCATGAATATATTTCAGTCAACATGCATGAACTCAGATCTGTGATGTATTCACCACATTGCCACATTGCTCAGCACAGTTCACCTTGGAAATATTCAACAAAAACAATATTCTCCCCAAGTGATACAATAATCACTTTGGGAGAATAACCACATATTCAGTTGGACAGAGCACTGACCCACAATGAAGCCTGCCATGATGAGCACACAGGGAACCTTTGTGCCAAGTAGTCTTCATAGCTCTAGCCATAGCTTTACAAGAGAAGATGACCCAGCTTGGAGGCCAGCACAGCAGTATCTGACGCTACCGCTTTCTTCCAGTGTATTTAAGCTGTGGTTAAGTATTTGTATATGATGCTATCCCAGTCCATGGTACCACTAACAGCAGACTACACAGACCTTAAAATGCAAGATCATATAACTTGAACAAGTTATAAACTTATGCATATATAAATGACTATTAAAAACCATGCCTTAGTCACAACTCTACTAAAGATGAACACATATACATGTAGCAATGCAGTCACACCTTCCACTGACCTGTGTAAACTTTGTCTTGTATCGTATACTCCTCTTCTCCATCTTCCTAAACAGCTGATAAAGGTGCTCTTTGTTGATGCTCTCAAAGGCCACGTTGCTCTCCTCTGCCTCACTCTCAATATCAGAAGGAAGCACATACTGCTTTTGTGGGGTGGACACTGGAGCAAACAGCGACGACTCACTGGTCATGGAGCTGATGGAAGAGGTTCGTGATCTAGTTATGGGCTGGTCTGTCATGGACACAGAGAGTTCTGCCGGACTGCTGGGCTCCAGCGGGTGGTTGCCTTGGAGCATCTGTGTAACAGCAAGCTCTGCAGGGCCCGAGGCTGGCGTTGATGGTGTTCTAGTGTCCTGCAAACAGACAAACATCCAATCTCACATGTTCTACAAAGTTTTAGATCTCTACCATAAGTCGCAGTACACTGAGGTATAAACATTCCAGATCTTATCATTAAATCTTTATTGGTCAAAAGACATTGATGCAAAGATGTACATTTTGTATAATTGAGAGAAGTGGCAAGAAAGGGACTCCCCCAAAAACTAAGCCACTTCAAAAACATTTCAAGTGTCCACATAATCTGACGACCTCAACAGATCCAGACAAACCTCATAGATTGACAAATACTCAATGTTGATTATACATTCAGCCTTTATTGGTTGGAAAAACAAGGATGAAATCAGTTGATTTCATTCATAATGCTTGTGAGCCCATACTAGACATTCTTCATTAATTTCCTGTATACCACTGAGAACTGATTCTTTAAAGAGTAGATGAAATAGAATGCAACCTTATAAGGTTTGACTGCTTTAAAAATCTGAATAAACCCACAGATTTCTGAATGAATAAAACCCACACAAAATCAAAGCATTATACTTTGACAGGCACGTACCTGTAACCGGGCAATATCAGAATGTCAGAATTTACCTGGAGAGTGACAAGGTCTGAAACAGTGGCACCTTCCACCACTGATGACCCCTCCTGCACACTGGCATTGCTGTGTGGACTGGCAGCACCTGCTGTCTGGCCCGGCCCCTTTTGACCTATCTCATTGCTGTCACCTTTAGGTGTCTGCTTGGACTGAGACAAATGACCAAATTAAACACCAGACAGTGGAGTATGTAGCTTAAAATAGAAGGGAGATTTGCCCTGCCCTTTTCTTTAGCTCCCTGCCTTTTTCTTTAGCTCCCTGCCCTTTTCTATATTTTTGTTTGTTTGTTGACATTCTGGGCAATTACATTCATTTTCTCATAAAATTTCAATATAATTTTAACTAATTGGCAAAACAATGTATCAATTTATCTATTGACCATGAATATAACTACAAATTCAGAACTATTTCCATAAAAACAACAAAAAAGCCTGTTTTTTTTGGACCGCTATTTTTGGATGCCCTTTTTGATTGTCATTGTGTGCTTTAAAGTGCCCTTTTAGATTAAAGGTGCCCTGCCCTCCTGAAAAGCTGGGGACAACACTGCCAGAATAGAAAAGAAAGCAATTTGTAATATCATGGACAGTCCTGGAGTCCACAGACTACTGAACTGGAAGCAAGACTTCTATAAATCAATGCACTGCTGGCACTTTCCATTATACCAAACTGAAATGCTGTTAATGCTGACAGAAGGTAGGAAGATGACCACATTCAAAATCTTAAGTTTATGGGCTGATACAGCATATTTTTTTCCATCACTGACAATTTTGCTTTCTTACATACTAATGTTTTCTTGATAATTGGGACTTTCTTTTTATTTCAGAATGGAGATAACTCTGATGTATATGAATAAATCTGATCGTGTATCACACAGAAAAACTACACTCACACATCACAAAATGACACCCATTGTATTTTGAACTGCACAAACTTTAAACTACATTTAAATGAAAATTTTAATAAATTGTATAAATCTTTGTTTCACACTGAATTACTTTTTACCAGCAGACAACTAAAAGTAATTTTAAATCTAATAAATCCAGGTAAACAAACTATACTTTACTGTATCACATATAACATTACTGGTCTGTCATATGTTTAAAAGCCTAAACATGCAAAATGGGACAAACAAGAAATGTGAAGTACAAATGATGCACATGCCACATTGTTGTCTGTGATATCACCACCCCTTGATTCATTACATAATTGTCAAGGATACCTTGACACGTATACCGTTGTTGACATGCTGCAAATTACTTCCTTCACCAAGATAGTCCAACAATAGTATTCATGTACAGTGGTCCTTGTCTTGAGAGACCTCCCCTAGGGCAGGTCAAAATGTGGTCTCTCAAAACAGAAGGTCTTTCATTAGAGGTATAATTAAAGATAGCACAGTGTTCTGAGACAGCGGTCTTAAAAAGATATGTGGTCTCTCATTGGACGGGTCTCTCCAGACAGGTACCACTGTACATGTATTATTATACAAACAGGAGCAACAGTGTCACATCTTCTGTGTAGTTCTCAACCCCCCCCAAAATATGGTAATTCAATCCCTCTATGCTCCATAGCTTTTCCAGTATAGGTGAATATTCCTAGCAGAATGTTTTAGACGAGACATTCAGCAAATGGGCTGGTACTCACTGGTGTGCCTCTGCTGCTTGCATTCACAGGTGGCCCACGGGGTGAAGCTTTTGCATCAGCCTGGAAAACAAAAATTTACAAATATAAATTATTCGTACTTTCCAGCAAATTGTAGATATTTCTTTCACTTTCACAGATACATTGGTTCCATGTTCAATGAATGTCTTTGCCTTTCCCACATTTACTTATTGTCAATGTACGTGTGATGTTAGTTCCAGTTAACACCATCACTGGTGCCACCATGACTCCATGTCACAGGCTGTAGTCTGTACAATGTTCCTGTAATGGTATACAAATATATGTACAGAAGTTAAGACATAATGACGATCACAAAAAATAACTTCCTGAAATGCATTCTGTCCATGACCTTGAGAAAATAGGTCAATATCAACTACATACATAATGCTATATACAATGAAAACTCATTATAACAACACTGAGACATCTGACACATTCAAAGACACTCATTGTAAGGGACTAAAAGTACTTTTCTATGTTATGTGATTCATGTATCTTACATATTCAGTTATCTGACACATTTTTAGGGAACAGATGGTGTCATTATAATACGGTTTCACTGTATCATACTTTTAGACATATTGTTCTTATTCTTTCTCAACATATTGAGTTCAGCAGTCTGGTATAAGTGTGTACATTTACACTCAGTAACAACCAGAAATGAGACCAGCTCAATCCTCAACTTGGGAGTTGACAATATATCCACTTCACTATCCTTATAACTGCTTTTTAGGAAAAACAGTCAAAAATAATGAAGAATAAAGAGTGTTGCGTTTTCCTGACCCTATCATTCATTTCATACATTTTATGTTAATCCAGCCTAACAGTGTAGTCCAACAAGTTACCAGCTCTGTATGCATCATATGGGTAGACCAAAGATGAGCGTCTCAGTAGGTTTGGGATGATATATTGAAATACCAAAACACTGCGATACTAACCCTGTACCAAACCGTATCGTGATACATTCCTTGTGCATCAAAATTTTCATGGTACCATATAAACACTTCAGTTTTACCATAACTTATCAATACTATATGAAGATTTTTTAAAAAAAATCATGCCTGTATGAAGATGAACAGCTAATGAAGCACAGCTGACAACCTACATCACCAATTCATTGCTGGTGTAGGTAGATTTGAACTGAGTCAACAGCTTTTCTTTTCGCGCAATGCGGCCAATTTCCGCTGAGAAAAGCTGTTGACCTAGGATATTCTGTCTGAAACTATAGGCATGCTGGAACTTGAATGAAAGGTCTTTGTACGAGGATTACAAACATGGGATCCTTATGATAAGTAAGACTACTTTGGCTTAAGTAGATCGACTTTAGATGTGACTAGCACTGAAAGAGTTAATAGAGTGGGAGCACAACATCAAGATTTGTTGATTGTCTTACGCTACATGGTGGCTTCTTCTGCATCTAGTGTCTAACAGACATGTTTTCCACAAAATATAAAAAAAAAAATTTGCAATCTTCCAGTGTGCTACAAAGATATCCTACTTGTCATTACAACACAAAACATGTTGTTCTGCATCTAATCTATGCTTCAAAGAATTGAGGAAATCTCAATAAATGATAACCTTTGTTTGCTACACAAACAGCAATGTATACAATATTTGGACTGTAGTATACAATTATTTAGATCATATTTGTTTCCATCGCTGTAATGACAAAAAAAATTATGTTTCTGACACTCCATTCACGTTTCCAAATACTTTCATTTCTTATCACATAAAACATGTTGTTCTGCATTTAATTTATGCTTCAAACAATTGAGGAAATGATAATCTTTGTTTACTACACAAACAGCACTATATAAAGTATCAGGACTGTAGTACAATTAATCTACGGCACATTTGTTTCCATCCCTATAATGAAAATTTTTTTTTTTACATATTTCTGACCATCCATGTGTGTTTCCAAATCCTTGGAAATTATCCCCAAATGAACATGATGAATGCTGGCACAAAGGAAAAATCCAATGTTAAGGAATAATTTACATTAATAAAAATCTCTAAACTGTGTGCCTGGTCAAATCAATAATTTACCAGTTGAGCCGACAGTGCAGTGTAGCCTTTGTATTCAACTATGAACTAATTAACGGACATACTAACTGACATACAGTGCAATGGTTTCTACAGGACGCGCCAACAACACTGGCACAGAATAATATGCCAAGAAACCTGTGGCACATCAAAATGAATTAAGAAGAACATACCACATGAAAGTAAATCTTTGAAATAACAATACATGTTTGAATACTTCTTCACTGCAAGCCAGTTAAGTTGCACAGGTTGCGGTCAACACAGGTTCAGGTAAATGCTACATAGAGGGTCGTTACAAATTGCAAGTTAGGTCAAATCATAAAACATCATAAGCTGTAGACCACCTACCACAGGTACATTGTTGCTTGTTAAACTTTGGACTGATCAACATTACCAACAAACTCACGACTGATTGTCCCCGTATCAACATAAAAATTTTTGTTTATCCATGGACTGAGTGTCCATTAAATAAAAAAAAAAAGAGACTTATACGACAGAGACGATGACACTGAGTGATCATAGTATAACAAATATGCCAGCCAAGTACTCCATATGCCATCCAAGTGTAGTAGTCCCTGTAATTAGAGGCCACCCCAAAGGCAGGCCCAAAAGTGGCCTCTCATTAGAGGTACAATAACATGGATGAGATGGCAGCAGGGAACTTCCAAATGTGGTCAATCAAGCCAGGTGGCCTCTCATTGGAGTGGCCTTTCAAATCAGGGGACCACTGCACTCCATACACCACCCAAGTACACATACTCATATGGTTTGAGTTTCAGGCTCTAACAGATCATCCTTCTGTTTGGGTCCTGCTGGGAAATTTTTTTTTTAAAGTTCTATCTATTAAAATTGAAATCTGAACAAATTTCATCTAGCTGAACACAAACCATTACGCCTCTTGGGTACTTTAGGTTGCTTTACTTGCAGTGAAATTACTGTACATGTATACCATGAGGTATATGTAGATATACAGCACCTGCACTTTTGACATAAGCTCTATTATTCACCTGAATAACTTCCCAAGATAACAAATATTTAATGCCAAGCATATTAAGATTTTGGCGAAATTTGATGTAAAATGAGTAAGAATTGTACTCAAAAAGGAACAACAAAGTAAGAACTTTTCTTGACACAACAAATTGCATGTCAACACGTTAGCTGGTCAGTATCATAACAAACAGTCCAAGCTGCAGGTTACTGTCATGGTGCGTCACCTTCATGAAGACCATACATCGCTATGCAAGGTCAGAAAATGACACGTAGAATTCGACACTGACGGCAATGGACAAGGTTTTACGTACAAGTATACATTAGCTTCACATTTGCAACTTAAGTCGTCAAGGTGAATAACTTCTTCCATAAATAGATGCCCATTTACACCCAAAGGCTTTATAATGCAAAGCAGCATTTCCCTTCATCCTGTTTGCTATATTGGCACTCAATGGAGACAGGTAGAACATGCAAATGAAACACTAATTTTATACTTTGATCAGACACAAGAAATATTTGCTGTCAGCCCAATGGACATGTCAGGGGGTGAAGAAGTGTCAAAGTTGACTGTCCTTCCTTCTTACTTGTGTGGGGGCCATGCAGTCAATGGAACGTCCTCCCAAGAACAAGATCCACTTGCAGACAAACCACATGCAAACACATTTGAGACTACACAAAGTGGAAAGAAAGAGACAAGAAACAGCATGACTGGTGGATGTGAGTGTGACCAGCAACTCATTGTCCACAAGCTGGTTGTCACAGAAACAGCAAGAACATGTTCTGATGACCAACAAGAAACTCACAAACTGGATACTGTACTGTCCAATATGGTTGATGCTGACAACAAACTGGATACTGTACAGTCCAATAAGGTTGATACTGACAACAGTGGCCTTTGCAAAAAGAATACTGGATTAACTTTAGAACAGGCAGCTTCTGATCCAATGTCTGGTCAAAATGGATGTGCTGAACAACTGTGCACACATGGAACTGGCTGTGTATGTGTCAACAGAGAGAGACATAGACAGGCACACCTATTGACTGCAACCATACTGCCAGATAATAGGAGGAACAAGAACCAAAATACAGCTTTTACCACTGAACGAGCTAACGGGAATGACACAAGACATGGATATGGGTATGAAAATGTTCTATGCCCCAGTTTTTCAACTGAATATGCAGACACTATCGACGTCTATATTACAACTTTCAGGACTGAAATGCAGAACATGAGAAGAGATTTAAAAATTATTAAAACAGACAATGTTTATCTGAAGAAGAGAGTGGAGGACATGGAGAGGAAAGTAGAATGGAACAACATCAGTTTTGGTTCTGTGTTCACAGAAGCTACATGTACCAAATGTGTTGCAGAAGAGACAGATGCAACAGTAAGTATGCAGTATGTGTGTGTGTGCGAGGACAGAGCAATGAGGACACATGGAAGTGCTGTGTGTGTGAGGACAGAGCAATGAGGACACATAGAAGTAGTATATGTATGCGAGGACAGAGCAATGAGGACACATGGAAGTACTGTGTGTGTGTGAGGACAGAGCAATGAGGACACATGGAAGTACTGTGTGTGTGCGAGGAAAGAGCAATGAGGACACATGGAAGTACTGTGTGTGTGCGAGGAAAGAGCAATGAGGACACATGGAAGTACTGTGTGTGTGCGAGGAAAGAGCAATGAGGACACATGGAAGTACTGTGTGTGTGCGAGGACAGAGCAATGAGGAGACATGGAAGTACTGTGTGTGTGCAAGGAAAGACCAATGAGGACACATGGAAGTACTGTGTGTGTGCGAGGAAAGAGCAATGAGGACACATGGAAGTACTGTGTGTGTGCGAGGAAAGAGCAATGAGGACACATGGAAGTACTGTGTGTGAGCGAGGAAAGACCAATGAGGACACATGGAAGTACTGTGTGTGTGCGAGGAAAGAGCAATGAGGACACATGGAAGTACTGTGTGTGAGCGAGGACAGAGCAATGAGGACACATGGAAGTACTGTGTGTGAGCGAGGACAGAGCAATGAGGACACATGGAAGTACTGTGTGTGTGCGAGGAAAGAGCAATGAGGACACATGGAAGTACTGTGTGTGTGCGAGGAAAGAGCAATGAGGACACATGGAAGTACTGTGTGTGAGCGAGGACAGAGCAATGAGGACACATGGAGGTACTGTGTGTGTGCGAGGAAAGAGCAATGAGGACACATCGAAGTACTGTGTGTGTGCGAGGAAAGAGCAATGAGGACACATGGAAGTACTGTGTGTGTGCGAGGAAAGACCAATGAGGACACATGGAAGTACTGTGTGTGTGCGAGGAAAGACCAATGAGGACACATGGAAGTACTGTGTGTGTGCGAGGAAAGAGCAATGAGGACACATGGAAGTACTGTGTGTGAGCGAGGAAAGACCAATGAGGACACATGGAAGTAGTATATGTATGCGAGGACAGAGCAATGAGGACACATGGAAGTACTGTGTGTGTGTGAGGACAGAGCAATGAGGAGACATGGAAGTACTGTGTGTGAGCGAGGACAGAGCAATGAGGACACATCGAAGTACTGTGTGTGTGCGAGGAAAGAGCAATGAGGACACATGGAAGTACTGTGTGTGTGCGAGGAAAGAGCAATGAGGACACATGGAAGTACTGTGTGTGTGTGCGAGGACAGAGCAATGAGGACACATGGAAGGACTGGTAGAAAGCATCCCTCAAAGCAGGCTTTCAAAGCAACCCACTTCTATTCCTGCCAGTTCTTCCTTTCTTCAGAATTTGGAACTGTACAAAAATGACAGATTTCTCATTTTGTTGAAGACCACAATACTTGGTCCTTTTTTTTCCCCAGAGAGAGAACTATTGATTTCACAATCAAAGCATTCTATGACTATACTACAATTAATAGCTGTACAGACTGACATCTCATATATATCCAATGAATAAGGAATCTTATCTTTATTAATATAATCTGGAACAATGTTATTTAAAATGCATTTGTGCTAAATGTACATAGGTTTCAAATACATCACCAATTTGAGCAAGATATTTTTTCATATTCTTTACAATCCCATGCATGTTTCTTGGGAAGTATATACTGAGTTCTGTGATGCAAGCTTTCTATTTCTAAAGATGATAACACTGAAGAACAAAAAGAAGGAAAATGCCTGTATCTACTGTAACATTACTCTCATGCCATCAGATAATTTTCAGACCAAATCAATTCAGAATATACTTTTTTGATCCAAAATAGTTTTTTTTTTAAATGAAACACAAGATAAATCTCTGAAAAGTCAGGGATGGGCACCCTGTTGCACCATCATAAAAAATGCAACACAGGCAGTGAAAAGTGTGACAGTGCGACTAACAGAAAGAAACTTTATTGACATGCATGTTGATTTATGGTATGGTCTGGTACAGATATACAAAGTACATTAACATAAGTGAACATTAGTTAACAGACAGATATGAAAAACTTGCACAGCTAAGATACAGGTAGGGGCACCCTGGTACAAAATATCTATAATATATATATATAACATGCAGTAAAGATTTGGTCAGATTAATATCCCACATGTTGATACCTGGCATTGAATATTTTACATACATATTGTTTTACATACATATAGCCTGAACTAATAAAATATCTAAATTTGTCAGTATCACTTGAAGTGTAGAGCATGGGGTTAACACCATCCAGATAAGAAAAGAAGTAATTTCTGGCGGTACAGTAAAAAGTATGTTCAATGCTGTAAACAAGAGGCCCATGGGCCTAATGCTCTACTGGCACTGTGGCTGTATTGCACCTCTTCATTTCAAAGTTGCGAGTGCCCAAGTGGCTTCTGAACATTTTAAGCTTATGTAAATTCAGTACACAATATGTCCATCAGATGGCACTTTGCTCCACATGTAAGCACAGCTTATTTGTGCAATTCCTGTGATGGATATTGTTGCATGTGTCAAGACAATGATGAGTGAGTCCTAAACTTAATGTCCTCAGTGATCTTGGGACAAAAGATCAAGGTCATCCAGATTATGTAATACAAGAGGTTCACGGGTCTGGTGCTGTGCTGACATTGCCATTGATGTCCAAGCTACACACTGCCATTACAACATCACCTCTTTCAACTTTACAGACATTATGACCTCACAAAAATTGGTCAAGGTCTATATATAGCCTGTACATTTGGAAAGTCTAATCCAATGACTGGTCCAAACATGGAATTTTACATCTCAAAACACTTTTTGGCTAATAATTTCCATCAAATTAAACGTGGAGCCACTTGCATCACTAGCAATAGACTTTGACCTCCCCCACATTCCCACCACATTTGGTGAAGATCTGCCAAAATTTAAAGATGCTAAAGTGTTCACAAGGTTTTCACATTTTGACCCATACATTACATAATATTGTAGGTGGCAACACCAATATCGAAAGGGACCTAGATTTTCATACATCCTATAAGTCCTGAAAGTTATATTGGGCCAACTTGAAAACTGGACGGTATTGTGCCAACAAGCAAAAGTTTACGGACGGATGGACAGACATGAGCGGTCGCATAAGCTCTGCGACCTGTGGTCAGCAGAGCCAAAAATGATGTGCCTCTTCAATGTCATTGTAGTTACAAAGCATATTTTCTGCTGTAGTGAAGTTCTAGGTTCAGTATAGTGACCTGTTTATGCTGCTAAAGTATGGACATCAAGTTCAAACCTACTCTTAAACTTACAGTATGTACATAATATGTTTGTCATCTCTCTCAATTCCACTGATATGATTTAGACACTTCAAATACATGTACTTGGCGCAGCAGATCTATAAACTTTGACAGAGTGTTGAAGATCAAAAGAATTGTTGCGAACCAAATTATTCCATAACTATACAGTTGAATGTATCATGTGTGAGTCGAAGCCAACATTTTTTCCTGCAAAGAATTGCAAATTATTCTCCCTCTGTACTTATTCTAGAAAAAAATTCTGAACGATCTTTGAATCTCATTAACCTTGGTGCTGACCTTTTTATTTCTAGTTCTAGACTATTTTTGTGATGTATGAAATATGTGACTTTTTCAGAACATAAGGGGCTCCTGTGTAGATATGATGCATGAATTGTCTCTTTACTTCAAGTACATGTATAATAGTTTATTTTTAAATGAAATATATGACTTTTTCAGAACACATTCTACTCTTCAGTAGACATCATGTGATCGTTATCTGTATACTGGTTATTATAAACTTGTGGGTTTATTGAAAGAATAGAAGACTTATTCTTGGCATTATTGCGAATGCACTGTTCATTTATATCCAAGTGTTATGGTGAAGGAGCTTGAAGTTGGAGAAGGGTGCTGCATTTAAGAATTTAATCAGGTTTTATTGTCATACGACTCAGCATTTTCATTTGTTAGCTCCATTAGTCCACACATAGTTATTGGGTACAACAGTTTTTTCTATTACTCTTTGAATGCCAGTCTCCATTGTATAATGACTGCATCTTTATACTGATACATGTAAATGTAATTAGAGTCTATACTATAATATTTTTTATGCAGGGCTCCTGGGCTTGCACCTTTTTATGTGATGATCATATCTCTGCAGCACCGTATCACTATTGTAGTGAATTAGTCCATTATCCCTAGTCCTGTTTTGTAGATGAAGACCTGAACTCCACACGATTTGTCAAAAACGAATGTAAGCAATATCTCTAGATCTTAACTTTGTGGTAGTTTAATTCGTGTGCTACCATGTATATAGTCATGACTACACTGTGACCATGGTCAAAGGCTATGTCTCCATATCATTTATTTTAACTGTCCACCACATCAATAAATTCTAAAACATAGAGTCTATAACTCCTCAGTTGTTTGTGAACTTATCCTGTTGAATTCATAAGCTCCACTAAAATGTTGTAGGCAGCATAACTTTGACACAACACAAAAAAGAAGTGCATCAAATTTTATATTCATGGAGTGTCAAATGCAAGTAAAAGGCACTATAGGCCTCATTATGAATTAACATGTATCTTGATAGCCAACCATGGGGTCTCACCCCTCCAATTCACAACCCTGCCTGCCCCCCCCCCCCCCAAATTTTGCTGGCTTCCTTCCGACATTCAGGTGCTCTAGCAGATATATCTGGTGCTACAAGATTTTCAAATGTGCCCACCACTGAAAGTTTGAGCTTCTCATCCCAGTACATTCCTGTTTGACTGGCATGTTATGCAAATACTTTGAGATTGCTATGATGGCATGCTCGGCAGGAAACACAGACACTTGTTACAATTATGGGGGGGAGGAGGGTGTTTGATGACATCATCACACTCATACCCCACAAAAATTGTTATAATTTCTGCCTGTAGACACCATTAACCAGACAAATGTTGCTTTTCTCATGTAGCCTCCTTGGAAAAAGTAAATTTATAAATAGATGTAACAAACAGAATTATATATACACATGTATATATATAGTTGGTTTAGCCTTTAATGTTGGCCAATAATTGTGGAAATTAAAAAATCATGTCTTTTTCTCTGAAGGCATTATATCAGTTTCTTCTTTCAACAGGAGCCACTTTTTTTTTAAAATCTAAAATGTATTGAGGTCCCTATATTTCATTTCAATAAATTATAAGTCAGGTTGTCCTGATGATTTATACAACAGCATGCTTTTTTTTTTTTCACTTTGAAATTAATACATACATGAAGCTGGACACCATCAAATATGTTTTGCAGCCTAAATTCCTGGCCATTATTTTTTTTAAGTGTGATGGTGGCCTCTTGCCTTTACCTTGTATTTGATAATGACAACCCACTTGAATTTAAATAATGAAACAAAAAAAAAAGAAAGACCAGACTAGCCATGGACATGCAAACAGGGAGAGCATATAAGTGAGACCAGTTTCATATCAAGCAATATTCCGTTGCTATGTGCAGGGCTAACATTACTCGCATCAGACCAATGTCATGATGGTCATATGTCATGCCACAGACTAAGACTATCAGTGTAACATTATGTTGAAACGGACTCTGGTCATACCACTTACTCTGCCTGAAGTATTTCATTTTTGACACTAGTGGCAAGCCCTTGTGTCACATGGGTTTCACTGTGAGCCAGAGATTGTAGCAGTGCTGGCAATCGGAAGATGTTTTTTTGAAGAATTTACAGAATGCATAGACGTGAAATATCAGTTGTTGCTTGTAATGGCAACACTTAGAGCTGGGTTTTCCCCTGAAAAGAGTAGGGGGGTTGCTAAAAATAGATACAACACAAAATTAAAATCCTAGCATCCTATTCATTTTTAAATTATATGGAATTGAGACCAAATTTAAAGCCCCAAATTTTGACGTTAAACCCTAGATGTTTATGGCTATAGGGAATTGGGGAAAACCCAGTTAGGAAATTTACAGGAATTAATATGCAAAAATATATAGAAGTAGCAAAATTAAAATTCTTACGAAAAACTGTGTACTGTCATTTGACAGGCAAACTAGTTTTTTTTCCAGTGTTATTCTCCCTTGGCTAATGCACACTAACTACACCGTGTAGTCACACAGTCTCAGGTCCCTAATGCAGGACTTGATGATATGTCAGTATCCCCCACATTACAACGTTATACATATACCAATATTGGTTGTGTACAAGTAGTAGCCCAAAGTTATCCTTCTACTGCTATCTTAATGGTTTGGATCACATTTCACAACCCAAATCATAGTGGAACCTGGCTTCCGTGCTATGTAGTGTCATTTGCCATCTTAGCATCAATGTAATTGATGAAACCAGTCTGACTACAGTCTTAGATACCTGTTATCCATTGTGGCCTTCACACGGTCTCATTTGCTAGTTTCTTTTGAAGTTAGTCTTGGAATTTATATTAACGAACATGATACTTGTTCCACATCAGGGTGAGAAAACTCCATAATGGGCTTAATTGTCCAAGGACAAGTGCACCATGTTTTTAACATGGCTTTTAAGTAATTTTTACTTGTCCCTGACAATAGGACATAGGAATTTTCTCACCATGCACATTTCTTATGCTCCAGCAAAGATAAGAGTGATTGACCGAGTCTTGCATTTTGACCAAGCACAGACAGTATTCATCATGCACATTGCCACAGCAAGGTTTTGGTGATCAGTGGTGCCAGGCAGCAGCTACATGGCTGCCATTCACCACTGACCACAGCTGGCTGCCACAGGTGTCTACACACTGAAAGCACTCGCACGCATGCCACTGAAGTGACTGGCAATTATTATATTGTAAAATAACAATATACATTGATATATTTTAGCGCAATAAACCACATGCAGATACACTACTGCAAAGCTCACACACTTAAAAATATTAATTTTATATGCTGCTATGATGTTTCTAAGCTTTGATGTTGATACAACAATTACATTTTTGCAGCATGTAAAAGTGATCATTTTGTGACTAATTATCTCAAAATTTATCAAGTTACTCTATAAATATAAGTTTTGTTCCAACATAACTCAAACTGAACTCAACAGCTTACCATGAAGTAGGTGGTGATTGAAAGATATAAATGAAACTTCGGGATGGACTTTATGTTTGGGAAATAACAGGTTTGTTCATATCAATATCTGTGAATAAAAGTGATGAAGGGTTAATGGGACTGTTCAACACAGAGATTGTTTATAAAGTGAAAACAATGAGTTGAAGCTGAATGCAAAAATCTAATCAAACTACTGAGCATTATAATTTCACAAATTTTGAAGCTACAATGATCAATTAATTTCTGGAAACTCTTGCACACAATTTTAATGGGATACTCATGAGGGGCTCACTCTCCCGCGTATACACACACAACTTTTATTTTCACATGTCACAGAACATAGTTCAATGGGTAAAAATGTGAAAAAGTAACAAAAAGGACATTTTTAATAGTGCAATGAATTGGGCGACTGTAGGGTTACAGATACATTAAACACAAAAACTAAATATATAAATGAAATGTGGTTCAACTCAAGTTATGAATATAAAAATACTACCTTGTTGAGCCCCAGTGTGAAGTTAAAGATATTGTCCTGAATAAGTTTGCCTGCACAGAGTATTAATATCCAATACTGAATCTGATGACAATAGAAACTACATCATTGCTACTCTTCTTGAATATTGTTCTTATATATGCGGTGTGCTAGTCATGCAAATTGTAGCCTGTGTGCTAAAAGGCTGCATGTTTTAGATTAGTATGGTACCTGGTAGTAGCTGCATACATGAAGTTATGATGGCATACAGATTAGTAAATCTCTAGAATGCTCTAAACACATAAAAATTTTGGTGCCCCCCGCCCCCCATGAGAGGCCACAGGCCCCTTCTCTATGTATGAAGGATGGCATTTTCATTTTATCCCACCCCCCTCAAGAGAGGCCAGCTAAAGTTTTTATACACCTACTCAACAGTTCCTGCCATACTTGGAACACTTTTGACCTCTGGTGACAGGAACCAGAATGAGGCTGTGGTGGACACTTTTCCTAATTGCCGCTGATATACATCTCACCGCAATTTTGATACCCTGTACAGCTGGACCCAAAGCCAGAATAACTGAGTTGACTTTCTATACATTCTAGGAATTTCCAGCCGCAACATTTTAATAAAATATGGGCTTTATAATTAGCTGTTCCATGTATATTTATTTTAAAGATACATTTACCTGTTAATGGAGCAAACTGATCAGTGCAGACCTAATTTTCTTATCACGACTAAAATATTCCAATGAAAAGGAAGTATTAGATCATGGGTGTATATATATATATATATATATATATATATATATATATATATATATATATATATATATATATATATATATATATATATATAAATATATATACACACACACACACATATATATATATATATATGTATGTCTATACAATATACATTGATGTCCCAGGTAGTACAAATTACACACCCAAAAGAAAGACTTTTCCTAAAATATGAATTCAACAGATTATGTTTTGTAATAAGATGATATAAAACATGTTGCCATGAAAACTGATTTCATATTAACAGACTACACCACAGTATCTTTTGCAACAATGGATCAAACATTGAGGACCTGCTTTTTTTTGCCCTCTCCATTGTAGTCCTCGAGTTGTCCCTAACAGGATAACACAGTGGGTATATTCAAATGTGTTTTAAATGATAGATATGAAGTAGAAAAGTAAGCAAATGTAACATGGAAGTGAGTGGGAACTCGATTTGGGTTCCACTCCAGCGTCATTCTGGTTTTAGCCACCAGCAGGCAGTAGTGTTCCAAATATGGCAGAGACTTTCGAATAGGATGTATTTTATTTGCGTTGGAAGTGTATAATTTAATAATAATCAATCGAGTGATTGTTCAGTCTGTTTTTTAATACCTGTACATGAACAGTTTTCACACTGACATGTTCAGACAGGGAATCTCGGTCCTTTTTTGGGGGGAAACTAGGACCCCAAAGTTGACTCAATGAGTCGAACATGCGGTTTTGGTAATTTACTCCATTTTAGACTTACAGGTTTAACTCCTGGCAAGGAAGATTTCCAATGACAATGGCAAGATTTTTGCACTGCAGGCATATAATTCAATCCAGCACAGCATCCTGGAATAGCCAAGTATACTGCACTGCTGGCCCACTATGTCAGAATAGGCAGGGTTTTTTGGAAATAAAAGGGGGCAATAATATGCATATGGGGCAGGAACATTACAAGGTCTGCAATGAACTCAAGGTGCACTCTGCATCTTCTCGAGCAGACATGCATGAATAAATTTTCATCTGTGATCGGTTGTTACACATACATTCTGGTGTCTCATCAGATGATGACATCTTGGCCATCTTGACATAGGGACCCTTAAAAAAAGATACGAAATGGCTGTGGTGTTACACTGTTGTCTGGACTGGAAAGGACTGGCAACATTACACAACTGATTTTCTTTTCTTTTTTTATAGGGCATAAGCTCAAACATGAGCATTATTAACTGGGAGACTGCATGAAAAATGTTAGGCAACTTGGAAAATGGTATTGTTAGTGTTAGTAAGACGGTTAAAAACATTTCTGATTTCCATTGCTCTGTTGTCCCCTGGAGAGCAACCAATCGTTGGAAGCTAGCCAGGGAGGGGGCAGTTACTACAGAAGTTTGAAGGTTGTTCCATTGGGAATACTTTGGGGAGGGGGGGATGCTGAGCTTGAAGTGATTTGATTTGACTTTGTACTGTTTGGGTGTTTCATTGCTTTCAGGTCAATATGAGTATATTTCACTATCATACCACTGATGCATGTAGCGGTGTCAAGTGCCCCCCCCCCCAGGTCATTAGAACTTTGGTAACTAAATTTTACATCACTAGGGTCATATACATAGTCGCCCGTGGAGGTAGGAAATGCCCCTCCCACCCATTCCGAATAGCCTTCGATGTCACTCACTGTTTACTTCCTGTTTTAAATTCATGCACGCAACTGATGTTTACCACTACTCCCACAAATGTTTTGACACGGTTACCATGCTGTACCTGTCACCTGCACAAACGTATATTCCAGAAGTAAAAAGAACAGACAACAACAAACGTCCACTGTTCATGCTTGTCTGCGAACTTTTTAAAATACGCGTACATGGTGTACACACAGCAATGTACGAAGCCGGTCAACTAAGTCGAAAACTCGTTCTTACCTTAGCCTGAGAGGTCGCATTGCCTTGAGTTTTGGCAGGAGATACCCCAACTCCTTCTTCTATCTTTTGTTTTAATTTTTTGAACATGTTGTCATCCAAATTACTGAATCATTCGGTGTAAATATACATGCAAAGAGAAAGTCAGTGTCTCCCTCTTGCACTGGCAGCCATATTGCCAACTCGTACTGTGCACGCATGCGTGACACGTTTCAGTCTTGCGCACCACAACCGGAAATAGGTATGTGGGTCATCATCCGGGCAAGGGTTGGCAGAGCCATCATGGTGGATTACGACAGTTAGGGCACGGGAGCAGACGTGTGTGTGCGGAGTAGTTTCAGTAATTTAAAATCTATGCAGGAAGATTGAGGATTATTTCCATATAAACATGGTTTCTACTTTGTCTTGACGTCGAGGGATATGATCTGACTTCTATGTTGACAAAGTTTTTGAACTTTAATTGATCGCTTCCTGGAAAGTACTTGCAGCAACCACTAGCGATTTCATTCCAGGATTTCAGGGACTGAATCCTGGGAACACACCCCGCATCTGTGTATCTAACTCAAATATATTGAGTTATTGAAGCCTAGAAAAAGGTCAGAATGAGTGCTGGGGGCAGCAGCAGTGGGCGAAGAAGGGCCACCACAAAGACGTATCAGGCTGAAGATCAGGCACTGAATCAGATAGCCCGAGAGGTGGGTGTAGGCCAATATTGTATTTTTTGACACCGACCTGATGTCCCCAGATAAAAAAGTGACGGCCCGAGTGATGATACCTTTGTATAAACCACACTTGACGCAAATAACAAATTCAATCATTGTGGCATATGTGAGTGAGTTTCTTGCATAGTCATAACGCATAATTTACACAAACAGCCGGTTTCATTTTTCTTTTTTTTACGTGAATGAACTTTATTGACATAAACCACATACATAATGGGTAAAGTCTCAGCTCTGGGCAATGAAACAACGAACATTATAAAACAAAAGTAAAACTAAAAGCATGCTACATTATGTAATCCTATTCATTTGACTGAACAGCATCATCATGTATGTGAAGATACGTGTATACCCATGCTACAAAAATGCAGTCCTTGAATTGTTAAAACAGAGCACATGTTTTTCATATGAAAGTTGAAACCACATGTGGTAGTTTCAGTTTGATGTAGACAAAACACTTGTATCTTATCCCGAGGCACATTGCACTTGTGCTAAGTTCTAGACATTGTGGACATAGGCCAGCCCACATAGCCTAGGCCTAAGGCAACAGCATTATCAAGAATCTATATATAAGAAACATAATCATGTGTAGGTATATGTGAAAAGGTGGTAGATTTGATTGAAGTCGGTGCACATAAACTGTGAGCAAACAAGGCATACAATATTTTTCATTCATTATTGTCAGCCGAGTGTGTACAGGTTGTTAAGGGAGCTGTGCATCTGACAGTCCAAATGTGCTCAACAGCAAAGCAATGGTGAGCCTACTTTTCAACCTCAGCATCAATGTTCTGTCATGCCAGTGTAACCCTTTAACCCAAATGTGTTAGTTAAATCATCCTTATATGGAATATGTACCTTGGGTGGGTCTGCCAAATTGGTTGAAATGATCAAGCTGCAATATTGTGGAGTTTTAAAGTAATTTAGTAATTGGTTATTTATGGTGAAAATTGTATGAGATCATCTTTTTAAAATGTCTCTGATGAGGTGCACTTAGCATCGAAACCGGTCAGACTCAGTCAAAACTTTTTTTAAAGGAACTATGGTATACCATGTTATTGAAATGGGACGTCCACCTATTACCGCAGCTTTCAAAAGCCCCAGGAACTTTATGGACATGTTTTATCCCGGGAATGCAGTAGTGGACACTCTCAATTCATAATTATTTACTGATGCCTTCATAAAACCCTGGTCGGCAGAACATTTGTTGACAGCTCACAAACCAAAGCATTCTGATTTTCATTGCCCGGAGAAAAGACTTTTAAGTTTTTCAACATTTATTCTATTTCTGCAGTCAGTCTATTTAGTTTGGTGTATTAGGTAGGAGATGGTCCGAGTGGTGTCGCAGGTGTCGTCAGGGTTTGGATGTGCCGTCTGGTGCCTCCAGCTTTTGGCGATGCCTGCCAAATTGGAAAGACTTTTAAACCTCCCTTCACCCGAGTGTGTCTCCGCTGGTGAGGGCCTCTTTGGTATTGACAGGGTCCTAACCAGGTGAGACACCAAATTTCTCACAATAACAGGCTCGGTTGATTGTGATATATATATTGTGTAATGTATATATTCCTCTTCTAACAGGGGTCTTAATAGAGTATTATCATTATTATTATTATTATTATTGAATGTTTAAACTGATTATCATAAGTGAATTAGGCCAAAGTCCACCAGCTAGTAAGTACTGCATAGTGTCACTCGGTGCCCCAGGTGGAAAATGGTGTTCTCATTTTGTTTCCATTGAAGGCATTGTACTGTAAATTGCTTTATTTTTGCATGTTTACATTTTCATCTTGTGTGTGTGTGGGTATTTTTGACCCTTTAATTTGTTGTACATAATTTCTATTCAAACTGTGTTGAAATATTACTTCACAGTGTTTTTATTTTTACAGTTTTGTGTCATCAGCAAAATAAGCGTAAAAAAAATACAGGGAAGTAAAAAGCATTGCACACTTTAAAATGACTCTCATGCATAAATGTTTAATTTCTGATGAATATAAAATTTAGTATCACTGTTGATGTAATTAAAATTCCAAGGACAGATCTCAACTTTCAAAATTTGGAGCCAAATAGGGTAATAAAGCCATAGTCAATGCAGAAATTCGACCTAACTGTTATATAGTTAATGTTAAAATAAATTGGCTTATCGTAAATTTCTTTAGCCAAATGAATGAAACATTAGCATTTGGTATTAAATATGGTGTCAAAATGCAACCACACATAATGCTCTACGAAATGGTGTTTTAAGTTTTTTGAAGAGGGCATAGTTCTACTTTTATGGCTGTATAAATTTATAAAAGAAAAAAATTAATTTCAATTTAAACATCTTGTAAATTTTGAACTAAACATAAATATGATCTTAAATAATGCAAGAAGCGCGGTCTATTTTAGGACAGGTTGGAAACAAAGTCATGTTTTCTGTGTAAAGAGCTGCAAAAGTGTACCATGCCCTTAAAGCAACTCACAGTGTCAAATGATGGACATTGCATCTTCTCTTTTGACGAAAATAATCAATTTTCATATGAGGTTGAGTCTTTTTAGGAACATACATGTACGCCCCTTTCCAAACTTGTTACAGTTGGATATACTGCTAGCATGATTCCAAAATTTTTGGCATCATGCTTGCATGGCTTTTCCTGTCGCCAGTAGGCTAGGAACCTTCCCAGTCATGACCTCCCCTCCTCGGTGCCCCCCCCCCCCAAAAAAATTATTTTTTTTGGGGAACTATATAAAGATATCCCAGTTGTGATCAAGTCTTATGTAGATCCATGTAACATGTTATTTTCTGTCACAGAACAAAGTTAATAAACACAAGATTATATTTATTTATATATATATATATATATATATATATATATATATACACAGGCAAAATCTATTGACAGACAGGAAATTTGCTCTTCAACCTGTTCAAACAACCAAGAGGCTAGCAGTGGACCCCTGCAAGATAGCTTCATCCAGTAAATCCACACATATAATTTCAACCTTGTCAGATAGAGCTGGAGCTCCATCTGAAGATATTTATCAATTCTAGAACTATTTTGTGTGGATGATCTTGTGTTTTAAATATCCAAATGGTATGTAACGTATGTAGTCCCTGTTTTAAATTTTGTTTAAGTCTAGTAAACCTCATATTTCTAAGAAAAAAAAATCAAATTGAAGTGCACTAGCTGTTACATTTGCAGTCACTTCTGAATAGCATCTGAGATCATGGTGTCCTGATCTCAGATGCCATTGAATGTTGGGCAAAACAACCACCAGAAATATTTTGCCAGTCAAGCTAAATTCCTTTATGACATAAGCTTTTTATTCTGCTTATAAACACATTTTGATGTTTTAAATCATTTTGAAATAAGAAAAAAGTATGGTTTAAACTAGGGACCTATGAATATGGTATATATGTACTTCAACGTTATTAATTAATCAGTAACACATCAATGCCCACAGTAAGGTCATTGCTGGCTCTACAGTCCCTGTACTGGAAATGTTGCAATACAAACTGGATGTTGCCCTCCTTGCCCCCCCTCTACCTCCCTGTCCCACTATCAGCAACTTGTGCTGTGCTATGATCTAATTTAGCATCACACGCAAGGATTTGGAGAGTTTTCATGCTTCATGGCTACGGTGTCTGGTTTGAACTTGGCCAGCCTTGAATCTCTCTGCTTACTCAACAGGCTGGCAACCTCAAAGAAATTAACTTTCACCTCAATAAGTGACTCTAGTCACACTAATTTAACTCATTCCATACTATGGTCACAGGCCTTTGTCAGTGGTTCTGGCACTGCCTGGCAAGTCATACTGCAGCTGCCCTTGCAGCAGCTGCAGCATGACTTGCCAGGCAGTGTCAGAACCACTGACTTAAGACTATAGGCATGTTGGTACTTGAATGAAAGCTGTTTTCATAAATAATTCAAACATGCAACTGTCGTCTTAAATCTAGGTAAATATATGGAAAAAGCAGGGACTGGTATGGAATGAGTTAAATCACTGTAAATACATGTTCTATTCAAACATTTTATGCAAAGAATTCCATTCAAGTCCTAGCAAGCCTAGATGTTAAGTACAATGGTACCTGTAATCATAGTAATTTAAGACCACTGCCATGAGAGACCACCTCGCTTATGTGACCCCATTTCTGATAGCACAACAGTCTAGATTCTTTCTAAATTTACCTCCAATTTAAAACCCACCTGTTATATGAAACCATTTTGGGTTGGCATAAGAGATGGTCTTAATTTTAGCAGGTAGCGCTGTAGCTGCTTTGGTTGAATATTGGCATTCCTCAGCAAACTTTGCATGCATTTCCTTTAAACTTCACTGAGGATAGTTCATGACTCAGTCTGGACATAGCTTGGAACTGAAAGAGTTAAGTGCATGCATGATTTTACTCCATATCACTGCTTCTGTATGGAGAAGTAGTAGTATATATGTTCACACTTGCTGCTGAGCCCTGTAGTCTTATTGTCACCTTTTGATATAATATATATATATATATAATATAACCTTTGATAGCCCTAACCCTCTATACACACACATCTATTGATGAATAAGCTGTCTTCTGTTGCTCTGCTTTCAGACTCGTGGCCTGTTGATCATTGACCACAATGAACCAAATTTTAATTTTATTTACTTCCCTTGTCTAAATAAATTAAGATGATACAACATTGATCATGTTCATTGGATGTGGCCTATATGACAAATCTATAAATTCAGGGACTACTGGTGCCAATTAGCCAAATGCTAATGTTTTATTCAATTGGCTAAAGAAATTTGCAAATGGCTAATTTATTTTGACATTCATGTGTATATATATATATATATATATATGAGTGAGGTCAAATTTTGCAGTGATAACATTTATTTGCCCCGATTTGGCTACACATTTTGAAGGCCTAGATCTGTCCCTGAAATTGAAGGTGGAATGGCACCTCTATCTCGAACTATTTTCAAGATATTCACATTTTGATAATTTGTGTAAATTGAAATGCTACATCTTTGGTTCATGGCTCATTGGATGCACCTATACTACAAAGATATCAATTGCAGTTTGTCAGGTAAATCCACTAATGATAGTTTTAAGATATTCAACATTTAAGGTTTTCAAGTGTCCTAATTACATGTAGCATAATTTAACATGCTGCAATTTTATTTTTGTCTCCCACCAGTTTATTTGTAGGTGTCACAAACCCATATGGATAACTTGAAATTTTCTGTCATCTACAATAGCGTTGATGACAAATGACTTGAATTTTTGAATTGCCCCTACTTTGCTTAATTTTGAACTTCATGGCAGTTTAAGGTGCGCAAGTTCATTGCAGGTGCAATGAATATTTCCGCCAACTTTCAAAGCTGTTGCTTGTTCAGTTTACCAGAAAAATGCTGTACAACAGAATTGAATGAAAGAAAGAACTGTGGGAGAAAATGCCTGTGTTTGCACACAGACTTTAACTCATTCCATACTATGGTCACATGCCTTGGTCAGTGCCAGAACCACTGACTTAAGACAATAGGCATGTTGGTACTTGAACGCAAGCTCTTTTCATGAAGAATTTAAATAAGCAATTGTCGTCTTAAATCTAGGTAAATATACAGAAAAATCAGGGACTGGTATGGAATGAGTTAAAAAGTCAAAATTATGTTATGATTGGCAAGAGTACAATACATTTTAGCATAGTTAATGCAGGAATATTAACGTTTATTTTCTGCAAAACCATTGAACATATCCCCTTGCAATTTTAGCTGGGATTTACACTACCTTTGGTAATTAGGTCTGTGGCAGGTGTATTGAATGGATCCTGTTTTGTGGATTTTTGTTTCACTACAAACATGCATGAAAATGTAGCTTGACTTAGTCTCCATAGAGGCTGTTTTTTATATGTCACAGATAGTGTGAATGTCTGATTTTCAATGTTACTTTTACACATT
Source organism: Hermodice carunculata (assembly GCA_964020975.1). Lineage (NCBI taxonomy): Eukaryota > Metazoa > Annelida > Polychaeta > Eunicida > Amphinomidae > Hermodice > Hermodice carunculata. Next base: position 141,789,117 of record OZ026612.1, read on the forward strand.
TATATTATGTAATGGGTGTAATAGTACATGTACTATGTTGGTATTGTATGGGGATACTGCTTTAGATGTATCATAATGTATGTATAGTTTTTTTCCTAAACTTGTTGGTCAGACCTTCTTTAAGCATAGAGGGTGCACTATGGCCAGGTGATTGCTTTCATGTCCTGGTGCTCTGGAGTGTCATTGTGATCATTAACAGGTAACATTAAAGCACAAAAGTTATGTTCTAAATATAACAGTATAAATTTTGTTCCAGCAGGATACAAGGAGGTCATTTTTTGTGAGCAGCTTATCCATCTGCTGGTCACTGACTCTTGTATGACATTTTTCATTCCCTTTTTTGACGTGACCCTCACTCAAAAGGTAAATTGTCCTAAATCATGTTACTAATGCAATCCCAAATGTGCATCATGCAAAGAGTGTTTTAATGTCTGACTATATTATAATAGATACCCAGATAAACACTCACCTTTTCATTTCCTATTGATCCCAGAAAGTTGGGATTCCAAGCCGAGTTGTGACATTTTTATCCATTGTGATCCTGTTTTACTATCGTCATGATGACCTCTGACTGAAAGCTGTTAAAATGACATGGGAAGACATCCTAGTAACATATCTGATTAAACTTTGGCATTAATTAGATGTTCAGTAAGATGCTTTGTTTATATATTGTGTTTTCAAGTGATGTAATAATGGCTGAGTAATGAATATGTGCAGATGTCTCTGTGTTCCTGCATTTATTTGCAGTGTTTTGTGAGTAGTTCATGAATCTTTCATGATCGATGTTTATTAGTATAGGTATTGTCTTGCAAAACACCTATGTCAACATAACAAGTGCATCCTTGAATGTATGCATAAATTAGACTTGTGAGGATGAAGCTGTGACCTAGTGATGACAAGTCGTGTTCGTGTTGTGGACTGACACAGGTTCATCATGGATACGTGTTCCTTACAGTCATTCTATTTGTGGTACCAAAGAGAGGTCTGTATTCTGTCATTTTTTCTCATCCAATGGTTTGCTGGTGTCTTCTTTGTTACAAGATTTGAGTAAGAATGGCCGTACCAACCAACAACAAAGTTTGTGTCAATGCAGTGCATCCTTTTGTTTACGTCCAGATCATAGCATAGTATTGGGCAGGATTTAACAATCTGAGTTTGCATCTCTTATTTGTTCCATTATGAATTTGCTGAAATCTAGGTGTGTTTTGGAGAAATTAGGTGTGCAGCACACACCTGCAGACCAACTGGGTGATACATCGATGCTTAGCCAAGTCAACATATTTTAATGTTTGAACTAAGGAAGAGCTAATTTATGGTGGATCTTGTAAAGTTTGACATGATTCCTTGCTCGTGTAGCATGCAGAAAAGAAGACAGACACGTAGGCCTAAAAACGTGATGTATATTTTATATTTACATCAGCCTTTAAATCCACAGTGCAGGATTTTCTGGCCTGGTGTGCAGTTTGACATACTTGTGTTCTGCTTTTATGCCTGCATGGTCCAACAAAAACAAAATGTCCTGGAAATGAGATAACATGCAATATGTGAAAAGTGTGTTTGTTATTGGGGTGTTTATGGGCTTTATAATGACCCCCTAGCAACACAATGATCAATGTGAATCCATAATGCCACAGTGTACAGGTTACTCACAACTCTCTGAACTTGACACAGGGCTGGATCATTGATATGTTGGAGGCCGGGCATTCCCAACATGAGGCTACCAGGAGATTACAGGGGTAGGTCTAGGTCAGTGGCACAGAGGTGCTTGGACCATTTTCAACACAAAGACAGCAGAGCAAGAAGAGGAAAGTTGGATCTGTAATCTGACCAAGCTTTCAGAGCGGAGGGAGGACTGTTATGTGGTGCATTGTGCAAAGAGACATATATTTCTCCAGTCAGGCATACTCTTAGCTATCCTGTCCATGTGACACTTGTATTTTCCACACATGCTAATATTTATAGAACCCCATGTTAAACTTCGGGGAGGTGCCTGCATTTTTTTGGCCAGGAGTATATTTTTTCATTGGGATGCAGTTTTCTATTGTTACATATTTCACAATACAGCAAAACTAGTTCATGAAAATGAATCTTTGATCTCAAATATTAGTTGAACTTTAAGTCCAGATTATGTCAGGTACATGATATGTCTATTATTTGTTGAGGGTTAATGTCTTGTAAATATGTTTTTCTGGGAGCCTGCACACAGAGATTAGGAGTGTGGACTGGCTGACTGCTGCTATTGTCACGTTGACAACAAGCCACTTATCCTTGAATGGTTTGGAAACCCTTTTTTTTTTTTTTTTTTTTTTTCAGTTATGGAGAATGCCAAAGCTACGTTTAGCTGTGTCATTGTCAGCTTCAGTGGAAAATATAGACTTTTGCTAACCCATCAATCATTATCACAATTTTGGAAAATTTCATTTTATATCTTATAATTGTTGGTCCCTGAGATTTCCTAGAAGTCAGGGCAGCAGAGTGAAGATGTCAGTTGACTGGTGTTTGACATGACATTAATAAGGTGACCTTTAGTGTCTGATGGTAGATAGGTGTGCATAGTGTCAAGGATTAAGTTAATATCCATTGTCTCTGGTGCTGGACCTTCAGGCTGTGGACATCATTATAGGTCGTATTTCAACATGTCTGGACAGCATGCCATAGCAGTGGCCTCCTCTCCATTGGCTGGTGGTGACAATGCTAGGGGGAAAGAAAAGGACACAGGTGACCAGTCACAGAATTTCTGGGAAGGTTAAATCATCATAAATCTGCTGATAAAATGTTTCCATGTAGGTAAATACTGAGAAGGTATACATAATATTTGCAATGTATCAGTCACTATTGTATTCTATACAGTGGCAAAACAATTTGTAAATGTAGCTGATAACTGTTGATTGTAGTTTTTCAGCCTGACTTACATGTGTACGCCAATCCATATGCTGTTTGCTTTTACACGTATGTAGAAATTTATAGCCAGAAGTTTTTAGTTCCAAAGTTGTGGCAGCCTGGTGGGAAATGGTCATCTGTTTAACTGGGTAATGGCAGTCATAGAGAGAATGAAATTTAGAAACAATTGAAGTGGGCTTTGTTTTGTGCAGGCAAAGAGAGGTGTTGTCATGGGCAGTATGGACATGGGAAGCTGCCCTGTAGTAATTATGAAATATACAGTTTGGAGGCAAGAAAGGTAGAGTCTGCCTCACAGGCAAGAGTTCAGCACATTATGGGTTATGGAGAAATCAGTCCTAGGGAATTGTTCGTACCTCGTATACAATTAGTCTGATAGCGGTGTAGAGCAAAGTCAACTGTGCACCAGTATTAAACACTTGGCATTCTCCACACTTGACCTGCAGATCTGCATATCTATGACAAGTTGACATAAATATACCTAAATGTGACCTGTTTTACCAGTGGCTCCCATCATGTCATTCTTTGTGGCAATGAAGAAATTCTTTACTGTAAATCATGAGCAGGTATCTGTAAATCTTTTTTTGTCTTATCAATCTGTGTGAGTATAATGTTACAGAGTGGAGTGCTTAGTGTGTCTTGTAAAAGGAGTCTGTGTGATCTGTGACATAGAAGGGCAGGTTGGGCTGCTAGAGCATTACATGGGTTGAATCTGTCACTTGCTGCAAGTTCAGATTTTGTTTTAGTAGGGATAAAGTGGTCCCAGTCTATCCAGACCACTTTTTGAGCTACACTATGTCCCCATTCATGCATCTCCTCACATCTAAATTATTTCTCAGAGAGGAGTTCATATACAGTGTGGTCCACAGACCTGTGTGCAGGTCTTCAAAGACCACAGTTTGGTCAAAAAGCCTTGTGGAAAGTCATCGAGGTCATCAATACTTGGCTTTCTATACTTTTTGACCTGTAGCTTTAGCTCATTCAGTTTACATGGCTTGCTACGTACGGAAGACTGAAATGCAGCCTGTTCCATATATCCAAAGTTTATATGGTCAGATATACATGTATGTATGTGGCATACTAGCACGTTACCAACAAATGTGCATATATACTGTGGCCCTTCCACATGCTTCATGAGAGACCACATTAAAACATTCCTGATGTTATTGTTTCCTTGTTTGACCTTTGTTTACAGACCACCAGGTCCTGTGACCACCAGGTCCTGTGTAGCTTTTGCTGACCTTACTATAGGATGGTCTGTCAAAGGAGGGAGTTCATACTGTACATTTGCCTTCACACTAGACCACGTTCCAGATTATTGCTGCTGGGAGGTGGGTCTGTTTAGCAGACTGGTATGTGTGCATGTACTGCCTTTGGATAAAATTTGTTGTTAAATCCATGCAGATGTGTCCTTCAACATTGGCTTTGATTACATGTAAGTGGATCCACATCACAAGATTTTTTTAAGTAAAAAGGCCATGAAAAATAGACATGATGTAAGTTGTCAGGTGTCATACAATGAAATCACGTTGAAACTAAACATGAGACCAGTGAACCAAATGTTAAAAAGTCTGACAGGTATAACTTCATTTTATCTATTCCTGTCTCACACTTAAGTCTGCCTTGTGGTCGTATGGGCAGAAATGTGTCCACAAAATGCCAACAAGAATGTATTGAGATGTTGACAAGGAGTACATGGTAGTGGAAAATGAAGAGTTGGCAAATGAAAAACAAATGTATTTGAGAAGATATGATTTAGTAGTGAGCATGATGAAGGAGGAACCAAATGACAGCTTCTACCTCAGGTCTTTGTTTTTGAGAGGGCCTTGTGAGGTACAGCTGATAGGAGGAAAGTTGTATCCTTTGGGTGGGTCAGAAATCTTTGATGATCTCCAGTTATTCAACAGTGGATGAGAAGTTGCCTCCACGTAGCGTAGCGTATGTTGGTAGTAGACTAAATGTATTTTCCTTGTCACAAGAGGACCCTCACAAGGTCAAAGTTCATGTGTACCCAGGGGACCGTTAGAAACACCTACAATAAATAGTGTGTGGTGTCTGAATCATTTTGTAAATAGATATGTACTGACAATAAAGCTGAGGAGAATACCTGTAGCTAGCTGGTTATGCTGTCTATTACGATCTAATACCTGTAGCTAGTTGGTTAGGCTGTCTATTGGACTTGGGTTGGCCCTGTAGCTAGTTGGTTAGGCTGTCTATTGGACTTGGGTTGGCCCTGGTGTCCACACATGTATTACTGGGGTTCACAGTCAAACACTGTGTGCTGCTTGTTCAGCTCAATGACTTGTACAGCTACCATGTTACCTTGTTACTTTGTTTAAGTGCCATAGACACTAAGGGAAGTTTCAGCATGTGATACTAAAATCAAGAAATATGTTCTGAATATTATAACTTTTTGTGTAATTAATGGTAGAAATTGTAGAGTTACATTATTAACTCATCTAACTTGTCAGTAAGCAGAGGTAGGTCCATCATCCATACACAATCCACGTTTTGGACTTTTTATTCAAAACTATTTGTCAGATCCATATCAAACTAGGTTGGGATGTGCCTTGGTTGAGTTTCCATCAGGTGTGTTGCGAAGTTCATGCTACATTAAATCTTTTTTTCTCCTCCAATCTGGAGGACACTTCTGGGGAATCCTATGTCTTAATTTGTTCAATAGCTGGTACTGCAGGATTCTTTTTGGGGGGAATTTGCTGGCATGGAAAGACTGTCTTTTGATGATACTTTGCTCAGTACTTTCATATTAATTATATGAAGTGAAACCTGTTTTAAGAGACCTTCATTGGTCACAAAAGGCAGGTGGTCTCTCAATAGAGGTGCAATAACATGGGAAAGACACCAAATAGAACTTTGGAGATATGGTCTTAAAAGGCAGGTGGTCTTTTGTTACAGTGGTCTCTCAAAACAGGTTCCACCTGATCTTGTAATGCCATCCCAGGAATGATCTTTGAAGAGAGGTTTCAGAGGATGAAAACAACTTGTTTCATTTTGACCACAGATATGTTTGAAGATGAATTGCTGTTGGTACATGTAAGAGGTTAACAAGACCCAGTCTGTGTGTCTCTGTGGCTGCCAAAGTATACAGCAAATTGCAGGAAGATGAGTAGATAGGAGGGGGACAATAACAGCATGTTTGTGTTTGCGATATACTTGGGGGATTTTTGTTAACTGGTCCGTCTGATAGCAGCAAATCAGTGGAATTGCATGTAGCTACATTGCTCTGAGTATTTGTGTCAGGACTGACTCACTGCTGGGCAGACATGAATGTGATATGATTCCTATTTATAAGCAGACCTCAGTGCTGCCTGTTATAATTTCTGCCCGGCTGACTTCCTGGCCTCACATGGTGGCAACAAACAGCTATTCTGCTACACTGGGCCAACTCCCAGCCTGCCAGAGTTTGTGCCAGTAATACTTTACTTTCTAGAAAAGCAGCTTTGTGTTAGTTGTCCTTTTGAAAAATTAGTTTACATTTGCTAGGTACAGAGGTATTGGGCCATTGTATGTTGTCAGCGTCATTGATGCTTTCTCATACATTTATGTGATGTGTAACCAGAGATAGTGAAAGTACCACAAGTGTCTGGTTTTGTGTGGAAAATAGAAATAACGGGACTGATCCTGTGTACCTTGTCCCAAGACGATGGACTGAGACTGGGCATACCATCCCATGATGATTTAGTTTTATTTTATGGCAAGTAACCATTTGTCAGCAGAGAAAATTTTAGAATTATTTACTTCACATTCTTTTAATGGGAAGCAGAATGACTGTGAACTATGTAGTTTTACATGAAAAAGAAATCTGTAGTGTATGTAATGTATTAATTGCAGTGATTTTTGGGGTGGTGGGGGTGGGGAAGGGTCTTACTGCTTAGGGATAAATATGTGTAATGCACATATTGAGGAGGGTAAAGTGTAATACACATTATGATGAGGGTAAAGTAAAACTACATTCAATACATATTTACAGGGATTTAAAAGTACAAGTGATAAAATTTAATCGCAAACTTAATAAAAGGATAAATTTTAAGATTGACTGCTTTATTGGATATATATGTACAGTGTATTTTCAGCTTTAAAAGTGAATACAAAGTAATATAGAACCCAAAGTAAATTTTTTGTTTCATTTTTGGATTTCCAACAGTTTTAGTAGAAATATCTATCATATGTCAGAGTTAAGAAGTTTTAATCACTCAACAAATCAATGAAATATTAAAAGCTGTTCAAACTTGACAGAATGGTCACTGGACCATATTGACCTATCAGGTCTTGATGAAGTGCTATGTACAACAAATTCCCAACTTGACATAGAGCTAATTTATAGATTTTTGTTAAATAAAGACCACTTTAATCATTAAGCTGTTTATGCTGAAATGTCTCATTTTTGGGGGGTTTTTTGTTTTTGTTTTATTCATACATGTCATACAGATGATATGGAACAGCAAAAATGAAAATAGAGAAGCTATTTTTTTAACAACATCACTATGGTGCATCTTGCAACTTTCTCCATTGTACCATGTGAACAGAGAAATGTAGGTACAGTGGATGAGACTTCTTTTTAGTATCATGTTCACAAGTTTAGATACAACAAACATTTTGTTGACCTGAACATAATTTTGTAGAGACAATGTATATAAAGGGGGGGGGGGGGATAAGAAGATTTTCAAATAAAAAATCACACACAACAAATTTCTGCATTGTATGATGGTTGTACATGTACAACAATATATATGTTGTTACTTTGGGAAATATTCCACTGATCATCCCAGTCATTGGGATATGTAGAAATATCGTTATCATGCTTATGAAGCATATTCCACAGACTGAGATAAGTGACTTTGAACACACTTTCCTCTTCAGTTTTCACCATATCTACACTGTATCCTTGTCCTTCGTGTGACGTTCACCTCATGTTTTTCCAAACCATGTTCTGGTGGTTGACTAACCAGACTGTACCAGGGAGACTGGTTGAGAGATGAGTAGTATCTATCTGTCCATGTATCATACACACACCAGACTGTACCAGGGAGACTGGTTGAGAGAGGAGCATGGTGTACCTATATCTGTACATGTATCATACACACACCACCTGTGGTTGCACAGTATCTCCACATATATGTCAGATTGCCACAGATATATACCTTGTATTTAGTTGTATGTCCAGCTCATGTGTCCTCTGCCAGGACAAACACGTCATTGACCCTCCACTACTACCAGGTGTTTGACTGTCTTAGTGCCAAGTTTTGACTTTCTTGGGCTTTCAAGCAGCTTTCTTGGGCTCTGACCATAGTCAGTGAGTGCATACTGAGAAAGCTGTTGACCTGGACCATTTTTATGGTCTCTGCAACTGTGGGTATGCCAGTACTGTGTGTATGCTAGTACTGTGTGTACGCTAGGACTGTGTGTATGATTGGACTGTGGGTACGTTAGTATTGTGTGTACGCTAGGACTGTGGGTATGCTAGGACTGTGGGTATGCCAGTACTGTGTGTATGCTAGTACTGTGGGTATGCTAGGACTGTGGGTATGCTAGCACTGTGGGTATGCTAGGACTGTGGGTATGCTAGGACTTAAATGAAATGTCAGTTTTCAAGGCATGTAAATCTAGTTTGTCAATTCAAGGCACAGACTTTTATCAACATTGGCAAGAAAAGAGTCAAGAGGTGTCAGCATCCAGAGTAGTTTAGTCAATTCATATTCAAAGTGTGTTAAAATCATTGGGTTTTTGTTTTGTTTTCACATCAAAAATGAGTCCGGAGGAGAGCAGTTTTGAAGTGCGGATCGTGAAAGATCTCTTTACGACACTCAGGACAGAGCAGTTCATGCACAGTTTATCCTGCAACAAGGACCAGTGAGGCTAGATTTCACTGCCACAATGCAGTAGTGGTGCAAACATTTACATACATTTGATCATAATGTTTACAAGCATATTTTAGTTCATACAGTGACCACTGTGTGTCCTCAGTAGTGGCTAAGGTCAACGGTACATACATATTGTACGTTTGTTTTGCCCTGGGGCAGACACTTGTGCTATAGCATCAGCTGACAGACCAGTCAGATTAGTGCAGTTGCCTGGTCATGGTCTCGCTTATCCTTCGTGCCAATCAATCAGCATCAAGGTTAAGTTACTGAGCAGGGCTGAGTATCACTTACAAGCACTACTGCCCCTCTGTTAACCCTTAAAGTGCTAATCACTGCTATAGTTGCTTTCTCATTACCATTAAAAACATAGTGGTTAAAAGAGTCAAATTCCTCATGAAGATACCTTTCATTCAAATACCAGCAAGCCTTGTCTGAAGCAAAAAGTAGTCTTAGTCAACAGCTTTCCTCGGGACACTTTGCGCGCAAAGTAAGCTGTTGACTCAATCTTAAATCAGCACTTTAAGGGTTAATATTGCCGAGGCAGATTTGTGGTTGAGCTGTAATTGGTGTTTTGGGGACAAATATTTGAACATTTTAGTTTAAAATCTCTCCTAGTTGCACATGCTAATTTCAGATATCTTTGTTTAGAACTTCGTGTTACAATAGTCAATAGCAATTAAACTTCCATTAGTTTTCCGAGCACAGTACAGTAGGCCTACATGTAGTTTTTATCCGTGTCAATAGCTCAGCAAAGTAAACTATAATTGCACTTCAAATATGTAACTTTACATTTACAAAATAAATAATTACGATCATTACAACATTATTTTCATTGACTTTATGATGGTAACAGAAGCCTGTCTTGTTACAGTGCATGAGAGATATCTTGTGTAATATTCAGGCAACAAAGGACTCGTAAGTACTTAACAAAGTACTTGTAATTACTTTGTGGATGCTGAAGAATGCAATTTTTTTGTTGGGGTTAAAGATTATTACAGCGATTTTATTTATCTCTGTAGGGATGGAGTGACTAAAGACAAAAGTTTAAGGTTATTATGAATGAAGAAACTCCTGCAGTACAATGTTGGTTGTGAAGTTGAACAATGGGTCAGCATTAAGCAACAGAGAAACATGTAGTTCTTAACTTTCTGGCTCAAGAACAGTATTGCCTATTGTAGGCCAACTAAGTCAAGAACAGCATTGCCTGTTCTAGGCCAGGAAAGTCAAGAACAGTGTTGCCTTTTCTAGGCCAGAAAAGTCAAGAAATACCTGTGTTGCTTCTTACAGGTACCTGTATAGCTTATCAGTGACAGCTATATATAGATGGCATGAAGGCAGGCAGTCATAGCACTGTGTGCTGGTAATGTCTGAAGGTAACCTAGCTGACCTGGAATGTAGGCTGTAAAAGGTGAAGGTAATACCTGGCCACTGTGACACTGAGCACATTGCTGCAGTCAATCATTGTTGTCAGTGCCCCCTGGAGGATGGTAATGCATGTAAATTGCTGGCATTGAGACCTGGGGCTATCAGTTCACACTATTGTTAGTGGCCTTTGTAGATTTGAAAAAGAAACAAAATGTCCACAGTCTGTGTTACAGATTATAAGGTCTGTAACAACAGACACAGGGTTAAGTTTGATGCTGAGGTGGGTGTGGTGACTAACAGAGAACCTATCCTATAGATGTCAGTCATTTGAAAGGAAACAATTGGTTCTTCTATGGCCACAATTTTATAATGAATGTGTAGTGCATATGTGTCCGGGACTGTAGGCCCTACAGTGTTTGATGATACTCATTATGTAAGTGTTTATAGGGGTAGGAGCCCTCAATAGACTGCGACTGCTATATGAGTCTATTGTAAAGTGGTATCCAACTACATGTGCCCCTTATTTCAACTTCTGCTGCCATCAAGTAGTCTGGGATGATGGATGGTCCTAACAAACATATTGAACAGACAGAGGATTCAGTGTCATCAAAAGATGATCTTGAAAACTGTGGTCTCTTGTCATAGGTGGTCTTTTATGGCAGTGTGTATGTACATAACTTATGCTGCCTTTGGTACCTTTCTGTGATAGTGGTAGCACTCGTATGAGTTCTCGGCTCTTCACTTGTCCCTGTGTCACAACTTGGATCAACACAAACATCTGTTTTGCTACACTGTCAAATCTGAGCAACAGGAAAAAAAAAACAACTGATCCAGTCAGTTGATTTCAATTGACTTTTTATGCAAGAAAAGGAGCATATCAATTAAGAAAATGTTGCTGAGAATGCAGGAAAAGGGCTGGGTGCCTGTGGGGGTTGTCTGCTGCTCACACATACTATTTCTGAGCACCAAAGGAAAGAAATTTGGAAGAGCCCTGGAGTTTGGTGGTGGTTGTAGAGGAACATGTTTTACTGAATATTTTGTGTCATTTGACAAGTGACCACTGAGTGAATGTGGTTATTTTGGATGGGAACACATCTGTTGCGTTCCAGTCATGTGCATTCTGAGCTGACATCTTTTTCTGTGGATGTGTAAACAGATCACCTCTGTATGGCAGGGCCTACACACAGTGTACCTAACCTCCATATGCTGTGAGGGCTCTGACTGGGCCAGCATGTGTGTGTCTTGTACACATGCTGGCAGTGGACAAAAAAAAAAAATGGGTGAGAGATATATACGTGCTGGCAGGAAATGTGGGCTGTAATGTGTGAACAATGGGACAGAAAGTCCTGTGTGTTGGCAATACATGTGGCTTGTAATGTGTGAACAGTTGGACAGAAAGTCCTGGGTGTTGGCAGTACGTGTAGCTTGTAATGTGTGAAGAGTTGGGACAGAAAGTCCTGGGTGTTGGCAATACGTGTAGCTTGTAATGTGTGAACAGTTGGGACAGAAAGTCCTGTGTGTTGGCAATACATGTGGCTTGTAATGTGTGAACAGTTGGGACAGAAAGCCATGTGCACTCAACATACACCTGATGAGGAAGGGCTGAGACTCATGAAAATGTATCACACACTGATGGCAGACACATCTCAGCCAAGTATGAGAAAGTGTAGGACTGACTTATGACACATACTGATGGCTGTGTGGAAAGTCTCTAATTGACCAATGATATGATCCTGTATCTGAGCCAAGTTAAAATTGTATGATTGAGTGATGATACATGTATCTGGCCTTTTGTTAGAATGGTTAAGTGTTTTGTAAAGTAGAACAGAGGTGCAGGGCCAGTGGTTCTTGTGGTGAGAAAAAAAAAGAAAAAAAAAATGCTATAATAGAGACCTGTTAGCTATTATCACATGTTTGTGGCAGTTGACTAATAGATTGATCTGCTGGGAAAGACCACATGCTCCAAGTGACTACTCTACCTGGCTCTAAATGACCCCCTGTATTTCATACTGGTTGGTACTGACTTCAGTGATGTTTATTGCACAGTGTCATCTTGGTCATTGGCAACAGTTGAAGGAGTCCTGATGAGAGCAGCATGCCATGGAGGTCAACAGCTTGCCTTGAGACGGGCTGGATGTTTATAGTGCCCATTCTGCTTCAAGGAAATTCCCAGACTCAGTAATCTTAAATGCATTACAGTGGTGCCTGTCTTGAGAGACCACCTGCCTTGGAAGACCACCTTTTCAACATACTTAACTTAGTACTATTCTTGTTATTTTTACCTCCTATGAGAGACCACGATTTGGTGATCCGTTGAGGTGGTCTTTGAAGACAGGTTTCACTGTATCATGAAAATAAAATTGCACAAGGGCATACAAGTTACCATATATGGTTATTACAGGCGGAGTACTGTGCACAACAGAAGGATTTGGATTGTGGCAGAGAGTGTAGAATACTGTACTGTATTGCATGTTATTTTATCTGGTTGGTCCCTCAGGGAGTGAGAATACTGTGCTATATTGCATGTTATTTTATCTGGTTGGTCACTCAGGGAGTGAGAATAATGTACTATATTTATAAGATACAGGCTGTTTGCCTGGGACATATCGCGAATTAGGGTCCCAAGGAAGCAGACAGTGATAAATCCCGAAGCACATAAGGCTGAGGGATACATCACAGTCTGCTTCCGAGGGACACTTATTCATAATACGTCCAAGGCATACAGTCTGTATATATATTATTAAACCTTTTATTATAATGAGCATCACCAACAAGTAAAGTAAACAAACACATAATCTCTAGCTATAGCAAAGGTGTACTTTGTCATGTTTCGAAGATTTTCTCGACTGCACCGACACAAGTAAAATATTATATCAAACAGCACAGGTTTTTTTTCCTGCAGAACACCAGCACTGCTTTGAGACAGACTTAAGATATAACCATACAGTTTATGTAGATCTTTTGTTGTTATTGGCGCATGATATTGAACAGTACCTTTCCCCGAATGTTTCAGTTTGACCTTTTCAGCAGCAAAAACAGCATTTGACTGGGTAAAAGTGACATCATTTATAATGTCAACTTTGTGGTCACTATTCTGTAGCAAAAAATCTTGCACGTCCGAATCTGATGGAACTCAGTGTGGTGATTTTGTAAAGATTTTAGTTTTCTTTATTTTTTTTTTTTTTTTTCATTTTCTTTACTTCAGGCATTAATATAGAACAAACTGAGGACTGAGTCCAATTCTGTAAAGTTCATAGCTATAATGTCCATGGATTGTCCTGTTTCTTTCAGGTGTGCCATAAACGTATCCACAGCAAATTTTGTTTTTGCTTTGGTGTTGTCAGCATTTTTGGATAACAACAGTTCTTCTATATCGCTCTGAGATTCGGTGCTGAAGCGAGAGCGCTTTGGTATCTGCTGCAAATCTGCCATATTGTTGTCATCTGCATAAACAGCGCCAGCAGTGCTAGCGCCACCTTGTGCCAACTGAGAGCGTAAGTGTCCGTTCACGCCACTGTCACTTGGCGGCATTCCAGCTTATATCTCAGCTGTTGTAGCTGATCTGTTTCAGTGGGAAATATCAGTACTATTGACCGGGCAGCCCGCACACCCTGGCCAATGGCAACTTGGAACTGATGCTCATTATAATAAAAAGTTTAATAATGCATGTTATTTTATCTGGTTAGTCCCTCCGAAGGTTGTGGATTGAGACAGATCAATGTTGCATGTATCTGTATGTTGGTTGGTATCTGTATCAGTAATGTGTGTGTGACCAGGCAGGAGCCTTATTGTCCAAGGCCTGTGTTGGCTGTGTGAATCTCTCGTCAGTGGTATATTTTATGATGAAGACAAGATCGTGTTGCGTTGATTTGTTCATGTTAGTGATACAGGTGCATGACCTAGTCATTATAGATTGTAAATTGCAATGCACTGGAAATATGCCATGCAGGAATATACAACATGAGAGGGCCACTCTAAGCTTTAGGAACATCACACCATTGAACCACTCAAGGGACCGCCCTACTTGAGTAATAAATTATTTGTCCTTCAAGGCACTCAGGTATATAGGACATGTTTTCTTCTTGTGGATGGAAATCCACCTCTCCTTGACTTTGCATCAGTTCCAAAATGCTCCAGACTTTTTATTGAAATGTCAAATCTTTAGTGAAGGGTTAGGGTGAATTCTTTTTATATTTATCTTTTTTTTTTTTTTTTTTGGTCACAAAGATTAATTGAAAAATAATGTGGATTTTGTATCTGGTGAGATTCTGATGGGTAGAGTGATTTCCACTCTTCCTGTAGTCTGTTGCTTTCATTCCTGATCATTGCTTGTTGTAGCAAAATAGGTCTCTCAAATACCTGAACATTCTAAATATTATTACATACATGTGTGCATATGTTATACAGCCTGCTGATCGTATTGTTTCCCCTTAAACATGTTAAAAACGTGCAGGTCTTGACATTAAGGCCAGCCCTTCCGTGTGGGATACAGTTTGTTCTAAAAGTTAAGACAAACAGAACTAAACAGAAAACACACAGACACATGGAGACTATAAAGGAGACAGAAGAACAACATAGCAACATTAGTTTCAGAGTTGTGCCCTTGTAAATAAGGGAGGCCGAGACTGGTTATATTTGATTCTACCATCCACAGCTACCTGTATCTTTAATGTGTTTGATGTGTTAAACTGGAGCTACTTTATTACACTAGTGGACGGATCATAATTTGAGATAATTACTTGTCTCTCTTGATTATGATAATAAACTCCAGTATTATGACATAGTTTGGCACCTAAAAGATAATTTACATATATATGTAATCAGATTATGAATTTGCATACAATAGAATATAGTTTATAAATTAATACATACATATACCACATGTGGTCTGTCTTCTGGCCATATCCAGCTGTCCTGTGTGCATTATTCCAAAGAGTTCATTGTAGCAAAGACAGTGAGAGCTAGGTGTGGCATCCATTCATTTTTGAAAGTTGATTTAAATGACTGACAACCTGAACATTGAAATGAGAAAAGAAGTTGTTTGAAATTACCCTGAAAACTGAGTGTGCTCAGAGGACATCTTGGCAACGGTGATTTCCTGAGGTGGTCATCACAATTGTTAAGGGAGACTAATTTATGTATATAGAAGAGACAATATGCATGTAATAAGAGTAGAGTCTTCTCTACTGGGGATAGTGCCAGAGGGCAGGAAACAGATAGTTTAGCACAATGAGATTTACACAATGGTAAGTTGGTCCTGTACAGTCTCAAGAGATTCCCTGTCAAGTCTTTGTCATGGAAATACTTGCTGAGTGCAGATGGGCCTCCGCCACATTACGAAGCTTTATATACCAAAAATTGTACACATAAGAGTTTCCTTCCTCTTTGTCATTCTGAGGGAACCTAAAAGTGGTGAAAGCCAAAGAGGATTATATTTTGTAATTCAAGTTAAGTGGTGGTGACAGTTTGAGCTGGTGGCAGGCAGTAGCCATGGATTGTATGTCCCCGTGTAAGCAGCGGTGCATAAACACCGCAGTTTATACGATGGGCCCCACGGAGGACGACTGGCCACAGGCCCACAGTGACCACAGTGAGGAGGACGGGGACGACTGGGAGCCCTGGCAGGTCGCTGAATCTCTGCCCATCCTAGTGGATGAGGTGAGCATACAGGAAGTATGTACCACTACTATGTCTTGGAAAGAAAATCTAATTCTTGGATTGGTAGGGTGTCAGTATGTATATATCTTAATGTTGTTGATGTGTGCATGAAGCTGGGATTTGTTTACAGCTCCAGTGTCCATACATATACTGTTTAGATGGGAAGGAAATTTTGAATCCTACTGGTCACATTGAAGCATGAGCTCACAAAAGTTATTTCTTTGGTAGACCAGGAAAGCAAGTAAAGGGTCTTCATGCAGGACACATAACATTATTGGTGAACAAGTTTGAGAGTGTATTATAATGTACTTTATTCAGCAATAGGGAAGGTGTGACTGAAATGACAGAATTTATAGGGTAGGGGAATTGATTAGTTAACAAATTTACAGTACATTAAGTAATTATGTACAAGGTGGATACAAATTTTATTCAGTTACAATCCCCAGTGATGGCTCTGCTTTGTCAAGACACATGGGCACCAGCAGAGCCACCTGTTGGCAGTAACTTGTCATAAATGTTCTCAGTGCTTGCTTCTTGGTCAGCTGTGTGTGGGTCTAACAACAAGTAACAAGCACCTTGATTATCTGGCATTAAGGAAAGGTCACCTGGATTATCTGGCATTAAGTAACAAACACATTGATTATGTGGCTTTAAGTAACAAACACCTTGATTATCTGGTGTTAAGTAACAAACACATTGATTATTTAGCATGAAGTGACATTGAATGGCAAGGATGTTGTGTGTCCCGTATGATCATAAGGAAAGTGATGGGACAAATTCACAAAGCCAGGGGCTTGTGCTTGCCAGTTTCCTGGCAGTAAGACAAATTCTGTTGTATGCTACAGGTACATTTCCCACCTGGATGAGTGACAGTTGTTCTTGTTGTGAAGTTTGAACCTGTAACTACTGGTCCAGTCCAAAATTAGGCATAACTGTGGTTGGACCAGTAGGAAAAATTGATATTGTCATGGCCTGGTCAAGGACTTTGTTAGTGTGGCACATTCATATCCTCCATGTATTATGACCCTGTTTGCCGTTACATTCAAGTACAGTTATGGTGAGAGCTGATCACATTCAGGTATTGTTATGGTGTTGAGGAATGGGTTAGTTTTTATTTTCAGTAGTTGCCATGCACTAGACCAGCACTCTGTGCTGCCATGTGCTAGACCTGCACACTATGCTGCCATGTGCTAGACCTGCACACTATGCTGCCATGTGCTAGACCTGCACACTATGCTGCCATGTGCTAGACCTGCACACTATGCTGCCATGTGCTAGACCAGCACTCTGTGCTGCCATGTGCTAGACCTGCACACTATGCTGCCATGTGCTAGACCTGCACACTATGCTGCCATGTGCTAGACCTGCACACTGTGCTGTTGGTCTCACGTGACAGTTCAGTAATCATGATTTACACAAAGACATAATTTGATATTTCCAGAGAAGCAAGTTGGACATATTTAATTACTTTATATTCTTCACGATGCCAGACCACTGGCTACAGCACAATCTTTAGTCCTTCTGTCTTGGTCATGAACATGCTGAGGTCTATCCCTGTCCCCGGCTTGAAATACTGATCCTGTGCTGACTTGTTGCCACATAAACCTGGCTCCTTGACCTTGTGATAGTCCCCTTGTGGCCCTACAAGCTTATGGTCATCAGGCTTTTCTTAACTCTTTGAGTGCAAGGCAACTTAAGTCCATCTACTTAAGTCAATCTAGTCTGAATTATCACAAGGATCCCAGATTCTTATTCCTCATAAAAAGTCTTTTTATTCAAGTACCAGTATGCCTATAGTTCTAGACAGAGTACCCCAGGTCAACAGCTTTTCTCGGCACCGATGGGCGCATTGCGCCCAATGCAAGCCAAGAAAAGCTGTTGACTCAGTCCACAATTTGGCGCTGAAAGAGTTAATTGTACCTCAGTGTAAATGTCAGGATGATATTCTGCTGTGTTCTCATGTTACTTCACATTGAATGTAAGTTCATACATGTTCATAAAATGTCAGCAGATGATGTAATGTCTGGACCTGGTCTGTGTTATTATGGGATGGACACAAGTAAATAATGTGAATTGGGATGGGTGAATTACAATGCATATGAAAAATCCACCAATAAAGTTTCAAGGTGTGAGAACTTAGGACCTTTATACTTAAGAATGATGGTAGATTGTATAAACAAGCAGTAACATATAATAAGCTGTTCAAGAAATATTGTTTATCCATTACATACACACACACAGTATAGGGGTTTAGTGTCCTTCTTCATTTTTTTTTTTTTTTTCATGATTTTCATTTTTTTTGGGGGGGGGGGGCGTTTTTTGTTTTGTTTTGTTTTTTTGTGGACATATGACACATGTATATTTATGGGAAAATGGAAATTGTAGATTAGCTGTTTTGGACAGTCTTTTTGCTTATGAATGTCCCCTGTAATGAAAGACCACCTCTTGTGTGATGCCACTTTCAACAGACAGAAGGGGATATCTAAAATAGCAGGTGTTGAACCATCACTGTAGTCTTTTTTTTTTTTTTTTTTTTTTTTTAGCTCAGCTGACTTGATGAATTTGAGCAGATTAAAGTTACTTTTTACTTCTTAAACTACCAATCCAATTGTGCTGAAACTTCGTGGAAAAGTAGATTGTGGGAGGGTAAAAAAATATGTTCACTAGGTGGTGATGCTCAAACCTCATCCCTGATTTTAAACAAATTGTTCAGTTTGGGTGCTTGTTGGTTTATGCATACACTCAGACTATTGATTATGCAAGTGTATGGGAATTACGATTTGGTAATTAACTTTTTTTACTTTTCCTCAAAAATGGTAGAGATATCAGAAGATCACATACGTGGTAGACAGGTCAGTGGATCACACACACTGCAAAGATGTCAGATCACACAGACAGGAAGAGATGTCAGTAGATCACATATATGGTAGAGATGTCAGTAGATCACATAGACAGGAAGAGATATCAGCAGATCACATACATGGTAGAGATGTCAGTAGAATATCAGACAGGAAGAGTTGTCAATAGGTCACACAGACATGATAAGAGGTGTCAGTAAATGTCAATACAGAAACCACACAGACCTGGCAGAGATGTCATGACCTCATGGCCTGTATGACCTGTGAAGCTAGCTGCAATGTCAATTGACCTCATGACCTGTAGAGCTGGCTGCAATGTCAATTGACCTCATGGCCTTTGTGACCTGTAGAGCTGGCTGCAATGTCAATTGACCTCATGGCCTTTGTGACCTGTAGAACTAGCTGCAATGTCAATTGACCTCATGGTCTGTGTGACCTTTAGAGCTAGCTGCAATGTCAATTGATCTCCTGACCTGTAGAGCTGGCTGCAATGTCAGTTGACCTCATGGTCTGTGTGACCTTTAGAGCTTGCTGCAATGTCAATTGATCTCCTGACCTGTAAAGCTGGCTTCAATGTCAATTGACCTCATTGCCTGTGTGACCTTGAGAGCTAGCTGCAATGTCAATTGACCTCATGGCCTGTATGACCTGTAGAGCTGGCTGCAATGTCAATTGACCTCATGGCCTGTATGACCTTTAGAGCTAGATGCAATGTCAATTAACCTCACGGCCTGTATGACCTGTAGAGTTGGTTGCAATGTCAATTGACCCCATGGCCTGTATGACCTTCAGAGCTAGATGCAATGTCAATTGACCTCATGGCCTGTATGACCTGTAGAGCTAGCTGCTGTTTCATGGATATAGTTTTTCTTCATTCTAGATGGGCTGATCCTTATTCTTACAGTGCAAGTGCCAAGTCTGATGTCCACTTACACACAACTTGCTGCAGTTATCATGTCTGTCCTGTGGCAGTGTTTCTGTTAAACCCAAAATGAAGGTGTATTATCCTTTCAAAACCTGAAATTCTCTGTGTGAAAATTCTAAATGGTCACAAGTGTTCTTTATTTGCATGTTAAATTGGTAAAAATCTAGTTTTCTACCCTGAATTGCCCTTCTTATGACCCCCTGAAAAAATCCTAACAGAAATACTTCATGGCATCCAGTGTTGCAGATTTAGTGGCCTGTCGGGTTTTCATCTTAAAAGTTGATAGGAATGGCTGCAGGTCAGATGTACACCAGCAGGGCCCATTGGTCAGGGTATATCTTGGGGTGTATCTTGGTAATCGGCATGTTTATCTTGTACTTTTACATCAGGTTATTGGGATTTCCTGATCACGCAGGTATTGAATCCTGTAAGTGGCTCATCAGCTTAGTGGTCATGTCAGATAATGTATCTGGCTTGTTGCACAGTGTACAGTAGAGAGACTTTGATCATTATACTCTGCTCACCAGGTGACCAGTCAGAGCTGGGTCCATAACCAGTGGAATTACAACTGAGGCAAGTGAAAAATTTCAAGCACTTGCCCATTGGCCAGCCAAAAATCTGCGTAGATCACAAACTGGATTTTAATGGATGGATGCCTGAGTGAAAAGAGAACAAGTAAAACATCAAAATTCCATGAAGACTAGTATAAAAAACATGACTCTGTGTGTATGTGTCTAATCGTGACTGTGTTTTTGTTTTGTTTTTGTCTGAGAAACCGATGTTTCAGTGGAGGGACCGTTGGTTTGCTAGCACTAGTGCTGTGAGATCCCATGGACTGCCCAGTGATTGCAAAATCAAGCAAACATCACCAAAAAAAAAAAAAAATGAAAACTGGCTGACCACCTTACAATTGGCTTCCTCCTCTCTCTCCCTTTCCAAATCTGATCACAATAAAATTTGTATGAAGCGAAGTAAAAAGCCTTTCAGTGCTCTGACATTGAAATTCCACATGGAATACTTCATTAACATGTACCATACAAATAGAGTGGTCAAAAAGACACAAAATATACCAACATCTAGAGACACATGACATTTTCCAACATAGGATTGTGTGGCTAGTATCATATGGAGCTTATGTCTGGAACTATACAATGGGTGCCCCACATGATCAGCACTTCCAGCTGACCCATGAGGTTACATGTTATGTAACACATATCATTAACTCATTCCATACCATTCCCTGATTTTTCTGTATATTTACCTAGATTTGAGATGACAATTGCATATTTAGATTCTTCATGAAAAAAGCTTTCGTTCAAGTACCAACATGCCCATAGTCTTAAGTCAGTGGTTCTGGCACTGCCTGGCAAGTCTTGCTGCAGCTGCCACAAGAGCAGCTACAGCATGACTTGCCAGGCAGTGCCAGAACCAGTGACCAAGGCCTATGACCATAGTATGGAATGAGCTAATATTGGTCCCCAGTCTGTTTGCCAGGACTCACTGTGTTCCAAGTTTAGAAGAGAATGTTAACCATTAAAGTGCTGATCACAGCTATAGTCATTTTCTTTTTACCGTTAAAAGTATAATGGTTAAAGATTCCTCATGAAGATGTCTTTTATTCAAATACTAGCAAGCATAGTCTAAAGCAAAAAGTAGTCTTAGTCAACAGCTTTCGTCGGGACATTTTGCACAAATTGCGTGCAAAGTGTCTTGAGGAAAGCTGTTGACTCAATCTTAAATCAGCACATTAAAGGTTAAGTTGGTATAGGTTGCAGCATATCAGATATCCATGAGGTCTGACCAAGGGGGTCCATGAGGTCTGACCAAGGGGTACCTGGTGGCCAGAACTCCAGACTGTACTAGATTAAGACTTTTCTCCTTTTACCTATGATGTAAGGAAGTGTATAAAAAGGTACCAAATGTCAGTCAAAGAGTAATCATCACAAAATCAAAAGTGCAACATAAGCCATTTTTCAGCATGGCTGTCTGTATAAATACATCTATGAATAAATATAACCATCAACAGCTGATAATGCCAGTCACCAATACAGCTGGTCAGGGATGAACCCAAGTCCAATTTTTTAGTTTGTGTTTTGTTTATTTATGTGACAGCAAGAAGGCTTAGTGTTGCCCCCTGGTGACAGTCAGTTACCTGAGACATGGGAGAGGGCAGATGGTGTCACTATGATGACTGTTGACTGTATGACCTGCCCATACAGTGTACCTGCTGCTGGAGACTGGGCCTCCTGCCAGCTGAAGGGTCTCATATTGCAGTCTGAAAAAACAAGTACAGTAGTACTTTCTGTAAAGACCACCTCTCGTAAGAGGCCGCATTATTTGTCAGACTAGCCTTTCAGGACACCTGCCTTTAATTTTTTTGTTAATTTTCCTGAAATGTGTAAGGGGGATTAATATAGGGCATCGCCTTGTTTCCCAATTGTATTTTTGATGTTTTAACCCAATAAAGATCACGTGCCATGTGTGACCACTTTTGTCTGACATTTGGGGTGGTCGTAAATAGCAGGTGCTACGGTACATATATCAGAAAACTGTATTGTAGTGTGAGGAGAGGTGGTCTGCAAGGCCAGGGCTGGCAGGTGAGGGAGGGGCAGTGTTGAGAGCAGGTAGCAGTGGGCAGTATGTGGGCCCAGTGGTCTGGCTGTGCCCACAGCTGGCTGCCTGCTGCCCGCACACCTGGCCTTGTCT
This sequence comes from Hermodice carunculata, assembly GCA_964020975.1. Lineage (NCBI taxonomy): Eukaryota > Metazoa > Annelida > Polychaeta > Eunicida > Amphinomidae > Hermodice > Hermodice carunculata. Next base: position 141,811,409 of record OZ026612.1, read on the forward strand.
GGGACAGGTTTAGAAAGACTAAAGATAAGAAAGTGTTAATTGGTTTTCACGGTTACATCATGGTTTATGTTTAGCGGGATTGTGTTTCCATTTTGTGTTATAAATACAACTATGCAGTATACACACTGCACCCATTGCCCTGATCACATTGACACTTTGTTCACTTTCAGCCCTGGTACATTCACAATCCATCAGTATGTAATTCTGTAACGTGGGTGTGCATTTGGAGAGTCAATAAATGGCAGTGCCACAGTGTTTGCACAGTGTAGATATACGGGTCAGTTATGTATGGTATATAGTAATATATTGAAGTAATGAATCATGGATTCGATTTAAAGCTTCTTTTGGAATTTGACTTTGGAAGTCTTGTGTTGAAATATTAGGATCAGAGTCTTGAAATTTGTTAGCTCAGCTGACAAGTCAGCTGAGCTTTTAGGAGGGTAGGTCATCTGTTGTCCATCCGTCCATTCACAATTCACATTTTCGACTTCTTCTCAAAAAATGTCTGCCAGATTGACTTCAAACTTGGTGGCATCGTACCTTGGGTGGATCTCCAATGGGTTTGTTCAATTGGTCAAGCTCCAGTGATTTTTCCATTTTTTATGATTTTTTTTTCTTTTTGGGGGGGGGGGCAAATCCTAAAAAAAATATTTTTCTCTGAAACCGCTCGCCCCATTGCTTTGATATCACACAAGAACACTCCTTGGAACTCCTAGTTCTGAATTTGTTCACCAGGTGGCGGTGTAATTTTCAGCTGACTTGTCAGTCAGCTGAGGTTTTTTGAGGGTCCGTCATCCGTCGTCCACAATTCACATTTTCGACTTCTTCTCAAAAACCGTCAGCCAGATTCACTTCAAACTTGGTGGAAATGTGCCTTGGGTTGGTCTCTACCAAGTTTGTTCAAGTGGTCATGGTCCAGTGATTTTTGGATTTTTAATGAATTTTTTTGTTCTTTTTTGGGTAAATCTTAAAAAATCTTCTTCTCCGAAACCGCTCACCCAATTGCTTTGATATCACACAGGAACACTCCCCGGGACTCCTAGTTCTTAATTTGTTCACCAGGTGGCGCTGCAATTTTTTCCTAATTTTTTATGAATTTTTGTGTGTTATAGCTATTTTCGACTTCTTCTTTAGAACCGTCACTCAGATTAAGCTGAAACATGGCGGATATGTTCCTTGTAAAAGGGTCAAACAAAGTTGTACACTATATGGGAATGCTGCGGATTCCTGATTTTTAGCAATTTGTTCAATTCGGGTACTTGTTGGTCAATGCAGCTTTCCTATTGATTACTATGGAAGTCAATGGGCATTCTAATGCTAATTCACATTTTCGACTTCTTCTCCAAAACTGTCATCCAGATTAACTTCAAACTTGGTGGCAATGTACTTTGGGTGGGTTTCAACCAATTGTGTTCAAATGTTCATGCTCCAGTGCCAGTGATTTTTGGATTTTTAATAAATTTTTTTGTTCTTTTTTTGGACAAATCTTAAAAAATCTTCTTCTCCGAAACTGCTTACCCGATTGCTTTGATATCACACAGGAAGACATCTAGGGACTCCTTGTTGTTAATTTGTTCACCAGGTGGCGCTGCAATTTTTTTTCTAATTTTTTATGAATTTTTGTGTGTTTATAGCTATTTTCGACTTCTTCTCCAGAACCGTCACTCAGATTAAGCTTACACGTGGTGGATATGTTCCTTATGGAAGGGCCAAACAAAGTTGTTCACTATGTGCGGATTCCTGATTTTTAATGATTTTTTCAATTCGGCTTCTTTGAGGTAAATGAACCTTTCCTATTGATTGCCATGTATGTCAATGGGCATTCTCATGCTAATTTACATTTTCGACTTCTTCTCCAAAACCGTCAACCATTCAAACTTGGTGGCAATGTACCTTGGGTAGGTGTCTACCAGGCTTGTTCCAATGGTCATGTTCCAATGAATTTGGATTTTTTTATGATTTTTTTTTCAAATCTCTACAAAAGTTTTAATAGGAAAGTTTAACATGGGAATTTTTTGTAATGGTCATAGCTTTAATAATATTGACCAGATTTACTTCAAACTTGGTGGGGATGTGCCTTGGGTGGATCTCTGCCAAGTATTTTCAAATGGTCATGCTCTATTGATTTTTGGATTTTTTATGCATTTTTTTGTTCTTTTTTGGAGCAAACCTTCAAAATGTTCTTCTATAAAGGTCAGACTTACTGAGAACATGGTGCCCTTGATCCTTTCCCAAGTTCCTAGAGCTGCAAGTGTGATGAATGTCAAGATCAGCTGAGGCACGGGCTGTTCACACAGCCCTCTTGTTTTGTCTGCTATTGCTTTTTATGACTTTTTCTGCAGAACCGTCACTCAGATTAAGCTGAAACGTGGTGGATATGTTCCGTGTGGAATGACCAAACAAAGTTGTTCACTAGGTGGCACTGCTGTGGATTTCTGGTTTTTAATGATTTTTTCAATATCACGTACTTGTCGGTAAATACGCCTTTCCTATTGATTACTATGTAGGTCAATGGGCATTCTAATGTTAATACACATTTTTGACTTCTCTGAAACCATCATGCAGATTGACTTCAAAGGTGATGGTAATGTACCTTGGGTGGATCTCTATGAGATGTGTTCAAATGGTCACGCTCTATTGATTTTTGGATTTTTTGTGAATTTCTTATTTTCTTTTTTCAGCAAATCGTAAAAAAATTGCAAGGGTATATGTGTATATGTCAGCTGCGCACATAACTATCACAGTCCTTTTTTTGTTTTTTTTGTTTTTTTTTTTTGTTTTGTTTTTACTTTTTTGGGAGTGAGGGTGGGAGTAGCATTTTCCACATAAAGGCTTTTTGCTGCAGTTCCATAACTCCAAAACAAAGACTCCAAAAGTGATCTTTGGTCCAATCCTTGGCTTGTATCAATAAATGGCATTTAGGTGTAACCTTATAGCCCACTCAGGGCATCTTGGGTCACCCTGTATACTGTCTGCTGCAGATAGAACTGTGTCAGGCTTGATGCCAGTGAATTTTATTTCATTTTGATTGTTAATTTATTGGAGGTCATAACACTTTATACAAATTGTAAGCACAAAATGAAATCTGCCTCCCTGATGACAAATGGGAAACTGGACAATCAGGAAAAAGTTATTTTGAGTGGTCTGGGATAGAAACTGTAGATCCTTCATGTGATCACCAGGATGACTGTCATCACAGACTGTTTTCATACATTGGTGATACTTGTTACGAAAGAAAAAATAATAATATAAAGTAGGCAAGGACTCCATTCCATTATCAGTGATTATCATAAGAATAACCTCAGTACTATGGAGTGGTCTCCAGTCCCATTACATAACAGACAGAAAGTATTTTGTTGGCAATGTACTCCAAACTCATATGTATGCCATGTTTACAAATAAACTATCAGATTTCTCAATTCTTGCCTCCAAACCAGACCCAAGTTCCAAGTTATCTCTTCTAGGCATAGTAGACATAATACGGAACTTTGATCTGCTTCGGAGACCGTGTCAACTGCAGTTCAAGTATATTTTTGTAATGTAAGGGCACCTTGGAGGGCTTGCAGCATGTCATATTCACAAAACCAGGTAAAAATAATGAAATGTACCACTTTCTCGATAACCATTAAACCCTAACCTTTAATGTCTAGGAATAAAGTATACATTAAAAATACATGTCCTCTCCCATAGTCTATCCATGTCAACCAGTTTAGCTAAAATCTGGCAAAACTTTTAAAGTTTCCAGAGAAAAAAAATATTTTCAAATCAGCAGACCATAACCTAAGAAAAGTAGGTCAAAAGTAACAAAAAAAATCCAAGTTTTAAGTTTTGGTGAAAGGACATTCTCATAGTGTGACATCACAAGGGGACAGGCAGACAGGGAGAGACTGTGTTTGTAAAACAGAGTGCTCCAAAAGTGGCTGGAATAAAAGAAAGGGAGACAGACTTCCAGGTACCCCACCAAACTAGATAAACTATTACAAGTTGAGGCAACCATTTGTAGAAAGACACAACACAAATCACAAATTTATACAAAGCTGACAGCATATAGGATGCTTAGAGTATATAGAGTGTAGTTGTTGAGGAGAAAAAAGGTTAATGTTAAATTTACCTTGCTTGCGAACAGGCCTGCATGGTAATGCAAGTAGACCTGAGAGCTCAAAGTACCCTGCAGCTATACTGTCTACTTAATGACTGCTCCCTGGAGACTGCCAGCTATTGGTTGACCACATGCATTACTCATGATCTGCTCTTTCTGTCCTTGACTTAGGACAAATGCTAGAAATGTGTACATATTTCTCCTGGCAGTCTCCAGGAACTATGGCTGCCTAACAGATACTCCCATCATCTTGTGGGTAATTTTGAGATTTCCACAGATGTATAGCAAATTATATATATATATATATATATATATATATATATATATATATATATATATATATATATATATATATATATATATATATATATATATATATATATATATATATATTTATATTAATGAGCACTGTTGGTGTTTTATGTTGATTGGTCATACTGGGAAGGCAAGAACAGCAATCATGAATATAAGTTATTGAAAGACTGAAGCTGTGGGATAGAATAAAAGGGTTAAGCATATTACTATTATTTCTGGTCAGTACCCACCCAGTCAGGCTAGCTGTTAAATATCTTAATCCTCTTGAATCCTAGGCACCTCATATTTGATGTGTGAATCCATAATTTTACTAAGTTGTGGATTCATTTACTGTTAAAAGTCCTGACTATAATCTCAGAATCTGAATATTTAAATGAGTCACCAAGTGCTAGCATGTACACGGGGGGGGGGGGGGGGGGGGTGTCATCTCAAAGGGGGGCCAGACATAAATTGCCATCTACCTTAACAGTTTTACTTAGATGTCTCTTTACTTGAACATTTTGCTGAGATTTGTATGTAAGACCATACATGATGGTATGCCCTAGGTCAATAGCTTTCCTTGGCACTGCACCCAACCCATGCCAAGGAAGGCTATTGACTCAGGTGTACCCTGACCAGGAAGGAGTTAACCCCCCCCCCCCCCAATATATAGCCAAAACCATCTGCAGGTAAAATATGTGCTTCGATGATTTTTATTCATTTTAGTGTTAATTAAAACTATTTGACTGAGAGAATTACGGACCTGTAGCCTCCAAGAGAACAGTAAAACCAAAGCAGAGCTGTTGACATGGTCTTAAAGCAAGAGGGGGGAGAGGGTTAAAATAAAAGGTACATGTATGCCATAAAGCCTTCATTTATCAATTATTCATGCAATTAACAGGGGAGGTAATTGTTTTAGGCCAGGAAGATTACATGGCGGGAGTCAGAACAATAGGCATCAATCTTTTGGATGGTGGACAGTATGGTGTTTTATGGCATGATTCATTTGACGTGCACCTAACACAAAGTAGTCGCTGATTGTATAACAGGCTCTGGAGTAGCACAGTGCATGTAGTTGATGATTCAGGCAGCTTCCCCCCCCCCCCCCCCCCCAAGCTGACGAGACTAACACCGCTACCAGGAATGCTTGTCTTTCTTCAGCTGGTCACAGGGAGCAGAGCTTAGGTGATCACTCATGTCTGTCTGTCTGTCTGTCTGTCTGTCTGTCCATCAGTTTGTTAACTTTTGCTTGTGGACCCCATACAGTCCACAGTTTTCAAGTTATCCATGTATTACTCTCAGGACTCAGCGTGGCTATGAAAATCTAGGTCAGGTTTGACATTGGTGGTGCATAGTATTACTGGTGCTGTCCAACTGCAAATCTTGGGTCCCAAAAATTTAGATTTTCTGGCACATTTTCTCTACATTTTCTTCAACGCCTATGATACCAAATGTATCACAGATGTGTATCATATGTAGAAGTTATATGGTGCGTCATATGGATGACCTTGGCCTACTTTCTCTAGGTCACAGAGGGAATAAATTTGATGAAACTATTTTTTTGTTATGATCATTATGTCTGAACTTGTGCACATGTATCAATATACCATTGCAGATGATAACTTGAGAACTTTTTCAGCCTGGACTTTGATGTTTCTTATGGTTTTGATTCTCTTCGAGGGCCACACTCAGACAGTACACTAGTGACCTTGACTTCATTCCCAAGGTCCTAGGACAACTGACGTGAAATTTACTGTTCACTTCACTGTTCTGAGTTAGGACCTTGATGTTTCACATGTATGTTAATGTTTCTCTATAGATGAAGGTCATGCTTAGACAGTACATGGGTGACCTTGATCCTATCCCAAGTTCACAGAGCTATAAGTGTGATGAATCTCTAGGTCAGCTGAGCATGGGTTGTTCACACAGCCCTCTTGTTATTGAAGACTGAAACCCAAGTAATGCAAAGGGGAAAGGGTTAGGTCAGCAAACTTTCTTTATTCTGAAGTAAACTTCATCCATTTCGGACTGGCACTTAATTTCACACATAGTAAACAATGGCTTCTCGTGCACAGTATACATTCAAGTTGCCCACAGATCCTACCCACAATGCTATGCATGCTGCACCTTCCTGTGAGGATTTTCAAACATGGCACACAACCTGAATCCCACATATTGTTTAAACCTGGAATGTTTACTTAGGGATTATTATTACTTATTGGCCTCCTCACACATGCCTGCATCAGTGTGTACACACGGACTGTACTAATCACCAACATTGCAAGGCTCTGATTGGTCGTTTTCTCCCGTTTTCTTTTTTCAAACAGGAATATATTAGAGGAAGCTTTTACTTGTCCGACAGGGCAAGTTCTTAAAAATTTTCACTTGTCTTACCACCATTTTCACTTGTCACGGACAATCAGACATACAAATTTTCATGCCCTGTGCATTGAGAAACAGTTTTTACCCAGCTGTCTGGTGTAGATTGGTCCACACCTTATAAGGCCACCCTGACAGCATAAACAGTGTGTCCCTATAAGAAACATGGCCTTTTGAAGGGGGGAATACCATGAAAATACTTGCGTACAGGTCATCAAGACTGAACCAGTGTCCTCGATTTAGTTTGCCACTTCATGGGCACATATTAGTTTGTACCCAGTGTGCCTCAGTCATCAGTGATCAGTAATCCAGCTGTCATTGCTGTGGACTGGACGGTTTGTGTAATCAAGAAGATAACTGTAGTTATGTTGGACCAGCCATTGTATGTACATAGGGGTAGCTTCACCAGTCAGTTTCACTGTTGACAATGTCATAATGAGACTGCAGTCAAGAGGAGCAATCAAGGGACACTAAATTGTCTGTTACAAATTTCAAACCAGTAATATCTGTCATGAGAGAAGTCTGGAGTTCCACATTGCTGGCATGAGGAATTTATTTAGACAGCATGAGTTGTAAAACTGGACAACGAACTGTCTGAAATATGTGCTGTCTAAATTCATTCCCCAGTGTCACTGTTATGTGGACTTTTTTTCTGCCAGAACTGACTTAATAATTTTGCACCAAATTCATCATGTATTTGAGGGAAAGTTAATTCCCCAGGAACAAGTGTCTACATCATTACCATCAGTGACATTGCTATTGCAGCACTGGCACTAGCCATTAGCCAATTACCCAGTGGCTAATTCAAGTGGGATGTGGCTAAAGATATTCACCATGTTGTAGCCATATTGGCTAAACAAATTTTAAAATTCTTAAGTTTCAAAATGAAATATTAAAACTTCATTATGTAACACCAGCATAAAGAATGTATATATAACAAATGGTTTGGCAACATATTTTGCAAATTTGGTTAATACATTCATTGGAGTAACTTTAGCCAAAGTGGCTACATTTGAATAATTTGTCTGACCAATCCAGTTTTTGTAATGTAAACGCATGATTTTTGTCACAGTCATTTATGTGACACATGCAAACATGACTAAATGATGATGAGTAATTCTACTAAGGGATGGTTCAACATTTTCATCATTTTTGAATTAGTACTTACAGTACGCAAGGGGGGAGGGGGTTTAATGGGTCTGTACACTTTCACAGGATATGGAAAATGATGGTCAATTTTTGGCCTGTTTTGTGCAATTTTGCTATGATTTGGGGGGGAAAATCATCATTTTTAAAGTACTAATTTGGGGGGAGGGAGGGGGGTCATGAAATTTAGTACCCTAAGTACTAATTCAAAAATGATGATAATGTTGAACTATCCCTAAGAGAGGTACTTATTCCACTGTAAACCAACCATGAACAAACTGGTGACAACATACCTTGGTGCTGGTATCATTTCCCTGTGGCAAGATATAGCACAACATCCCCTTTATGAGACCACATGTTGGTCCAAATAGGATAACATAGGAAACAAATGGGGGGTAAGGGTGGGTGTGTCATACCATCTTCCTGGGTCAGTGACAAGATGAAAATCCAGTAGATGGCAGGGCAGACTGGAACCAGTTACCCACAGATGTGAGAAGCGAGGGACTTGCTCTGTGTGTGAGTATCACTAGTAAATTTTTTTGGCAGGGTTGTGCAGCATTTGGGCAGCAGAGAGCGGGAGCCAGCAGCATACAGCTACGGTCAGTGGGTCTGCCATTGAAATCCAATTGACACTTCTGGAGCTCAGCAATAGACTGCGGCGGTCAGCGGCAGATAGCGGCAGAGAGCCTTTCGCAGCTGTGTGCCACTGTCTACTGCTGAGTTCCAGAAGCCTCAATTGGATTTTGGCGGCAGACAGCGGTGGTCAGCAGGTCTGCTGACGACCGGAGCTGGCTGCTGCTCTGCTGCTGCCTGCAGCTGTTCACCGCTATCTGTCGCCCAAATGCTGCATAGGACCGAAAAAATTTACTAGTGTATCTGAGCCGTGGACTTTACCTGTGTATCAGTATGAAGAGCCATGGACTGACTGTGTGTGTGAGTATGAAGAGCCATGGACTCACTGTGTGTCAGTGTGAGGAGCCATGGACTCCCTGTGTGTGTGTGTGTGTGTGTGTGTGTGTGTATAGGGGGTCATGGACTCAATGTGTGTGTGAGGATGAAAAGCCATGGACTCACTGTGTGAGTTTAAGGAGCCATGGGCCCACTGTGTGAGTACAAGGAGCCATGGACTCACTGTGTGAGTATAAGGAGCCATGGGCCCACTGTGCGAGTATAAGGAGCCATGGGCCCACTGTGTGAGTATAAGGAGCCATGGGCCCACTGTGTGAGTATAAGGAGCCATGGGCCCACTGTGTGAGTATAAGGAGCCATTGGCTCACTGTGCGAGTATAAGGAGCCATGGGCCCACTGTGCGAGTATAAGGAGCCATGGGCCCACTGTGTGAGTATACGGAGCCATTGGCTCACTGTGCGAGTATAAGGAGCCATGGGCCCACTGTGTGAGTATAAGGAGCCATGGGCCCACTGTGTGAGTATAAGGAGCCATTGGCTCACTGTGCGAGTATAAGGAGCCATGGGCCCACTGTGCGAGTATAAGGAGCCATGGGCCCACTGTGAGTTTGAGGAGACATGGATTCATCATCACTTGTAACTTTTCGGCTTTGCTTGCAGTGTATGAGAGCTGAAAAAGTATACGTGACCATTTACATTGTTGGTACGAGAAAAATAGAGCACCACGCCCACGTACAGCCTGGTGATAGGAGGAGGAATGAACACTGCTGGTTTAACACCAAGATGTGTATCAGTCTTGCTGTACATGCTGATAAATAAGTACAATCACATTTACAGTGACAACTTGCTCTGGTTTTTATTGCCGTGCATATTGTCATGGGAACTTATGATTCATTTCTGAGGCAAAAAAGTTGCATTGGATCTGTGGCATATGGTGGTCACATGTAAACTTGTTCTACTCTACGTTATGTTTCTACAGGACATTTTTTATAGGCTGGTTGTTGCACACATGTATGCACACACCTAAGTTACATGATAACAGTGAGCCAACACCAGTTACACGATAACAGTGAACCAACACCAGTTACACGATAAACAGTAAGCCAACACCAGTAACATGATAACAATAAGCCAACACCAGTAACATGACAGTGAACCAACACCAGTTACATAACAGTGAGCTAACACTATTCACATGATAACAATGAGCTAACTCTAGTCACATGATACCAACACCAGTTACATGATAAACAGTAAGCCAACACCAGTTACACGATAAACAGTAAGCCAACACCAGTAACATAACAGTGAACCAACACCAGTTACATGATAATAGTAAGCCAACACCAGTATCATGACAGTGAACCAACACCAGTTACATAACAGTGAGCTGACACCAGTTACATAATAACAATGAGCTAACTCTAGTCACATGATACCAACATCAGTTACATGATAACAGTGAGCTAACACCGGTTACATGATAACAGTGAGCCAACACCAGTTACATGATAACTGTGAGCCAACACCAGTTACATGATAAACAGTAAGCCAACACCAGTTACATGATAACAGTAAGCCAACACCAGTAACATAACAGTGAACCAACACCAGTTACATAACAGTGAGCTGACACCAGTTACATAATAACAATGAGCTAACTCTAGTCACATGATACCAACACCAGTTACATGATAACAGTGAGCCAACACCAGTAACATAACAGTGAACCAACACCAGTAACATAACAGTGAGCTGACACCAGTTACATAATAACAATGAGCTAACTCTAGTCACATGATACCAACACCAGTTACATGATAACAGTGAGCTAACACCGGTTACATGATAACAGTGAGCCAACACCAGTTACATGATAACAGTGTGCCAACACCAGTGCGTTTCTGTGCTGTAGTGGTCATGAAATCAATATAAGGTCCCTACCATTTTATGGTTATTGTGTTACTGTTTGAGAAACCAATAGATCTTTGTCTATCCGTTTTTTTTGTGTATCTAAGCAGTAAATTTAGTTTATGAAACAAGGTCTGCAGACAGATGTGCAGATACACATGTACATGTACGTGTTTAATATGACACTAGATCTACAAACTAGACCAAACATTTTCACATGTCAAAACAAGCAGCCACATGTGTGTGGAGGATTTAGCATCCAGCCACATTGCTGTCACTTGGTGCCATGTAGTGATTCGTCACCTGTTCAAGCTGGCCATTTTTATACCTCCAACCTTTGGGGGTGGGGGTTCGAATGAGATTTAGATTTAATGTGGTTTCTGGGCAGAAGGAATAGCCATGTACAGTAGGTGCTACAATGGTCCCTCTGTATAACACTGGTGGCAGGGTCAGACAGTAGACCTAGGGTTACACATATAGAGTGTGCCCTCTTTATAACATTGGTGGCAGGGTCAGACAGTAGACCTAGGGTTACACATATACAGTGTGCTCTCTTTTTAACACTGGTGGCGTGGTCAGACAGTAGACCTAGGGTTACACATATACAGTGTGCCCTCTTTTTAACACTGGTGGCAGGGTCAGACAGTAGACCTAGGGTTACACATGTACAGTGTGCCCTCTTTATAACATTGGTGGTGTGGTCAGACAGTAGACCTAGGGTTACACATATACAGTGTGCTCTCTTTTTAACACTGGTGGCACGGTCAGACAGTAGACCTAGGGTTACACATATAGAGTGTGCCCTCTTTATAACATTGGTGGCGCGGTCAGACAGTAGACCTAGGGTTACACATATACAGTGTGTCCTCTTTATAACACGGGTGGTGGGGTCACAGTGTAGCTCATGTTTAAACAGATTTAAGTGCAAGCCAATGTTATATCAGAATCTGTGTTGGGGGTTGTTATAAAGGGGGAGCTTTGTATGTACCGTGCTGGTGTTAGAATTATACAGGATTGCTAATTAGTGCATTAATATTGATGATCTAGGCATGGCTTAATTCAACCCTTTGGAGGCCAAGGAGGGGGGTGGGTCATTCAGTGTCACCCAACATGTAACTGTGTGAACCTCAACATGGCAGGCAGCATGTAGCAGTGACAAGAGCTGATATGTCAACATGGAGTTTTCAACATCTGGCTAAATGACCATAAATTGTCCAGGGGGCACCACCAGTACGAGTTGCCTGACCTTTGTGTACATAATAGATGACCGTCCAGACTGAGCCATGTGCACACACAGGTCAACAAAAGCTGGCTACATAACATGGTGTAAACTTTGATATAATACTAGCCGGGCTTTTAATTTGAAGGACCCGAAGTGTGGCACTGAGGCAGTGCTGTAATCAGTTAAATATTTTACAGCTGGACTTAAAATTTTGATAAAATGCAGTGTGTGAAGTGTGGGAAATAGCTTTGCCAGTTGTTGTCTGTGTTGCCCATCATGTGTATGTGCTAGTGGTCTTCCTGCCAGTGTTGTAGTATTCCATGGCAAATTAGATGTCAACAATTTAACCCTTACTCCCGTGGCATGTCCATCTTGTGGAAAAACGTTTTTTGGATACAAAATTTTGACTGAGAAGAGACTGGATGGTCAGTACAGGTATATGGCAGCCAGCTTGAGGCATCTGTGTACACAAAATAGATATTACTGACACTGAAACAGTGTAAACATAAGATATTTTATGTTTGGTCTGCTGAGCAGGTACTTAAAATGATTAAAAAAATAATTAAAATTATCAGCAAGAGAAAAACTAAGAAACAAAGTGAGGCTAGTGGCTCCATTGTATGGTTCATCAGGTTGTGTATCGAAGAGTTAAGTCTAGTGTGTACCAACTGCAGTGGGTCCTGTCTTCAAGGGTTAACTGTTGTCTGTATCAAATACTATGGATCTTCCCTTCAAGGGTTAACTATGGTCTTTACCAAATACTGATGGTACTGTCTTCAAGGTTAACTGTGATCTGCACAAAATACTGAGGGTTCTCTCTTCAAGGGTAAACTGGTTTGTACCAAATACAGAGGGTCCTGTGAAGGGTTAACGGTGGTTTGTACCAAATACAGAGGGTTGGGTCCTTTCTTCAAGGATTAACTGTAGTCTGTACCAAATAAGGAGGGTCATGTCTTCACAGACTTCCAGACTACTGTGACAGACCTCCCTGTCTTGAAAAGGTCTGTTGAAATACTCAGGCTGCATTTTTTGTGTAGGTACAAACCTTCTATGAGAGACCACAGTACAAACCTCCTATGAGAGACCACAGTACAAACCTCCTATGAGAGACCACAGTACAAACCTCCTATGAGAGACCACAGTACAAACCTCCTATGAAAGACCACAGTTTGTTGATTAATGTGCATGGGTGGCCCTTCAATGTTTGACTGTAGCCAGGAAACCACTTGAAAAAACAAGAGATGCTCACATCTTTGTAGTGGCAACATTTTGGCCCATTGCCAGCAGACTAAGTCGCCAGCTGACTGGTCAAGTCTTTTGCTACATGTACAGTGTTTTCATTGAGCAAACATTTAACAATGTCCACACCCCCTGCACTGTACTTCTTTCCATGACAATCCTCAGAAGAAATGGTGTGTTAAAGTAATCAGCAAGTGGGTCTGAGGTGTTGGGTGTCTGCAGAGGCCCAGACTGACACTAGAGGTGGATAACTGGAGTCTGGCAGACACTTCCTGTCTGAGTCATGGGGCTATATATACATGAGCACAACCACTGCTAGTTAGCGCAACACAGTGTCTCAACAAAGGGCTGTAACAGGTATCATGTCAGGTGACACTCACTAAAGTGTCAGTGATGCAAGATTGGCATAGTCTGCAGCTAAAATCTAAGTTAACTTGCCAAGTTTTTTTTTTTTTATTTATGTTGAATTATGGTGCCTCAAGAATTTGTATTTGTATCTGTCATGTTTTTAAAGCTTTTTTGAACAAGTTTCTATGATAAATAAACAGCAAGTAACAGTTTTTTGATAGTTGAATGACATGTTTACAGGAAAACTGCCGTAAATGGAGGTCAATCCTACATGACCTTAACCTGTCCATTGTACATGAGTATTGATCTTTTATACTCGATGAATGACCTTTAACCTACTTTTTATAGGTCACTGATGGAATAAAAGTGCAAGAAAAATTATGGACATTGTTAGGGTCTTTAATTTGTCATTTAGCTTGATGTGTAAGAATGTTGAAGAGGCAAAAATGTTGACGTATCGTGATACTGGTGGTGCCACTTGTAAGTCAATGAAAAATATCGGGAAATGTGTTTTGAGACAAGTATAATTCATTATGATCAGAAAGAACAAGACCATGATGATTCTAGATGTACATGCATTATAAATGTATACCATGTAATTTTTTTATGTTACATAATTTGGGCGACCTGGATCTTCTGTCCCAAGGTCACTGAGGACATAACGTTAAGGACTCACTCATTGTTGTCTTCACACATGCAATAATATCCATCACACTACATGAAATGTACAAATGAGCTGTGATTACAGTGGAGCAAAGTGGCATCTGGTGGATAAGTCAGAAACTAAAATCACATAAACTTTTATATGTACCCATATACACCATCAGTAGCGCTTGAGGATGCACAACTTCGAAATGAAGATGTAGTTACAATCTAGCCATGGTGGCAACAGAGCAAACTACTTTTGGTGTAATGTTTGTAAACATCTGTAAGAGATGGAGGACAGTTATTGGTAGGAACTGAGATTCACTGATGTTTACTGGATGCTGGGTCCAAAAGCTGTAGTTTCTTGGCAGATTAGTTCTTGCACTTGTTTCCAAAAAAGTTCTCCTCAGTGCAAATAACCAAACAAACCCTGCCAGCTGTTTATATGTACCACGCTATCAACTGCCTGTGTCACTCAGACAGCAAATACTTTTTCTCCATCCAAAAATTTCTTTTTTTTTTTTTTCCGTACTAAAGGCCACCTGACTAGCTACTAAGCTAGTCAGGACCGCGGCAGATAAGCGCAGTGCCACAGAGTATTATTAAGCAAGACAGTGCAGATTGGGTGAATTCCCAGTAGAGGTCACTGCAGTCTGTGCAAGTGAAGGTTCTATTTTCTCATTCGTTTTCATGGAAGTTACAACTCAGTACATGTAAATTGAAGTCTGCTGAATGTAGAGACAGGAAATTTGTAGTGTTCAATGTGTACATTATGTTGTGGAATCCTTGTATTGAGGGAGTAAACAAAGGGTCCTGGTCACAAAAAAACAAAAATTCTTCAGATTTTATAATCCTACAAATTATATCATTTCTGTCCATAAGTCTTGGTGCCTACATGATGATGTCATTGTGTCCAGCCTGTCATTTATATGTGCTGTGTACAGAGTGTGATGGCAGCCCCGGCATAGTTATGAAAGCTTTGCAATAACACTCAGGTTTGTCCTGAAAGTCTATAAACCATATGTGTGGTTACCAGTGCTTGTAGTGAGTTGGATTTTCATGGTTTTGTAGGATGTTGGAAATATTGTAGATTTAGTAGGATTTTGGGTGAAAATGCTCAATTTTGTAGGATTTTTGTCTTTAATAAGTAAAAACAAACAAAAATATGTCTTAATTTGAGCATTTTATTGCAGACTTTCGTAGTTTGTTCTGACATGGCAAAGCTATTCAAAGGAAAATTTCTCTAGACATGGAGCGTCTCAATTAAATTTGGTACACAAAGTCTTTAAAATTGGCAAAAATACTTCAGTTTTGTGGGACTTGGTGTCAAAGATACCACACTCATAATGCCACGACACAGAACCCAGAAAAGTAAGATTTTGTGTTGATCATTATTAGGAGCATAGGGTTACACCTGTAGCTGTATGTACACAATGTAGCAGAGATAGACACCATTCATACTGGCCATGGAGAGGTCTCATTGCACTTCCCCATGAACAGATCACCTTTCAGACCAGCAGACAGAACGTTCAACAAGCCAGGGACAAAGACAAGTAAAAACAGCCTGCTGGTGCCTGGAATGTTCTGTGTTCTAAGCTTTATGTGAAGGCCTCAGCATCACCTGATGTATGTTAACCATTTTCAGGTCTAAATATGAAAAAGTTGATAGTATTTTTGTGCACATGTTGCATGCTTTGGATGATAAATCATCACATGCAGGTAACAAAAATAAAAAGAGAGAAGTTGACTATATGACTATACTGTTAGATGATTGTGCTAGTGTACAGACCATATGGCTATATGCTGTTAGATGATAGTGCTAGTGTACAGACCATATGGCTGTGTGCTGTTAGATGACAGTGCTAGTATACAGACCATATGGCTGTGTGCTGTTAGATGACAGTGCTAGTATACAGACCATATGGCTGTGTGCTGTTAGATGACAGTGCTAGTATACAGACCATAAGGCTGTGTGCTTTTAGGTGACAGTGCTAGTATACAGACCATATGGCTATATGCTGTTAGGTGACAGTGCTAGTGTACAGACCATATGGCTGTATGCTGTTAGATGATAGTACTAGTGTACAGACCATATGGCTGTGTGCTGTTAGGTGACAGTGCTAGTATACAGACCATATGGCTGTGTGCTGTTAGATGACAGTGCTAGTATACAGACCATATGGCTGTGTGCTGTTAGATGACTGCTAGTATACAGACCATATGGCTGTGTGCTGTTAGATGACAGTGCTAGTATACAGACCATAAGGCTGTGTGCTGTTAGGTGACAGTGCTAGTGTACAAACCATATGGCTGTGTGCTGTTAGATGACAGTGCTAGTATACAGACCATATGGCTGTGTGTTGTTATATGACAGTGCTAGTGTACAAACCATATGGCTGTGTGCTGTTATATGACAGTGCTAGTATACAGACCATATGACTGTGTGCTGTTAGGTGACAGTGCTAGTATATCTGTATCTGCCACTGTGTTCTTGCCTGGCACTTTGTGTTTGCTTAGAAAGGGTTAATGTAATATATGTAACCTCTGGTGTGTACTGAAGGCATATATTGTATGTAATCATGATATGACAGGGACACACGAGATAATAGGATTATACCTGTACTCTATAATAACAATATTCCATCTGTCAGAGCCTCCTGTAATATAACAGTTAATGGATTTTATTTTATTTTCATATTTGTATGATATGCACCAAGACTGCATAAAGTGTGCTTCATGACTGGTCATAATGCTGGTGCATAAATACAGCAGTTATCAAGACATGTCAGCCTTTGATGTGCCCGACATCCAAGTATAACACATGGGGGGGGGGGGGGAGTGTTAATTAAAGTTGCTTTACATTGCATAAGATCGCAGTTCTTTATGTTTTATTACTTTCTTTGTGGTGGTGTGAGTTAAGAATTAAAATCTTTCTTATTTGATGGTCCTGAAAAGGCTATCAGTTTTATTTAGGATAAATAATGTATGTTTGCTTGCTTGCTTGCTTGTGTCTGTGAAATGAAATATTGACAACCTTACCTCTCTCCCTTTCTTTTTTTCCCAAGAAATAAAATATGTTTAAACCAAATGGGAAAGATGAAAATTTTTGTAGAAAATATATATATTAGCTAATCTATATATATATATATATATATATATATATATATATATATATATATATATATATATATATATATATATATATATTGATGTCTACTGATTGTGGGTGATTGGTTGTACAGGTGCTGTACTCCTGGCATTAACTAGTGCATGTACACTATGTAGATTTCTTGAGCCCTTGAGCCTGACAGAGGAAGCTGACCAAAGAATTCCCCAGAGGCACTCTGGGTTGTAATCAGCTACTAATTGATTCCACATTCTTCGCAGTGTGTCACTGTGTCCTTTGCTTGTTGCTGCTTCACTTGTCCAGTTCAATGCTGACGTGTTGCACCTTGTTTGTTGCAGGCAGAGCAGCGCCTGGCGGCCCGACGGGCTGCCCGGGCCGAGGCCCGGGACATCAGGATGCGGGAGTTGGAAAAACAACAGAAAGAGGTATGTCTTTGTTGTGCAGGTTTGTGTATGTTGGGACAGAGAGTAGACCGGTTAGACTGTGGGGTCCATGGGTGACCCACTAGCATAATTTTGCTGGTGACCTACTTGATTTTACCTTCAGATGACAGGGTCCAATTAAGCTTCTTACAGAAGAGATAAAACCCATGACAGACTGTTGACCAGCATCAAACTGTTCATATTTTGATATGAAGGGATATAAGTGGCTTCTGTTTGGGTAAAAGATCTGTGTGCAAACTGAGGTCACAATGTCAAGGTTTGTGACTCTCATGTACAGCAAGGTGGTTTTCCCCCAACATATGACAGTTAATGACATAGATGTGCAGCCCACAATATTATTTACCTGAACTGAATTTATGCTGATCCAAGACAATAAAGCTTGTGAGGCTTTGATATTACTCCACCATCAGCCCACAATATTGTTATTATGCTTATGTTACTGGACTTCATTTAGACAGGGTTTAATGTTCAGGCAAGGTTTACATTATGATTACAATACAATGCGACTCTTATTTCACCAAATGATTGAATAATCAAAACAGTTATATTACCTTGAAGTAAGAGGAATGCAGGTTACATTGCAAGTTGTTGTTTGTCAGGGAAAAATGCAAATTTGTACAGCTTAGGAATTGGTCTTATGAAACATAAAATTCCCAGATTTCGTATTTCCCTCAAAGGTGGAGGTAAGTGGAGATGAATAGTTTTACAAAAAGGAAGAGCATAATTTCTTGTCAGTGATACTGATTGAAACAGCCAATAGATGTAATCAAACTATCCTACTGGAAAGAAAACAAACAAAAAATGTGTGAATGGGATTAGGGTGGGTGTAGGGGAGGGGGTGTGTCTCTGTGTGTGTGTGTCTGTCTGTCTGTCTGTGTGTGTGTGGGTGTGTGTCTGTGTGTATCTGTGTGTGTGTGTGTGGGTGTGTGTCTGTGTGTGCCAGCACAGTAGGATGAGACCTTGTCTGGGGGACTGTGAATACAAACAGCTGGTACACTCACACAAGTTTAAGTGTGACGTGACAACCATGATAATAATGTGCTACGAATTAATGAGTAGAGTTGTTAAATTATGTGCAGGAGATAACAGCTAACAGTTTTATCTAACATTGTGGAAATCCAATGTCATTGAAACAAAATAGTACAAATATTTCCTGCTGACCATTGGAATGTCTTTAGATTGCAATGTCCTACCTGGAAGTGTGTACACTACATTGATACAGGATCAATTAGAATATTGGGCCTTCAGGTGTGCAGGCTGGGAAGAATTCCACATTCCATAGGAATATCCATAAATAAGATGGTAGTCATAAGCTTCGAATACCCCTGTGCTTGTCTTTGGGAAGCACAGAGGTAGAGTCCCCTGTCTGGTCCCCAGTGTAAGCTCAGAGGCAGGGTTCCCAGTCTAGTCACCAGTGTAGCACAGATGCAGGGTCCCCTGTCTGGTCCCCTGTCTGGTCCCCTGTCTGGTTCCCAGTGTAAGCACAGAGGCCGGGTGGTCTGTCTGGTCCCCAGTGTAAGCACAGAGGCTGGGTCCTCTGTCTGGTCCCCAGTGTAAGCACAGAGGCTGGGTCCTCTGTCTGGTCCCCAGTGTAAGCACAGAGGCTGGGTCCTCTGTCTGGTCCCCAGTGTAAGCACAGAGGCTGGGTCCTCTGTCTGGTCCCCAATGTAAGCACAGAGGCAGGGTCCCCTGTCTGGTCCCCAGTGTAAGCACAGAGGCAGGGTCCCCTGTCTGGTCCCCAGTGTAAGCACAGAGACAGGGTCCCCTGTCTGGTCACCAGTGTAAGCACAGAGGCAGGGTTCCCTGTCTGGTCCCCTGTCTGGTCACCAGTGTAATGTCTGTTCCTTCAGTCTTTAACCCTTTCAGCACAGACTGTTTAGTGTTGAGGGTTGTATGTAAATGAGGATTTTGATTCTCTCATATGCTTAAATTTATAATGGTGTGAAGGCCCAAATGAATTAAATTAAAATACGTTTTGTTTTGTGCATAAGTGGCAATGTGTTAAGCTTTCAATTTGCTGTCGGGCCATTTTTGAGTCAGGCAGTGTTAACTTTTTGGCACTAATCATAAACACCTTCAGGTCTGCAGCTGCTTTCTTCCAATTTATCTCCAAAAGATGTACATAGAGGAACTTGAGCCTTCAGTGGTGGAGAACATAATGTACCAGGTGTGGGCATCAGTGGTCTGCAGGCTGTGTGGTCAAGTTTATGGGGTCCATGCACATGCATTATTGTGTGTGTTGTAGTCATAGCCATGAGCCAGAGCCACTGTCAATGCTGGCAAATGGAACGTAGTGATGATGATGATAATGGTGGACATGCCCACTGTTTGGCTGTCTGTCTGTCTGGACTAGGTGGGACTTCCTAGTGTTAAAGCCACTGGAATTTTGTCAAGGAAATGCCACTGTGTGGCAGTCTGTGACATTATGACAATGTCATCTGGCTGCTGGGACTCCTCCTGAGCACACCGTACTTTGACAATCATTTTTGCATGTCACGAGAGGTGGCAGGTAATCTGCTTGGTACGTATATTATGTGTTATCAGATTAAATAGCCTCCCAGGATATTGTCACAAATAGGAGGCCTACAGCTATTGTCTAACCCAACTTTGATTTGACAGTCTGATTGGATGAGGACTGTATCCTGGCACAGATGTGACTGTACATGTCTTCATGCCAAGGCCAGACTGGGGCAGAGGCTACTCTGGCCTCTATTCCCCCACAAAAAACAAATATCCAAAAAAATCCATCATGTTCAGTTGTACACATCTCATAGTAAACTTGTGTAGCTACATGTAGCCTTACATAAAAGAGAAGCTGAACATGATGGTAGCAGACTGCTAGGGCAAGACAACAGAGCCACAGGACCAAAGGTACAAGGTATCACAACATCAGTATAAGTGATGGCAGTGTATCACAGTACTACAGGTACAAGATGCCACGGCATCAGTATGTGATAGCAATGCATCACAGTTCTATTAGTACAAGGTGTTGTGGCATCAGTATAAGTGATGGCAGTGTATCACAATACTATATATAGGTACAAGATGCCGTGACATCAGTATAAGTGATGACAGTGTGTCAGTACTATAAGTACAAGTTGTGACATCAGTATAAGTGATGGTAGTGTATCACAGTACTATAGATACAAGATGCCATGACATCAGTATAAGTGATGGCAGTGTATCAGTACAATAAATGATAGTACATCACAGTGCTATAAGTACAAGGTGCCATGACATCAGTATAATTGATAGCAGTACATCACAGTACTATAGGTGTAAAATGTCATGACATCAGTATAAGTGATGGCAGTGTATCACAGTACTATAGGTACAAGCTGCCATAACATCAGATAAGTGATAGCAGTGCATCACAGTACTATAAGAACAAGGTGTCGTGACATCAGTATGTGATGGCAGTGTATCACAGTACAAGTAATAGTACATCACAGTACTATAAGTACAGGATGCCATGACATCAGTATAAATGATAGCAGTGCATCACAGTACTATAAGTACAAGGTGTGGTGACATCAGTATAAGTGATGGCAGTGTAACACAGTACTATTAGTGATAAGAGTACATCACAGTACTATAGGTACAAGGTGGCATAGCATCAGTATAAGTGATGGTGGCACATCACAAAACTATAGGTACAAGATGCCATGACATCAGTATAAGTTTTGGCAGTGTATCAGTACTATGGGTACAAGATGCCGTGACATCAGTATAAGTGATAGCAGTACCTCATAGTACTATAGGTACAAGATGCCATGGCATCAGTATAAGTGATGGCAGTGTATCAGTACTATAAGTACAAGATGTCATCACAGCAGTGTAAGTGATGGCAGTGTATCACAGTACTATACGTACAAGATGCCATGACATCAGTATAAGCGGTAGCAGTGCATCACAGTACTGTAAGTACAAGGTGTCCTGACATCAGTATAAGTGATGGCAGTGTAGCACAGTACTGTAAGTAATAGCAGTACATCACAGTACTATAGGTACAACAAGGTGCCATAGCATCAGTATAAGTGATAGCAGTACATCACAGCACTATAGGCACAAGATGTCATGACATCAGTATAAGTGATGGCAGTGTATCAGTACTACAGGTACAAGATGTCATCACGTCAGTATAAGTGATAGCAGTATATCTTAGTACTATAATACAAGATGTCATGACATCACTATAAGTAATGGCAGTGTATCATAGTAATATAGGTACAAGATGCCATGACATCAGTATAAGTGATGGTAGTGTATAAGTACTATAGGTACAAGGCATCATGACATCAGTATAAGTGATGGCAGTGTATCACAGTACCATAGGTACAAGGTATCATGACATCAGTACATATAGCAGTACATCAAATGTGGCATAATAACCAGCAGCTTGTGGCAGAAATGTGGACAAAAGTGGCTTGCAACCAACCGTAACAACAATGGACCAGCTGGCTTCCTCTGTTAGTCTGACTCGCTGATCCACTACAAAATGACGCCTTGTACACCACTGCAACTTTTATCTGCATGTAGGCCTCAAAGTTGAGGAAACTTATGGTATGTAGTGGACTTGTATTTTCTCACAACTGATATTTGATGTTTTTACCTGAGGAAAAAGGGTAAAATTTAAAGCTGTTTTAGTCTTGTGTGCATATAGTGATACCTAGGTGGCAGCTGGGCCTGGCTGTGTACAAAGTACTCGTATTGCCAGGCATGCCGTAATATCAAGTGGGAACAGCACAATTCTGTAATCAATCAGCATCATTCATGAAAAAATAACTCCTCTGAGTTCGTTTTTTTATGTCTTTTTTACAGAAATTGCAATACACATATGATAATAACCAATATATTTCAACATGGCATTTTCTGTTAACATAGCATACAGGTACAGTACTGACCTAGATACATACAGTATACCGGTACAGTATTGAGCTGTATACATATAGCATACAGGTACAGTATTGAACTGTATACATATAGTATACAGGTACAGTATTGAGCTGTATACATATAGTATACAGGTACAGTATTGAGCTGTATACATATAGCATACAGGTACAGTATTGAACTATATACATATAGTATACAGGTACAGTATTGAGCTGTATACATATAGTATACAGGTACAGTATTGAGCTGTATACATATAGCATACAGGTACAGTATTGAACTGTATACATATAGTATACAGGTACAGTATTGAGCTGTATGTACATATAGCATACAGGTACAGTATTGAGCTGTATACGTACAGCATACAGGTACAGTACTGACCTAGATACATACAGTATACAGGTACAGTATTGAGCTGTATACATATAGTATACAGGTATAGTATTGAGCTGTATGTACATATAGCATACAGGTACAGTATTGAGCTTTATACATATAGCATATAGTTACAGTACTGAGCTGTATGCATATTAGATATAGGCACAATAACAAGCTGTATCATATTGTCATCCCTCCATCATTTGTGTTCATTGTATAGGAATACACGATTCATATATTTCTCGTGATGTCCTGAAAGGCCTTCTGTTTACCACAGCCTTTACAGGCCAAGAAAGTCTCGAAATAAATATTTGATCTTTAAAAGTCCATGCATATTTTTTCTGACTGCAAATTTTGTTGTTTTATTTGTCATATCTCATGGCTTTTTCCAAAATCATATGAAAAACTACCCACCAAGTCCTGATCATTGAAGGACATTTAGAAAATTGATCAGAGCAAAGTGCTGGAAAAGTTGTTGACTTTGAGATCAGGCAGCATCAGCTGGGGCACAACAGTAGAAATCAGAGCTTGGTTCCTGCACCAAACACCAGAGGCCTTTTGACCATCTTGTAAACAAAAAGTCCCATTATTTTAAAAGTTTTTGGTACAACCTTTTAAAAGTATATATTTCCTGAAAGCTGACACCCAGTCACATATGATTTTGATGCAGATTCTGAGTTTTTATGCATGCAATGTAATTTAACTTGATTATAAATCTCAAATTTCACATGAATATGGAAAAAAACAATCAAAATTGCACATATGTTCTGGTTTAGGAGATCAGAAGAATGAACATATAAGCCTATTAAACTTTTTTAAATTTTCAAAAGTCCTTGGTTCACATTTTACAACTGTTTAATCATGTTAATGAAATTAAACAAAAATTAAGAATTGAAGTTTCAATTTTTGATGGTTCTAAACTTAAACTAAGCACTGTATCAAAAATTCAAGAGACAGTTTTGTGGAGAGACATACTGTTTTTGAGTTTTGATAAAGAAATAAGAGGTAAATGAATAAATATTGTTTGATCTAATTTTTTCCCTTTTTTAAAAGTACTGAAACTTTTATTTTTTTAATGGGCTAAGAAGATTTAAACTGCAACCCTTTTCATTTCTTCAGCAAGGAAAAAAACTGTATTTTTGACTGCTTTTTTCATAATCAAGGTCTAGTCTTGCCCTTTTCTGACAAATATCAATAAGAATATAAAGTGAAAAATCAACCAGTGTTGCTAATTTGTACATGAGAAGTTCACATTCTAATTAATCTTCATGGCCTAGTTTATTCCAAAGCTGTACCCCAGACCAATTTCAAACTTGGTGTGATGTACCATGGCTGGATGTGTGTATAACCAGGTCACTTGGTTATGTGTCTGGTCATTCCTATCAATACTACATGGATCAGCTCTCATGGGATACAGGGTCAGTATTGATGAGCAGAGGCCAGTGACCGATGATTGACACTGACACCATGGACACCTTCCTGTACACTACACATTGTGACAGTCTGAGTGGATGTAATTAGTACACAATGTGACAATTCTCTTTAACTCATTAATATATTATTAAGTTAAATAAAGGACAGGTCATTGACTTAAACAAATGTTGAGAGTTGGCTCTGTGACCTCAAATCTATACATACCTGTACATGTTTATGTAAGAGGACATGTACATTGTATATACAGGTCACTGGTTACCTGGATACAGTATTCATTCATACATATGGCCATCAGTGCACAACAAGGCACCAATACCAATATATACTAAAATAGACAGCACTATCATAGAAGCCCTGCCAGGTGGACAAACAATCAACATCGCTCTCCCTGTCTCTTTGTTCTGTTATGCTATGTACATCCAAAGAATTGATTGTCCAGAGCCATTTTCTTTTAGTTTTACTTCAAGATTCAACCTGTGTTCAGACCAATTTAAAGTAACTTTGTGTTTTCATTTTGAAGAAACAAATGTGAATAGCATGCAACATAGAGCACATAATGAGGTGACACCAACATGTTCTATTTTATTGAAAGAAGCAAAGGAGAACCATGAATATCAAATTAGACCATTTGAATGAAAAGTGTCTCAGTACAGTTGCTATGATGGGTTAAGTTAGTATTTTAAGTCACAGTCCTTTCACATGAATTAATATTCTGAGTTGATAAATTAAAAAAAAAAATCATTTGTATTGCTACAGCAAAGAAGCAGGGAAAGTGTGCAGCCTGCTGTCCCCAATGGAGTCAGTTGTAAACAAAAGCTGGTATAGTGTATAGTCTGTGACTCTGTAGTGCCAGAGGCAGTACCTTGACACTGTGGCTCTGTTTACACACGGACAGCAAAGTCAAACAAAAGTTTGTAGAAGGTCAGCGCTAGCCTTCATTGGTGTGAGAGGTTTGGTTGTGCAGGTGACAGCTTGCAAACCATAGTTACCATGTTGTGTGGAATTGCACAAGAGAAGGTCTGTTATGCAGGTTGCAGAGATAGAGTACATATACCCATTGTACGTCGTGAGTGGTTTTGCCTCACCTTTGTCAGTTTTGTGGGTGTATAACAATGGATGCACAAGTACTCAATGATTGATGTAGGTACACAAAGTAGCTTGTGAAACTATTATCTGTGTTGTAGTTTGCTCTTTTGCTTCTCTGATTTTTGTTTTTGTTTTTGTTTATGTTTCAGGCTGAGGAGAAGCAAGACAGACATTTTGAATTGATGACTGAACATAGAGTAAGTATTCCACCCATTCCATACCAGTCCCTGATTTTTCCGTATATTTACCTAGATTTAAGAAGACAATTGCATATTTAAATTCATGAAAAGAGCTTTGGTTCAAGTACCAACATGCCTATAGTCTTAAGTCAGTGGTTTTGGCACTGCCTGGCAAGTCATGCTGCAGCTACCGCAAGGGCAGCTGCAGCATGACTTGCCAGGCAGTGCCAGAACCACTGACCAAGGCCTGTGACCATAGTATGGAATGAGTTAAAAACAACTTTTGAAATTAATCCTGCATCAGCGTTGTTTAGGTGTTGATTTGCAGGCTTGGCTAATAGAAATAAACAAACGTCCAAGCATGCACTATCAAGACTGAAATTTGAAGTCATCAGGTGCTGACAGGAAGCTTCTGCTGGAATTAACTCTTTCCCTCCTAAACTAGGGGAAAATGGCGGGTGGTTCAGTGTCATCTCTGCTTCAATGCTTTGGACTAATTTCAACAGTAATGAAAAATGATTTGGATGAAAATTGTAAGTAAGGTCAATCAAGACAGTATGCCTCAGGTCAAGAGCTTTCCTCAGCAATGGTTGGGCGCCTAACTCTTGCCAAGGAAAGCTGTTGACTCGTATTTCAAGGAGCAAAGGGATTACTTTTTCACTGCCAAGTTTTGAACTGAATCAACAGCTTTCGTTAGCATGCTTTGGGTGCATTGTGCCCAAAGCATGCAGAGGAAAGCTGTTGACCTGGACTGTTATATTCTATGTCACTGAAGGCATGCTGGTATTTGAATGAAATGTTTTTTCGCAAAGAACATGAAACTGGAACCTTTATTATAATTCAGAGCAGTTTGTGGTAAGTAGTTCAACTTTTGTCACAGTTGGACTGGACAGAGTTAACAGCCCAGAGACTGAGTCAACAGCTGTCCTGGGTGGACTGTGGTCCACTGTGTTCAGTCAACAGCTGTCCTGGATGGACTGTGGTCCACTGTGTTCAGTCAACATCTGTCCAGGGTGGACTGTGAGACCACACACTTTCTTGGCATTGCTTAATAGGGAAAATTTGCCTGGCAATACATCATTCTTGCATCTCTTAACATGAACAGGTTAGCATTTAAAGTCATCATTTATTTTGAAGGAGTGCATTGAAGCATTAGATTTAGGTGTGCATTAAACTCCAATTAAAAACGTATCATGTGACAAGCTGCAAGGCATGTCAGGTATGGAGCTGGCTGTTCACTCAGGTTAACATCCTGCTAGTTCACACACAACCTGGCTTAAGTACTCTCAGAAAACTGCCTTTCTTTTCAGATGTATCAAAGGATGAAAATCTGTGAGGGAGCTCTCCAGATTCTTGATAAGCAGTGATGGTCACCAGACGTTATTTTCTTAACCGAATGGTATATTGTCTTTTCATGCAAGCAAACTCCTAAGGGTGATTTAATTTGTTTTCATCTCTACGTTAAGGCGTGAAGTGTAAAGTTCAGTAAAGTTATGGTGCATGTCATGAGTCAATATGTGTCAATGTGTGTCAATATGTGTCAATATGTGTCAATGTGTGTTTCAGAACACAATGAGGACGTATCCCACGCTCAGTAATTCAAGATCGGAGGACTCCGATGATGCCAGGGAGTTACGGGTAAGGTCCTTTGCTCAGGTCTTGAGTTTCTACTGTTGATCATTCAAATAGAAATGTGTACTGCTGCTCTGGTGGGTTAATAAATGCAACATAACCTGTACTGGCCAAAGCTAAACAATGTCAAATCTAAGGGGAAAATATGAAAAAGATTTTTTCAGTGGGACTAAATGATTGTTCCTAGTTAAGCATTGGTAATTTGTGCCTTACCCCCATTCCAAAGGCAGGTCAGCATTCAGGTATATGTTGCTTGTGGTAAGTGGCTTTCTTCCCACGAATGATGTAAAACTCAGGTAGACGTATATTAACATTGACCTTAGACAGGATAATTTTGGGCTATGAACTGATTGACAAAGTGACAGAGATAAGTCTCTATAGAAATGTGTTCACTGGTAACATAAAATACATAGTTTGTGAACTCTGTAGCTAATTGTCTCTTCAATTCTTCTCGTCAATGACTTTGATGTGTGAAGTGGGCCACATGTGGAATGATCTTAGACTTTGGTTCTGGATTAAATTGGATACATTGAGAAAATAGTGACTTTTGAAAAGAAAAACAATTTGTGATTTTAATCAGTCACTAAACTAAAGCAGATTAAGGTTGTCATTTTAAATTTTCAGTGAAAAGGACAGTTTAAGTTCCATGTCGAGGGAAGAATAAACAAAACTTGGTCTGCCCAGCATGCAAAGCTGTTTATCCCACTTGCACTTTCAGTTTAAATGACATCAGTCCATCACTATAGGCAGGGTGCAGCATTAAGGCAAACCCTATTGTCCGCGACAACTTTAATTGCTGAGTTCTGCAGAGATTTACCCCATTAATTGACCCAAATGTTTGAGGCAAAGTTGGTGGCAGAACAAGAATTGTAAAACCTCTATGATAAGCCCCATTAAATATTTCCATTGGACAATTTATCATTTTAAACGAACAGTATTTTTATTGTGAGCAAAATCAATTTCCTACACCAGTTACCAGAAGTACTGCAAGAAATCAGATTCATCATATTCAAACCCGGAGACAGAATCACTTTCCAGTCAGATGGTTGTCCACTGAATTGTTTTCTTTACTTTGACGATGTAGAAAGAGCTGGCAGTTCTGGAGGAGAAGTACAAGAAAGCCATGATGAATAATGCACAGCTAGACAATGAGAAGCAGACATATCGCTACCAGGCCGACCTACTTAAGGACCAGATGGAGGAGCTGGAGGAACAATTAATTGAAATTACCAGGGAGCACAAAGACAGGTGTAGGGTAAGTCTTGGCACTACGGGGGGGGGGGGGGGGGGGGGGGGCTATTGAAATACACAGGAAGCATAGAGAGATGTGGGCTTCATTATACCACACTGACACAGAGCTACTCTCGTACAGCTCCTCCCATGCTAGGTGAACAAAGTATTACAACACAGGCAACCCTGAATGCTGAGGGAGCTCCTCACGCCAATGTATGGCCATGTAACTTCTTTACCAGAGATGGTCAAGTGTCAGGAAGTGTGATCTGTCTTTTTTTCCGTTTTTCTCCCAGAGTGGTCAACAACTTCCATCAGTGCACTGTGGGCACATTGTGGTCAGAGTGGACCCTCAGTACACTGTGGGCACATTGGGGCCAGAGTGGACCCTCAGCACACTGTGGGCACATTGGGGCCAGAGTTGACCCTCAGTACACTGTGGGCACATTTGGACTTGAATTGAAATTATGGTCTAACCCTAACCCTACTCGCCCAACCCTACTCGCCCAGCCCTACTCCCCTAAGAGTTATTATAGGCACATGCATGGCTGGAGGATTGTCCTTTGACTGAAGCTGATGTTTGAGGGCAATTGGAGGTCTGTGGATGCTGCACTGACTCCTTGAGGAGTGGTCGAGTCTGTTCTGTTATGTTCAGGGGTTAGTTACTTATCATGTTACTTCTTGTGCAAGGCAGTTTTTCCTGACCTTCAAAAGACTGAAGCAGGCATACCCTATTCAGTCAGGTCATTGATGAAATTCCAAGTCATGGACATGTCACAATGAACTGCAACCTTGTTCTCTGATGTACTGAAGGTCCTTGGTAACAAGTAAACATAAGAGAACATTAATCTAATATTACGTATGGAAAGGTTGTTAACCCTTCCTCTCCTGTTTATTTTTTGGGGTTAATTGTCTACGAGCTGAATTAAATCTTGGGATTGCCCCACTAACACGATCTTCAGGCCATCCACATGAATGTCTATTGAAGTAAACAAAGACATCATATGGCCAACTCGTGCACCGATATGCATTATCAATCTCCGCAATGTTCTGTACTGAATAAAATCTCTGTGGGTTGTTTTTTTGAGCAGAGATACTTCAGTATGTATATAAATTTGGCACTATTTCTCAGTGAAAACTATTTAGTATGTACATGTGCAGCAGAGTGGGCCATGTTGCCATATCTCAGTAATTGCGCCCACTAAAAGTTGATTTTCGGCATGTGCTACATTGCATGGATAAACTTTGCCAGTAGCATATAAGCAAGTATGTTTGGGCAGGTTTTCTCACCTGCAGCAGAGGAAGGGTTAAGATGGACTGTGACAGCCTGTGGATCATGTGAGCCTCTGTGGAGAAAGTGAATAAAATACATAAGTGAGGAAAATGTGGCAGTGTCATATCAATATTTGAGCAAAGAGAGGTTACCTCAGAAGGTTGGGACACATCAATTGTTAGTGTCTCTGGCATATATATTCAGTATATTGAATGTATATAAAAATTTAAAAAAAATAAAAAAAGAATATATATATATATTCCGACTGAATCAGAATATGATGATTGCTCAATTTACACTGTGATAGCCACTACAACTGAGAAAGTTTAGACGAACCAGCTGTCATGCTGTGTACATCATTAAATCCCAGGGAAATTGTTGATTGAGAGTTGGTAAAATTTTGATGCGATATTTATTATCCCATTAAGGACACCAACTGCCATGTCATGAGGACACACATGGCATGTCTATGTACATGCAAGCTGTTGCAAGAGAGAGGTCCTACCAACATCTTGTATGGGACTCTTACTGTACCAGGTCTGACAGTTAACGTAGTGTAACTATTTCTTGTGCAAGTGCAACACACGCACAGAGCACCAGCGAAAGTTGGTGACTGATGATATATTTTTGTTGACAAAAAAGCCGGCAACACCTACATCAGACACTCACTACTACATCTACATCAGACACTCACTACTACATCTACATCAGACACTACTACATCTACATCAGACACTCACTACTACATCTACATCAGACACTCACTACTACATCTACATCAGACACTCACTACTACATCTACATCAGACACTCACTACTATGTCTACATCAGACACTCACTGGTACTATATCTACATCAGACACTCACTGGTACTACATCTACATCAGACACTCACTGGCACTACATCTACATCAGACACTCACTGGTACTATATCTACATCAGACACTCACTACTACATCTACATCAGACACTACTACATCTACATCAGACACTCACTACTACATCTACATCAGACACTACTACATCTACATCAGACACTCACTACTACATCTACATCAGACACTAACTACTATGTCTACATTATACACTCACTGGTACTACATCTACATCAGACACTGACTGGTACTACACCTACATCAGACACTACTACACCTACATCAGACACTTACTGGTACTACATCTACATCAGACACTCACTACTACATCTACATCAGACACTCACTGGTACTATATCTACATCAGACACTCATTGGTACTATACATCAGACACTCACTGGTACTATATCTACATTAGACACTTGCTGGTAATTTAGTGGGCAGAAACTGCATGTCAACACCTGGGCATTGAGTCCCAGATCGTATGCACTTCACACAAATATATATGTGCACAGGGAGCATTTTGAGTGCAAGGGTTAATGTGTCACTATGTATGGCATGGAGACCAGGAGGCGTAGACCACAGGACCTTCAGTTTGCAGGCAGCTGTACTGATGGTACAGCAGCAGGCAGGCTGTGGCCTGGGGCTGACAGTGCTCCGTCAGGCCTGGCCGCTGACCTCAATTCAGCCAGCACTCTACTTGAAGTGTTTCACATTTTGTGTTCACTGTAAAATTAATTCTTTCCATGTGAAGTAATGCCACAGGCTATGTCCAGGTAAACATTTGTCCTTATTTTATCATGATCTGTTGAGGACCACAGCTAAGTTTATGTTTGGCATGTTGAATTAAACCCTGTCTACAGCAGAGTAAAGTGGGACATTTTTCCTGAGTATGGTCTGTATATGTCAACACTTTTTAAAGGTACATGTTTTAGTTGCATGTGGTGTGTACACTGTTTTGCACAGCACTCATTCCACCTTCAAACATTGTCAGAACATCCAGCAGGTGGAACATACATATTATATAGGAGGCTTCTCCTAGTGGTCTGACTCTCCACAGGCTTGGTGTGCAGTGGGTTAAAGTGCCATCTGTGTTTACAACTCATGTCATACCTTCACGCATAGCGTGTATCATCAATGGACAAACATCTACATGTTCAGGTGTTTAACACTTCTCTTCCCCCCTGACCCAACCCAGCCCAAACCAGCTTGTAGTCAAATGTCGTCAGCTTTTACTGTTTCCAAGTCCTTTCAACAGTAATGAAAAACAACTTTGACTGAGAATTGTAAATGAGACCTATCAAGATAACTTCTCCCAGGTCAACAGCTTTCCTTGGCATGGACTGGGGATTTAGTGCCCAGTTCATGCCAAGGAAAGCTGTTGACTCAGTCTTAATTTAAGAGGGAAAGGGTTAATTTATAAAATTTACCAGAAGGAGCCCCACTTCTTACCCCAACAACCACATTTAAAGCATCCAAACTTTTGAAATGAAGATGGATGGATGGTAAGTTAAAAGTAGGAAATACAGGTAGCTTTGCGTGAGCTTAATAAGCATGAATACAACGCAGTCTGTCTACCCTCCATCTCCCTTTGGGGTGAGTATTTTCCTGGTTTGTATATGCACTCTGTACAGGCCCTAGGGCTAATCCCTGTGACTGGTGAGGTGGGGTTCCTGGGAGATGTAGTAGGGACCCCAGACAATTATGAAAATGCAATTTGCTAAAAAAGACACCATAGCCATCTGGCATGTTTGCGTTTACCCTTGACATACTGTTTGCAAGTCAGGGAACCAGGCTATATGAGGCAGCCCCATGCAGTGGTGAATATTTGTAATGACATGAAGGTGGTGCATGTCAGTGCCAGGTGGGCCTGAAGCTGTGGTTCCCTGTTGTCATGGTTTGGTTCCATTGTCAGGCATAGTAGTAGTAGTTTTTATTAACACACGGTCCAAAAGAGTACAGAACAAGCGAAAAACAAACACATTGTAACACCATAATTAAATCAGACAAAGCATAACATAACTAATATTTAAGAGAGAGGCATTCAAATCTAACAAAAATCCTGAATGAGAAGTCCAGCATTAATGCTTATCAGTCCAGTATAAGTCCATATTATTGAAAGTTGCATCTGAGTTGCTTTGACTCCCGTCTTGGTTTTAAATTCATGACCACCGTAAAGACATATTTATGTGATGTCTGCAGGATCACAACATATAGCAAAAGGGATAATCATACCGACAACACACCGTCAAGGTGGCACCACTCACTTCAAGTTCCTGTTCAGTAAATGGCACCACTTTCAAAGGTTCCCATCTATGCTTATCTCAATGTAAACTGGTGAGGTCCACCAGGAGGGCTGATTGGTTGGACCTAATATGAATATGGCCTAAGCATCCTGTGGTTTGAACAAAAACCACCACTGCCACCACCCACTTCCCCTACCCCCCACCTCCTGCTCCCCCAAAGCATAATTTTGTTGGTTTTTGGTACTATACATGTACTTAAGTTGTTCTATTTTGTTTCAATTGTAGGACCTAGAATTTCAGAAAAGGACAAGTAAAGACTTACAAAGGGAAACGGAATTCCTTAAGGTGCAGTTAATACAAAGAGACAAACTAATAGAGGTAAGTATCAGTAACTGGGCCAGTTGTAAATGTACTGGAGATGGCTAAATGTTTGTCTCAGCATTTCAAGTTAAACCTTAGAGGCAGGTCTGGAAAACTGGATAAAGTAGAGTTGCCACTGACCTTGACACTGGCTGTCAGGAATTCATATCAGTTTGAC
The DNA here is from genome assembly GCA_964020975.1 of Hermodice carunculata. Lineage (NCBI taxonomy): Eukaryota > Metazoa > Annelida > Polychaeta > Eunicida > Amphinomidae > Hermodice > Hermodice carunculata. The sequence goes on from OZ026612.1 coordinate 141,844,943, forward strand.
CCCTCCAAAAAATCAGTTATTTTCACTCAATAATTAATTTTCATTCAATAATTAATTTTCATTTACAATATAGTTTTACTCCTAAATGACACCTGCAAGATACAGCAAATAATTCACTGTCGGGGACACTTTTGTATCACAGATGATAAACTATTCGTGTTTTTTCCATGTGATCAGTCCTCAATTCTTTTATGTTGTTGTCTCTAAACTCCAGCCTTTGTTGATAATAAGACTCTTTCATTTTTAGCTCAGCTGGCTCAGCAGCCACCAGAGCTTATGCCATCACTCTTTGCCCATTGTCTGGTGTCAATTCACAATTCACATTTTTGATAGCTTCTCCAAAACTGTGAGCCAGATTCACTTTAAACTTGGTGACAATGTACCTTGGGTGGGTCTCTATCAACTTTTTCAAATGGCTATGCTCCAGTGATTTTTAGATTTGTTATGAAATATTTTTGTTTTTTGGGGGCAACTCTTAAAAAATCTTCTGCCAAAATGCTCACTTAATTGCTTTGCTATCACACAGGAACACTCCTAGGACTGCTAGTTCTTAATTTGTTCATCATGTGGCGCTGCAATTTTTTTAATGATTTTTTGTGTGTTTTTGCTATTTTTGACTTCTTCTCCAGAACCGTCACTCAGATTATGCTGAAACATTTAGGATATGTTCCTTGTGAAAGGGTTTAACAAAGTTGATCACTAGGAAGCGCTGTTGTGGATTCCTGATTTTTAACGAGTTTTTCAATTTGGGTACATATCAGTAAATGCATCTTAAGTTTCCTATTGATTACTAAGTCAATGGACATTCTAATGCTAATTCACATTTTTGACTTCTTCCCTGAGAACGTCAACCAGATTGACTTCAAACTTCGTGGCAATGTACCTTTGGGTGGGTCTCTACCAAGTTTTTTCAAATGGTTACATTGTAGTGAATTTTTTATTTTTTAAGAATTTTCGGGGGAAAAAAAAAAAAATCTTCTCTAAAACCACTCACCTAATTGCTTTGATATCACACAGGAACACTCCTAGGGACTTCTAGTTCTGAATTTGTTCACCAGGTGGTGCTGCAATTTTTAGCTTTGCTGACTTGCTAGTCAGGCTGAGGTTTTAGGAGGCTCAGTAGTCCATCTTTGAAGGACTTCAAAATGCCATATGCACTCAGCTTAAGCTCAGCACAGGTCTAGTCAGTTGCAACCTTGATTTTGTGGGACAGGCTCAGGTCAGCTGAGCTTGGGTTGTTCACACAGCCCTCTAGTTTCTCTTTTTTCTTTTTTTTTTTGATGAAAAAGGTACGAGTCATATCGGTGACTCACTCCTACAAAAGACAAACGTGCGTGATGCTGTTGATTAAATATGTTGCATGATTTATTTCAGGAACATGGTTTAGTTTTTGTAAATGACGATTCTGTCAAACAAAAGGAAAAGGCACAAGTTAACGGTGCTGGTGAAGATGATGGTGCTAGCCTGACGGCGGGGGAGACACAGACGTCTGCTTTATTGACGCCGCAAGCCCTAGCCATCCTGCATACAACCGATGGCAGCTCTTTAGGTCAGTGAATGGTCACCACCAATGGGTAGACTTAAGCATCAAGGCATCATGTTGTCAACAGAAAACTACATATCTATACAAAGCAGAAAATATATAGTTTTATTGGAGTATATAACTAAATGGAGGTACAGTTAATATGGAATTGGTCTTTGCACATCCGCATAGCACTGCTACCCTAAATTGTGTGAAGTTTTCAAATTGTGTCAACAGATGTGGGGCTTCTAAACTTTGAAATAAAGCACACATCTTTCTACCACAATAAGAAAAAAACATTAAAAAAATGAAAAAAATATTCAAATTTAGCCTCTACAGAAATATTATCCTTAAACAGAAAACATGGCAAACAAATCTTTTTGCAATTTTATGACATACATAGTGCAACCGTTAAGATGATTACTTCTGTTGAATTAAAAATTGATGATGCATGTACATAGGAGAACCAGCAAAACTGGGTGGTTCAGGTGCCGTTTCACAGAGGTCACTTTAGGTTGCGGGGCCAGAATTGTGTATTCCCGTAAATTTCCTTTTCCAGTCCAGTAAATCGTGTAACTTGATAAGTTAAATACTTCTGCAGGATAAACATCAAACCTCTTACAGGAATTCTGGGAGTACAGTTGTAAACATGAAGCCGCTTACAGTAATTATGGGAGTACAGTTGTAAACAGCCAACCTCTTACAGGAATTCTAGGAGTAAACAGTTGTAAACATCAAGTCTCTTACAGTAATTCTATCAGTACAGTGGTAATAACTTGTTTATTTTGACAGTAATTTCAGGACTACCCTGTAATACCTTTTTTGTTTAATATTCTACAAATGCACAAACCAATGGGATTGCATGCTTCGAGGTAACCAAAATTAAGTGAAGTGACTTGTGCAGCATACTGAATTCACACCTAGATGCACATTAAGGTGTCACCTAAGAGTATAACTATAATAACTCCAGTATTTTCACCAGTAGTTCTAGGAGTACAGCTGTAGTACCTTTTTCATTTAATGATCTACAAATATACCATCCAGTGGGATTACACATTTCAAGGTAACCAGAATGGAGTATAGTGAGTTGTGTAACCTGCTGAATTCATGTAGTTGCACATTTAGGTCTCACCTATTGAAACAGCATTGCACCCACCACTGCCATGGCACTAAAACAACATTGGGTCCACCACTGCAGTGCCACTTAAACATCATTGGGCCTAAACTGCAATGTTATATGAAACACCACTAGGCCACCACTGCAGTTGTATTAAAACAGCATTGGGCCCAATACTGCAGTGGTATTAAGTCAGCATTGGGCCACCACTGCAATAGTACCTGTTTGACATTCACTTGACATGGTCTTCCTAAGGCATGTGCTTCGTATGCTGTACATGTGCGTGTTATGGCATCATTGATGTGAAATGGCACATCAAAGCACTCAGCTGAGTGCCTGTCATCACTGTAGGCTGGATTCAGTTTGCCAGGGCAGAAGGGGCAGATCTCATGCATGAGTGGCCAATCTACCACAGCTTGTAATACTGCCACAACAAGGCCACTAGTCTCCAAATGCAAACCTTTATATACAGGAAGGTGATCCACTTTTCATGCAGTCCCTATCCCAGGCGGCATCAGAACAGCCCCTAGCTGCTCTGACTCAACCAAGGCTAACTTTGGCACTAGAATTCAAACCAGATGAAAGCCCAGACTTTCCTTATTTGGAACACACCCCCCCCCCCACACTCTTCATATTGGAATTGTGTTGGTAACAACTCTGTCATTGACAGTGAGATCAAGCATGTGTTTAACATAGAAATGAATGTAGCTAACCCTTGGGTATATATATATATATATATATATATATATATATATATATATATATATATATATATATATATATATATATATATATATATATATATATATATATATATCTGATATAAAGAAAAATCTAACGAACCCAAATCTGTAAACCCAAGTACCGTTTGAATACTATCAAGTCCAATACTCTAGAACAAAGCCCTGTTCTGTACCATTCATTAAAAAACTGTATAGTTCCAAATCATTAAAGCAGTTTTAATTTGTGAAAGGAACAAATCATATAAAATTTGAAATTTAGGAGAAAGCTTTAGACTTAATTAGCCTTTATATAATATCGGGTCATCAGCCATCAGTTATTTTTTAACAGTCGTTCCTGATGAGAAGCAGTTAACTTTGAAACTAGTCGAACTGCCTCCCTGTTTCAACCTTTGCTGAATCATATTTGTTTACTCCGTCTGGTTGTCTTAGTCACTGTCCATTTTAAACATGTAACTTCAATAGATTGTTTGATTTATATTTGCAGATGAAAGGCTAAAGATGTTTGCAGAAGAAAGGGAACAGTTACAAGAAGAGGTAAAAATAAGTACTGTCTGTAAATAATAATAATAATAATAATTATACATGTACCAGCTTTTTTCCTTGGCCAAGTGAGTGAAAACAGACTAAGTTGATCACAGAGACAGATTCCTGTGATATACTATGCATGTGTCGATTGTACATTCACTTTATCTCCCAATTTTTGCTTATAATTTTGCTGTTGGCAGAAAATTGTGAAAATAGAAACACAGCAAAATTGTATTTTAAGGTACGTTTTATGAGAACTGCATCCAAAATGATATTAAAACTTCAATTAAATACAGGAATTGAAAAAATAGTTTAAATTTATACATGTGAAAACAAGTACTTTGACTGTACTCTATGTTAGATGTATTATACAGGAGGTTTGCGCTGACGAGTTCAACAGCTAAATTGCTGTGGGAATAGGTCTTGTAGTTTGGTTTTACTTATTCCACCCTGATAGAAGACCGAGTCAACAGCTTTCCTTGGCACGCTCTGGGTACAATGTGCCCAGATTGCACCAAGGAAAGCTGTTGACCATGGGCATATAATTTGGAATGATCTTCCATGCAAGTTTGATCCAAAATTTTGAAAAATAATCCCTAAATTAGTAAAATGAAATTAGCAGACAACATTTCGGTATAAGTGGGAAAAAGCGTCATTAGGGTACGTGGAATGAGTTTGGAATCGTTCCACAATGTCGATCTGCTGTGGTCTGAGTGTACAGATGTGACAAAAATGTTACTGTTAACATGTGAAGCTGCATTTGCAGGATTGATTTTGAAATTTTAAGACCTATAAGCTACACCAGTCCTGTGTCGTAGTGCTTATATATATTAGGACAAAAGTATTGTGAAAAAATGACAAAAGTAAAAAAAATTGGAAGTCTTTAAACACAGCAGATGTAATACAGCTTTCAGGGTGAGAGTGTTGGTCTTCAATGTGCTCTGTGATTATTTGTTTGAAGATAAAAAGGCTTAAACAGACTGTCGAAGAGGAGAAAGAAAAGAACGCTTTAGCAGAAAAGTACTCCTCGCCCAAATCTGATGCCACCGTCAATGGCCCGGATATGCAAGTGCTGGAAGTTCAAAGTGAGTAGCCGTGTTGATGCATTGCCAGAGATTGTAGCTATGACATTAAAGTGCAGTTCGAAGACTGACTTCGAGCCCGTATGTCATGTAGAGAGGAGGATTGCGGGAGGGTGTGGGTAGCAAAATACAGGCACACTGTGGGGTTATTCGCATAGCACTGTCATTACAGATGTGAGGTTTGCTCTGTGATAGGTGATAACCATGGTGTATCATTGATTAAAACACCGGAAAGTCAATTGCATTGTGTTCTGTGAATCTTGTCGGCACATTCCCTGGGGTACTCAGCATTTCGTACATGTATTAATACTCTCTATACTGGAAAATTTGAATCTGTTTCACTTTGGAACTGGTGTTCTGCAGTTTAAAAAACAATTACGAAGGGAAGGTTTGTTAACATCAGAATGCTCACAGCATAAACCTGTAAAGCAGAGAGAATTGGATAAAACCAATGTTGTGCCATCTTTGAAGATCAATAATTGTAACAATATGTAAAGGGAGCAAAAACTTTTTGATCAGTAAGACATATAAACAACAAATAATGTGTCACTGCGAATTGATGTAAGGGCACAGTCCAAGTCGAAACCTACTTGCGTGGTCTTTATGGTAAATTACATTGCACAAAGTTACTTGTGAACCTGCATGAACCAGGAACTACTGGCAGGAGTTTGTCTGTGTGCCTTTGTACAGATGAAGCATTATTGCTAGGTGGCCAAGTTGGCAATTCATGTTACTGGTTTACAGCAAACAGTAAGAGAACGCATACAGGGAGTCACAGAGGGAATTGGGATAAAATGTAACACATTGTAATTTTTTACAGAAGATACCAAGTCCAAGGGGAAAAAAGGGAAAAAGGAGGTGCCACCGAGTAGGTGAAAGTTGAGGTTACCATAGCAACCTTTGGTAGCCATGCTGCATTCATGTTCTATATTTACATGTTTATAAACAGTGTATTGCAAGTTCATACTAAAACTGCAAGTTCTCAGTAGAACACTTGTTTATTTGTCGTTTGTCAAGTTTTCTGGTGTTGTCCAACAGGGGGCAGCATATGTCACTGATGACTGGGTGGTACCAACATGACAGTGTAGGCCAGTCATGGCCTGTTCTCTCCAAGTTGTCAGTGTAGACCGGTGATGGCTTGTTCTCTCCAAGTTGCCAGTGTAGGCCAGTTATGGCTTGTTCTCTCCAAGTTGCCAATGTAGGCCAGTCATGGCTTGTTCTCTCCAAGTTGTCAGTGTAGGCCAGTGCTGGCTTGTTCTCTCCAAGTTGCCAGAGTTGGCCAGTCATGTCATAATGCCATACGTTGTTTTATCCAGATGTGTGTGCAGGGACTAGGAGAGCATGTCACTGTCTGATGTGTCCATGCTAGATTCTGTTTCTGAAGAGGAAGCCAGTTGTCCACACTGCTTCCTCTGCCAAGTTGATTAACTTCAGATGTTCTTTTCTTCGTTGTTATTGTTAGTTTATATTAAGATTCCAAGCCTAGAAACTTAACTGTTTAATCAGATTTGACTGGGGTAGCAAATTAGGAGGGAGGTCACAAGAACATTTTTTTAAAATTTTTGTAGCATCCTCTCTTGGAATTTGTTGGGCATATGAAATTGTATAGCTTTGTTTTCCATACATAGAAATTTTGTTTTGTGTATTTTAATGGCATGTGTGTCCTATGAGATTTGTATCTGTAAAAATCTTGTACCTTGTGGAACATTGGCATCCCAGGTATGGGGAATCAGTTGATGAATCTGATAGTTCATTCAACTCCATCTTCTTGGTCCAATTAAATCTAAGTGTGTTCATATGAACTTTACCTGTATTGGTCAAGAAGTGACCACAAAGACAACACATTAAGTAATCTTGCAATCATATGATGTGACAGAATTGGTCAGCCACACTTTATTTTCAGAAAAAAAAGTTCGTTTGCCCAAAGGATGCATGTGTGTGATAGTATTAGTCTGCAACGACAATCCTCGTCCTGCCCCAGTTGTCACCTGCATATTGATGTGCCCCATATTACCTCCACACACCTACAGTGTCAGAATAAATATATTACCTCCACACACCTACAGTGTCATAATAAATATATTACCTTTGGACACCTTCAGTGTGCCATAATAAACATATTACTTTCACACATCTACAGTCTGCCATAATAAACATATTACCTCCACACACCTACAGTGTGTCATAATAAACATATTACCTCCACACACCTACAGTCTGCCATAATAAACATATTACCTCCACACACCTACAGTGTGTCATAATAAGTATATTACCTCCACACACCTACAGTCTGCCATAATAAACATATTACCTCCACACACCTACAGTGTGTCATAATAAACATATCACCTCCACACACCTACAGTGTCATAAACATATTACCTCTTCCTCAGAGGTCCCTGGTAGGTTAATGTGAACGTCCTCCATCAATACCTATCACAGCATGCTCAATGTGTGGTTTGTAGTGTGTTTTGTAAGCATGGGTTGGACTTTTAAATTCTGTATAGCACATTTAGAGTTGAGCAGAAAAATGAAAACCGAGAGGAGGAAGCATATGTTCTCTGCACATATCTAGGTGTACATATCTAGGTGTGTGTAGTTCTCAATCTATGTAAAGTCCCCAATAGAGTGTGATATGTGGCTGGCATGCATTTTACAAAGCTATGTTTTAAACTTGTTTCAATCATTTGGTTCCCACAAAAAGTTTACCTGTTTTTTTCACAACTTTTAGGTAAAGAGATATAGAAATGTAATATGGCAAAAACACAATGATAGACAGCACGACAGAACTTTGCTTTTCAAGATAGAGTTGTGCAATCTGAATTAACCATCAGTAGACAAGGGTATTAGATAAACCTGCTGCTTTATAGCTGTTAGACCATAGTTACACATGAACACCATTAAACAAGGAGTTAGAAAGTGTGGCTTTGTTCCCAGTAAGTGGCTATAGTCACTGCATGTGGACTGTTTTCAGTGAGGTGATGTGGCTTTTGTCTTTGACTTTTACTGTTCAAGTTTGTGTGGTTATTACCAGAGGAACCTTCAATGTAAAGTAGCTCTCCAAACAGCAGAGGCTCAAGTATATTTCATATCAACAAAGTCTGGACAGGGATCAGGCAGAAACATGGAGGTTTGATCAATATTCCATTTGGCTGTAAGAGAGATCAGGAGTAGAAAAGTCTATTGTACAGACTCTGAGGTCTTAAGTTATGGAAAATATTCACAAGCAAAATGGTTGCACTTAAAGGAAAAATGTGCAAGCAAAGTGGTTGAAGTATGAACAATGTTTCCAAGCAAAATGGTTAAAAGATGGAAGATGTTTCCAAGCAAAATGGTTAAAGTATGGAAAATGTTTCCAAACAAAATGGTTAAAGTATGGAAAATGTTTCCAAGCAAAATGGTTGAAGTATGGAAAATGTTTACAAGCAAAATGGTTGAAGTATGGAAAATGTTTACAAATGAAGCTGAAGCTGGGTATGTCCTGTGGACTGGTCACTGAGTGAGGTGTATGGCAGGGAAGGTCTCCATTAAATACATGTTACACACAATATGTCCCCCCCCCCAAGTAGAGAACATATCCTACTACCTGTGTTTGTGAAGAGCCAGCAGACAACAAGCCAGTTCTGGCATTTGCCCCTTAACCCAAGTTGAGTTGGGACTTGGTTCAAATGATTGAAGTTGAAAAGATCTACCCGTCAACCCTGATAGTGTAAATAGTGTGTAGCAGCAAGACTTTTTCACAGGAAATGGGTCTCGTCTAGCACACACAACCAGAATACATCCACCTTAAAGTCGCTAAATATTTTTTCATCAGTTTTACCATACAAACCTGCTAAAGACAAAAATGCAGGAAAGTTTGTCTAATCACAGGTTTAATAAGAACAGAACTACAAAAAAATTACAGTAACAAAGATTTTGTGGGATATTTTTCGGAACCTGTGAATTTTAAGGTTATGATCCAGACAAATCCATGAAATATAATTTTTTTTTTAATCATACTAATAAAATTTAAAACAGTGACAGTATTAGGGACACAGTTATCCTAAATGTGTAATTTTCTGGATCCACCCACTTCTTGTGTAGAACTCATTGCTTTTGTCTAGAATGTGTGCAAAACGATGTGCTGGATTAGAGGACGCTAATAATGACCTGCATTCAGACTTATTTCAGACACCTCAGTGGCCATATTTTCAGTAGGCTTTTGGAAACATGGTATAAATTTGAGCTAATACTTAGGTAGCATGTGACTTTTACCAGAGTCATCCTGTGAGGTACTCAAGACAAATAATTGACATGTGGTTGACTTTTGGGGGTTGTTTGTTTCAGTGGAACACCAGAGGCAACTAAGTGACTACAAGTTCAAGCTTAAGAAGGCAGAACAAGATATAACCACTTTAGAAGGCAATGTAAGTACATGGTTCACATAGAACAACATACAACTAACTGCTTTAACTGGCAATGTAAGTACATGGTTCACATAGAACAACATACAACTAACTGCTTTAACTGGCAATGTAAGTACATGGTTCACATAGAACAACATACAACTAACTGCTTTAACTGGCAATGTAAGTACATAGTCCACATAGAACAACTTACAACTGCTTTAACTGGCAATGTAAGTACATGGTTCAGATAGAACAACTTACAACTGCTTTAGCTGGCAATGTAAGTACATGGTCCACATAGAACAACTTACAACTGCTTTAACTGGCAATGTAAGTACATGGTCCACATAGAACAACTTACAACTAACTGCTTTAACTGGCAATGTAAGTACATGGTCCACATAGAACAACTTACAACTAACTGCTTTAGCTGGCAATGCAAGTACATGGTCCACATAGAACAACATACAACTAACTGCTTTAGCTGGCAATGTAAGTACATGGATCACATAGAACAACATACAACTGCTTTAGCTGGCAATGTAAGTACATGGATCACATAGAACAACATACAACTGCTTTAGCTGGCAATGTAAGTACATGGTCCACATAGAACAACATACAACTGCTTTAGCTGGCAATGTAAGTACATGGATCACATAGAACAACATACAACTGCTTTAGCTGGCAATGTAAGTACATGGTCCACACAGAACAACATACAACTGCTTTAGCTGGCAATGTAAGTACATGGTCCACATAGAACAACTTACAACTAACTGCTTTAACTGGCAATGTAAGTACATGGTCCACATAAAACAACATACAACTGCTTTAACTGGCAATAGTAGTAGTTGCCACATGATAGACCAGAACCAAATATTACTACTTTAGAAAGTTATGTTAATAAGTAGACTCCTAGTTAATTAGTAGAACAAGATATTCTTTCTTAAGACGACAATGTAAGTAGCCTCAATGTCATTGAACTTCGAACATTAATGATTGATGATCAAAGAAACCTTTGCATTTGTAAGTTCCATGTAGAATTGTTCTAGAGCAGAATGGTTTATTAGGTCTCCCAGTGGAGCAGGGAAACATTTTGTCTGCTCAATTTAACCCTTTCCCCTTTAAACCGACCAAAACCGGCTGGTGGTCAAATGTTGTCTGCTTCAATGTTTTCAGCTAATTCCAACAGTAAGGAAAACAATTTTGACCGATAATTGTAGATGAGCCCTATCAAGATCACATGCCCCAGGTCAACAGCTTTCCTCGGCATGGGTTGGGCACTAAGTGGCCAACCTATGCCGAGGAAAGCTGTTGACTCAGTCTTAATTCAAGGGGGAAACTCTCACACAACTCTCAGAATTTATTGGAATTTGATGAAACATGGTAGGATTATATAAGTTGACAAAATCTAGGTGGTTTTTATGTTAGCCCTACTTTGACCTAAGTTTCAAGGTAACACAGCCATTAATAGGAATTGGTTTCCATGCCATACTCATTCTAGAATTTGATGGACCATGGCAGCACTGTATATGCTGGTAAGACCAGTTAGGATTCAGACAAAAGTGCTCCATGGAGAGAAGTTCTCCATATTACTTCAGCATACCAGTGGTTTCAGTAAGCTTTGTTTTGTATGTGACAAAATATGATCATATCTTAGCAGTTGATCATGAAATCTGGATAAATAATGGTTTGGACAAGTGTGGGACTGGTATGAAGTGAGATAAAATGGCTGTGTGATGTTGCAGGTGATAAGACTTGAGAGTCAAGTCAAAAGGTATCGGGCAGCGGCAGAAAACTCTGAGAAACAAGAGGAAGAACTGAAACAGGAGAAGAGGAAACTACAGAGAGAGGTGAATGATTGTTGTGTTATACTCACACTTAATTTGCTTGACTCAGCTTAAAAACCATTCCAGCTTTCATCCTAAAATTGCAATTAAAATTTAGCTGCAGTAGTCTGCTCAATGAGAGACCACTTGCCTGTTAAGACCATGTTTATTAGATCCCTGGAGCTGTCTCTTGAAAGTTGTTAGCTCAGCTGACTTGTCAGTAAGCTGAGCTTAGAGGATTGTCAGTCAATTGTTGCCCATCCACAGTTTACATCTTCAGTTTCTCCTCCATAAGTATTCACTACATCCACTTCATACTTAACGGGGATCTACCTTGGGTGGCTCTCTACCAAACATTTTCAAATGGTCCTGCTCCAGTGACTTTGGATTTTAAAATGAATTTATTGTTCAAAAAACTTTTTTCTGAAACTGCCACATCAATTGCTTCAAAATTTGATAGTGACAGCTCTTGGGACCCTCATACTTCAATTTGTTTAGCAGGTGGTGTTCCCTTTTTACTTCTTTTTTGTTCTTTTTTTTTCACAATTTTTTACAAATTTATGAGTGTTTTTTTGCTGTTTTTGACATCTCCAAAGTGACAAACGGATCGTTCTTTATCTTCATGAAAATGCAGCCTCTGTAGGGGCCAAACAAAGTTGTTCACTTGGTGAGGATACTCCAGATCCCTGATTTTTAACAAATATTTTAGTTTTGGTCATTGTCTGTTAATGCATACATTCCTACTGATTACTATGACTAGTCGATTGGGATCACAGTGGTAATTCACATTTTTGACTTCTCGAAACCCGTCAGCCAGAATCACTTCAAACTTGGTGGGGAACCTTGGGTCGGTCTCTGCTAAGTTTGTTCAGTCTTGCTTCAGCAATTTTTGGTAAAATCTTTAAAAAATCTCCAAAACCACCCTGCCAATTGCTTTGAAATTGTATAGGAATACCTCTGGAGACCTGGATTTTAATTTGTTCAACAGGTTGGGCCATGATTCTTCTGAAATTTTGTGTGCTCTCACTTTTTGTTAACCTCTTCTCCCAAATGTAAGCGGCATCTTTTTCAAACTTATTGGGAATGGACCTGTACTTGATCTTGACCAAATGTGTTCACTACATGGCAGTGCTGTCATTTTCTGATTTTAAACAAATTATCAAAATTAGTGAAAATAGGTTAGGGGATAAATATATGTTAGCATTGTCACTGTACAATATGTGACATTTTGGCTTATATCATGGTCATTTGCATACCAGGCCCTTGGTTACTCTAAAACACTAGCACGGAAGTACCAATTGAATTTCTTTGCTGTTGCTAATTTTGTCATTGAGTGACATTGAAAGGTCAAGCGACAAAGTGGGTAATATATCAGGAATGGTATATCATAGGGTCAAGGTTACTATTAGGGACTTATAAGAAAGTACCTATGCAATTTCTTTTGATGTTAATTTTGACCTCAAGGGAGTTTGAAAGGTCAAACTACATGTTGGCCTGTGTCTTGGTAATAATGGATCCCGTCCTTTTTTATTTAAAAATGACTCCTGAACTATATGAGCAAAGACCGACACTACAAACAGTGATGATGGCCTCAAACAAAGGTGACCTTGATATTACTCAGAAGTTCACAGGTCTGCTTCAGTCTGTGCATGCAAGATCAGCTGAGCATAGGACTGTCACAGTCCTTATGTTTAACCTAGGAGACCAGTTTTGGACCTGTTCTAGGGATGGTCTTTCAAAAAAGAGACTACCGTGTATGCACATGAGACTAAAGTATATGTACATGCAAATTTCCAAATCAGTAAAAGTATGTGTATGAGAAAATTCAGCTAAATAGCTGATGATCTGTGAGGTTGAGATACTATTAGAGAATTATTTAAAGCTGGTGACAAAAGTGGATTTCTTTATTTGAAATGAGATTGAAGTATGAAACACCTACTCCCCCCCCCCCAAAAAAAAAAGAAAAAAAAGAAAAGAAAAAAGGAAAAAAAGCCACAACTCTTTAAAGACGGGCTGCTTCATACCCCATTCAGCACACGCCTGTGGTCTGATACGTTCTGGATCATTGGGACCAGCAAGAACACTCATTCTTCTGCTTCACATTCGGCAAGCAGCACTTTCTTCCGGGAAATGCTATGTAGCTAAAGGACTTGGTTATTTTAAGCCTTTCTGTTAGCTGCACAAACACTATGCACAGTATGTGTATGAAAAATGTGACGCAAGTGATAGACTGGTGAGAGCCCTATGAATTCACTGTGACAATGGTAAATGTAATGTCCTTTTGAAATGGGTCAGATAATTACTATCAAAATAGCTTTTTGTATGTACAATTCTGATTTTCAAGTTTCCATACAATCACTGTCCTTCAGGAAATGCCAGTTATTCAGAAATGTTTCTTTCATGCTTGAATAGTCAATATCTTTTTACATATCATCTTCATGGTTTGACACCAGTGCAGCTGAATTTATTATTTAAATTCTTAAACATTTTTCAGATGATAACATTTTTGTGACAAGGAAGTTTATCTTCACACGATTGAAACTCTTAATGTGTTTTTAAGGACCCAGACCCCTACAGAGTGGTGGTTGTGTGAGAGACAGACTAGAGTAATTATATGTACATCATGGTACGATGTTTTGGACAATTCAAGCAGCTTGCTTTCACTCACCTTAACCCACCCGTTGCATATAAAGTGGCAGTTGCATTTTAATAATTTTCAACTATTACTCAACACAAGTTTTATTTCTTTTCGTGTTTTTGTAATTTGGTGCTGCGCATTTTACTGACGTACGGTCGTGGCTCCTGGGGCTTGAGATCACATTGTGGGTACTGGAGGCAGGGATGTGCTCATGGAACACACAATCGGCTGTAAACACTGGATTTTGATTCTACCTGGTAGCAGTTCTTTACCAATAAGTTTACTCTCTGAATATTTAGGCTTGGCAACTTAATATTGTTTGGGCAATTGTGGTCCTTCAACTTGGAATAGTACCCACTCCTCATAAAGGTGTAGCATGGTGAGCCCCAGGTCTGTCTATGCAACATGTCATGTATGCTTTTCTATCATGCCTAATATATTTTATTTTACCCAGGCCAAATTAAACTGATTGATACAATGGTAAGAATAAAAAGCTCAGTCTAATGGGGGAGAAGATGAAAAGGTCTTCTAACCTTAATACTGGTAACAAAGCAAAAATCCAGTCGATAATGGAATTTTTAGCTGTGATCTTTGTAATATGTGCAAATACACATTTCCAACATCCTAAGCAGCTGCATCTGAAGGCATGTGAACAGATAAATTGCATAATAAATTCTTTATTATGCCCCACTTCAAAGAAGGCGGGGCATATAGCTTTGCTCATGTTGGTTGGTTGGTTGGTAGAGAGACTTTATTTTCTGCACCATAACTCAAGTTTTTGAGATGGGGCTTTGATAGTGCCCAGGTACATACTCCAGTATAAGGACCGAGGGAAGTATGAAGGTGGTTGACCTGACCCTATTTCCAAGGTCATGGAGGTACTATAGTAAGTTTTGGCTTCCACACAATCACTAGAAAAGTTTTTGTGATGCAGGACTTGTATATTGCCCAGGATTATAGTCCTTGTCCAGGGGTAGGTCAAAATCAAAGATGGATGAGCTTAACCTAAATTCACAGGTCACAAAGTCACTTAAGTGACCTTGGTTCATGCATTGTAAATCAGAATTTAAGTTATGACTTCAATATTTCACATGGTAAGAGTCCTCAATTAGAGCTTGGTCAGCTTAGAATATGGATGACCTTGACCAAATTCCCAAGGTCACCAGCTACAGTCCTATTAATGAACTTGATTCTGCATGATAACTATAGATGTTTTTCACCTAGGGCTTTCATATAGCACAGGAATATAGCCTTCTGTAAGAGCTAGGTAAAGTTTTAAAATCAGTGACCTTGAGTCAATTTCCAAGGTTACAGAACCAGATTACTGACTTTGGTTTCTGCTTAATGACTGCAGAATTTTTGAGCCAGAGCTTTTATTTTGTAGACGTTTATAGTCTTGTATTAGGGCTAGATCAGCTTCAAAGAAGGGTGACCTTGACCTAATTTCCAAGGTCACAATGGCACTTCAGTGAATTTGGTTTATGTATCTATTTCCCAAGGCCATGAGTGCCCCATTTAGTACTATCAACAGGGTAATGAGGGTGAACATAATGGCAGTAGGGGGCATATATGTTTTACAAACATGTCTTGTGAGACCATAATTGCATTAAATGTGAAATAAAGCAGAAGAGTTTATTCCAGTTAAGTTACAGAGTATCCAGACTTCTTGCACTGTCTGTACTTGAAATAAATAAAGGCCTTCATGTTTTAAATAAAATCATGAGCAACAAATTTTTGTTGAAAATCCAGTGGAATTTTTTTTTTCAAAATTATGGAGGTATTTATTTTAAATTGTGGTTGAGGAACAGTAACTACAATTGGAGGGTCCAGATTGAGCCAAATTGGTGGTATTTTGTCCAGCATGAGAGTAGCAGCCTGGACATGTATTGGTGATGTTTGATATGTCAGTAATGCTGTGTTCCTTGCTTGCAGCTCCGTGAAGCACAGGTGCAGATGGAAGAACTTGCAACACAGAATAATCACTTACAGAAGCGACTGGATAAATTTAAAGCTGCACGCAATGCAATGGTCAAATAAAGTGAGAAGTGTGCCTTGCTGACCAGGACATAATTATGATGCTTGTACAGCAGAACAGCGCTGACATCTTAATCAATTACATGCTGGGCTGAAGGGGCTGGCATTGTGCTCTCATGCTCTATGCAAACTTTTGGGATTTCATAAAATTATGCCAGAAGTCCCCATCAGCTAACAACCGTGGTTACAATCCTAGCCCTGTCCCTATGCCAGCTTTACTGTGGTATAATACTAGACAATGTGCCAGAGGTCCTTGTGGAAGACAGTCACACCTTGAGTACTGTTTTAAGATTCAAATGCCAAGTAAGTGGTGATCCTCAGAGGTGGCCTCGGGGAGGGGGTGTGCACCGAGCTTATATCAATAATTGAATAGAAGTTTGTGTGTTGGCACACGGAAACAAGTTGGCAGATATGGACACTTGGAAAGAAGTTCAGCCCATATGGGCTCTTGGAAACAAGGTTAGCCTATGTGGTCACTTGGAAACAAGCCATGCCCATCAGTTATGACAAAGCTAGCCTGTATGTGCTATGTGGGTCTTTGGAAAGAAGCCTAACCCCATATGGACGTGAAAAAGGGCCAGGCTCTATGGGTATTTGGAAACAAGCCTGGCTGTATTTGGATGTAAATACAAGTCTAATGCATCAAAGAGAAATCCACGCAGTTTTCTTCCGTGTTGTTATCACTTGTACTTAGATGGTACATCAGCACTGACACGCCCCCCACATGAGCCAATCACTGTGGGACACTGACACGCCCTCCACGTGAGCCAATCACTGGGGGACACTGTGTGGGGTGGTAGCACGGACAGAACCAGCGCCATCTGCAACATGTAGGGAGACTGCACTATAAACCTGTAGCACAATGGGCAAACAGAGGTTGTGTTTTGGTGATATTTGAGGACACAATAAGAGGCTTACATGGCCTGATGCTTCTACCAGTTTACATGTATATGCAGACCTTGGTCAGTGTGGACAGTTGTACCAGTCAGTGTCAGTGATACAGGAACTGATGGTACACGATACTGGCACATACACCCTGTACTTACAGTGGGACCTGCTGATCATTGAATATGCCTTAAAAGTTCAGTCTTGATTGGAACGTAGGTTTTTCGGTTCCTGTTGCTGGGTCCTGTCATTTGGTAAATGCCTTGCCGTCCCGGTCAGCCATGACTGGTGGAGTATAATGTCTGTTTCGTTGAACTGCCTTCAATTGTATGTGTGCACAGAATGTGTGGAATGAAAGTGGACTAAAAGGAGGATCTCTTCCAGGAGGTCTGTCCTGGGTCGCTGGCATACAGCCAATCCCTGACAGCCCGTATTACCCCCCCCCACACACACACACACACATACCCTGGGGGAGGGTGTGGCTGGCACCAGAGGTGTGTACTTTGTCTATGTCCTGCCATTCTTTCCTCTAAAAATGCCTGTCCAGGCCACATTTCGCCTAATGCAATACTTACAGATACCAAACTTTCTTGAGATAGAGGTGTGTCACATACCCAACTTAGGCCACCTCAACCTGGCACTCTGCTAAAGGAAATGCTTCTGCAAACCATATTTCATTTAGATGTAATACAAGAACCTGAGATACCAAACTTGGTCTGTAGATAGCGGTATGTCTGATATCAAGATTAGGTCACTGGAACCTAGACCTTTGACCTTGTCATAGAAATTCCTTGTCGTCAATCATGGCCATATTTCCAACACTGTAAGAACTACAGAGACCTCTGGTGGGGCACTCGGTATGTTTTGCTATGCAATATAACTGCCTTTGATTAGCACCTAGAACACTTTAAGGAAGTGCGTGCCTGCACACTGCAAGCACTTGTCATCGCAGAATACAGAAAACAACTGGTTGTGTTGGGTATGCTGTCAGAGGGAAACTGGGCCCTCTGGAAACATAAGACTGCACTTCCAAGGAAAAATCATTGAAGGTACACTGTGTGCTGAGAGGGTCCAGAGTGTAATGTCACCACACTGTCAGCTCTTGGTGGCAACAGCTCTTCCAAGGAAAAATATGTGGCTATAATATAATCATTGGTGCACAGGACACTGCAGGCTCTTATGACTCGACTTTGCAAGTTAACATGACACTGCAGGCTACTAGGACTTGGCTTTGCATTTAACCTTTTGAGTTGACAGCACAAAAGTTACACACAACTGAATACTGTACTGATTCCAGATTGATATTCTTTGTAAAAAAACTACCAGCATGTCGGTCATTCCATAGACAAACTAAATGATCCAGGTCAACAGCTTTCCTCCATGCACTTTGGGCACATTGTGCTCAAACAGCACTGAGGAAAGCTGTTGACCTGGCCTGCACCATGGCAGTGAGAGGGTTAACTCAGGGCTGATACAATGAGTCAGTTTGTAGCCAAGTCCAGTGTTTCTGTTAGCTTGCATCAGGGAGTTGATGTTGGACAGATTTATTTCAGTGTAGCAGACCAACTAATCTGTAAGGCCTCTCCATGCATGTTGATTCACAGACTGGGGTGCTTTGGCACCGAGGCTCTGCAGGTGGAATTTAACCCTTAAAGTACTGATTTAAGATTGAGTCAACAGCTTTCCTTGGGACACTTTGCGCTCAGTGTCCCGAGGAAAGCTATTGACTAAGACTACTTTTTGCTTCAGACAAGGCTTGCTGGTATTTGAATGAAAGGTATCTTCATGAGGAATTGACGCTTTTTAACCATTATATGTTTAACAGTAATGAGAAAGCAACTATAGCAGTGATTAGCACTTTAAGGGTTAATTTGGTATCAGTGTCAGAATAAAGGTTTTATAACCATGCACGAGATATATCTAGAGCACATGAATCCCTGAAGGCACCACCAGTCAGGAGGGATCACCTGATGACTCCAGACCAATCAGATGTGGCAGGAATGTCACATGATATCTCTGGACCAATGAAGCGCTGCAATGACTTGAGGGTGCTGTTCTTATCCAGTTTCAAATATGGTTTGTGTTGCTATGCTTCTGGGCCCAGAGTATGGAGCCTAGAGATGGCCTGGCCTCACCCAAATATATATAAGCAATTTGAGCCTTGTCATCAACAGAGAAAATATGCAGAATTTGTCAGTCAAATTTCCCAAAGTTTGTGGATTGGTTGCACAAGTGTATCTCTCTTGGCAGAAAAACTGTTGCCAGAAGTGACCCCTGACACTGTAATTTTTGTTGTGGATAAATGAACTAATAGTGCTATAAACTGATCAACATCAACATCCATGATGTAAAATAAG
Source organism: Hermodice carunculata (assembly GCA_964020975.1). Taxonomy (NCBI): domain Eukaryota; kingdom Metazoa; phylum Annelida; class Polychaeta; order Eunicida; family Amphinomidae; genus Hermodice; species Hermodice carunculata. The sequence goes on from OZ026612.1 coordinate 141,864,069, forward strand.
GTACAAGTATATAGTTTATGTTAACCTGTAAATATGGTTTATTTTGATTTATTTTTGCAAAGTAATCAACATTCAGTGAGAAAGACAATAAGGAATCATGCAGACTGTGATCATGATCCTAATGGCTTACTCAGTAGATAGACAGGGCATTAAAAGTAGAAGAAGAGAACAACTGTTAGGTCATGTCCACTCTTTGGTACAGGTATAATAAGCACTGGCCAACACATTCTCATGAACAGCACAAAAGTACTTAATGTACAAATTTTGTTTTTCATGAGGCAAACTTGTATTTTGGCAAATGGCAAATCATAATGTGGCTTTACTGACCAAACTGAATGTTGATCTCTACCAAGTTTATACTTTGGTTGTGAAATTGTAGAGAAAATGCATGTTTTGTTTCAATACTCATGTTTGTTTCTGGTGGTGTGCAAGATGAAAATTTCATTTATTTCGTAATTAAAACCATTGCATTCAAGAACCCAATACCAAACGCCTGCATGTTGTGGTCCACAGTAGGTCTTTAGCTTGTGATTTTGGTATCAGAGTGTGCAGTGTGGCTGGGACGTGAGAGATCTACCTTAGGCTTGACAAAGATTGCAGAACATCTGGAATGGCCGTACTAATAGTGAAGTGGTACAGAATAGGCCAGGGCTACAGCTTGTGGCCAGATTGGTATCCTGTTAGTTTGGAATATTCCAGGATGTTAATTGGAGCTGAGTCTGCGTGTGATGTTTGAAGTTGGACAGTGTCAGTGAAGGCTTGCAGTGGTGAGAATCTGTGATATTAGTGGTACAGGTTTATGTCACTGACTTACTTAATGAGTATAGCACTCCCACAACAAATGTAGACCATGTTTTTAACAATTTTTATTGTTGTTATTATCATTACTATTATTATTATTATGTTGGTTGAGATGCTCTGTGATTGAAAGCTTCACGCAAATACTGTATGGCACTGAAACTTGATTTGTGCTTTTACCGGCCGGTAGAGCAACCCAAACATAACACCCTAGGAGTGGCCAATGACCTGGGAGTGGCCAGTTACCTGGGAGTGGCCAGTTACCTGGGAGTGGCTAGTTACCTGGAAGTGGTCAGTTTTCTTGACCACTGCAAAAGTAACATATTCGTCCCAATTAGGCCCCTGCTCCAATAAGTACCCCATCTCTTTGGAATCTGAATGATCAAAAACCAGACCAAATTCATACATTTAGTGATCTTTTTTATCACAGTATTTTACCTACAATAATCAAAGTAGGATTCTAAATTGAAGGCCAATTGCATTGATGTATTGTGAGTAGCCTAGGCACAGAGGTTGATGATGCCACAGACACGTGGTAAATACACACACTTGTTTACCTGATGACGTAGTTATCCATATATTTTATTGAAACCTCTTTTCAGAGTTTTAAAGCGTCCAGATTCCCCGAAACTGAGAAGAGCAGGAAACGAGCTATAGCCATCCAAAGATGCACAAAGGTGTATCTCATTCTGTTTGGTTGACATTTAATAGTAGAATTGCCAGCTTGTACCAAAGAGACTTTTTTTATTACAACAATTCCATGGGGTGGGATATGAAACTAGGCACGTTGCTGGCATAATTTGGGAGTTGAAGACCTGCCAGTGGTAGCGTCCTGTTATACTCTTGTATCTGTACCTGAAAATTGATGCCACTGTGAGAGCATAATACTGTGACTGATCAGTTCATTGTCTGTTATAGTAGAAAAGCAGCGATTATCACAATGAATGTGACCACATAAACTGGTCTGACATATTTGAAGGGCTCAAATTTTGCAAGGGGGTACCACTGAACAGAATATAGTCATATTTCAAGGGCTCAAATTTTGCACGGGGATACTGCTAAACAGAAATATAATCATATTTCAAGGGCTCAAAGTTTGCAAGGGGGTACCAATGAACAGAAATATAACATTTGTTGACAGCAAATGACATTTTTGATCCAGCTGGACTCATACAAATGTTTTCTGCGACACAAGAGGACATAGCTCAGTATGGAAGCCTCACTGCCAGTGGCTGACAACTGGCTCAAAGTGGTAGCCAGTGGCTACTCTCACCTGTACAATGGTGGCTGCTGATTGGTTTGTGGGAGATGAGAACACTGTCTCACAGGTGCTACATGGAGTCCACAGTGGTGATGGACCTGCAGTCCTGCCATGGGCCTAGGACTTGTCCAGCCATTATCACTTGAAATTCAGCTGGATTTTAACAATTGAACTATGTGTGTGTGTGAGTGTATTGCAGTACAGCCACGAGGTATGTACACTTTGATGAATAAACAGGCTTCAACATATGGACTTTGTAAATGCAAGCATCAGCCTCGATAACACATTAAAATGTCAGTCTTGGTTCACAAGGAATTTTGTCGAAAGAAAGTGCACTTTACTACTGGTGAAACAACACAAGTGTACACCATTGCTGCCCATGTAATGACTACTTGCATTTCAGGGATTTGGGTTTCTTAGATTAAGATTGAAGACACAATTTAGCACAACCCACCCACATGTGTATATTGATTTTTTTTTTCATTTGTTAGGTGAATCAAATGGATCAAATTAACTTTTCATCCTGAGAGTTTTTTACTGTGAAGTCACAAGGCATGTTAATGCAGGTTCACCAGCCTTAAAGTGCTGACCCCCAAAACTTATTTGCTTGTTGTCAGTTGAGTGGTTTTGCTGTGTACCACCAGGTGGCTCTGATTGTGAAAAGAACCAGTGTATTCATGTATTGTCATTGTAAATTTACTTGTAAATGATAATTGTGAAAATGTTTTTTAAACCTGCTTGAAGTCCAATGATATTGATGGCCCATGTGCATTTTGTAACAAATTATTACATTTATTTTCAACTCCCCGACATGACTGGAACATAGCTAATGATAGGAATACCTGTGTGAACGCAGACTTCATGGCAGTGGGAAACTTTTTGTATCAGAGCTGAGACAAGCTTTGGTATTACATATATTACACTCATGGCCAAAGAAGGCACCATTGCAGTATGAAAACCATTTTAAAGAAATTGTGTACAAAGACACTGTAAATTTGCATCACATCTAACTGCTTGTATCATAGGTGTAACCAGCATAATTCGACAATTCAACTCTTGGGATTTTTTTTTTAAAGCTGCAAATAAAATGACTGCCATAACTCAATGTGAGTGTTTTTTGTTTGTACCTTTAAGTGAAACCACTGTTGGTTTAAATAGAACCAAGTTACCATTGGCATTATGGAATTGAATATCATGAACTGGCATTTTATGGTCTGAATGAAGAGGCAGCAGGTTGGTACATGTGGTTTGTTGAATGTTCTCTCGAACATGCTGGCCGACATGCATACAACTTCTCAGCACTTCACGAAGACCAGTAACTCCCAATGTTTTTTTTCTTTCTTTTTTTATTGACAACAAAACAGCACAAAATGACATTTCTATCCTCTCACAGTGAAGATAGTTAGCAATCATAATTTGTACTTCAGTGATGATATACATTAATCAGATGTTCCAATGTCATGATACATTCTCAAATCTTAAATGTTTCCATTAATTATTGTGAGCTTCTGTTTTGTTGTTCTTTGCCGTTTGAAATTCAATATCTTGTATATCCTTGAAATAAAGTTTAAAATAATGTGTAGAAGGTTTACAATTATTTTGGTGGCAGCTACACAAATATTTTTTCCTTCTATACAAATTAAGGGACAGACCACATCATTTATTTATAAATTCTAGACCCAGCAAAATTTCTGTTCTAGAAGGATTGACATTAACACTGCTTATATCTTTCACCCACTCAAAACTATCCTGCCATTTTTTTTATATACTATACGGTCGTGAAAAAAGTGAACTAGTGTTTCGTTCTCCTCTGAACAAAATAAACAAAGTGGATCATCTTTAATGCCCATGTTACATAACCCATGGTTTGTAAAAATAGTTTTGTGTAAAAATTTGTTGAAAAATTCTAATATTTGAGGAGATGGTACATTTGTATATTTGTTGAAAACAATGCCGTCAATATCCATTACTAACCTCTACATTCAAATCAATTGTCCACTTGCTAATCACCATACATTCAGTCTTTGTATGCCTATATTATAACTCTGAATAAATTATTTTTGAGACCTTGCGATTCTCTTTGATTTCTTCAATCCAATAGTTATTTTCAGTATTTTCTTTCAACCTGTTTACTTCACCTGGACCAATTATAAGCTTCCACTCCCAAGGAATGTATTAAACCTTGGTATTACAATAAGTTTGGTTTTTACATTTGGGTATTTCCTACAAAAATTTTAAAAATTAAGAAAACTTTCCATTTCTGTCTGCTACTATTTCTATACCTTCTGAATATCATTTCCTGTAACAAAAAAAAAATGGTTTATTATGAACAGTTATGAAGGAGTTGAACCAGATAAACTTTTTTTTTATATATCTATTAACTTCGTCAGACTTACAAAATGAAAATCACACCGTTCTTATAATTTGTTCAAAAGAGGACAATACACTTTATCAAACATGATATTTATATTTCTTGGTTTAAAGTTACATTTCCATATATTTTCCTCAATATTTGGTAATTGCTTGACCACTAAAATTTTCCATTTACCTTCAAAATTTGACTTTGTCAAACAGTGCTGCCAGCTCAACTTGAGAGCTGAGTTTTGGAACTGAACATGTCATTTTTAATCCTCCCTCATAATATGGTCTTATTACTGTATATATATTTAGCTCAGGTGATCATATCACCTGAGCTGATACCATAGTCTCAAAATCCGTCGCCCGTCCGTCGCCCATCGTCTGTCGTAAACAATTTACATTTTCGACTTCTTCTCGAAAACCGCAGGCTAGTTCTGCTTCAAACTTGCTGGAAATGTGCCTTGGGTGGGTCTCTATCAAGGTTGTTCTAATGGTCACAGTCCATTGATTATTTTATTTTCAATGATTTTTTTTGTCCTTTTTTGGGCAAATCTTAAAACATCTTTTTTCTCTGAGACTGCTCACCCAATTGCTTTGATATCATACAGGTACACTTCCTGGGACTCCTAGTTCTTAATTTGTTCACCAGGTGGCGCTGCAATTTTTTTCCTTATTTTTTATGAATTTTTGTGTGTTATAGCTATTTTCGATTTCTCCAGAACCGTCACTCAGATTAAGCTTAAACATGGTGTATATGTTCCTTGTAGAAGGGTCAAACAAAGTTGTACACTATGTTGGAATCCTGCGGATTCCTGATTTTTAACGATTTTTTCAATTGGGGTACTTACTGGTCAATGCAGCTTTCCTATTGATTACTATGCAAGTCAATGAGCATTCTAATGCTAATTCACATTTTCGACTTCTTCTCCAAAACCGTCATCCAGATTAACTTCAAACTTGATGGCAATGTGCCTTGGGTACATTTTTTTGGTACTTGTTGGTAAATGCATATATTCTGATTGTTTACTATGTGAATCAATTGGCCTCTGATACAGATTCACATTTTCAATTTCTCCGACGAAACCGTCAACCAGATTTACTTCATACTTGGTGGGAATGTTACTCTAGTGGGTTTCCACTAAGTTTGTTCAAACAGTCAACTTATGATTCACCTGAGCACAGGATCAGTCCTGATCCTCTAGTTAAAGTGTGTGTGTCAGCACACACTTTTCTGTTTTTCTAGGAATTCTTTATTATGTCTGTGTGCCAACACAGACATACTGTTTTTCTAGGAATTCTTTATTAAAGTGTGTGTGTCAACGCACACTTTACTGTTTTTCTAGGAATTCTTTCTTTCTTTCTTTCTTTCTTTCTTTCTTTCTTTCTTTCTTTCTTTCTTTCTTTCTTTCTTTCTTTCTTTCTTTCTTTCTTTCTTTCTTTCTTTCTTTCTTTCTTTCTTTCTTTCTTTCTTTCTTTCTTTCTTTCTTTCTTTCTTTCTTTCTTTCTTTCTTTCTTTCTTTCTTTCTTTCTTTCTTTCTTTCTTTCTTTTTCTTTTTCTTTACCGGCAAATTTGTCCGACATTTCATTTGAAAAGTATTACATGTAGAAACTCCAAACTTGGCACAATTATACTTCTATGGATAAAGTCTGGCCTTTTTATAATGAGAGGTCATGCTTTTCAAAATTATGCAAATGAGGGCTAATTAAAGTTTTAAATCTTCAATATCTTATATACTATAGTAGATGTGGTCCCGAGTGTATAGGAGTTCGATCATAGCAAGGTAAAGGTCATCTCAAATGTCAAGGTCATGTCAAGGTCAAAGGTCATGTCAAGGTCAAAGGTCAATTTTAAGCCAAAATGTCATTTTTGAGGTCAAGGTTCATTTCAGGTAGAGGTCATCTCAAGGTCAAAGGGCATTTCAAGGTTAAAGGCCACTTTCCTTGGTGGCCTTCTCCTAGCCATAACTTGGTCAATTTTTATCTAATTTTAATCATGTTGGGCTCAAATTGTAGCTATTGTAACCCTGCATATTTTAAAATTTATATGTGACCTCTAAAGGTCAAAGGTCAAGGTCATTTGAACCTTTGAAAGTTTCATCCAGTCACAACTTGGCTATTTTCCATCCAATTCTAATCATGTTAGACTCAAATTGTAGGTATTGCAACACTGCACATTTTTATAAGAACACGTGACCTCAAAAGGGCAAAGGTCAAGGTCATTTGGCCCTTTGAAAGTTTCATCTTGCCATAACTTGGTTTATTTTCATCCGATTTGGTTCATGTTCATGTCAGTTTAACTTCTACTAGGGGGTTACTGACCATTGCGCATGTAATGAATCTAAAACAAAAGTTGTAGCAATTTGAATTATGCTAAATAGCACCATTAGAAATTTTAAATCTTGAATAACTTCAAAGCTGTAATAGATAGAGATGCCATTCCAACTTCTACTCCTGTGTTATGGAATAGTTGTACATTGCCATACCAATATGCTTTGAAGACACACACACTGATTTGCTATGCAGCAAATCATCTTTTCTAGTTATGAATTTTGTCTTCATGTCCATACCATATGAAATTATACAACAAAGTTTCCACTTTTTAAAAAAAGTTTATTTCCCCAGATTCATCCGTCGTTTTCTTTCTTTGATTAAGAATTAGTGAGGTAGGTGATACTGGCATAACATATATAAGCTGAGATAGTGCAAACGTCTTAATAATAGTCATCTTTTCATACAATGTGATATTTCTCTCTGACTATAAGTTTAGCTGGGTTTTTACTTTTTGAAGTAAAGGATCATAATTCAAATGTATTAGTTCAATTAGGTCACAACATATTTTTATACCAACTAATACAACATGGTCCATCACACAATTTCAATTTTTTAGAAGTAACAATTTGAAAAGATTGACCTTTGATCTTACCTATGGGCATGATTTCGGTTTTGTCATAATTTATTTTTGAACCAGACTGAATCTCGAACACTTCAAAAATTCTAATCACTGCATAAAGACACTTTTGTTGTGACTATGGTTAAGTGGGTATCATCTGCATATTGACTAATTACTTATTCAATTTCACCACCAGTAATGCCTTTGATAGAGGGTTTTTTCTCAAATACTGATATATAATATTTCTGCACATAATATAAAGATATACGGAGTGAGGGGACATCCTTGACACACATCTCTTGACAGCAAAAATGACTCAAGTACCCATCCATTATTCATAATCTGAAATTTGATGTTCATATATAAAATAGTTATCCATTGACAAAAAGATTCCCCAAAATGGAAAAAGTGCAAGGCTGAAATCAAAAGCCTTCTCAAAATCTATAAAAACTGCCACTGCTTCTATATCTTCAAGAACTGTATATTCCATTATTTCAAGTAATCTCATAACATTTTCACCTATATTCCTATTTCTCATAAACCAGTCTGATCACTGTTGGTAACATTAACCAAAACTGTTCTCATTCTGGATCCAATACATTTGGAAATTAACTTGTAATCAGTGTTCAATATATAGGGATTTAGGTCTCCAGTTTTTCAAGTAGAGTGGATCCTTATCTTTTTTCGGTAATAAAGTTATCATCCCTTGTCATTGAGAAATTGAAAGTTCACCATTTTGGTAAGCATACTGGATGGTTCCTAATAAAAAATCTTTTATATCCAACCAAAATACTCTGTAGAACTTGATTGGTAATCCATCAGTGCCTGGACTTTTGTTATTTTTACATGTTTTAATTCTATATTGTTACTCTACCGCAGTTTTGTAACCACGTTAGTATTGGGTATGAAGTCTTTCATTTTGATATTAGGTAGGTTTCTACTTGAGTATAGCTTCTTGTAAAATCAAGCTTCCTCTTTCAAAATTTGTGCTTTATCTTCTGTTACTAAGTTATTAGCTAGTCTGAACTGTCCAATAATCTTATTATAACTTAGTTTTACTAAATTAAAAAAATGGGTGGATTTCTTACCTTGTTCATACCACTTTACCTTACATCTTATCCGTACACCATTAGTGTTAGATTCAATCTCTTAATTTAAATTATCTTTAACCTTTTCTATTTTCTGCTATTTAAATTATCTTTATCTTTTCTATTTCTGCCTCAAATCATTATCAATTTTGATATTTTTCCTTGCAATTCATATTCTAATTTATATAAATTTTGCTCTAATTCTTTTATTTTACTGAAACTTTGTTATTCGTTAAAGAAGCATATTTAATTGTCTCACCTCGGACTCTACATTTTATTGTGTCCCACAAAAGAGGAGGGTTTACATTGGGACTTAGTTCCTTTGTTTCTAGTGTTGTTGTTTAAATCTTATTTACATATTCTATATCACTCAGTAATGAAACCTTAAACTTTCCAATATCTTGACCACAAGGTACATTGCCTGCTACAAGTGACAAAGTTACCATGGAGTGGTCTGACCAAAAGCCTGGCTGTATGTCACAGGCTTTCATCAAACTTGAGATTCCAAATGAGATGTGAAAGAAATCTAGCAAAACTGGGTTTGGGTTATTTTTATGCCAGGTGAATTTGAAAAGATTTGGGTTTTTGACTCTCCATATGTCAATAAGGCCTGTCTATTCAGGTGTGGATAACTGGTTGCAACTTACTATGTGTTTGATACAGACCACCTTTTTTGTTGAAATGTAATTTTTAATACCAAACTGAAGTCTCCACATATAACGCTAGAGGCTCATATACAATTACAGTAAAACAACAACATGCAGATCTTGGGACATACTTCTGTTTTTATTTTGTAAAAGTTCATAGAATATACTATGTAACAAGGTGGCCCATGTGACTTCAACATCATTTCAATGTTCCTTGAGCGGCTTGGTTAATATATCGATTGTCTACATTGATATGGTCAAATAAAGGGAAGTTGAATGTGGAATCTTCACGTTTTAGTGCCCTTGCCTGGTAGGAAACAGTTGCTCTCCTCTTGGTTAGGTCATCATTTACATATACCGAGGACACTCCAGCAGCTGACTTGAGTTTTTTTTTCAGTTGTGAATGAATTGGCGATAAAAAATGATAGGATAAGAACTTCACCAGAAGGTCCTGTGGTTTCCAAGGGATCTTGGGTCTAACTCCATGACTTCTCTCAATGTTCTTTTGCAACAATTAACTCAACATCCAGTGTCTCGTTTGCTGGAGCTATCAAATTGACTCCTTTCACAGAACCAGCAAAGCATAGAATTTTCTCACCTCCAACTGACGAGAGGTCATCACGGAGGTGGTAACTTGTGGGCATAGGGTAACGTTTGTTAAAAGTACCAATCTTCAACATAAATTTGAGGTTAATTATAGCAACATTTACATAGATTTTAAAACTTTGATTAGTATGCATGTCAATTTTGTTAATGTACCAGGCATATTTAATTTGAAGATGTCAGAAACCTTTTACAGGAAAAATTAATGAGACCCACATACAGTATCTGTGTACTGACCACCACACATGCACAGGTGTCAATTGGTTTCTGACACCAGTGGGTTTAATCACAAGAGTAGTTAACTTTGTAAAACCTTTAAACTGAGTACATTTGGCAGCATGTGCTCATGATGCCACAACTAGTATATGGCTCTGTGGGATACAAATATAACAGTTCATGCAAGTGTGGTGTTTAAAGGGCTAGACAGTCACCATTGTTTCAGTTATGCCAGACACTCAACTGATTAGGCAAGCTTTACTGCCCTTAAATAGTCTTAACCTACTGTTATAAGTTCAATGTTTTATAAAAGGTTTCATTAATAGTTTAGAGGCCATTTTCCTTCCATACTTAAACTAGTTCAGCTCATATGTTACCATGTAAACCTTGCTCTGTGGCAAGTGCCTATGTTAAAACTATAAAATCAAGTATCATCTGATCAGGGAACAGGGAGATGGGAATCTCCCTGTTGTAGATGGTCTTCTCTAATGGGTCCTCACAGAGAAGAAAACCCCTGTGTAACCCCACTAATTAACCAGTGAATATGACCTGTCATCAAACCACATGCCAACACAGTCACCTGTGATGACTGGCACAACCCAGTCCTACTGTCCAGTAAGGCTAAACGTGCTGACCCATAATTGATGACATCACAATACAACGTAATGTCTAGATTTCCCCTAGCAACGTAACACAGCCCTATATAAAGGCCATACACACAACGCAGCATTCAGTTTTGATTGAACCACTTGACTGTGGAGTTGAAAGATTTCAACTCTCTGTACTGCTGGGCATAAGACTAGAGTTATGTTCAACCTGTGGTCAATCATTACTCATTAGCCTCTGACGAGTCCAGTGAAGGACGAAACGCGTCAGGCTTATTTGGCACACCGTGTATCTGTTCTTATCAACACTTGCCTAGTCTTTTCATTGCACATATAAAATCAAGTAGTCTTACCCCAACAAAGGGACTTTCTCTAGGCATTGGAGGTGGGAAAATCACTGGGCACAGTGGTCCACCTGTTGGGGAAAGTCCTGAATTACATTGGTTTGCTCATTTGCACCCTTCAGAATTCCTGATATCCTAACCCTATTACGCCTCACCTATTGTGCGAGCTCATAGTATTTATCTGTTGAGGACTCGACTTGTTTCCGGAGTGCCTTTTTGGTGTTATCTTTTGTAGCAAGCTCATCTTAAAGGACTTTGAAATCATGTCCTATCATCTCACTCCTCAGGGTCTGGGGCTACTGCTTGCTTTATTCCCTTTAGCTTATGGTTATTTTGGACAGCCTCAATAATGCCCAGGGCCAGTTCAGTTCCTTCTAATGGCTCACTGTCACCAGCAGATTTCAGTCTTGCACCATCTCTGCTGCCAGCTTCAATCTGTTGTTATTTGTGGGACATTATTTGTTTATATTAGCACTAGTACAGTTCACATTTGAATGTGCTGAGGTGAGCCAGTTCAGAGCCACAGCATTTGGGGGTAAGGTGGGCAGTCAACACCAGCACACAGTCTCTGACTGCATGACTGAATGTGAACGAAAGGTCACATCATAACCCAATGGATCTGTCCCTTGCTTCAGCAAGTATTTAACAAACAGTTTGTATCAAAATGAAGAAATGGAACTTCAAAAAAAAAACAAAAAACACACAGGTAATCACCTAGAGACTGAATGTCCAATATGAATACTTGACTGAATAGTAGCCTGTGGTTGATTGAAGCTGGCTCTATCAACTTAACTGCATGATCTCCATTTTATATGTTGAGAGTAGCTCTAAAATGTAGTCAAGTATAGTAGCAATTGTGGCCACCAGATGCCCCCAATGGTCAACTCAAGTCTTTTCTGACAGTTGACTTTTTATGCTTGCAACTATAAATGCACCCTCATACCTCCTCTCATTATTGTCCTGTGTAAATAGAAAATGAGTTAAGTGAATGTTTATATTGTCATGTATGCATTTTTATGTATATATCATATGGTCTTCCTGTTCTATGTTCATTCTGTATGAATTATGCAATATAAGTATTTTTATTCGTCTTCGATCAAGTTTGTGATAATATAGTGCGTGTGTAGATATGAACAGTTATAATCACCGTAGTCAAAGTGCTGAATATTGAGCCGACCGTGATCGTAGTTGTGTTGCCACATCTGGAACGGGACGATCATGACAATATGTTTAACCAGCTCGAAGACTCAGTACCAAGTGCCCTGGTTTCGGTCCCCCCAAATCAGGCTGCAACTGTCACGGAGAGGATTATCTGCTGGTGTCACAGAGAGAGGAGCCCAAGCTGCACAACAATAATATACAATTGTAAAGTCTTGGTGGTTGCATGAGGCAAATTCTGTCGATGGATAGTATAGCTTAAGAAAAAATCATGTTACATGTATCGTAAGTTCCACACTTTGCTCAGAATATATTTAATTAAATTCATTAACATTCTGTGTTAATATCTATGTAGTAGCAAATGTGTGTTGTGCTTGGCACAGTAGTAGTAGTAGTAGTAATTTTATTGACAGAAAAGGAGTCAGTATTGACTCATCAGTCATAATACAAACATGATACAATGGTATTGTACAAACAGGATACATTTCCAGTGAGTACATTTTGCATAAATAAATATATATGTAATTCACACAAGCACAGAAAAACAAAAAAAAAAACAAAAAAAACAAAAAACCCCTAGATTACAAGATTAAATGACCTGTATACAGTCGCATATTGACAGCATAATAGAAGATCGACCTACAAACCTACCTGCCCACCAACTTACATACATATCTGCAATATAAATGCTAGAGAGGTAATATCAATAACTCTATTCTAACCAAGTTGGCTTACACAGATCAAAAATACATATTGGCAGCACCTGAGAACCAAATACTCAGCTACACAAGTCAGGGTCACACTTGGCAGCAGGGAGTATTATAACATAAAATAATAGCACCCGTATTTAAGTAAAAAGTTAAAAATATGGACGGATTACAAAGGACTAGCTGACTACTTTGGCAAACATTTGTGTAAAAATTTCCCCAAATTAAAGTTTACCTCTGGGCATTTACTAGACATGACCGAGATAAATTTATTGAGTGAGTCAAGATGAGCAAAACTATTGATGTGAGTACTAATAACAGAAAATAATTTATATCTCTCTGTACCAAATGCAGGGCAATCTATCAAAAAGTGAATTTCATCATCAACTACACCGAGTCTACACCTGTTACAAATACGGTCTGCCACATCTATTTTAGGCTTAGCATGCCGCCCAAGCTCAATGTACAGATTATGTGAGCTGAGTCTTAATCTGGCAATACAATGTATATAGGTAACACTGGGAACATTAAGCAAATATGACTCCATGCAGAATTTTGACTTAAACAGTTTGTATGTTCGAAGTTTCATGTTATGGTCAACTGAGCAAAGGGTTGATTCACATTTCTTCATATAGTCACTATATAAAATATCCTTCAAATTTCTTATAAAGAGATACTCATCATCAACATGTTGATACACATCTGCAGAAGTGTGCAACACCAGTCAGTGGTGCCTTTCACCATGTTTTTCTTCTGATGGCCAAGATCTTATTAAACCTGTGCACCTCAGAAGCTTCAACATTTTACCATTTTGCTTATCACATTTGGTAACAATATTTATTTTTACACTTTCTTTATGGAAGGTAGAAAGCATGGAATAGTCTGTTTCACATCCCAATGTAGTGCCTGTACTGGCATGACTGATTGATATCTCTGGTCACGCATATCACAACAGTGGGCACAATGTTTGGATGTTTATATTGAAGACTCAAAGGGAATTTATTTTCAGACATGATACATGAAAGACATTTTACATGAAAGCATTTTTCTTATTCTTATAATTTACTTAGAACACGGATCTTTTAGACCCAATGGAAAGTACAAAGTCTCAACAAATAGCCAGTTGATGAGAATGATGATGATAAATAAAAAAAATGCCCAAAAGTAGACCAAGTTGACCCAAGCACCATTGGTTCCACTCATGGTGGATGTCCAATTGTAATATCAGATGGTGGAATCACCTGCTGATGAGACAGTTGATGTTGGCTATCATGTGCCTGACAAACCAAAGGGAGATGCATGTAAGTAGTGATAGTTTGGCAGCTTTGTTGTGCACAAATCTTGCAACCCCAAACAATAAAGCTAAAGGGCTGTGTGAACAGCCCCTGCTCAGCTGACCTAAGCTTCTCACACAAAATCAAAGTTGCAACTGAATAGACCTGTGTTGATTTTAGCCGAGTTCATATGACATTTTGAAGTAAAAACTTTGGCGCACCACCTGCTGAACAAATTATTAACTAGGAGTGTTCCTGTGCAATATCAAAGCAACTAAGTGAATGGTTTCTCTGAAGATTTTGTAAGATTTGCCTAAAAAAGAACGAAAAAATGCATAAAAAATAAAAAAAACCTTGGAGTATGAGCATTTGAACAAACTTGGTACAGACCCACTCAAAGTACACTGTCACCAAGTTTGAAGTGAATCTGGCTGACAGTGTCCGAGAAGACCAAAATGTGAATCTGCGTTAAAATGCCCACTGACTTATATAGTAATCAATAACAAAAGTGCATTTACCACTGCCACCAAGTGAACAACTTTGTTTGACCCTTTCACAAGGAAAATATCCACCAAGATTTAGCTTAATCTTAGTGACAGTTCTGGAGATGAAGTCGAAATATGACCATGGCAGTTGAACTGGTCCAATTATCAGTGAAACAGTAAATGAACATTCACAAGCTGCATTTCGAAACTACCAGAAAACTCAAATATATTCGTTTAAATACAAGCCTCAGCAGTACAAATGGCAGTGGATTCAGAGGGTCCTAGTAAAAGAAAACAAAATCACCCCCCTCCACACACGCGTTACACAGTGTTTGCCGGCATTTGTAACGCTGGCAAACGCCTAACCCCAAACCCCAAAAGGCTTAATTGGATTTTGCGTTTGCCAGCGTTAGTCGGCAAACGCCGTCTCACGCTGGCAAACACTGTGTAACGCCGGGAACCGCCCTGAAATGCCGAAACGCACCCACTAACGCCGAAACAAGTTACTAGTGAATATTATTGTTGGCAATATTTATTAGGGCTAGGTTCCAGGTTTTATCCAGTAATTATAGCTGTTTTAACTCATAAAACAGGAAAACACAAAGAGGGCAGCATCTCTATTCATACTTACATACAAAAAATCCATATTACCCTGGTAAATTAGCTTTTTCATCTGATCCTCCTTCGAAGTTCCTAGACCTACTTCCCATTCCATATTTGAACAGATCTTTCTATATTTGGAAATCAGACCAGAGTCAAAGGTCAAAGCCAGAGTTAGAGTTCCATTCAGCTCATTCATTGAATCATTATGGAGGACAATTTCTAGCAATTTTATGCAAATATATTGGGTAATTCCACAACAGGTATCTATATTTTATATTCACTAGTGAATTCATTCCTTCTAAATCTTAATTGTGCAAATTCGTAACACTTAATTTCGTAATATTCTTTTTTTTTCACTTTGACTTGTAAGAATTGAAATTTCCATGCAATCTTGCCGATGGTTTTGATTTCGCTGAAGTTACCATGGAAGACTCTGATCTGATGAGTTTCATGTGTGACCCAAAGAATGCAGGAAATGTGACAGCAGGTACACAATGGCAAAAGAATGTGTCAGAATGAGATCCATTGCTTAGCTATGTTGGCCCGACCTCTAGCAACTGCAGTGAAGACAAAAACACAG
Organism: Hermodice carunculata; assembly: GCA_964020975.1. Lineage (NCBI taxonomy): Eukaryota > Metazoa > Annelida > Polychaeta > Eunicida > Amphinomidae > Hermodice > Hermodice carunculata. The sequence goes on from OZ026612.1 coordinate 141,879,686, forward strand.
ACCACCGGCGCACTCCCACGGTAGCTGAAGCAGACAACACTCAAGCCACTCGTGACGGTGGGCCCCAGCAAGTCCAGTCTGACATGGAATCATCCCATGGAAGTGAAGGCTCAGTGAAGCACAGCCCCAAAATGTATTTTCTAATGATACTGATCCATTTAGGCAATACATAAGGTCAAAAAGTAACAAAACCACTGTCATGAAAACTGGACTGCATGTTAGGAAGTTCAGGAAGTGGCTTGTTGTGCCACCATGCAGGAAAAGCCAAAACTTGCTTAAGATTCCACTGGCCAGCATGGACCGGTATGTTTCTGGGTTACTGATGAATCTTAAGAAACAGTCTACAGTTGATGTATGAATTCCGATTCCCATTGATGGTAAAACGGATATTTAATGGCTGTTTGAAAAACTATTGAAAAAGTGCTGTGAACACTCATAGAGTGGATTATAGTATATGTTGAGCAGACTATAAGCCAGGCAGTATGATGGTGAGTGTTTAACATCAGTTACAGTAGCTTGACTATCATCTTTCGAGCCAGCTGAGTGCCAAGCTGGTGTTAAGATAGTTCTTGGCAAAATGGCGGCATGTCCAAATCATGGGAAGAAACTATATGCAATTGTGTGTGGCAAGGTCACTGGAATCTTTGATGATTGGATTAAATGCAAAGACACAGTTAGTCGAGATTCTGGGGCTAAGTATTATGCTTTTCAAAATTTTGTTGATGCAATCGAATGTCTGAGCAAATGTGGATTACCAAACAATGGCATCCAGCTTCACACCAAAGATCTCAAAGCACCAAATGATGCCCAAAGTACCTCAAGTTTACGGGACAATTACACAGCCGAAAACAATGAGATGCCACCACAGATTATTTCTGCCAAAGCGTTGGCGAGTACAAAACCCCCCATGGTCTATATTGACGGGTCTTGCAGGAACAATGGTGATGAAGAGGCTGAAGGAGGTGCAGGTATATATTGGGGAATGGACACCCCCTAAACGTAGCAATCCCTTTACCCCAGTACGGATGAAGGCGTCAAGCTTATCTGGAACCCAAAACCAGCGATCCTTTGCTTTTTGCAAAACCAACCCATAAACATCATCTAATTCATCGATTAGTCTTTTTACTAAAAAGTCTTTGTCTGCTTCCATTTATGTTCCTAGCTGAAGCATCTGGGCTAGTGTCAACATTATCAAAAATGCTGACAGAAATAGGGTCATGTCTTCTTGTGTAATTAATGCTGTCAGAATCACCTTGGTGTCAGTCTACTTTCAGTGACAGGGATTGGAAGCCAAACACCACAAACCAGGGAAAAAACCTGTCCTTGTGGTTGACTGAAATGGCGAGTTGTTCCAACCTGTCAAAAACTGAAATGGAGGAAATTAAAATAACCACCAGGATAAACATATTTTACAATGCTATCGTCGCATATCTGTGTGTGTCATTTTGGGGATGCTTGAGATGTGAAAAGACGCCAGCAATTCTCACACTTGAAAAACTTTCTTAAATCCACAACTGGCCCACCACTTTTTACAATGACGTTAAAAATCCCCTTTTGTGTGTTTTCTGGAAAATGTTTGTTAAGTTCCCAGCTGGTCTTGGTCTTCTGGAGAATGCCAGCTCTACTCACTGTCCTTGCCAAAGGCAGTCAATTTTGGCTGAGTAGGAAAAGATATGATGGCTGTATCTATTTCACTAGACAATGCCATCAACTATTTCCAATGCAAAATGTATTCCCTGATGTCCATGCACATATCTCCCTCCCAGTCTTTCAGACACACAAATCAGTCAATGTTACGATGCCCACCTTCTCAATATTAGCAGAACTCAATAAAGAATGACAATAATGATATAACTTTAACAATAACAATACATTAACAATCAAAATCAGTACAAAGTAGGTAAACTTATCTCCACTGGTAACCCTAATCCCTGGTGAGATTATCCACAGGTACGGTCCAACAGTTCCAGGTCCTATGACAGGTGCCAAATGATCTGGTACAAATCCCACGGAGGTACTGTTGCGTTCCAATGTGGTACTGAAAGGTGTGGTGCTGATCCGAATCCCGCAGACTGCAGTTTGGTTTCAATGTGGTACAATATACCAGTCCACTGAAAGACAATGTCTACACTCCACAGGCACAAAGGGTAGCCCCAAATATACTAGTCCACTCGAGACACTGTCCCCACTCCACAGGTAATAACAATAATTCAGTTCCACTGGCTTGTTGTCACACAGCTTCTGTCAGATCTTGAATTCTCTCTCCCCCTCCCAGTCAGGAACAAGAGGGCTGTGTGAACAGCCTATGCTCAGCTGATCTTGAAATTCATCACACTTGCAGCTCTATGAACTTGGGAGAGGATCAAGGTCACCCATGTTCTGAGTAAGTCTGACCATTATAGAAGAACACTAAGTATGTTCTGAGTAAGTCTGACCATTATAAAAGAACACTAACATGTGCAACATCAAGGTTCAAGTAGTTCTCAAGTTATAATGAAGAGTAAAATTCATGTATGTTGCACTGTGACCCTAGAAACGAGGTCAAAGTCATTCATGTACTGTCTGAGCATGACCTTCATACAAAAACATTAACATGTGCAGCATCACAGTACTAACTCAAAACAGATCTCAAGTTATCAAGTAAACAGTAAATTTTGTGTCAGTTGTCCTGTGAATTAGCACTAGAATGCCCATTGACTTATAAAGTAATCAATAGGAAAGCTGCATTGATCGATAAGTAACCGAATGGAAAATACTTAAAAATCAGGAATCTAAAGCAGTGCCACCTAGTAAACACTTTGTTTGACCCTTCCACAAGAACATATCCATCACATTTCACTTTAATCTGAGTGACGGTTCTGAGAACAAGTGAAAAATAACAAAACCATATAAAATATTCATAAAAAAAAAATACAAGTTTGAAGTAAATCTGGCCAAAAGTATTTAAGTTATAACCATTACAAGAAATTCCCATGTTAAAACTTTCCTATTGAAACTTTTGTAAAGATTTTTGAAAAAAAAAATCATAAAAAAAAACAAAATTCATTGGAACATGACCATGGGAACAAACTTGGTAGACACCCACCCAAGGTACATCCCCACCAAGTTTGAAATTAATCTGGATGACGGTTTTGGAGAGGAAGTTGAAAATGTGGATTAGCATTAGAATGCTCATTGACTTCCATAGTAATCAATAGGAAAGCTGCATTGACCGATAAGTACCTGAATTGAAAAAGTTGTTAAAAATCTGGAATCTGCAGCTTTCCTACATAGTGAACAACTTTGTTTGACCCTTCTACAAGGAACATATCCACCATGTTTCAGCTTAATCTGAGTAACGGTTCTGGAGAAGAAGTCGAAAATAGCTAAAACACACAAAAATTCATAAAAAATTAGTAAAAAATTGCAGCGCCACCTGGTCAACAAATTAAGAACACAGAGTCCCTAGGTGTCTTTCCGTGTGATATCTGAGCGATTGAGTAAGCGCTTTCGGAGAAAAAGATTTTTTAAGATTTGTCCAAAAAAAAGAACAAAAAAATTCATTAAAAATCCAAAAAATCACTGGAGCATGACCATTTGAACAAACCTGGTAGACACCCACCCAAGGTACATCCCCACCAAGTTTGAAGTTAATCTGGATGACGGTTTTGTCGAAGAAGTCGAAAATGTGAATTAGCATTAGAATGCTCATTGACTTCCATAGTAATCAATAGGAAAGCTGCATTGACCGATAAGTACCCAAATTGAAAAAATCGTTAAAAATCAGGAATCAGCAGCATTCCCACATTGTGAAAAACTTTGTTTGACCCTCCTACAAGGAACATATCCACCATGTTTCAGCTTAATCTGAGGGACAGTTCTGGAGAAGAAGTCGAAAATAGCTAAAACACACAAAAATTCACGAAAAAATAGAAAAAAATTGCAGCGCCACCTGGTGAACAAATTAAGAACTAGGTGTCCCAGGGAGTGTTTCTGTGTGATATCAAAGTAATTGGGTGAGTGGTTTCAGAGAAGAAGATTTTTTAAGATTTACCCAAAAAAGAACAAAAAAATTCATTAAAAATCCAAAAATCAATGGACCGTGACCACTTGAACAAACTTGGTAGACACCTACCCAAGGCACATCCCCACCAAGTTTGAAGTGGATCTGGCTGACGGTTTCGGAGAAGAAGTCGAAAATGTAAATTGTTGACGGACGACGGACAGACGACGGGCGGACGACGGACGACGGACGGAGGACCATAAGATAAGCTCAGCTGACTGACAAGTCAGCTGAGCTAAAACTTCATAAAAAATCCAAAAATCAATCGAGCGTGACCATTTGAACACACTTAATAGAGATCCACCCAAGGCACATCCCCACCAAGTTTGAAGTAAATCTGGTCAATACTATTAAAGTTATGACCATTACAAGAAATTCCCATGTTAAACTTTCCTATTAAAACTTTTGTAGAGATTTATGAAAAAAAATCATGAAAAAATCCAAAAATCATTGGAACATGACCATTGGAAAAAACCTGGTAGACACCCACCCAAGGTACATTGCCACCAAGTTTGAAGTAAATGTGGATGACAGTTTTGGAGAAGAAGTCTCAAATGTGAATTAGCATTAGAATGCCCATTGACTTCCATAGTAATCAATAGGAAAGCTGCATTGACCGACAAGTACCCGAATTGAAAAAATCGTTAAAAATCAGGCATCAACAGCATTCTCACATAGTGTCCAACTTTGTTTGATCCTTCTACAAGGAACATATCCACCATGTTTCAGCTAAATCTGAGTGACAGTTCTGGAGAAGAAGTCGAAAATAGCTATAACACACAAAAATTCATAAAAAATTAGGAAAAAATTGCAGCGCCACCTGGTCAACAAATTAAGAACTAGGAGTCCCAGGGAGTATTCCTGTGTGATATCAAAGCAATTGGCTGAGCGGTTTCAGAGAAAAATATTTTTTAAGATTTACCCAAAAAAGAACAAAAAAATTCATTAAAAATACAAAAATCACTGGACTGTGACCATTTGAACAAACTTGGTAAAGACCCACCCAAGGCACATCTCCACCAAGTTTGAAGTGAATCTGGCTGACGGTTTTTGAGAAGAAGTCGAAAATGTGAATTGTGGACGACGGACGGACGGACGGACGACGGACCCTCACAAAACCTCAGCTGACTGACAAGTCAGCTGAGGTAAAAATCTGATTTATATATCAGATTCAAGAACAGTTGATCGACAGCAGCATCACATTTACTTAATATTTAATCAATTCCAACCTTTTGCAATCAGGAGCTTTTATTTCTGGATGGAGTCTGTCCATTTCACTGATAGGTCCTATGTGGGCAAGAGTGACTTACAACATTCAGATGCAGTCCCTTTATGAGAATTGCTTTGCAAATTTTAGGCCCTCCCTGCCTCAGCCATTTTGATGGGTTTGTTGTCTGCTGGTTTTCCATTACATTCATTTTTAGTGTTGTTGATTGTGTGAAAACCAGAGTTGTCATGGATGTGAAAATAATTGTTTATATTGATTTGGAAAGGTCACTGAGTTCACTGAATGGCTTACAGAGTCACTGAGTTGGACTACTTTGTTGGGATGACTCGCATGTTACTGGTAAACAATAAAATAATCTAGAATGTTGACCTACATTCATATGGGTACGACTCATTTCATTGTAAACAAAGGAAAAGCCCTGATGTGGTCAAGAAAGGTCTCAGAGAATTGAGATGTGTGACTAATTGGAAAACTCTGGAATACTCTTTCCTTTTGCTGTAAACTCAGCTGACTGACAAGTCAGGAGAACCAAAAAGTGGTAGGCCTACCAGGTGATTTTTTATTTTTGGCAGAATTAATAAAGTTTTGGTTTTGAGTGGTTAGGCCTTAACATTTCGGAAACACTATAGTCTGTAATTAATGAAGATTATTTCAAAGGTTGAGAGGACCGGTTTAAAACCACCAGCTGCCTTTTATTGGTGACTGCCTGCTTTGGTAACTGTGGAATCGCTATGTTCAGCATAATTAAGTCAATCAATGCTCAGTGATCAGGGTAGTTTCATGTTCACTAATATTGACGATTTATTTATTTATTCCACAGTTAAAGACTGGATTAAAGATTATTCACTTCATATCACTTGGACTATTGAGCTCTTGCCACAAATACTTACCTAGGAATAGTCCCATTATACTTACATGGACTCTGGTTATTTGGTCATACATACCTACTTGGGTTCTGGACTCTAGTCATACATACTTACCCGAGTTCTAGACTCTAGGGTTCTACTAGTCATACATACTTATCTTACCCGAGTTAAGTTACCGTATATAATCAAAACTCAATACTAGTCAATATACTGGACAGTGAAAGTCAAGGAAGTAAAGAGACTGACTCAAACTGAGGGAATAATTTTGTTTCAAGTTGTTTATGGCAGTTAAATAGTTTCAAGACAAGTTTTCTTGACATGTTATATTTAAGCAGTTAACATAATATGCTTTCGTAATAATGTAATTATTTATGTCATCAACATATTGTTCACGAATAACGTATTAGGCTTTTAGACTAGGTTATTATGTTTCTCTTCAACCTGTTACTGTAGATAACATAGTAGGTTAAATATATTACATAACATGTTATTTTTGAGCAGATAACATAATATGCCTATTATTGTTCACAAATAACATATTAGGCTTTTATACTAGGTTCTTAACCTAACCTGACCCTAACCTAATAGCTTTAATGTATAACTTATTAGGTTATTCAGAGGGCTTATTATGTTATCTGCTTAACCAATTACGTTTTCCCTCAATGTCCATCACTCATACATGTGAAACTTCTGTTGTAACATTGACATATCTCCAATGGGCATCAATGGAATGCTAACCTAACAGTCAGCTCTAACACCAAGCTGTTTCCATACAGAGAAATAGTACGGCAAGGTCTGGGCAATTATACAGGCAAAAACTAAATCGTAACCCTCACAATGTCAATCATTGCTACACATTAAGCCTATCAGGTTATACAGTATGAGAAAGAGTGGTATGTAGACATACCTTCTACAGCATGAGAGAGAGGAATGTGTAGACCTACCTCCTACAGTTTGAGAGTAAGGGATATTATAGACCTACCTCCTACATTGTGAGAGGGGGATATGTACACATCCCTCCTACAGAGGATATGTAGAGAGGGATATGTAGTCATCCCCCCTACAGTATGAGAGAGAGAGAGAGAGAGAGAGAGAGAGAGAGAGAGAGAGAGAGAGAGAGAGAGAGAGAGAGAGAGAGAGAGAGAGAGAGAGAGAGAGAGAGAGAGAGAGAGAGAGAGAGAGAGAGAGAGAGAGAGAGAGAGAGAGAGAGAGAGAGAGAGAGAGAGAGAGAGAGAGAGAGAGAGAGATGTGAACGTCCCTACTACAGTATGACAGAAAGGGATAAGTAGACCTACCTCCTATACCACACACCTGACTGCTACCACACACTTGACTACTACCACACTCATTACTCCTACCACACACCTAATTGCTACCACACTCCTGACTGATACCACACTCCTGACTGCTACCACTCCTTTGCTGCACTTGTCTGTAACTTACACAATATGATTAAAATATTGTTCCATGCAAACTTTTATCAATATAGGAGTAAAACCTTTATAGATTTAGTAATCACAAGAACAAATGGAATATTTCTTTATTTATAGTCACAATATATTTGTATATGAACAAAAACAAAAAAACAACTAATCGTACTCTTACATGGGAGTTAGTTTAACATATTTATTGATCGCATCATATTTACAGAAAAATTTGTCTGCAGAAAGGTCAATGCAGACAGATATCTTGGAATAATATAGTCTCCAAGTTTATAAAATATACATCAGTATAGTACCTGATGCGCATTGGTACTATAAATAACAGCAGTTAGATTAAGGTTTTTTCACAGTTTTTTTTATTGGAATATTTATTTATTTATAGTCTCAATATATTTGTATATGAACAAAAAAAACCCAACTAATTGCACTCTTACATGGAAGTTAGTTTAACATATGCATTGATCGCATAAAATTTACAGAAAAATTTGTCTACAGAAAGGTCAATGCAGACAGATATCTCGGAGTAATATAGTCTCCTACTGGCTTTGTGTTTTGAAAGTAGTGCAGACAAACATGCGAAATATACTGAGATCACTTGGTTAAAGATTGGTAGCCGACACCGTTAATAACCAATAAATACATGTTCAAGTTCTCACAGTTAAAAAGCTTGAAGGACATCATCTGAACTTCTGGGAAAAGAGCCCACTTTGTAGTTAAGTGCTTTTGATAGGCTGAAAAAGAGGTGTTGGATACTATAAATGCCCCTAAAAACATAATGTGCAAAAAAAAAAATAAATAAATAAACATTAAAATTGTTGGCTTTTACTTCAGTTCTCTGCAAAAATTTTCAGAATTTCTTTTGGAGGTGAGCATCACTCTGGAGTGCCATAGAATGTGGAATTCTGAATTTTGAAAATCGGATAAATAGACCAAGATACAAGTAAAAATGTATCTCAAGACTTTTCAAAGTCTGCAAGAACAGATCACTCTCCTGGATGCTTTTAGCAGAATTGTTCTCACCTCCTACACGGGAAAGAAAAATGGTATTTCCATGTTACATATATTATGTAACATTTTTTGAGAAATTTCTTGACCATAACACACTTTTTGCTTGACATGTAACAAGATATTTCCTGTACACTGCATTCCTTTCCTTAATATAATATAAATATTCAGTAATCATAATATAAGCGTAAAGCAACAAATGCATGGTGCAAAGACTTCAGATCTCTTGCAGTGTTATTTCAGAAACATGCATGATGGTATGTTATTTACAGTTTCCTAATTATAACGGTGACAAAACCTTAATCTAACTGCTGTTAAATCTGTAAATCTAACACAAACAACATAAGTTGCCTAAGCTGTGCCTAAGCCAAATTTCGATATTCACGAAACTCAGGAAGCTTGCAAACAAAAAGTGACCTGTAGTCATTGTATATTTCTGGATACATATCGTTTGGCATTGCAATTGCAAGGGGTCCTTTATAATTGTAAGGAGCCACAAAAACAGGAACAAACAATATGTTGTTGTCATTCGCCGCCCTCTTGATTTCACCCAAGGCTCTCTGCATAATTATTTTCTGTTTGTCTGATCTAGATGCTGGATTAATTGTAATCTGGAGAAGATTCACTTCTGGTGCAATTTTATCGTCTTCAACGAGAAAGTATATAGCTGCAAAATCATAACCAGCTAAAGATTTTGATTTTTTCACATTTAAATTTACACAAACTCTGTAACCTCCTGTTACATCTCTACACTTTGTTCTGGTATCTTCAGACTGTATTTCTTGTACAAGACCGTCAATCGCAGAAGTCTGCGTAAATTTGTTCATTTCTTTAAAGACAGCCGTACAATTCATGTTCAATCCATTGGCAACATGAACCCCCAATTGCTTACACTGGCTCTCAGAGAGACATGGTTCAGCACACACAGAAATTATTTGCTCGAACAAGATCCCTCTTTCCACACCTTCACATTTCATCGACCGGTACAGCCCAACAATCTACTATACACAGCCTCTTTGGTTGCTTCAGAGAGATGTGTCCTGACAGCAGACACAAGATTTTCATTTTCGAAATATACGTCACAATCATTGATTTGAAATACTTGGAAATCTGATCTTATTCCTGTCACTACTGTCATTGCTGCTTCTGCTGCTGCTTCTTCAATCTTCAGTTTTTGTCTTATGTCAGTGAAAGTAAATATCAAATTTAAACCATCGTCCCTTGCATCTTTTTTGAGTGTGGCGTACTGATAAAAAAATTCCCAATCAAAACTAGACATTGTTAAATCAGTCCGGTGTACCTCATCAGAAGCTGGTGCATGCAAAATATGATTCCGTTTGTAACAGCAAAATAGTTCAGCCTGTTCATCTTTGAGATAAGTAATTGAATTTGGTAAAGAGAACTTGTTGAAAAGGTCACAAGCTATGTTCTCCAAACTGTCAGATGACTAGTTCACTGGATAGGATAGAGCCAACTTCAAAACTTTTCCGAACCCCCTGGTATAGTTTTCATAAATAATTTATACAAATTTCCTGGGAATGGGTATATGCACCACATTCAACATAAAGCTGCAAATTTCATCAATAGTCGCTTCCATCTTAACCACTATACAATGAAATAATGGGTTTGTGGTCACAAGTTTTTATGGAAAGCTATGCCCACTAGTGAAGATCACATTGATTTCTTTAGAATAAAATACTTTGCATGAATATTCCGTAAGTTTGATCAAAGATAAATTCTTGAAGCAGATCTGGTCAAAACAGTTCACTGGCTCTGAGAACAACTTGCTGCCAATCTCCTTGGATAGATTTGAGCTGTCTCTCTCTGTAGAACGTACGTGCGATTGCTTATATGCTTTCCCAAAGGTAACACCCAGAAAAATGTCGACACCTCGCATAATGTAGACTTCCCAATAGTCGGTGTACCATGAACTATGAAGATTTTGTTCTTGTAATTCTGGATGCACCCATTAAGATATATCAGTGCCTTTCTAAATCCTTCATAAAGAATTGTCTTTCTATCTGCATAAATTGTGTTCCTGATGCTTTGCAGGTACTGTCTGAAAGCATAAATAAGAAATGTTTTGAAAAACTATTGTGTCGTCAGTAATGTACAAGAAGATAATTACGTTAGAAATTTTTGCGCACAATCTAGAGGGCGGAATTCAGATTGGTTTGAAAGTTACGGCCACCTACTGGGGAAGGATCTTTCTTTTTCTTACAGTCACCGAGTTAATAAAACCAGGAAAGTTTGTCCTTGAAAGCAAGGTATCCTTTCATCACAGGTGTAAGTGAATGAGAAAATTCTAAGAGCTGTCCTGAAAGTTTGGCCTTAGAAGACAGGTTGTCCTCTCATCAGACGGGTCTCAGAACAGAGATTTTACTGTTTGTGAACAAAACCAGCCACACAAAGATTTATTTTCCAAGTTGTGTAAAATGTGCTTAGAAAATTAGTTTTCCAAGCTTCAACCATTTTGTAGAAAATATAGATAGGGACAAAAATATACAACAAAGATTTTGCATTTTCCTCACTGGTATCTATTAAAAAGTCCATGCAGTTGACTATAAGTTCAGAAATACTGTTCAGTTCTTTCATGCATTTAAAGCAATTTGATAAATTAGACTGCCAGACATATGAAGATGGATCCATTATAAGTTTGTTCACTGATAAAGCTGAAAATGAATTTCATGTGCTTTGGAATAAAAAGATGGAAAACAATAGTAAATTAGAAGTACTACATGCACTTGGAAAAAATATGGTTATGAAGAATACCTTAACAGTGTAAGCAACAATACCTGGAGAAGTGATCTCACTAAATTAAGAATTTCAGCACACAAGCTACAATTTGAGACAGGCAGATATAATAATACTAACAGGAATCAAGGATTATGTAAACACTGTGACAACAAGGTTACAGAGAATGAAAGCCATTTTATTCTAGATTGCAAATTATACAATACGATAAGAGGACAGTTATTTGGTGACATGATTGTGGAAAGCCAAAAGTAACATGAAAACAGATAATAAAGAAACGATATTTGTATGTTTATTGACAAAAGGTGAGATGAATCAGTTGGCACAGTATTCTTGGCAGGCAAAACAGCTCAGGGAACCAGCTAAAACAAACAAAACAGTTTAGATGCTCTACCCATATGTAAATAGTAACAGGTCATAAATAGATGTTTCTTTCTTTTGTCAGTCTTTATTTGGTGCTAGATTAGTATTACAGTATTGTAAATTATGAAGTAACGGTGCATGCATTTGACTGATATTGAAATGCAGGTTTAGTTTCCAGTCGGCCGTGTGAGGGCCCGTCTAACTAGTATTATTTATTTTAATATATATATTTTTGTGTGTGGACTCCACATGATGGCGTCCCAATCGGCTGTGTACTTGGCCCCCTGGGGGCGAAAATGTATCTATAAAGCTATCTATATATAGTCAACATAACTATATATACTATGAGGAGTGCCACATGCAGCCATCTAGTGTGCATTCGCAGAGCATCATCCAAACCTCACTGTAATGTATGCTAAGGTATGAATGAGGAATTTAAACACATGGCACTTACAGCTAGACCACATGTGTTGTATGGTACTTCACTAGGCCCCGTAAGACCCATACCAATGTCTTTCATGCAGAAGTTATCCTCCACTTAGATATATCTGCCATTTGTGATGAAGAGTGGGGGGGGGGGGGGGGGGGGGTTTGGATACCTTTCTTCATTTTAAAATTCAGGGATATTTTAGTAGTCAATTGTGTTATCCATCATAAGACTAAATGTGGAAGCTTTTAGCCCTAATACGATATGAAGAAAGCAAAAAAATCCCTTTCAGAGTATAAAATGCAATATTTTCAATTTGATTCATTATCCAGTATTTATTTTAGACCTGTGCAAAAGGACATGGACACAGATGGTCGTCACAACCAAGGCTTGTGAGACGAGGAATTAGTGCTGAGGACTTCATGCTGGCCACCAGTATCTTGTTATCTGGCAATAACTATGCTAAGATAGCTCTCTTCCTCAAATTTACGGGATTGAAACCAGCAGGTCGGACCTTTTTCCATCCAGTCCAATCACATTACATGCTTCCAATGATCAATGAATATTGGGAGGATCTACAGACATACTGGAGAAATATAGGGGTCAGGAGTTAATACTTGCTGGGAAGTAAACTTGTAATATCAGTTTGACAAGCAAGTTTCATAATTGCCAAAGTCTCTTAGACTAAATTGTTCTAAAAAAGGTTGAATAAGGTAATGTTATGATTTTAACAATACAAATCCTTTGCCCGTATATCAACCAAAACAATATAGATATCAAATATGGTGCTACTTCAGCATTTTACACAATCTGATTTGGCAGGCAAGTACTTAGCAAGGTATGGCTAGACTGGGCATAATTGAAAACTATTAATATACCATAGCCTTCACACAATGAAAACTGTTCAAATGAGCTGTAAATTGCATATTATATATACCTGTCGGCTAAAAGAATAAATGTTATGGTAAAGCTGCTAGAGAAGCAAAACTTCTTTGTGTAGGTGTGAGATCAGTCCCAAACATTACTAATGCTTGAAAATGATACTTCAGCGGAAGGTTGAAATGACTGTCCTGGTCATTCCTCCCAGTATTGCACCTACACCTTGATGCACGAGGCAAACCATGACATCTTGGTGGTCATCATGGTGGATAAAAGAGAGGTACATCTGAAGTCACCTAACAGGCAGCCAGTGGGTCTAAGAAGGGCGCTAACCTTCCTCATTGATGACAAGCACCTTACAGTCACCGAGGTTGTATCAGATGCCCCCCCCCCCCCCCGATCCCACCTATTCTGCGTATGTTTGATAATTGACAAGCTCATAATTTAGCTTCACTTTTGTTTTTTACTCTTGGCATATAAAGAACAAGAGGGTCTTGTCATTCCCGCGTCAGTATCCATCCTGTCATTACCGCAATATCTAAAAAAATATTCACTGTAGCTTAACCAAATTTTTGACAGAGATGTCCCTTATAATGGACTAGGTTCCTATAGAAAACCAGTTACCTCTGAATATTTTGAAACTTTTAATGTATTTATTTGAATGCCATTAGACTGGAGTCAAACGTGATGACGTTACCGTGATATCTAAAAAAATATATTGACCACATCTTTACAGAGCTACATCTTATGATGAACCAGGTTCCTTTTTAAACCAGCTTACTCTTTGTCTTCAAAAAATTTGTATGCAACTTTAAAGTATGTATGTCAAGGCCATCTGAGTAGCTCACAAGGGGACAATGTAACAATATTTCAAAAAGGATCCATTGCAGCTTCACCAAATTTTTATCCAAGATGCACATTGTAAATGGACTATGTTCCTATTGAAAACCAGCTTCCTCTCATAATTTTTAAACTTGTTATGAAACTTTTGCCGTATTTATTTGAAAGCTGTCAGAGCGGTGCAAAAGTGGACAATGTTACTGTAATGTCTCAAGAAGGATAAAATTGCTCTTTCATTTCATAGACAACAATATGCAAATTGTATCTAAAGTGTTCTACTTGGGGGGGGGGGGAGACCATGAATGCACCTTTTTCCAACCTTTTTAGTGAAAGGCAACCTTTTCCCAAACCATTTCCTCTTATTGCACAAAAACTCTTTTAAACACTTTTAAACCTTTCTCTAATGGTTAACAACCATTTCACACAGTTCTCAACCTTGTTGATTAAAATGTTGAACTGGTTTGCAACTGTTTCAACCATTTGAAATTGTTTGTCAATCTTTTGCGAACCTTTTACAACCTTTACAAACCCCAGTACAACACTTTGCAACACCAAAAATTCCATTTCGCTGTTAAGTTTTAGACAGACTTAATTGTATTATAATACTTGTGTGCATTATACTAAACAAGGATGCACCTATTTGTTTATTTATTTATTAATTTATTTATTTCTGATTTATTTATTTATTTATTCATTTATTTATCTATTTATTTATTTTTATTTATTTATTTAATTTATGTATTTATTTTTATTTTTTTTTCAGGTTGCTGCTCCCAATGAGTGCGCCGAACTAAGAGGCAGGGTGAACACATAGTAAAGAACATTTGGAAGGCTTCAGAGGTGGCAGATGGGAACCAGGAGAGCTTCAAGGTGAGTTGTGGGTATACATATGAAAGAAACAAAACACAAAAATCTTTTTATGTTGTTTATTTCATTTTTGTACATATAATTTAATCATCTCTTCCGTTGGTTGTAACAAACATGTAAAATATATTTGTTCACATCAAATCAGATCATAACAGCAGTTTCAATTACACATAAAATATCAGTTTACAGAACAAGCACCATCAAAACAGCATCTTAATTTCTAATTTGACACATTCTTCACATACCTAACCACTTCTGCAAACAGCACCATGATACATAACCTGAGATCTGTTCAAATCACTATTGCACCGTATTTAGCATTGTTCATCTTGCCAGTTTACATTTAAATGGAAAAACGTACCTAATACATGTATATAGCATTATTACCAAATTTAAAATTCTGCGACAGCTTATTTTTAGTGACTTTTGTTAAAGTTATTAGCCCCCCCCCCCCAAAAAAAAAACCATCAATGTAATAACATAAAAAGCTTATGTACTATCTTATGTTTAAACATTTTATCGTTTCTTTATACCACCCAGAGTGACATACCGGGTATTCTGAACCATGTCGTCAACGAACATGAACGGGCTCTAGGTGATGGGTGTGGCCCAGGAGCCTGTCGCCATGCCCCTCTACCAGAGGACGACTGGGGGAAAAAAATGGTTTCAGGGAGAGTCTCCTGCTCAAAGGGTTTGGCCAAAGTCATTATGGACAAACCCTGGCTGGGAAATGCTGCAGCTCATTACTGTAATTTCAGGTACAATCAAATAGAAAAGTAGTTCACTAATTGCTTTCACCTAAAAGTAAAACTGACCCACTGGTCACACACCCTTCGAAGCATATATAAAAATTAAAGAATCAAAGATTTTATTTGTGTAGGCCTATAGTCTGACTAGAAAAGAAAGAATAGCCAGATACTTAACACATAAAATGCAAAGTTTATATTTGGTCCACTAGCTTAGTGAAAGTACCATAGCTGTCAAACCTATTTGTGTACAAGAATGTAATGGCTCACTACTAAGTGACCAACAGTAAGACTGTTCCTGAGCTAAGAAAGATATATAATAATCTTTGTATCTGTTTTCCTTTGGTTTATACCACATTTTCTGTGTACTTTGCAAAATCTCCACTTTGTTCCTTTGTTGATGCACTGTCATGGCACGATTAAATGTTTGGTAAATCTAATACTGTCAGTGATCTGTATCATATGTGAAATGAATGTCTTTGTATCTCATACTGGTGTATGCTGCCAAGCGTTATGCATTTAGGTCATTGAATTTTGACTAACTTCCTACATATGTGCACACTAGGCGCTTGAAGGTTAAATAAGCAAATTCTTCACAGAACTCAATTAAAACCTCACCCCTCAGCCCACCTGTATATACCCGGCCAGTCCTGTTGGCTGCCATGGCCTTCCAGGACCACAAAGACCAGGACTACAAGAGGAACCAAAACAATGACATTATGTGAGTTATGCTGATATACCCATGTCCCACTTCTAACAGATATGCAAAGAATATTCTGCATTGCTCTAACATTGCACAGTCTGAAGAGCAGACAGAAAGGTAATTCTTTTGCCTACATGTTAGTAACTGGCAGATCTGTGATGCAGTGATGTTGCACATTTATTACAGACACATGACCTGAAAGCATCTGTAGTGAATAGCACAGTATACTGACAATAATAAAGATAACATGCTTATTTTACACAAGTTGCATCAACTTTTTCAGTTCTGGCTTTTAGACCGAGTCAACAGTTTTCCTGATGCATATTGCCCGAGTACTGTTAATATTGTTGACCTGGACTTTTCCTTGCTTTACAACAAATATGTCGATGCATATTAGCATGACACCTGCAGTGATTAGATGGCAGAAGAAATCTTTACACAGAGATATAAAATAAATCTTGCCAGGTTGTCTGATCTTTCAAAGATTTGTTGCACATGAGCAGACGTTTACAAGTAAAAAACAAACCACAATGATCTTTTGTACAGGTTTGGACGTGTATACATTAAAAGGAGTCAGAACTGGTGACCTGTTCCCCTTCGAGTACCTAAAGATTATGGCTACATAAAGGTTCTGCAGAAAAAATCCTGGAGGCAAGACTTTGTGATAGACTGCCACTTCGGCATAGAGTGGTGATGTCAGAGAGTGATCCCCGTTAGATCCGCCCAAATATTCCTCCTGTAGATCCAAAACCAATGTCCACTCTGCTACAGGAGCATGAAGGTAGACTTGGAGACAGGGTTAAGTGGAAGTAAATTGGATGAAATCTATGAAAACTAGATGTGTCGCAAAATCACATATGCCCCCAACTATCACCTGATTATGTTGCCAGTTAGCTGTCTACTATGGTATGCTTCACTTCGACATCTGCTCAGTGATTCTCATGCCGTCTCATGTGGAGCAAAATTATTTTGGAAAAGATATACAGAAATTTATATATATTGTCTGTTAGTAGTGAGAAAATGACAACATAATAAAGTGATATCAATGAAAATTAGCATAACCTTATGTAATGCTGTGACTGTGTCTGCATAGGTCTCCCCTACATTGAAAAGAGACTACAGAGAATGGCTGTACCACGTTGATGAGATGACAATGGAGTAGTATTGAGACTTCCATGGATTTGATGTAAAGATGTACCATTCTAATTGCATTATTTGGTGTAAGTAAATGTCACTGGATGTTAAGATACATGACTGCAGCTCATTTTAATCAACCTTGTTTATAGTGTAAAATGAGTAATCACCAAGCATTTTCAATGTCACATACTGGTCTTTGACTTAAACAGTTCATCAGCAACATGTTGCAACAGGCCTCCTCCACCCGAGTTGCCACTGGTCGACACTGGCCACACCTCCACCAACCTGGGACCAAGGTACCAGGGTTTGGTGGAGTTGGCGATGGTGGTGACTGCTCTAACAACTCCATGATATCAAAGACCAGTGATGGCATCCTTAATAATAGCTGCAGTGATCCTCAGACAGAGATGCAATGTTTTCCTGCAATAAATAGAGAAAAAATATGATGATGGAGAATTTTTTTATTTAGTGATTCTTTTTTTATGCACAAATACCATCCACTTGAAAGTTAAAATTCATTTCAGTGGACTTTCAGATTCATAAAATGCAATTAAAACTTGCTTGATAAGCAGATGTGTAAAAGTATCTTTTTGTCATGTACAGTAGCCCCCCCCCCCCCCCCCCCCCCGCAAGGCTCCTCTCACCAAGGCCACCATCCACAGTTCTCAGGCAGCAAGCATTGACATTACATTATGTTGTCTAGCTTTAAAGAGGCCATCTCTCTTCATGGCCACTTTTGGCTGCATTTGGTTTGGCCTTATAAGCGGGGAGCACTGTACACAAATATTATACCTGCATGTAGAGGCAGCAGCATTCTTACGTGATCCACGGCCTCTTCTTCCTCTTGCACCATCCTGAATGCCTCTCTTCCCCCACCACATCCTCTTCTTTTACCACATCCTCTCACTTGATCATGACTAACCTCCAAAGCTAAACATTATATTTAATTTGGTTAAGAGTATAGATGTATGTGACCATCAAAATGTTTCTGCATGCACCTGGGTGCCTGTTTTGGTGCAGCATGTCAGTCCGTAGCGTCTGCTAGGATTACCACCAGTGGCTTTAGTTGTACAAGTATATACCCATTTAACAAAAACATTTTTACCCAGGATGACTATGTGTCATTCACTGGTCAAAGAGCACAGGCTACAGTCACCGACAACACAAATGATGTAATACAGGCTATAGTCAACAACACAAATGATGAAGCACATGATAGATACATAAGTATTTATGACATAAGCCCATTACCAACGTATAAGGCCAAAAAAATGGAGGAGCAAAGAAAAGAAGAGTGGTGCATTCTGAAATTCTGACGTCCTCTCCAAAGAAGAAACAGTTGTTGGAAGTAGATTCTAGAAATAAGAACAAAATTAAAAAAACAACAAGAAAAAGAAACCACACACAAGACCAGAAAGAAAAGAACTACTGACACTAAACGAACAGAAACTTTCTGACATTCGCGCCATCCCCAGGCCTAGACTAGTGGACTGGTCCAAACCCAGATACTTTTCCACAGAGCAGCCCGAATCTGAGCCTAAGAGGCCAGGAGCTGATGTTGTGTTGACCAAGGAAAGAGAGAGCTGAAAATGTACAGCATATTGGCTTTTTAGTACCACATTGGTCCGACTGAGAATAAGGTGAGAGCTCCCGAAACCATTATAAGTGGTTTCAATGCGAGAAAATAGCTGTCAAGCATCAGGCAGGTCTTAGCCGCTTCGAAGAGAGCACGACGCGGCCATTTTTGCATGCTGCTGTGGTACTGATGGTGATGTGGCGTGTGTGGATGGAGAGAAGTTCCCTCCTTTTGTGGGGTAATTGGTGGGGGAAGTTTTAACTGGTAGGCTTCCTTGGTGTGCCTCGAACACCAGAGTAGTAATTGTTAGTTATCTACTTGCTGTCCAGGGTACTTTCTTACCCCTGGAGCGCTGGGGAGGACAGCAGTAGACGCGTAATCTTGTGACCGTCACGAATGGGCTGTCACGAACACTGGCAGCGTGACTGAAACTACGCACCTTTCATGGTGGATGGCATGATCGTTTTGATAAATAGGATCATAAAATACTTTTAGACAAACTAAATTATTATGGGATAAAAAACACACAAGCTCAACTTTTCCAAAGCTATCTGACGGATCGTTTCCAATATGTTGAAATTGATAACATGAAATCAGAACTGCAACCAATTAAAACAGGCGTCCCAAAAGGCTCAATTTTAAGCCCACTTCTCTTTATCATTTATATAAATGATTTGTCTGACGCTAGTAAATTTTTAAAGTTATCATGTACGCAGACGACTCTACACTAACTACCACCCTAAATTCTTTCATTACTGACAATAATACTGCCAATCAAGATATGTTAATAAACTTAGAACTAAAGAAAATAAAGTAGGTTGAGCTCTAATAAGTTATCACTAAATGTTGAGAAAACTAATTTCATGATCTTTCATCAGCCAAACAAAATATTTAGGATACCAAACATTACCATTAATTCAATCCCAGTTCAACACGTTAATTCATTTAATAACTTCCTTGGAATAACTATAGACAAACAATTAAACTGGAATGCTCATATTGACAAACTGGCAATTAAACTGTCTAACTGTCTAAAAGCCTAAACAAACTCAAATGTATACTTCCCATGAGTGCCAAATTGAAAATATATCACTCTATATTTCTATCACATGTAAACTATTGCATTTTAGCATGGGGCTTTAAATTGGACAAAATCGAGACAATACAGAAAAAAATTTTGCGGGTCCTAACACGCAGCCAATACAATGCACACACTGACCCATTATAAGTCTGAAACTACTTAAGGTTAAATGGGACAAACTAAACGCCCCTTACGTGACAGACTTCGGGAACATTTCCGTTACATCAGCAACCGGAACACAGACCAACCATTGGGCAGACACTTTGCCCAAGCGGACCACGATGGACTCAACATTACAGTCCATATTCTAGAGTACATCCGCATCCCTCCTCGTCTAAATCGAAGTAGACTACTTCGATTAGAGAGAGAAAAACATTGGATGCATCAGCTTCGTTCCATTGAGCCATTCGGCCTCAATATCATGGGCAAATGAGCCCTTGCCTTGTCTAATGCTAAATTTTTACTGTCGCAGCTCATTTGTCCATGCTATTATCCTCAGCTCTGGCCATTGACACACCTGTGTACATGGCAAGCAGGTTAATCGTAACTAAATACCTAAGAAACAACACCAATTGATTTCTAATTGCCCCTATTCAGGGCATCCAGTGGACAATGGTCCGACTGGATTTTCAAGCCCAATACAACGTTGTATCAAACTACCTAGTTGGTACACTTATTGACCTCTCCTTATTTGGAGGATCACTGTTTTTCCGAACGTTTCTTTGGAATTCAAAGGCCGTGGTAACCATACCATAGCCAAGGCACGTCCCGTCTCCACGTCATAACAATTCATGTATATGACGTGATGACGGATAATTACGCGCGCCTATAAATACGGGCCCCAAAACGGTTAAACCTTCAGTTCCTGACGAGTACACAAGTACGAAACCGGTAGAACTCTAAACCTCTTCCATTGCGGCCACTAGCCCTTGTCTTAGCTCATTTACTTAAGGTTAAAGACATATTCACTATCTCTAAACTGAAATTTTATCATAACTATGCAAATAATAAACTTCCTGGCAATTTGCTACAATTTCCTTTGCAACAAAACACAGCTAGGCAAACATACACTACCAGAAGATCTCAAAACCTGTACATCTTGAGACAAAACCATACATTTGCCAAAAATTGTCTAAGATTTGACATGGCCAACACAATAAATAAAATTGACGCTTGTATTAAAGAAAAAATATATTGACATAGTCTAAAGGGTATGGCTACTTATGCCAAAACAAAAATGCTTGATAAGTATAAAGATAGATGTACCATACCAAATTGTTACATTTGTATGAGAGCCAATTCCAGTCACCTTGTAAATCAATGATCAACTACCCCCTACTTTAATTGTTCTGTATTCCGCCTCTAAATGCAACTCCCAACCAATTATTGCTTTTGTTTACCTAAACATGTAATTGTAGTCTGGCAACAAAATTCCTTATAGGGTGGCTCTCACGATAGCTGCAATGTTTTGCCTTACTGAGAGTCTCCCTGACCACTAACTGTACCCTCTGAAATTTTCACATATGAAATTGTATACTGGTCGAATAAAATTGTGTCTGAGTCTGAGTCTGAGTCTGCCGACTGTGATCGGAATGGTGCATGAATTGAATTTGCAGTGAATTGGTACAATAGAAAAAGTTTTTTTGGCAGTTGTGAGCCACGCACGTGGTTGCACTGTAGTGTTGACCAGCAAGAGGTTTATTGTACATGTGAAGTTTCCCAGCCGATGGTGACACCTGTGGCGGAACCGTGAACTACACATTCACCAGTGCATGTGTTGCTGTGCGTGGGTGAATTTAAATGTTTTGAAGGTTAAACCTACTTGCATATACTTTGCTTTGTGTTGATTTGTCGCGTTGGTTACCCATGAAGAAGGAATCCGACATTAATTGATTCTACAGGCGTAAATTTAATACCAATCAGTAACTGTTCTTTTCTCTTTTAACTTTCCCCATTCTTGGCGTCACAATAAAGTATTATTATTATTAATTCATAATTGTGTGCATAGTTGATACAAATCTGGTTGACACTGTGGAGACAAACAATTAGTTCTGTAATTTTGATACCTATCAATTTCTTTTGATTATTATTTACATTCCTTCATTAAAAATTCCAGCACAGACCGTATAATCTGTGTGTTCAGAATATAAAATGCTTGCTGAATTTTAGTGGTGTAAATCTAAGCTACAAGGTTGTAGTTTAGGGTGTTTATATTTTTATTGCCATCTTGCATACATTAGATTTTTCTGGCATTCTTGTGATTTAAGTGAGAACAAAGATGAAAGCTAATTATGGCATGGGTTGATTTACGAATGGGACATGCACAGTACATCATAAAACCCATGCTGTCCCATGTATTACACATAAAACCCATGCTGTCCCATGTATTACACATAAAACCCATGCTGTCCCATGTATTACACATAAACCCATGCTGTCCCATGTATTACACATAAAACCCATGCTGTCCCATGTATTACACATGGAAAATGCATAGATTCTAGCAGACTCCGGCAGGAGTTGAGCTTTGTATGTTAAATCACAAAACCCATGCATTATGCAATAAAAGTTGATGGATTTTAGCTGACTACCATTGGTTTATTGATGCATGCAAAATGCACTGTAAATCATAAAATCCATGTGTTCACATTCATTATGCATGGATTGAGTTGCACATGGAAAATGCATGATAAATCACAAAACCCATGCAGCCCTGTGCATCATGCATGGATTTCAGCTGACTAGTGCTGCATCAGTTGATTGATCCATGGAAAACGCAGGGTAAATCATTTATATAAGATCAATCCGGTCATCATGAGTTTATGTATCCGTCATTATGGATTGACCAATTGCTTGGCCTGTATGCCTATCCAAACTTGTAATCAAGCAAAGCCCATTCACCATGTCATTGATTGACACTGTGATCTGAAAATAAAATGATAAAAAAATCTTGTACATGAACAAATTTCCAGTTTTAAAAACGTACATCATAACAAAATCTTACATGTCAGTGAAGCATTATTTCATTTTTGTCGTCTAATTTTACTACACGTAACTGGGCCCTTCTGTCACATTGCCAATCTGTGGCAAAAATTGCCTGCATAGGCTAGGCATAGTGGCTAAATACACTTTAAAAATTAAAAGAGGCAGATAATAAGTAAATGCATTTGGCCACTTTGGATGGGCTTGGTAGGGCCCCTGGGGGCGCTGGATGTAACAAGTTGCAAGTAGTATAAGTTTGCTTCATTATTTAGTGTTCTATGTATCTATATTGTGCCTTTGGACATTTTCCTCCCACAGTGGAATACCATTTGTTAGCGCTGCTGTCCTAAGGTTGCAGAAGTTATAGCATCACTCCTGTACGTCCGTAAACTTTTGGTTTGTGAGCACGATAACTTGAAAAGTTTTGATGTTAGCCCACTATAACTTTCAGGACTTATAGGGTTTATGACAATCTCCAGTTACGCCCGAGCAAAACGTTAGGAACGTATCTACATGAGAACGGACACAGAACTGACTTCAAACAGACCGTGCGTTTTGGATGCTCTTGAATAAACGGCATGGAACGGGAACACTTTTTGGAAGAAAGCATAACAAAATGAACGTTCCTTTTCTAATACAAGTGCTTAATAGCTTGGACTGGACGAGGAACTCATTCCTGCTTCTCCTCCTCCTCTTTCTTCATTTTGGTATGGGCAAGGGATGCAGTTTATCATCGTTTCATGAGAATGTGTAGCTTATTGCGAGACACTTTATTAACATTTACAAATTACAGGATATGGTCACAAACGTATCTATAGTTTCTACCGACATGATTTTTACCAGTTTACCAGTACATGTAATTCATCCATGAGAGCTCCTACTCCACACAATAAACCATTTCTCAACTCCATATGCGTCTTGGGTTTTTCTTATTTCCTTTTCATTTTGTAGCCATTTGTCTATTGTTCAGTTTTCTGAATGAGCTGAAACTATGTGGTGGAAGAAGAGTCGCTAGGCCTATCATAGCAACTGTGAAGTGGAAAATAGATTTGCTTCTTTGATACCTTGTCCAAGACTGTGGTATAATAAATGAAATGGCCTTGACAATATTAATTTTCTCACCGCAAGATTTATATTATATCTGTATTTTGGGAGAATTGTATGTTAACCAAATATCTGATGTGACAGATCAAGTGCATTTTCATCTGTGTGTCAATGTGTGTAAATTCATATCAGATACATTTTGATGAAACATTGATCCCTTGGTTCATTTTGAAAACAAAAACGTCACGGAGGATAACTTGTCAATTTTGACAAGTTATCCTCCGTGACGTTTTTGTTTTCAAAATGTATGTTCAAGTTGTTTCACACACCAGTGTGGCCCCCTTTACAAAATGAGCCTTTACTTCACATATTCAAGTTCAACAGGGCAAGGTAACAAGTTGCCCCATTGCAGGATAGGGGTGCAACCTATACAGCTGCAATGCAGAGTCGCAGAGTTTTTTACTTCATTATCATGGACTTTACGGATCTACAATGTGCGGCCAAAGTTCTTTGATGTTTTTTCGATCGTTTCAGTAGGCCTACCTTGATTGAGACTCAAAAATTGTTATTCTGTATGTGTCTGTCACTGGCACTAGATCTTAATAAATCCACTTAACAGGAGATAAAGTTATGATAATTTTAGGAATCATGTAGTATTGTCATACAGACATGGAAATGCCATTTTTTGCATCTTTACAAAATTAGATCTGGAAAATATGTATCTCATTCTCTACAGTTTCTAATAAAGTTAGCTTATACAATTGTTTTCTTCCTTCAAGTATTAAAGTATCTTTAGTATTATAATTTTCATGTTGAGATTTGTGTGATTGGGAAAATGACAGTAGGCCTATTGTTATGTTCATATATATTACATTCATATATATTGCATGTATAGCACACTATGCAGTGCTGCCGCCTGTAGTGATGCAGTAGTAGTTTGTGACGTCATGTACAACGAGCCATAATTAAACAAGTTAAGTTTTACTTCGGTCTCCGAGTTTCATCCTTCAAACATAATATTGGTGACGACGATTGCTGATCTTAACCTCCCACCCCCTCCACCGTTTTTACCAGTGCCAGGGGATCCTACAGTGATATGGAAAGATTGGTATGAAACCTTCCACACGTACCTCAAGGCTACAGATTTACAGGGTGCCTCACACAGTCGCCGCAAGGCAATCTTGCTTCATTGTCTAAATTTATTGTCAGTTTTGCCACAAAATGCTTTCTTTATAATCAATTTTGATTAATACTGGTACACGCACCTTTCCTATTGATTACTGTCTAAAGTCAATAGGCATTCTAATGCTTAATATCATTTATTTTCTCCACCATGTAGCAATGTTCTTTTTAAATTTCTCTTTAATACTCTTCTGCTCCAGTGAAATTTGTATTTTTAATGAAGTTTTCTTCAGACAAATCTTAGAAATACTACTAAATGTCATATGCACTCAGCTAAAGCTTAACACAGGTCTATTCAGTTGCAACTTTAACTTATGTGAACAAGCTTAGGTCAGCTGAGCAGGGGTTGTTCACAGAGCCTTCTTGTTGCTTCATTCAAACAGTTAAAAAAGAATGGAAATACAAACACAGAAGACTGACATACCATGACATCAACAGCTTGCCTCGGTGCAAGAACGTTGTGCAACTTGAGGTTGTTTTATCCTGAATAAGAATGTCCTCGTGTAAAGACTTTAAGACTGGAATTCATCTAAGAACAATTGTATTCATTTATGCATGTCTTGACAACTTATCACATGGACACTCCTGAAGAGATGGACACTGGAAGAGTTCAGAAGAACCTTGAAGAGATGGACATCAGGTGAGACCTGAAGACCCCTGACAAGCCAGACACCAGAAAAGAGTTGAAGACTGAGACGACTGCAGATCAGGAGCCATGTGAAGTACAGACAGACACAAAGGAGGAGACAGCAGTCTGCAGACAGACCAGAGAAAAAGTTCTTCCAATCTTCTTTCAACTATGCAAATTTATCAGCAGCATCTCTAACCTGTTTTCAGTGATTGGCTGTGTATGTTTTTTCAGCAGATTATACTAATAAAATGACCACTAAGTAAGCCTTCAACTTGTAAAAGGTTCATGTTGCCATTTTTTCTCACACCATTTGGAGGAAGGAGGGGGGTAGAAGAATTGCTTTTGCTTCTTTTTACCAAAGAGATTGCAAGATAATCTGCAAGTTGCTGTCAGACAACAAAGAGTTAAATTTTAAATGCCAATGCTTACCTGAATGAGGAGATTTTCACAACAAAAAACAAAATTTGTAGTTTTTAGTTAATAGACTATTTGAGGGAATGTGTGCGAACAGAAATTTTAAACATCTTGAAATGGTATAATTTTGCTTCTTGAAGGAACTTGTGCATACATGTAACAGTTTGCATTCTATGAATACCTCTAATTGTGATTGTGTTTCAGGAGATATGTTGATATGATGTTTCATTTCTAGCTCAGCTGATCTTAGGGGTCGTTCAAAATTGTCGACATTTTCATGAGCATACACAAAGTACGCACACGGGGAGGCGGTAAAAGCATCTGTACATCCCCCCCGGTGAAAAAATGTGGATCTAATAGATGACATCAGTGCCACCAAGCGGCAATTTCAGAGATGCGAAACTGCAAACAGCTAGCTCTGTTCATCGATCAGCTGTGAAAAACAAAGTTTTCGGCCATGTTTCATGTGTAAAAGTTTGTTGCTGTTTTGACACAAAATGAACTGATAAAATAGACCACAAGGAGTTATTTTGATATTGTGCAACGAGGCACACTACAGTTCACAAAGTGCCACATTATTAATATCAAAACTACATTAATGTATACACATTCTTGCACAAAAAATTGTCGCGTCGTGAGTCGGTCAGGAAAGGCCAGGCAGAATGGTGGGTCACCAAATCATCTCTGAGAGCAACAGAAACACTCTTTGAAGCAGAGAAGAAAAAATGAAAACAGTGAAATCCAGATCTGGGACCCTCCACCGATTTCTGGTGAAAAGCAAGGTATGTGATTGTGTTTGATGCTCATACGGAAGTTTTGTTTTGAACTGTGTTACAATAGTAATCAAAGCACGTTTTGTACTAAAATTGTGAAATTGGTTTCACAAATTATAACAATTTATAGGCCTAGCAGTAGTCTTTCTGTTTTCAAATTCACGATGCATGGTAACAAAAAAGAGAGAGAGACAGAAAAAAAATTGATAAAATTAATTACAGAAAAACCAGACTTGAAATACCAAGGGTTTAATTTCAACAAAGCCAGTTTCAAGGACAAGATGTCTATGGAACTGTGTCAAATTTGATTGGGGAAAGGCGATTTCTTTCTTTTTAAATATGCTTTCTTTCTTATACATGAAAATAAATTTTACATTCGACAATCCTGAAATAAACATGTTAGACTATAAAAAGGTTAGGACATATAATATTGTAAAAAATATTGGTTGTTAAATTTTACTTGTTTATTATCAATAAAAATCCCTACATTGTTGACTGTTTTATTCATAATTTCTCCCATTATTAGAAGCATTTTGATTTTAATATTTATTCATTTAATTTTGAAACTGAAACTTTGCAATAGCTAAGTTTGTTTTTTTTCACAGAATAAAGTTATAATATGATTATAATATTTTGTGACACACTGTGTATAATATCACAGAAATTACATTTTATTTTTAATTTCTTTTCAGACTGCATCAACAGCTGTTATGATGTCTTCTTAATTTATTCACATTAAAGTGTACGGTAGGTGGAATGTCTTGAAACTTGTAACTTGTCAAGGAGTCAGAGAAAAAAAATTCCAATCACTGTATATTTATGGTGGTAGGTATGATGAGAATCAGGGGGAAAAAGAACTTGCCCCCCAGCTTATGGAGGCGCTCTTCCCGCAAGCTTTCCCGACCTCAGCAACGAGGGAGCCGCTCTGACAGCCGATCATTTTCCCAGATGCCCACGGAGGTTGACCACATCCTGGCCCAAGTATTGGCTCAACTTTGGGCCCAACATTCCACAAGGCCAACAATCCCGTCGGCTAACAGATATCGACAAGAGGGAGCGATTAACGAAGGAGCCAGCACCAGCACTCAGCTAGTGTCGGCCTTGCGAACAGATCCATCTTCAGACTCAGACTTTGTCCTCCCACCAGATGTGTCTGGGTCGGATTAGAGAACCTCAGCACCTGCCTCCTCCAATGATGAGACACCTCATTAACAGCCGAGGCCCATCAGGAAGAGGAGCAGTAGGAAATCGCCAAAGTCATAGAAGCCAAAGAAGTTTCGCAGGCGACAGTCATCTAGTAGTTCAGCTAGTGACTCAGATTCTTCCTCTTCTGCATCTGATAGGGGTCATACTACAGGTGGCAATAGAGATTCCTCCTCTGACCACAGCAGTAGCTCTGATGAGAAAGGTATGTCAAAGTTTAATTCTGGCCGCATTTCCCTGGCTGATAGAGTACCAAGGATAATTAAGAATGCCATTTGGGAGGAGAATTATGTGAATCTCAATGATTTGTTTACTGCATTTCATAGACCAGGTTTTCTCTTTGAGAAGAGAAATAAAAGGAAAAAAGGTGTAATGGAAATCCGTATCATACTTGAATGGGTTGCGGCATTTAATGTGTTCGTCATTATATAAACACAAAAGTTCACAAATGAAGCAAGGAATTTAATATAGTACATGCATGCCATTTTGGAATTGTCCAGATTAGGGGGTGACTGGGCTAACTATGACAAAGAGTTCTGTATGACCAGAGTCAGTGAGGAGCCTTCCCCCTGGCAAAGGTTAAATACAGAGCTTTATATGCAATACAGGTATACCCGTGCCGCTACCTTTCAGGCCAATAAAGGCAGGCGGGGTAAATTTTCTGGCCCCTGGAACGGGAGCTGTGGATATGACCACAAATGCTACATATGCGGGGGAACCCATTCAGGCTCCCAATGTAGGTCCACACAAAGGCAGGTCTTGTAAAGTAGGAGTCACAACCTGCAGCAAGGATCTTGCGCAGAGAATAACCAAAATTCAATTGGCAACCAAGCAAGCACCCACAACAGAAACGAGGGCTCTCATCCACAATCCTGTTTGACCAATAGGCAAAACAATTCCAACTCCCGTTAGATATCAAATTTTGGATCAGTTCCAGAAAGGTTATGTTGCTTTGGAACATGAGTATGTGGTTCAAGGTTTTCAAGATGGGTTCCAAATTGAGTACCATGATGAACTCCGTAACGTAAAATCCCATAACCAGAAATCAGCATTGGCAAATCCAAAAGTAATAGTATTAACCCTTAAAACACGGTAACCCGATATTTCAGTATAAAAATATACGGCCCAGGACACGAAATCCTGCTTTTGCTGTATCAACATACCTGCAGCTATACACGAGGTACCTAAATATAGGTATAGCGAATATTTCCGGAACCTCCCGATCTATAATCATTTACATAGATGTAGCGATGTTATATGAAACCTGATTGGTCAGAATAGAGGTCAACAGGTCACAAATAATTTATTCAAAGCACCGTTTTCTCTCGATGAATCTGATTGGACAATTTTAATGACGCGATTTAAATAACAACTGATTGTAAACAAAGGGTAAACAATATGGCGGCTACTGGGGACTCAGCTGACAGGAGTGATGACTCGTTGTCCTCAGATTCCAGCGCAGTTTTGGGTATTTTAGACTTGGACACATCTGATTCTGAATTTGAAGGCTATCCTGAGCAAAGTGGCCAAGATTGGACTCAAAATGTGGCAGATTTACGCGGACGTAGACGGTCATTTACCGGCGAACAGAGAGGCCCAAAAAACACTGTTGGATTGAATGGAGATTCAAGTGCTCTCAATTTCTTCAATCATTTTTGGGGAGACGTTTGTGAAACCCTGCTCGTCAGTGGTACAAATAAACAAGCACAGAATTACAAAAATACACATGATGATGCCATTTTATGCCGATGGACCCCAGTCACAAAAGCAGAAATCAGGGCGTTTATGGCAGTCCGCGCATCCCAAGAGGAACTCTTAGTATCGCCACGGACAGAAAGATACTGGTTGAAAAAACAAAGTGAATATTTGTTTCACACGCCAGGCTATGGGAAAGTGTTTACCAGGGATCGTTTCAATGATATATGGAAGTTTTTACATTTAGTGGACGAAAATGACTTTAATGATGATATGATAAAAGAAGACCGTCTTTACAAGGTGAGGCCACTCTTGGATCTACTTCAAGTTGCTTTTCAGCGGTATTATGCTCTGAATAGAAACATGGCACTAGATGAAACTATGATCCCATTGAAAAATAGATTATCCTTCCGCCAATATATCAAAGATAAGCCTGTGAAATTTGGAATTAAAAAATACATGTTATGTGAGAGTACCAATGGATATCTTCTGATTTTGAAATCTACTGTGGGGCACACCCGGGCGATAATACCAGACATAACCAGCATCTGGGCATTGGAAAAACAGGCAGTATTGTAATGCGTCTTGTTGAACCTTACCTATGCAAATGCCATGTACTGTATACGGACAGATTTTACACCAGCCCAAATTTATTTTCGTGGTTGTACCGCAATGGAATGTTGGCATGTGGGACATGTCAAAATAATTGACAGGGGTTTCCTAAGATTTACTCAGAAAACCTCGTCAGCTTGACACAGCCTCCATGCTGCTATTGGTTCTCATACTATATATTCAGGTTTTTCCGAATTTTCCTCATTCTGAAAAATTCGGCTCATTGTATTTTCACTAATAAAGAATAATAATTCCAGATTTCTGGCCAGGGGACTCCACGATTGGACTACCCATATCATACAATGGCCGAAGCACCAGAGACACCTGTTACTACTCAAGATTTGGCGAAGACCATCAGACCGGGGCCCTCCAAGGAGCCACCCCCTACTCGCATACCCACCAAGAAGCCGGTGAAAGTGTTGGTGGTTCCAGGACCGGCAGACTCCTATCACCCGCTACACTACTACTACCAGGAGAGCCGACCCTACCCCTACCCCTACCCCTTCAGCAGATCCTGACTCCGATTAGGATCAGGACGTAGATATCAGCTACGCAAACCCTATACCATATATACAACTTGAGATATGATATAAAAATAACAAAGGCATAGTCTTTCATTCAAAAATTGTTTATTTCCCACATCCTCTTCCAGGATCCCAGTGTATATGTACTTCTGCCCACAGAAATGTAATGTTTCTGCATATGTCCACTAGGGGGTGTTAGTGTTTAAAGGGTTAAAACTGCACAAAGAAGTAGAAACGGGTCGTATCGCAGGCCCTTTTAAGGAACCCCCCTTTCCAATATTCCATATTTCAGCTTTAGGCCTTATTCCGGAGAAAGAAGTCGATCAGTTCAGAGTAATCCATAATTTGTCACACCCTAATGGTTCTTCAATCAATGATGGCATCCCAAAGGAGTTTACAACTGTAAGGTACACCTCCATTCAAGAAGCAGTGGAAGCCATTCTTGATTTGAAGCAAGGGTGTTACCTAGCAAAGGCCAATATCGAGTCAGATTTTGATTAAGTTGACTTGTCTATCAATACTCACATATGAAACTTTTCTTTCAATAGTATTGTGTAGTCAATACGTTAATCATCATCCAACAAGTCACTTGTTGAGTGATAATTAACTCAAAAGCAAAATTTTACATGTAGGTCGGCATCTCTGGTGAGAATAGCTCTCCCTCTTATCTGTCATTGTGAAAATTAAGGTAGTCACTGCACAAAAGGTGACATGGTGTTTTGTCTTTTATATGTTGTAGGAGACCACATGTGAGGAAGCAGAATCACCACCACTGAATGCTGTCTGTGAGGAAGCTGGGGTAACCACTGAATTGTGGAAGAGATGCATGCAAGGAGAGTTGATAGATGTTTTGGCACCGCAGGAAAAGATGCCAAATGGGGTTGTTAGCAGATTGGTAGATTGATCCAGACAGATTGGCGTTGATGAATTGAGTATTATGCAGGGGATTGCATCTTTATTTGGAGAAGTTATTGAGGATAGACAGTTGGCAAACTTCAGCGGGAAAGTTAAGAGGGTGAAAGAGAACCTTCAGAAGTTAGGTAAGACAAAGGGTGCAGATAGGCCAGCAAAGTTACAGGCATTCAGCGACCAGGTTTTTAGTATGCCAGGGAGCAGTGATAGGTCAAATGTAGCTGAAGCTGCTGTAGGCAGTCTGGGAGATACAACACGGGCAGACCAGACACGTGAGCTGAGGGATCAGGTAGCAAGTAAGGACCAACAGATTGTAAATTTGCAAGGCACGGTAGATGAGTTGGAGGGGAATTTGAGTGTTTGTCAGGAGAGGATTAGATCCACAAAGGTAAATCATTACAAGAGGGAGAAACGAAGAGATGATATAATAGAAGAGTTGGACGATGAGGTGATGGTGGCCGGGGTGATGTTTGAGGAGTTGAGTGGTGAGGTAGATAGGTTAAAAGTAGAGTTAGAAAATGCATGTGGTAGGGAGGAAGACATGCATTGTGCTGCAGAAAGATCAAGGAGTAAGATTAGAAATTTGCAGAAACACTTGTCAAGGATGAATCTGAAGGAAGGTGCTGAAATCTCTAGTCTGAAACATAGAGTAGTTGAGTTGAAAGACCAGGTTGAATAACCTGAGAATGCTAAAGTAGAAGCAACTTACAGCTTGGTAATACATACACACACAGACACACAAGACATATACACTTACTGGAATTATCAGTGATTTCCAGTTATCCATTGAAGAAAAAAAAAAGTAATTTTAAAAAGTTTGAGAGTGAGAATATATCTGATCATCATACAAGCACATTGACAACTACTTGATCCTAGTTATATACAATTTATTTCCAATTTTCACACCAACACAGTAAATCTGACATACAAGTATACAACAAAGGTATTGACTATGTACATAGAATTCCAGCAATCCACATTTATTCTCCAGTGTTATTGTGAGTCTTTTCAATCTACACTGATGTCTTTGACAAACTTGTTGTGTCCCAGATGGTATCTTGGGGTCTTCTGACATTACCATGATTGCATTCCAAGTTTTCAAAATTTCATGGTACAAAATATCAATCATAAAATTGAATAAAAGACTTTCACAATGACATTTCAAATAAATTACATGTATTTATTACTTCTCTTTTCACAGGTGTAAGTGCACACATTGTGTGCCAATGCCCAAGAAAAAAGAACGCAAATGCTGCTGGGATCACCCGCCTGTCAAAGCTGCAATGGAGCAGGTTGGTGTAACCTGCATAACCAACCATCCGGGATTCCACCCAAACTGTCAGAATATTTGGGTTTTGCAACGCTCCTTCTATGAGTTTCTGGAGGATTATGGCCATGTTGGCGATGACGAGCCAATACACAAGTAAGTTCAAAATACCCAGCAATAGAGAAAGATAATGTAAACATGATAACTTTGTTCTTGTGGAATTCAATATATTCAAACATTGCAAGTTACTAGTAGTTATTTATCGTTATAGCAATTGTTTATATTTCATAATGACTGTAAGTTCTGCATAATTGTAAGCCACATGAATGTCTTGTGAGCACCATATAAAATCAAGTGTATATGTATTTGATCATCAATATCAAAACTGGCATATGTACATCGAAATTGTTTTTATTTCATGACTGTAAGTCCTTTGTAATTGTAAGCAACATGAATGTCTGTGAGCACCATATAAAATCAAATATATATGTCTAATTTGTCCAATATCTTTTTGCTTGCAGACTCTATCGCTATGTTTCATATAGGATCTTCACAAGGTGGATGTGGGGCAAGCTGGGACGTGGCAATCGCAAACCAGTACCAGCTTGTGCAGTGTCTGCCATTAGGGGAAGTTTCCCCGATGAAAATCAGGTGTATAAAGGTTTCTATAAGAAGGGCGAGAGACCTCTTGTACAAGGAAATCTTCTTCATCTTCTTCATCACTGTCCACATCCTCCATACTGATTTGCCAGTCAGGATCTGCATCTGTATCACAGTCATCCTGAATCTCCTCATTTTCTTCTTCTTGTTCTTTGTTTGCTTCCTCTGAATTGATGACGGCTTCCAGCTCATGCACTCGCTGTTGAAGTTCTTGATTTCGGATTCGCAGTTGGTCATTTTCCTTCACCAGGGCACCTATGTCTTCCATTGTCATGTTGGTCTGGAAAGCTCTAGAGTATGGTCTCTTCCTACTTTGTTTGACAACAATACTAGCCTAGCACTCTGCATCTTTATACTGTATAAACAGAAATAAACAAGTATAAACAAACAAGTGAAAACCACCGTTTGTCTATTATATATACATCCCAATAATTACTGTCATCTGTTTCACAGCATAGGCAAATAATTTCCAGTTTCTTCAAACAGTTTATCTTGTGATTTTCCAACAAGACGAACAATCATCATTGTGTATGAAAAATAATGCAGAGGTTTGTTTGGGAAAAATAGAATTTCAACTTATGTTTACTCCTCAGTCCTGATACCTGGGCCTGTATCCTACTATTTGTTTGTTTCCTTATTGCTTATATATTTATCTATTCATTTGCTATTATTTTTATTTAATGGTCAATGACTCAATGTAATATCTAATGTTACTACTGTAGTACACTAGTCTAGTGTAGTGACACACACATATGTCAAACCATAACTCGGGGTTATCCTGATTATTCATTTTCCAATGTTCATTTGTTGATTGCCTTGGGCCTGTGTACATTGCACTTGCAAAACTTGATTTTATTGCCACAACAATGTTTCATGAAACAGGCACAGGCCTAGTCTAATAGCTTTTCCTTACGTATTCATTACACTGAAACACAGCTCAAAATATGATACAATCTCAGTAACTTTTAGTTAGGCCTACCTTCGGTTGATCATTCAATGTGATTGAGTCAGAAACTGGGGAAGATATATCCATTGAACATGTTGAAGTTTCATCAACTGTCGTCACTGGCACAGGACTGGGGGAAGGTCTCGTTTCTTCCTGTGGTGTTGTTACAGTTACACAACTATGTTGTGAGATAAGCTGAAAAATGGAATGACGACGATAATGATAACCACATGATAACATGAACAGCCGACTTTAGAATCCACAATGACATTTATGTAATTATGAACAATTGATAATCATGGAATAAAAAAAAAAATGAAACATTCCTCTCAAGTTTTTCCGTTGGCATTGATCGGGAACTACCACATCAGTCATCATGTCATTGTCAAATGGACATACAGGTACCGTATTGTACGGGAAAAGTAATACGATTGTCAACACATATTATCGCTCTCGCGTGTAACGCTAGATCTGTTTGTCGATTTCATTACCAGACACAATAGTCAATATACATATTTACGGTAGTGAGTACACACACCGCTGATATTGATAACAATCACCAAGGTGCGAAAAACTTGCCACCGTGCTGTGCGTAGCAGCGGGCGGTGTGTATTCAATGCTGCTTACCTCCAGGTTCTGCCTCTTGATAACGGCATTTGACCGTCTCCGTTTTGCAGGCGTAGGTCCAGAATCACTTTCAGAAATTGACTTGTCAGTATAATCGTTATATTTCAATAAAGTTGGCACTGCTGTTTTCTTCAGTGTAACTTTATAGCCCAAGTTTCTGGCTATCTCGGGATGCTTGTTGAAAGCATCACTCTTGAAGTGATCGCTGCACAGAACAGGCTCGTAGAACTGATCTGGGTCAAAGTCGTCTCGACGCATCTTTTAAACCCATATTTTCTTCCTCTTTCTGTCTTTGGGAAACTGGTGGAAGCTTCCTTGAAAAGAACACTGGCTTTTGGAGTTATTAGGGCAGTCAACAGCTACGCAGTACACCATGATTTTTCAACTTTCGCGTCAACTACACAACCTGCATGGCTGAATGAACGCTAATGGCATCTGGCTGAATCGGCCACTGAAGCAAGGAACAGGTGTGACGTCACGCAACACACAGAAATAGCGGGCCGGGCAGAGAAAATGTTCTGCTTGAATGCCGCGTTTTAGACCTCATAAAAGTTACTTTTTTGGATAATGATAACAACTTTTATCGTCATTGGTAGCTAGGGGCTATATTAACGCATCTATGATGAAAAATTGTCGAATTTAGCTGTATTTCAAGCTTGGAATTTCACCTTTATATACAATACACAGTAATGTGTGTCTGAATTATCCTTAACCTTTTGTCGTCATTCTGGTATTGTCTTATTAATGATTTTTGTATTCTGTTGTAAAGTTGTTCTTCATACATTCAATAAAACTGTTACACTTCCCCCTTTAATCTAAAGTTTGGTAATTTTATATCTAAATTTGGAAACATTTGAATACTTGCTGCAAGCTATTTTTGCACCCTCATCAAAAGAAACAAATTGTACTCCAGATAGGAATTGGTTAAGCATACATGGTACAATTACAAAACCAGATACACACACCCTGAACACTGTATTGTGTTTTGTAAATTGCAAATATAATACCAACTTAATATATGACAATTCATGAAAAATGATAATTCACTTGATAAACGTAACTTACTTATATCTAAATTGCCATAGTTTATCTTTGAATTATACTAGTATTCTGACATGGGCCATTGTGATATCCAGCCCTTAATTTGATGCTTTAGCTATAATATCCAATTTTAGAGTCACCCTCTTTCAATTCAAAATTTGGAGTTTAATTAACTAATGTTTTCTTGACTGATGAATACATTGAAACAGATACTATGTGCAGTGTCTTAGGTGTAGCTGGGTTAGTAGAAGTTATTTAGTGTCTCACTATTATTTGGACTTCGGGCTATTCTGATACCTAACCCTAAGTATTGTATGTGAAATCCTAGGGAAAAAAACTATGTATTATCAATAAAACATTTAATGGAAAATCCTGAGTGATCAGATTAGCTCTGTGAAACATGCGGGCGGTCTTGAATTCCAACTACAAAGTGTGTAGATGGGTGTCAGGCACGCTGAAACAAGTGCAGCTATATCAGAAAGCTAGGCATGACAGGTTGTAATTATGATGCGTGTCAACCCACTCACACAGCCCAAGACAGCATGCTTTAGAGATCAAATATCAAATTCCATTGGCTTAAACTTAGGATATAAATGTTGATAGGGCATTGGAAAACATTGTATACAAGATTCTTTTCATTTACCATGGAGAGTTCTATCCTGCTTACAATTCTGCAAGCACTTTGAATTATATGTTACTCAAGACTTTTTAGAAGTAATCTTGTAAAATTGATGAGTAGCTAAATTTCCTCCTCATTTTATTTAATTGTAATTCATTTTACAGCCGCATATGATTACAAAATTATACAAAAACACATACTCATAACAACAATTCTGCAACTATGGTTACAGAATTGTTGTGTGCCTCAGTGCAACAAGTCTTGCTTGTTGTACTGAGGCATTTTTTTCTTTTTCAGATTAAGGCAGGACAACAAACAAAGTAAGTGTTCAATTTTCTACTTGAGTTTGCCTGTAAAGAGACAAAAGTAGCCAATACAACCCCCCCCCCCACATTCTTTAGCTTCCTGGTACTAACCTGCCACTGTCAAATAAAACTGAATTGAATATTTGTGATAGTTACTAAATGGAAAACGAGCGTGAACTGGGATTTATCACAAGGGGTGGGTCTAGAGCTGTCAAAACCGTGCATGCATTAGCACAAGCAGTTTTGACTGCCCTACACCCCACCCCTTGTGATAAATCCCAGTACATGCGAGTTTCCATTCAGTAACTGATTTATTGTATTGGTGTAGCATCAAATGCAACATCACTTGTTGGTCATTATAGAGAAGAATCCCATTGGTCGAGCCATATTTGGAAAAGATACAATTTTATCCAGTATCAGGGACAGGCAGGTTCGCCCATTGTGAAATAGGCCAGGTTGGGGCATGTGACGACGTCAAGGGATGACGTTTAATTAAAATAAGTAATGTGATTGGCTAAGAAGTAGAACACATTTCCAGTAGATTTTTGCTTTCCCAGCTCAAGTCATTCGCGCACTACAGGCCTACCATACAAGGTGTCATGTCTACAGGCTCCTTGTACACCATCACGATTATCGATTCTTGGGTGAGCGAGATTGGAAAGGACAAATTTATACCTGTAGACATCTGTAGGAATGCGTAGCAAGGTACAGTCTGAGCTCCGTTACTTTCCAAGAACAATATCCCATGGGCTTTTTTTCAGTGCAGCTGATCGGACAGTGATCAGCTTCACTGTTCACAGTTGTCAACGTGCCTGCAAACAGGAATGGTGGCTAAAACCTACATAGTTCCACTGTAGATCACTGTAAGTTGACGAACTTCACAATCTTTTAAAATGAGTTTGGATAAGGATGCTGAAAGTTGGCAGCAGCGGTAGATATTTGTTTTTACCGAAATTTGCATCCTTAGAATTTTTTTTTTTTTTTTTTTTTTTGAAAATATTATTTGTGTCATTTCTATGGGATGCGAATGTCAGTGGATATCATGCTCAGACTTCTCGACGTGTGTAAACGGGCATGTGTATGCCAGGAGCGATTCCCCTCCCACCACCTTCCGTTAGACAGTGGTCTTTAAGTACTGTAAACGTATTATATTTCACGTGTACTTAATTTCGCCAATTCATCATTTAGCGTTTTCCACGTGTATTTAATTTCGTGATTTTTCCTCTGCCCACATTTAAAATACATATGCTACTTAATTTCGCGAGGTATTAAATTTTGCGACTCGAACATACTCGCGAAATTCACGAAATTTAATACCTGACAACTTGAAGTGAAAACCAATAAAATATTTGTTACAAAAACGTGTTGTTTCATTTCAGCCACACCCCTTGGCCTGATAAATATCACCGATACTTATCCAGCCAAGGGGCGTGGAAAAGTATTGTTGAATGGTGCATGTATCAGGATTCATGTAGGGAACATCAAAGGTGCCGATGTTCAACCATACAATAACAAAGATTACACCCAATTAGGTAAAAATAAAATAATAGATATACAAATGATATTACAAATGTCATACATTAATATCTACTGATGTGTCTGGTTTTCAATGTTCATTATTATTTTTATATATTCAGGTATATTTTTAAGAAACAAGTAAGGGCTGACTTGCTGGATCTCCCCACACTACACACACACACAGAAATGTGTTACAAATGTGTAAAATTACAAATCAATGGAAATGAGCTTTTCGTTACATGATAAATGAGTAAAAAATCATAATGCTGCACACATAAGGAAAGCAACAATTCTATACTATTTTTCTGCTTTAATGCATACTAATTACAAGTGATTTCAGTACATGTATAAGAATAATTTTTACAAATTATGATTTTTGCAGCTTAAAATGTGTCAGCAAATGCTTGAAATAAGTTTTAAAGGCAAAGGGGCTGCAGATTTCTGGGAGAAATACTGGTGTATGTATGAAGATGAAAGTGAAGATGATATAGTAAGTTTACAATGTGGTAATGTTATTTAGACTACAAAGTGAAGATGATATAGTAAGTTTACAATGTGGTAAAGTTATTTAGACTAAAGTGAATTATGAAATTTTGGATGAAGCAACCAAAATCATGTTATTTCTATGCCATATTTTCAATAAATCATTGACCAGTGGCAATCAGATTAGGATCACATGGAGATCCAACCCTAATTTACTTTAGTTTACATATGTTGAGGAAATCAGTGTCTGGTATCCAAACATGTCAGTGCTTTATTGCCCTATCAGATGTCAAATGTTATTTAGAGCTAACAAAATTTATGACTAAAATTAATACATTTTTCTGAAGTACTGTAATATATATTAAATACCTGAAAATAGGTTGATTTTTGATAAATTTATTTTTACTTTTTTCCCTAAAGAATAATATTATGAACCCCACAATTTTAAGAAATGATTGAAGTTTGATGGCACTGAAGTAATTCATTTGCATATTCAGTATTTCTTCTTTTTGAAAATTAGTACATAAGGCATAGAAATGGACAATAATCACAAACACATTTGACTTTTAATACGAGTTCATAATTCTTGCAAAATTATTGTAGTCTCATGGCATTGAAGCAACTCATGTGCATATTCAGTATTTCATACATAAAATTAGTTCATAATGCATAGAAACAGTGATAAGCACAAATACATTTGACTTTTTTATACAGGTTCATGAGCCTCGCTCATTTTACATTTTACACAACTGCTTAATGTATATCAAAACTGTTTCTAAAAAATAAAAATCATGAAAAATACCATAAATATTTTGTTGGCCTCTATTGGATTTGACCTCGTGACTTCTGCCACCATTGCATAGCCAAATGTAAGCTGAAACACTCTGACTGATAAGATATAAGGATCACAAACAAGAGGGCTGTGTGAACAGCCCGTGCCTCAGCTGATCTTGACATTCATCACACTTGCAGCTCTATGAACTTGGGATAGGATCAAGGACACCATGTTCTGAGTAAGTCTGAATTTAAAATAAGAACACTTACATGTGCAACATCAAAGCTCAAGTAATTCTCAAGTTATAATGAAGAGCAACATTCATGTATGTTGCACTGTGACCCCACAAACAAGGTCAAGGTCATTCATGTACCGTCTCAGCATGACCTTCATCCAGACTAATTAACATGTGTAGCTAACTCAAAACAGATGTCAAGTTATCAAGTATACAGTAAAAATCGTGTCAGTTGTCCTGTGAATTAGCATTAGAATGCCCATTGACTTACATAGTAATCAATAGGAAAGCTGCATTGAACGATAAGTACCCGAATTGAAAATCCTTAAAAATCAGGAATCCAAAGCAGTGCCACTTAGTAAACAACTGTTTGACCCTTCCACAACAATATATCCATCACATTTCAGCTTAATCTGAGGGATGGTTCTGAGAACAAGTGAAAAATAGCAAAACCATACAAAAAATTCATCAAAAAATTGCAGCGCCACCCGGTGAACAAATTGGGAACTAGGTGTCCCCGGGAGTGTCTATGTAGGATATCAAAGCAATTGGGTGAGCTGTTTAAGAGGAGAAGAATTTTGAAGGTTTGCCCCCCCCCCAAAAAAAAAAAAATTCATAAAAAATCCAAAAATCAATAGAGCGTGACCATTTGTACACACTTGGTAGAGATCCACCTAAGGCACATTCCCACCAAGTTTGAAGTAAATCTGGTCAACATTATTAAAGTTATGACCATTACAAGAAATTCCCATGTTAAGTTTTCCTATTAAAACTTTTGTAGAGATTTTTGAAAAAAAATCATAAAAAAATCCAAATTCATTGGAACATGACCATTGGAACAAACCTGGTAGTCACCCACCCAAGGTACATCCCCACCAAGTTTGAAGTAAATCTGGATGATGGTTTTGGAACGAAGTTGAAAATGTAAATTAGCATTAGAATGCCCATTGACTTCCATAGTAATCAATAGGAAAGCTGCATTGACCGATAAGTACCCGAATTGAAAAAATCGTTAAAAATCAGGAATCCGCAGCATTCCCAC
The DNA here is from genome assembly GCA_964020975.1 of Hermodice carunculata. Taxonomy (NCBI): domain Eukaryota; kingdom Metazoa; phylum Annelida; class Polychaeta; order Eunicida; family Amphinomidae; genus Hermodice; species Hermodice carunculata. The sequence continues at coordinate 141,921,132 of OZ026612.1, forward strand.
ATAGTGAACAACTTTGTTTGACCCTTCTACAAGAAACATATACACCATGTTTCAGCTTAATCTGAGTGATGGTTCTGGAGAAGAAGTCGAAAATAGCTATAACACACAAAAATTCATAAAAAATTAGGAAAAAATTGCAGCGCCATCTGGTGAACAAATTAAGAACTAGGAGTCCCAGGGAGTGTTCCTGTGTGATATCAAAGCAATTGGGTGAGTGGTTTAGAAGAAGAAGATTTTTTAAGATTTACCCAAAAAAGAACCAAAAAATTCATTAAAAATCCAAAAATCACTGGACCGTGACCATTTGAACAAACTTGGTAGAGACCCACCCAAGGTACATCTCCACCAAGTTTGAAGTGAATCTGGCTGACAGTTTTTGAGAAGAAGTCGAAAATGTGAATTGTGGACGACGACGGACGGACGGACGGACGAACGACGGACGACAGACCCTCAAAAAACCTCAGCTGATTGACAAGTCAGCTGAGGTAAAAAACTATTGATATTCAGCCTTCCCTGCGAGGCGGAAATCCCTTTAAGGATTTAATTACTAGGATCTCGTATTTCATACACTTTATCTCCAAAGGCAATTAACTACAAACTGATTCAACAGTAAGTGCTGCATGCAGAATGTGTAAATAAGCATAATTCTGGTACCTTGGGTACGAGTCTGTAACTTGTATTTACGATCATATTTTTTCCCAAGGACATAGACTTTGAAGAAAAGGGAAGTTCACGCAGAAAAACTTCTTATGGAAAGAAGTGTAACATAGGCCTATTTGTATGGAATGGCACAACAGCTGGAAGCAGTCGAAATAACATGCGGAGGAAGGTACTACAGGACAAAATGTGTTTTTTTTTAATACAAGCATCACAGCTGTTGAGGAGGGTGACCTTTCCTCAGGCCAGTGAGACAGCATCTACAAGTGAGGCATCAGAGCATGTAGCATGCAAGTTATTAACATTAAATAATTGTAATAACTTATCACTTGAATTAGTCTTTAACTCGCATGAATTAAGATAGTGGAGACTGGAGAGACAACATAACTTGTACTTTATACAGGAATACATTCCGTGTAACTCATTGTATGAAACAAGTCCATTAAAATTATGTACCTAAACTTGATCATAATAAAGTCCTATTAAATTTATTTTCAAAAGTTATATTAGGCCAAGGTGGACTTAAAGTTTGGTCATGTCACACTGCATCGTTGGTAGAGCAGTGCTTGTTTTTGCCTGATATTAGTGCATGCTCAATTCATGAAAGAATAGATTTGATGGAGTAGTCACACCCACCAATGCAAGTCGGAGTGGTACTTACCTCTTCCAAAGTCTTGCAGAGGTGTTGGGGAGTTCTTGGTGGCAGGATGCAAGACAAGTGAAAAAAACTTTGACAACAGACATTTATTTATGAAATTTTAGCCAGTGACAAATCATGTTTTATGTATACTGGCATACCATACCTGCTCTCGGGACACTGAATACTCTCTTTGACTGGATCCAACCTGCTGCTACGGAGATCAAACTCTGGGATGATAATAAACAAGAGGGCTGTGTGAACAGCCCGTGCCTCAGCTGATCTTGACATTCATCACACTTGCAGCTCTATGAACTTGGGAAAGGATCAAGGACACCATGTTCTGAGTAAGTCTGACCTTTATAGAAGAACACTTACATGTGCAACATCAAAGTTCAAGTAATTCTCAAGTTATAATGAAGAGCAACATTCATGTATGTTGCACTGTGACCCCACAAACGAGGTCAAGGTCATTCATGTACCGTCTCAGCATGACCTTCATCCAGAATAATTAACATGTGTAGCTAACTCAAAACAGATGTCAAGCTATCAAGTAAACAGTAAATATCGTGTCAGTTGTCCTGTGAATTAGCATTAGAATGCCCATTGACTTACATAGTAATCAATAGGAAAGCTGCATTGAACGATAAGTACCCGAATTGAAAATCCTTAAAAATCAGGAATCCAAAGCAGTGCCACCTAGTAAACAACTGTTTGACCCTTCCACAACAATATATCTATCACATTTCAGCTTAATCTGAGGGATGGTTCTGAGAACAAGTGAAAAATAGCAAATCCATACAAAAAATTCATAAAAAAAATTGCAGCGCCACCCTGTGAACAAATTGGGAACTAGGTGTCCCCAGGAGTGTCCATGTAGGATATCAAAGCAATTGGGTGCGCGGTTTCAGAGGAGAAGAATTTTGAAGGTTTGCCCCCCCCCCCCAAAAAAAATTCATAAAAAATCCAAAAATCAATAGAGCGTGACCATTTGAACACACTTGGTAGAGATCCACCTAAGGCACATCCCCACCAAGTTTGAAGTAAATCTGGTCAATATTATTAAGGTTGTGCCCATTACAAGAAATTCCCATGTTAAGTTTTCCTATTAAAACTTTTGTAGAGATTTTTGAAAAAAAATCATAAAAAAATCCAAATTCATTGGAACATGACCATTGGAACAAACCTGGTAGACACCCACCAAAGGTACATTGCCACCAAGTTTGAAGTTAATCTGGATGACGGTTTTAGAACGAAGTCGAAAAAGTAAATTAGCATTAGAATGCCCATTGACTTCCATAGTAATCAATAGGAAAGCTGCATTGACCGATAAGTACCCGAATTGAAAAAATCGTTAAAAATCAGGAATCCGCAGCATTCCCACATAGTGAACAACTTTGTTTGACCCTTCTACAAGAAACATATACACCATGTTTCAGCTTAATCTGAGTGATGGTTCTGGAGAAGAAGTCGAAAATAGCTATACCACACAAAAATTCATAAAAAATTAGGGAAAAATTGCAGCGCCACCTGGTGAACAAATTAAGAACTAGGAGTCCCAGGGAGTGTTCCTGTGTGATATCAAAGCAATTGGATGAGTGGTTTCGGAGAAGAAGATTTTTAAAAATTTACCCAAAAAAACCCCAAAAAAAATCATCAAAAATCCAAAAATCACTGGACCGTGACCATTTGAACAAACTTGGTAGAGACCCACCCAAGGTACATCTTCACCAAGTTTGAAGTGAATCTGGCTGACAGTTTTTGAGAAGAAGTCGAAAATGTGAATTGTGGACGACGGACGGACGGACGACGGACGGACGGACGGACGGACGACGGACGACAGACCCTCAAAAAACCTCAGCTGACTGACAAGTCAGCTGAGGTAAAAAGCAGTGCCAGGAAAGTCGAGAGGCATAAAAAGAACAATTTTGACACTTTTTGAAAAATTTTTATTGCTGCTTGTTCGCATTAAAAGAACTTATTTATTTGGTATATCACAGGGCCATGCTTGTAGAATGTTTACTGCTTGGGTAAATTTACTCTCTGAAGTTCTAAAACAATTGCAGATTTGGCCAACCAAAGAAATTGTTAAAAAAGTCTGCCACTCTCACTCAATCCTTTTTACTCAAGACAAGAGTTATCATTGATAGTACCGAACTTAATGTCCAGAAGCCATTCAGACCTCTGGCTCAGCACCTAACCTGGTGAAACGATAAGCATTCAAATACATTTAAACTACTTGTAGGTATTATGCCAAGTGGGGCTATAACATTCCTCTCTAAAGTGTACAGTGGTTCCATTTCTGACCAGGCTATTGTGAAACAATCCAGATTTATAGATAAACAAGTGCACAGTGATCCAAAGGATTTATGTCCCCACCACAATATTTTGCAATAGTTTTTGCACTTGTTCAAAGGATGCACCAACTAGGATGCACAAAAAATAATATGTTCTTGGGCCCTGTGACCTTGAAAATTGGTCAAAGTCAAAAACAATACATGGCGCACATGCCCTTGCTATAATGCATCTCTCGTATAAATTTCATTATTCTATCTCTTTAGGTTCTAGAGATATGCTCCCAGACAGATGGACGTCTCTAGTATGTTGCACTTATGTACTAACAATGATCATGAAGTGAGTGTTTAAGGTAATTGACTCTAGTCACCTCTTCACCCAAGTGATGCATTGCTGTCAACTCTCCAGATTCTGGTGGGTTTCTCCCAATTCTAAGGGTCTGTACCGACTGACCAATCAGGTTTTTTAATTTGCCAGCTTTCCCTGATTTGAAAAATATATCCCCCCAAAAATTCAGACTCCTCGATTTTTTGTGCTTCATGCATGTCTGATCATTGACAGTCCGCCATTACTGGAAGGAAGTGGTTCTCAACCGGCCAGCACGCAAAGTGTACCTACCATAGATGTGCTATTTCTACCTATATCCAGGCACCTTGACCACGGCCTTGACATGTGCCATTTTGAATTTAAAATTTGAATTTAAAGCTAACAGAGTGCGAGTGAACGACGTGATCTGATCAAGAAATACAATGATTGTAGTCGATCTCAAAAACAGCCATGGAGAGTAAAAAAGAACCTGCAAAGAAGAGAGCCTGACATGTATGTAAATATCAAGACAAGTGGACTGTTCACTTCCTGTGGATCACCAAAAGTCGGCAAGGTACTAAACATGCATTTTGCAAGTTGTGCCTTGTCAACTTTGGGATGGACCATGGAGGAAAAAATGATGAAAATGTCAAACAAGAATTGACTGCTGGCTTTGTGATACATATACAGCGGTACTTCTTTTGAGAGACCTCCCCAATGGTGGGTCAAAATGCTGTCTCTCAAAACAGGTGGTCTTTCACTAGAGGTACAACAACATGGAAAAGATAGCACAGTGTTCTGAGAGAGCGGTCTTAAAAAGATATGCGGTCTCATTAGAGGGGTCTCTCAAGAGTGGTACCAATGTAGTGAATGAGAGAACTTAAAAAGGTTTTATACAAGAGATCTGGTGCTCAAAACAATCTCACTGCAAGGACTGACTGCTGGATTTGGGATACATATAGCGAAATAGTGAATTTTGCATTTTTAATAGGTTGCAGCATTCTGAGAGGGCTGTATTAAAAAGATATGCAGTCTCTCATTAGAGGGGTCTCTCAAGAGTGGTACCAATGTAGTGAATTTTATTTATTAGATCTGCTAAAAGATAACCAGTGTCTCCAGGTTTTTGATGATGTGAGTAAGATATACACAGATGACCTTAAGTTGTGTGTATATGAGCTGCTTGAGCACAATGTGAGGGCAAACAAAGTTTCACCTGTGATTTCTGCAGTGCTGAAGCTTGTTGGCTGAGAAGCCAATAAACTACCAAGTAGATCCACTGCCCTAAGCTTGAATTTAGAATGGATAGCTCTAGCACAGAAGCAAATTGCTCAGGTACTTTCTCAAACCCCAAAGACTACACTTCTGACAGATGAAGCATATGATGGTCATGGTAAGAAGTATATGGGGTTTGAAGCATGTGATGGTCATGGTAAGAAGTATATGGGGTTTGAAGCATATGATGGTCATGGTAAGAAGTATATGGGGTTTGAAGCATATGATGGTCATGGTAAGAAGTATATGGGGTTTGAAGCATGTGATGGTCATGGTAAGAAGTATATGGGGTTTGAAGCATATGCTGGTCATGGTAAGAAGTATATGGGGTTTGAAGCATATGATGGTCATGGTAAGAAGTATATGGGGTTTGAAGCATGTGATGGTCATGGTAAGAAGTATATGGGGTTTGAAGCATATGCTGGTCATGGCCAGAAGTATATGGGGTTTGGAGCATGTGATGGTCATGGTAAGAAGTATATGGGGTTTGAAGCATATGATGGTCATGGTAAGAAGTATATGGGGTTTGAAGCATATGACGGTCATGGTAAGAAGTATATGGGGTTTGAAGCATTTGCTGGTCATGGTAAGAAGTATATGGGGTTTGAAGCATATGATGGTCATGGTAAGAAGTATATGGGGTTTGAAGCATATGCTGGTCATGGTAAGAAGTATATGGGGTTTGAAGCATATGCTGGTCATGGTAAGAAGTATATGGGGTTTGAAGCATATGATGGTCATGGTAAGAAGTATATGGGGTTTGGTAACCCCTGGGTGTTAGGTTTGCGGGATATAGAAAGCAAATCTGCTGACCCACACACTGAAAGTCTTCAAAGAAATACTTGGAGACATTGACGATATCTGTGACAAAGCAACAGGGGTATCAAAGGATTTGCTTAGTCACACCATAGCCACAATGTCTGATAGGACAGCTGCGGAAAAAAAATTCAATGACCAGCTAAAAGGACTGAGAGATACTATCTTGCTCTTGTCCATTCAAATTTTGATAACTTTACAGAGGAAGAGAAGAAAGCCACAGGGAAACTTCTAAATTTTTTCTGTGGTTTACATTCTCCGGTCAATTTTGCAACTTGTGTACAGGCTTTTCTGGTTGAGGTTGAGAAGGGTATATTTCCAAATGGCAACCCCATTCATGACCCAAAATTCCGGAAAACTGGCGAGCCTGGAATGACCAGAGTAGTTAAAACAGCTTGCACTTGGCTTTTTCTCACGGAGGTGATGATAAGGCGGGGGTGCATGGTCTCTTCAAACAATTTGTTGCAGATTATCTGCAGGAGCACAAGTTTCAAAGTTTGCCCCTTGTGCCCTACCGTGGATCAATATTTAACAATCTGTTTCAAAATGCAGGGAGCGTTTATTTTCTCAGAGAGAAAATGATTGACTTTTTAGAGGGCTATGAACACAACTCGCTTCATAATTTGCCCAATGAAGCTTGGGAACAGGTGAAGGGTGCCCCCAAAACCAGGTGCTTAGCTGAGTGTGTTTGGTTCATTGGACCAACTTTTGAGGACAAAACCAAACATTAAAACACTATCAGCCCAATCATATGTGATGTTCGCTCAGAACAAAACATTGCAATGGTTGAAAGGAAAGGATGAAGCACAAATTGCATCATTGCTGGCTTCTGCCCGGAGTGAAGCCACTGAGGTTCACAAGAAATTCAAAGCCAGACAGAAGGAAATAGCAGAGGATCAGCATAAAGCAATCATGGAGAAGATGAAGAAGGAAGAGTTGGAACAGAAGAGACTCCAACTTAAAGAGAAGTACACGTCCAACATAATTCACTATGGTCTGTTGAAAAGCAAGCGGGAAATTGATCAGATGGTGGCATCAGACAAGGGGATCAGAGAACAGAAAGAAGCCCTCAAAGCATAGCTGAACTTCAGAAAGCATGTGCTGCAACAGGAACCTGAAAACAAGGAGGAGTTCAATTTCACCAAAAAAGGGCAACAAAGACAATGCAAGAGTCACACTCTCAGTCGAGGAGTTAGTTTTGAATCTGAAAGAACACATAGTGCAAGCGTTAGTTAGGGATGAAGTATACAACACAAGGAGGCACATGCTGGTAGGGGCTAGGGTCAGGCAAAGGTTTATTGATCCCAAATCAGGAGAAGAAACATGGTACCTGGCAAAGATTATTTCACAGGTATAAGAGTACATATATGCTGAAGACAGTAGTCTATCTTTTGCAAGACCACTCCAATCAGACCACCTGATAAGTTCTTATCACACATAATACTAATAATTTGGTAATTTGTAGTTTACACAGGTGCTGAAGCATGCATAGATTAATATGTAACTTTCATATCTGTTGACATGTTTATACTTTTACTCATTTTTGTGGCTTTTTATCATTGTTCACACAAATAGGTTTTTAATTGTATTCTTTCTGTCTTTTTCTACAGGTACCAGGATTTCCCGTTTGGTTCAACATAATTTATGACGGTGACCCAGCAGTGCATACATTCAAAAATATTGAAGACGAGAAAGAGAAAGATTTAGAGATAATAGTTCATTTAACTGCTGCCTCACAAATATTTGTTTTGTATATAGACATATCTATACATATTGATATTGAATCGTCTCTGTCATCGCATACATTGTAATTAAAATGGCTTGCACTGATGAAGCCAGGGTGCTCATCTATGGACATTCTTCCGGGAAACGGCTTGAAAAATTTGTTGAGCAAGCAAAGATAAGCAGGGATTTTGGTTTTAAGGATAGAACCAACGTTTTTTATGTTGGTCATCCCGGTGCCAAAATTGCAAAGCTTCACAAAGAAAGTGACAGCATTATTCAATGCTACTGGCCAGTGAACATCTTAGTCCTGCAAATAGGCGGCAATGACACAGACAGTGATTGCAACCCTGAACTCATTGCCCATGAAATACTGTCATTTGCTAAACATTTGCACTACAACCTGCTGGTTAGACAGGTGGTTGTTTCATCACTGTTTTTGCGCAATGCAGGCAGTAAATATTACTTTCCACAGTACAATGTCCTGGACAAAGAGGTCAATAGGCACCTTCAGAATTTGCTCAGACGTGAGATATTGATTTTTTTTCAAACACTATGCATATATGGCTTTGACAGTCAGGTGAACAGAGAATAGTATCTTTTAGATGATGGGACTCATCTAAATGATGAAGGCCAGACCAAATATTATGGCAGTTTGGGTGGCGCAATCAGAATGTGCAAAAACCAATAAATCTCCCCAAAAAACTAAATGGCCAATAATATTTGTCCTGGGGGCACACTGAATGCCCCATCCAATCCAATGACCTTGCAAAAATTGTCAAGGTTACCAAAATGTTGGGTAACATGGGGCATTAAGCACCAGGTGGCATTAGGCACCACTTGCATAGTAAACACATCAGATTATATACATGGTACAGTAGCCATATTTCAAAGTGGCTCAGAGACAAATCAGAATGAAGTTAACTTCCACCAGAACCTATGACATAACCAATCAGATAAAGCATTAGAATATCCAATCACATTTAAATCTATATGCGTGTGCTGTATCAGGCCTAAGTGTTAGCCATACTTTCTAGGCTGCTGTTGCATCATTCAATTCATTGTGGTTTTTTTTTTTAGTATTGTTCACTTTAGATTCAAGTTTTTTTCAACATCTCTATTGCTGGAAGAGTTAGTGAATTACCAAGGTAAGTTCTATACACAAGTTACCATGGATAACTGTATATAAAAACTTAGGCCTAATTTGGGGGCAAGGTTTGACCTCCAGTTTTGGTTGTTAAAAAGCAAAATGGCCGCCATTGACCTGAATAAGCTAATTTCTTCTCTAATCTTTGCAAAATCACCCAAAAATGTACAAATGTTGATATCAAATTTTATTTTCTGTCATAGTCAATTAAATTAAATGTGTAGTTTTCAATGATTGCATTAATCTAATGCCTTCAGTGACTGAAACATTGGGCAGGGGCCTAATGCCCCCGCCAGCTGTAATTTATTTCACATTTCGCACTTCATGGCTAAACTAATGCATTAAAAAATCAATATAAATGGGATTATAAGAGTATTTCACAATATATGTTTTTGTCTGAACACAGAAGCACTCCTTTGTTTACTTGACATGGTTATTCCCACATAATTTGATAAATGCTGAATGGTGCTTAATGCCCCCAACTTTTTTTTTCTAGATGGTGCGCCATTACAAAAAGAAGACTGAGGGTGGCAGAACAAACTATGCGGATAGCCAGAATATGGTGGATGCATATAACTCTGTTATGAAGGGGGAGATGTCTTCTAATCAGGCAGCAAAATGCTTTGCTGTTTCTAAAAAGTCTCTTCTGCGGAGGGTTAGAGGGGAAATTCCTGTCAATGCTCATGTTGGGAAGAAATGTACTCTACCTCCCCGATCAAGAATTGGAGCTAGTGGAATGCCTAATAGTGCTTGCTGACTGGGGATGGGGCTTCAACAAAGCAGAGGTCAAGAACCTTGTCCAGGATTTTTGCACCCATAACAATATAGAGACACCCTTTACAAATAATTATCCAGGCCGTGATTGGATGGATGGATTTTTACAACGTCACTCATCCCTTGCACTCCGCAAGACTGAACAGTTGAGCTCAGCAAGGGCCCGAGCACAAGATCCAGAGGTTATCAAGGACTGGTTCAGACTATTACATAAATGGTTAACAAAGGCTGGAGTTGAGACTTTACCTGAACAAATATTTAATGTGGACGAGACTGGGTTTGTAACAGACCCAAAGTCAGATGTTGTATTGGCCAGGAGAGGAGCTAAACGTGTAAACCAAGCAATTGGAGGGTCAGGTAGAGAGCAAATTAGTGTGAACTGTGGTGGGTCTGCTGCTGGTATGGCAATGCCACCATATGTAATATACAAAGGAAAGAACCTGTACCATGACTGGACACAGGGTGGGCCAGGTGAGGCTAGTTACACCACTAGTGAAAAGGGGTGGATGGAAGGGCCACATTTCAAGAACTGGTTTGAGAAGGTATTTCTGAGGGCAACTGAGCACCTCCAACACCGACAACGAGTTGTTATTCTTGATGGCCACGTCTCTCACCTGACTCCTGCCTTAATCCAAAAGGCTGTGAAGAACAATGTTGTATTGCTCAGGCTCCCTTCCCACCTTACCCATCTGCTCCAGCCTTTTGACAGGTCTGTCTTCAGGCCTGTTAAGTTGTGTTGGCAACAACTGCTTCGTGAATATGCTAGAGTGCACAATGGGCCTGTTTCAAAGAAATGTTTTCCCAGTCTCCTTAAAAAGCTGTATGAAAGGTCATTTACACCTGAACAGATCAAGTCTGGGTTTAGGGCATGTGGGGTCTTTCCTTTCAACCCAGACGCTGTGCCAGCAGAAGAAGTGAGACCGTCTCCATTTGTATCTCCTCCAGCCAACACCCCCACCGTTACAGCATCAACTACCAGTACTGTAGCAGCAGCTGCACCTAATACCACACCAGTTGAACCCCCAAGTCTACCAGTTGCACCTGTAACAGCTCCTGCAGGCCAGCCTAATGCTTCAACCCATACAACACCAACTACCGGTACAGTAGCACCAGCTGCACCCGCAGGGGCATCACAAGTTCCAGATGCACCCTTGGTGGCGTCGCCCGCTCCTGCACTGAGACCCACATCCCCAATCCCCTCTTCATCAGCTGAGTATCCTAGGAGCATAAGAGACTTTTTTCTTGAACGCCTACAGCCTCGCTTTGCTGGAAACAATGGCAGGGGGGCGTTCTGCAAGGGTTCAGAGATTTAAATACGGGGAATGCCTCACAAGTGAGGAAGCTGTCCAACGCATCGCTGAAGAGGAAGCGAGAAAAGCTTCCTCATCCACTTCACTTGGAAGAGGTCGTGGTAGAGGGAGAAGTCGCGGAAGAGGGAGAGGACGTGGAGAGCAGTCACTTGGTGCGAGGTCCAGGTCTAGATCGGAAACTTGCACCCAATCTTCTGATGATGAGAGTGACAATGATACCCAAAATCAGAGACGTTCTCCATCTTCTGAGGGCAGTGACGATAATTCACCCTGTAACAAATGTGGCAAATATGAGGGAAATAGGTGGATTCAGTGTGATCTTTGTGACATGTGGTACCACATGGGCTGTGTTGGACTCTCTTCCATGGATCCAAAAGAAATGGAAGATGTAGAGTGGATGTGTAATGACTGCACCCAGGATTAGAATTAATTAAACGGAGACTATGTTGAACTGAACGTTGGGGTTAGGGCTGGGGCCTAATGCCCCATAAGTGTGGGGAATAAGCCCCGTACAAAAACAGAAATTATTTCTTTTAACAGTTGCATTTTTCTGAAGTATCTACCATGGATCTACAGAATAAAGTTTGTATGTTTATCATGCCAAAGCTAGTGTGTGCTTTTCCCTGCTAGACTACAAAAACCTGAAAAAATAAAAAATGTGGGGCTTAATGCCCCGCTCTGCCCTAATCAGGTCAAGAAATGGTCTTAAAGTTGCATTCCGCGATATTTCATACACGTACCTACCCACGCAATTCATCACTAATCAAGCGTCGAAGGACCGTTGTGCCTTCATTTTGGTCAATAAACATGATATTATGGCGGTAAGAGAGAGTTTTAACATTCGACCATGCAAGTGCCGTTTGTAACGGCATTCGGCCATGTACAACAGTTCTGGGGCAATTCCTTGCTGATGAGAGATATATTTAGAACTAGCTGGCTCTCGCCGGTGACGTGGCGTACGCTATATTGCGAGAGCAAAATACTACTGCATGCAGTTTCCACGTGCTTGCGGAGCTGTCTGCGGAGACAGCGTGAAACACTGAAATACCGCGATTTTGTGGTCCTCAACGAGTATAGAATTTTTCATGTCATTAACTGTGCTTGATCATGTTTTAATCATGCATGTTCGTAGCTCAAGACCAAATGATAAATGGACGAGTTTGTACGCACATGGGTGCCTGTGTTGTTTGTTCAACTTCACGGCTACGGCCTTCGCATCGTTTGAAGACGACAGCATGCAGTCTTACATAATGGTCCTGTGTCAATGACAGTGTTTGTACCTATCTTAAATGGACAAGTCTAGTGACGAAAAACAGCAAATAAAGCTTTTATATATGGTGTTCATTTTGACGCTAAACCTGTACATGTTCTTTTCAAGTCACAATCGTTGGTCATGGACTGTGTTTGTGTTCAATTGGTATATATTTTGATAAGGCATATTTGTTTGCATTAGATTACGTAAGTGTAGAAAACGAGTATATGAGAACACATATGGTCGCAAACAATAACACATGATTGTCATCTTTATGGTTCACCGTAAATACAAGATGCAACTTGGAACATATTGACCTCAAATCTCGGGAAACTATATTTTTATGCAGTGAAACAAAAAGCGTTTCCAATTTTCAAGCTTTGTCTGTAATTTCCTACCGGCAGTTTTAGGTTGCGGGTACCTCAGTACCATTGGTTATTAATGTTACAGCAAAGAGGGGTAGAGAGAGAGCCCTCCTTGGTTACAGTCAGTGAGCAAAACACTCTCTTCATGCTTATCTGGAGAGAGAGAGAGAGAGAGAGAGAGAGAGAGAGGAGAGAGAGAGAGAGAGAGAGAGAGAGAGAGAGAGAGAGAGAGAGAGAGAGAGAGGAGAGAGAGAGAGAGAGAGAGAGAGAGAGAGAGAGAGAGAGAGAGAGAGAGAGAGAGAGAGAGAGAGAGAGAGAGAGAGAGAGAGAGAGGAGAGAGAGAGAGAGAGAGTTTTAAACCAGGATTTGTCGTGTTTCCTGCCAAAAATTGTGTTTTAGGATGTTTGTTTTATTGATGATGGACTACATTCGTTGCAAATCAATATCTGTATTTCATTTCTTTTCTTCCAATCTCTTCTTAGATGTTGTCAATATTATCGTCTGAATATTTTTCCTCGCGGTGTTCCTACCAACCCTACACTATAGTAGATTATTCCAATGTATATAAAATGAGGCAATCATATATTTCAAGTTTGCATCATGGTATGATATATTTTAAATGACACACGTAACATACGTTCGATATATTCTTCATATATATATATATATATATATATATATATATATATATGTGTGTGTGTGTTGCATATATTCCTGCCCACCCCTACACTATAGTTTATAAATGAGGCGATTACATATTTCTGAAACATATAATATATGCCAAAAATACTATACTGTTCAAATACAAACACTAACATTTCGTATGTGTTATAAGTCGCTCCACAAGGCCCACATAAGAACAGAAATAAACTAGCTGGTGTCCCATCTGGGAATTTGTTGTCGGAAAACTTTCAGAATTTTTATTAACGTTCGGTACACGTTTGACATATGAATCATAAATCAACACAAGAGGTTTTTAAGGCCCAGAATTAGTTCAAATAATTCTCCGGCTTTTTTTTTTTCAATTGACAAGAAGACGTAATTGAGACCGATTATCAGGTAAATCGGGCCATATTGTCGCCCGAGTTGAAACTCTCAATCTATATTTCTGCCATGTGTATAGAAGAATTTCTTGGAACGAGTTCAACTGACAAGCATGAACAGATCATGTGACGATAAACCCAGACATGTATGAGATACCTGTGTTGTAATTGTATCATTATTTTTTTTCATCGAAAATTACCGAAATAAAAAGGCGAGACAATTACTTCGAATACAAACAAAAAACAAACAGAAAAACAAACAAACAAACAAACCCGAAAGTGTATGCCCATGATCTAAGTGAAAGACCCATAATTACCTCCGCACCTTGCTGTGTAGGCAAACATTGGTCTCTCACATCGACTTGGACCAAGACATTATTTTGTTTTCTACAAAGCGAATCATTCAAGGAAAAAAAAGGAAAATTACTGCGGCAAAAAAAAAAAAAAAAGAAAATTATTTCGGCTACAAAAACTACCCTCCCCCCCCCCCCCCGAGTATGCTCCCAGTGATTGACCCTGGATTACCTGCGCACGTGCTTCTGCAGGCAAACGTAGGTCTTTGATTCAGACCAAGACCTCATTATACATATTTTTTGTTTAGCGTTATTTTTTTCATTTTTTACTCCAAAGTATTTCTCCTTTTTTTGTTTCTCATTGGCGATTTTCGATGTTGAAGTATATTGCTTTACGTAAGGGTATTTTAGTTAAAGGATTGCGTTAATATCACCCCCCAAAAAAAGATAAAAAAATAAAAACAGAGAACCCCCCCCCAAAAAAACAAAAAACAAAAACAAACAAAAAACCCAGCAGATCTAGAGAGGACCAGATGAAATTCTGAATTACTTGACTTAAATTATTTGTTTGAAAAAAAAAGTTTCTACCTTAAGTTTATTTACAACAACTTTTGTTCTGAATGTGACTTATAAGAAGGAACAGGACAATAGATACTTCTGTGCTGGAAGCATTTACAAAAAATGGGATGTCATTTAGTTGGACTTTGTGTGTGTGTGTGTTTTCGGAGAATGTATCGTCACGACCGATAATACCATATAGGTATGACTGAAGGAGAGAGTCCGTCTTTGTATAATAAATTTTATATTTCGAAACTCACAGTTCCTCTGTTCAAATTTTCATGTCGCATGTCCGATTATACCGAACGCAGTGTGACACCCGAGGACCCGTCCAGACCGTTGTGCAGTATACGGTTATGTCAATGGGGACAACGTTTAAAGCGTCTTCTAATCCGTTGTAAATGCGTTTGGCTGGTGTGGTACACATCAATGTGAAATTACAAGTACAATCCTTCATATTTAAAAAAATAAATAAATTCGTTATATTGTCTTCGAGAAATATCTGTTGGTAAAATTCTCTGTCGGACGAGGCTCTGAGCAACGTGTTGCAACTTCCCACACGTGGCATGCAGACAAATGTCTTTTTTTGCCTATAAGAAAGAAAGAAAAAGAAAGAAAGAAAGAAAGAAAGAAAGAAAGAAATTTTACGGAAATACAGAACAGTCAAGTTCATGAGAAAACTTTATAGTGCCCAAAGAAAATTGATGACGAATAGAATAACAAAAATCTTTGACATTGTAGACAATAACGGCTTGATAAGCAACACAAGTCGCGGACACGTCTTCCTCGCAATATGTGCAGGCAAGAGCTGCCGGTGCAGACAAAATTTTATCTCGAAGTTAGCAGGAAACGTAGTTAATATGCCCTTTTGTCTCTCTCTGTCTCTCTCTCTCTGAAGTTGCCGTCGTCTATTACTGATCTTAATTAACGGCACATTTGTCCCTTGAATTTGATTACCTACCCCCCCTCCCCCCCCAAAAAAAATCAGCAAGCGGAGTGGTTGTATGATAATGATACTCGGATTCAAACTTGACAGATTACAAACACGACTGATAAAGTATCCATGACGACTTGAATATAACCTCTTCAAAGAAATGGGCGGCTTCTCTGATCTTTTTTTCGGCACGTGCGACAAGTGGGCACTGATCTGTACCTCAGACCTGTTCAGAATGAATGCAGCGACGTCATCATCACTTGCTCGCCCAAGGCTGACCCTGCCCTTCTTTTACAACCCGCTATCGCTCCATATTTTCAACACCGATGAAAACTGTGTGTGTCTGTCTTATTTTGTCACGCGCGGAGCGGGCACGTTTCTTTTCGCTGTCAGTGGCGTAATTTTCTTGGTTCCATGATCGTCCACAACTTCACAAACAGACGAAATGCCGGCTTAGACCGAAAACATAAGCTGTACGCATGCGCGAGATCTGTATGTAAATGACCCAAATGACGCTATCGAGGAATTCCCTGCCACACTGTGTTTGAATATTCAAGTTCCATCGGTGAGCCACCGATGGAAGTCGCGATGATTAAACTCCCAAAAAACTCAACAACACAACAAACAACTTCAGAAGGAAAACATGGGTGTTATAGTGGTTGATTTCCACATTCATTGCACAAAAGTTGGATCATATTGATAATTTGGGTCAACTACGTCGCAGAATGCAACTTTAAGGTACAATTGAGATAAACTTGACTTTCAGTTTGCCTGTGAGTCATGAGATGTTTGTCTGCAACAATTCTGAGACAGACAGCTGGACAGACATTGTTGCTTCATGACACATCTTATTGTAAAGGAAAATTAAGATACAAAGTTTGAAGAAGACAAATGAAAGAAGTAGGGTGTGCACAAGATACCTCTTGCATATACCTGTCATAACCTTGACCTGAATAGCTCAAGTCCATTATTGCTCATTGTCACTTTGTGACATATCTTTTAGTGATACACAGCAAGGAAAGAAAGCTTGAAGAAGATCTGAGATATTGGCCATATCAATAGCAAATATTATGTAAGCTGTGACCTTGACCTGCTTAGCTCAAAGTTGTTCTTTCATGACCCAACCTTTAGTGAAAAAATAACCACACAAAGTTTGGAGAAGATTTGAGCATTAATGGAGGAGAGTGTGGACAAAATTATGTCTAGATACACACAAGCAGAAAACACTATGCTTCCTTGAACTTCATTCACAAGGAGGTATCACTACTGTGTCAACAGTTTGAAAGAATGTCCTGAAAAGTGTAAAGCATAAAACATCTATTTCATGTCTAAGAAAAATTCCAGAGATGGTATGCATTTATAGGTATTTGTGATGTAGTAATTGTTGTTTTTGTAATTAGACATGTGGTTTTCTTCTTCCAAATTATGACTTGTAATGATATAATCAGTTATGCATATATATACTGCTCAGTCCGAATCATTCTAAATTGGCAGTCTTGGTGAGTTATTATTAAACAAATACTGATACAATGGACACTATGATCACCACGTGTTTGAATTTTGGTGAACATTGACTCTGCATTGAACCGTTTGACTTACATCAGTACTGCAATTGTCAGGAGTAGTCAGCTTCGGCACATAGTGCCAGGATGGCCGGGTCAGGATGAAGTTTCGCCGATCACTAGGTAGCTAGATCAGTACTGATAAAATATTGAATTTTTAGTCGGACATAATCAGTACAAAAATGGTAAGAGTAGTCAGCTTCTGCATATTTTGGTCGCACGGACAGGCCAGGATAAAGTTCTGCCGGTGACTACATAGCTAGATCAGTACTACAAATGGTAAGATTAGTCAGATTCAGCACATAGTGCCAGGATGGCTGGGTCAGGATAAAGTTTCGCCAGTCACTAGATAGCTAGATCAGTACTGATTATGATCAGATTCAAATATGTATGAGCAGGCTGGAAAAAGTCATAGTGTCTGTGGACACGTATATGCAATCTTGTTATCTTGGGACACCATGGCTTTTCCTCAGTCTGTTGAAACTTCTACATATTTGTAGCTTATATTTTGGCTTTAGCTGTGTTTTGGAATGTATTTTCAATGTTCACCCAAATTTACCATACCAACATCATCAAGCCACTAAATATATCTAATCTATGCAAATTTATTTAAAAGTGCAAATACAATTATTTAAGATACATTTCTGTGATAACTTTTATTCATTTTTTTGGAACATGAAAGGCTTGAATATGTTGTATTGCATTTAAAAAAAAAAGAGTTGCAGTTTTCTGTTGTTTAATTCGTGTATTTGCGGGTTCATTATTTCAGCATGTGGGGAACAGACAACCATTTGTCAGTGTACGGGGCTAAGGATATCTGATGGTCATTTCCCTGCAGCTGGAGATAGTATTATGTGGATGTCCCTTTCCACGGAGTCATTTGGCGAACTCTGTATATCTTAACTCCAACAAAGTGTAAGTTAGAGCCTGGATGTGGTTATCATATGACACACAGCAGAAGCTGGAGCCAACTTTGAGTGTTTCGAGTCATTTAACGAACTCTCAATTTCTTAAGTGCTTTTTCAGGACTCTGTAATGACCAATTGCCTTGTAAATTGTCTTCAATCATGTAAATAAAGTTGATTCATTATCACTGTCAGGGACACCACAAAGCACTGACCAATTAGCCAGCAGCTACAGGTTGCTGTACTTGGTTACAAAAATATGTAAAAGCTGATCTTTAGCATATAAATTATTTAAAAAAGAAGATCTTCAACATGAAATTATTTCTCATGTCCCACTTCAACTAAAAATTTTCGAAGCTTAGTGCTGTCCCTCCATGATTTTAGCCCCCTTCCCCGCAGAGCTGGTTTAAGGATGTGCACTGGGTAGCTTTGTGCACCCTTTTATTCAACTTTTGTACAAGTCACAAGCAATTTCATATATTTATATTTAGGCTGGTCCTGTGCACCAAAAAAAAAAAAAAAATGACAGCAGTGATTTTGTAATTTGGAAATAAATTTTAACAATGCCAACTAATTCATGCATATCATTTAACATGATCATTCAGTCACTTTTTGTCAAAAGACGTAAAATTAGTTTGGATATATCCTGTAAAAAAATGATAATTTCAAGCTGTCTCAGCAACTTGAACAAAATTATCCTTACTGAAGTGTCAATCAATGAAACAGATTTAAACTTAAAGTACATGATCACCAGGGATAATGATACATGTGCAATACCTAAAACTCAATTGGTTTATAATAAACCTATCCTTGACAAGAAAATATATTGAAGCATTTTAAAATGTAATGACATACATTGGTATAAATTTAATGACATGCATGATCAAATCATAATGTATGAAATCGCTTATGGCATATCTTCTAACTGTTTACCTGTTGCCAAGTTAGATAAGAAAATACTGAAAATATAACAATTTTTTTCTTGTGATGAGATTTGAGCATGTGTTATTTTATTTTTATCTAAAAATTTATGTATTTTGTTAAATAACAATTTTCTCTAACAAATTCCAAAACAATAGGCAAATAACAGTATCTATGCCGCTAGGTCCCTGTCATAAAGGTTGATCACAACGCCAAAATCCTGCACAGTTCTAGATAGCACAGACAGTATCTGAGCATCTCATCTTGAGGTTAAATTATTCACCAGATAAATGGCTCCATATTCAGCAACATCCAAATCAAAGGAAATCAAAAATACTTTAAATCCACTGTTGTGATGCTCCTTAAAGTTTTGGCGCAAGTTTTTTCATATGGCATACAACCAGATTGAAATGTATGTTTGTTCCTGATGATGGGATATGAAATACCAATTTTGAATTTCTCACAATGAATTACTTTATCAACAATAAATGCCAGTTTGATTATGTAAGAACACATGACAAATATGTTGGGATATAAGTTTAAGCATTACTGTTGTGGCAAAACGTGTGTGGTAGAATGCCAAAACTTTAATGACAGCTGCTCCAATAAAAGGGCAGCACCATACATCATGAATTCTATGTGTGTGTGTGTGAATATGTCTTTTCGAACCATGCAACATGACACATTATTAATAAAGGAGTTAAAATAACAAGTAGTCTCTGCTTGTTATTCCTAGAATTAGGTACCCCAGACACCTGCCCGCAAGGCACTGAAATGCATCACTGAATATGAATAAAGGCATGTTTTCCACTCGCCGTAACATTTTATTTGTGTTGTTCACAAAGACAAATTTTATACCAAATTAAAGCTTATTGTGTGGACAAAAGGCCTGTGTTATTTGTTTTTGGTTGTGAGATAATGCAATGAAATATATTTGGTTTTAAAAATGCCGGGTTTTGGGCATTTCACACCCGTTTGTCACCCTTTGGGCGGCCAGAGGATTTGCGGCTTGGTGGTTTCTATCCACTCGCGCTCGTCACCGCATTTCTCAGACTTTACAAACTAAGCTAGTTGAAAAGAAGAGATTCTGAGCTTTATTTTTGTATAATTTTTATGGTCATACGTTGGATATAACTTAATGCATTTTTATTTCAAAAACTTCAAGTGATGCGCTCTGCAGGTTCACCTGCTAATAAAAAAATAAAAATTATATCACTAAAAAGCTCATATTTTCATCTTTAAAGCCAAGTTATTTTCAAATACGAAACATATACAGCGAGTTGCGCATGTCCGTTTTTTTGCGGCTAGCTCTGTTCAGTTTTGAACAAGACGCGGTCGCCATTTTGCTGGTGAACCAAGGTAGCGGCTGGTGTGTGCGATATCGCCTACAGTGTCAATTATGGACGAAATATTCCAAGAAATCGGTATGTATTCGTTAGAAAACATATTTTACCACACGTTGATAGCTGTTCATGGGGTTTTTAGGGTATTTTAATCGATAGAATGAGATCGTAGCGACAGCTTGTTGAAAGCCACGGGCCGCAATGCATGCATTTAGCATTGGAGTGGTGACCCGGTGTTCGATGGAATGTGACGTTGAAAAGCATGAAAGGCATGAGGCATCTTACTGAAATTAATTGGGAATAAAGTTAAACATGTTTTCTATCAAATACTATCATTTCATTGCCACGCTTGTGATCGTTTTTTAAATATTGACGATCTTTGGCCGTGTGGTCGAATCAGAATCGGAAAATCCAAAATGGCCCCTATGCCATAGTGAAGCCTAATCACTCGATCACAGTCGATCAAAACATTGACTTCCCGGAGTTCTATATGTATAGTGATGGGTAATGTTGTCATTTTAGCTTGTGATTAAAGAAGCACACAATGTTTAAAGTCTAATCTGGTGGTTTTAATGTTGAGAACATGAATGGAAAGCGAGTAATTGGTGAAATTACCTTGAAAGTTAGCATGAGCGATAATACAATGTGTTCATGTTTGTTATTGAATACAATTAGGAGGTCTGTTTCTGGATTTTGTGCATTTTACTTTTAAAACTTTCGCAAATGCTGTATGCATACCATATGTTTTTATTTAATTATTAATGTTTATAAATTGAAGTTCATATCAGTTGATCTTGAAGTTGAAACTTAGAACAAATTTTGACTTTCTTTTTTAGGTGATGATGTTCAGAAACAGTTAGAACGTAGTTTTCTCGCAACAGGGCGTGGAAGAAGAGCTGCTCTACCAACACTTCAATGCACCTACAGAGTCCTGCTTCAAGTGTATGCATTGAAAGAACAATACAGAAAACCCTGGGATTCAGTGGCTGAATGGCTCAACAGGTTATTTCCTGTGTACCCTATCAACAAATGGAGGAATCTTGTGGAGAGAGTTGTCAATGAGGCAACAAAATGTCCCAAAGATGACCGCTGCACATTATATGGAAGGATAGTGGACTTAACATTTATAGGTAAATATACATTAATCTTGTTAGAAATATATTTCACTTGAAGTTGAAAATTGTCATTTAATATGAAGTATACTAAACTTGTACTTGGTTGTGACTTGTATCTTACTTTTGCGTGGTATGTGAGATACAAATGCACAAAGTAAACTTTGTGTGAGTTGTGTTTTGACAGCAAAAGTGTTGGGTTTTTTTTGCATTTTTTCACAAAGGTCATAATATGTAAAGAAATGTTATAGTCTACACATCATATCAGCAATTTTAAATATATCAAAATTTTGTTGTAAAATTTTAAAAATGTTAACTTGTATATTTCTAGATAAGATGTGACATCATAGGGCTGACGCGTGATGTTATGCAAGACCCAACCCTGGGGCAAAGACTACACTCAGATCAAATCACAAATGGGGTAACCCTTGAACTCTCTAAGCTCTACCCACCCATGGAGATATTTTGTGTGGTAGATATATTGTGTCCTGGCGTGCTGACACAAGAGGCTTTTGTGTTAAACATGAAGAAAATACAGGGGAAGCATAAGACTCTGATGAAGAAGAAAAAAAAGACTCCAGAGCTAGAAATGTTCATGTCAGAGACATTTATGGCTTCAGTTAGCTGTGCAATGCCAATGGAAGCAAAATACACTCCCCAAGAAACTATGAGTAACAGTGCTAACACAGAAAAAAAGGAACTGGAAAAAGAAGTTAAAAAAATGGAGAAACAACAACAGAAAATGCAAAATGAATTTCAAGAGAAGGAAACAACACTTAATGACAGATTGTCTGCTCTTGAAGAGGTATACAAGGAAAAATGTGTAAAATTCGATGAGCTTCATAGGGAAATCGATGCTGCAAACAGGGCCATTGATGAAAAGGACAGTCATATTGGCAGACTTCAGATGGAACTTAATGAGATGACGGAAGCGTACAAAAAGCTGAAGGAGACAACCTCACCTACGTCAGTGAAAAAAATGAAACGAAAAGAAAAATATCTCAAAAAAAAGGACAGAACATTGAAACAAAGAGAACTCAATTTTGACAGGGAATGTTTAGAAGATGAGCAAAACAAGACAAGCAAAAAAAAATTGCACAACGCTAGGGCAAAAATTCAGCGCTTACAAAAACTGGTTAGCGCTGAGAAGATAAAAGCACAGAAAAGACTTGTTGCTATGGGACAATCCAGAAGAGAATTATTGAATTTGAAACAGACATTAGTGGAGATGGAAACAGAAATTATGTGCTTGCGAGAAAAGTGTGTTAAAACTCGAAACGATGGCCAAGCATTCACTGAAAACATTGAAAAATGTGTGATGGAATTGGTAGGCGAACTAGATATATCTACAGGAAAGGCTGCGCAAGTTATCCAAACAGTGTCAAAATGGATTTTTCAAACAAAAATTGGTTTGGATGAACTTCCTTCTGCTAGCACAGTTACCACAATGATGGACAGAGCTCAAATTTTGAGTAAACTTCAGGTCGCAGAGGCAGTCACTGAATGTGGTGCATATACCCTGCATGGTGATGGTACAAGCAGGGACGGAAAGAAAATTGTGGGACACCAAATTAACTTAGATAGTGGACAAACACTTTCAACAGGTTTCATTTATGTAGCTGTGGAAGATAGTTCTACTCCGCTCGATAATGCAATAGCAATGATTGAAGAACTATGTGATGTTTTTGAGGGGTCACAAGAAGACAAAGAAAAGTTATTCAAAGAAATGCTGTCAAAGATGGTAGCTACAATGTCAGATAGGTCTAGTGTTAATAAGTTGTTCAACAAAAACTTGGCTGAATATAAGGCAGAGAAACTTGGAGGTAACACTAACAACACAGATGATGATATACAAACCCATTTCTTGTATTGTAACGCACACTTTCTATTGGGTTTGGCAAATTCATGCTGCAGTGTCTTGAAAGTAGTTGAAAACGAAATTGCTGATGGGGGTAAACTTGGTAGGGATGCTTCAGGCAAGTTTCAGCATTTCAGTAGTTGTGGTGAAGGATCAGCAAGTAGATATGTGCGTACAGCCTGTGATGTTTTAGGACCAAGGGGGGATGAAAAAAATGGTTGTAGGGCAAATTGGGAGGCTTTTTGTGGGGAAGTCATTGGGGAAAGATCCTTCATCACCAGTTTTCGAATGAACAGGTTTAACAACTTTTTTGAAGGTGCAGCAGGACTGTTCTATCACCGGCAACACATCATTGATTTTCTGAGTGAATGGCAGGGACCAGGAAAGTTAAAAGTTGAGAGTGTATGGTACGATGTTAATTGTGCAAAGCTGCAGACGCTTGTGAGAGCTCTTGGAATAATATATGTGAAAGTCTGTGGTCCATTTTGGAATATGGTGAATTCAGACGTCCAGTATGTGGACCAATACAAATACATACAGAAAATGTATTCAAATTTTAAATTGTGGGCAGCAGACAGCTCTGCCCTCTTGGAGAATGGGTCAAGTGTGTTCCCTGGCTTTGATGTAACATCTTCTCAAGTAACAGAGTCTCTTTTCCAGAACTACAGCACTGGAGATTTTGAAATGACTAGATTAGTGTTAGAAAAGATCATGTCAGATTTTGTGTTGGTGACAGAGCGACAGTAAGGTGATTTTTTGCAGGGTGGTTCCTTTGGGCAAGAGCCCACACCTGAACTGAGGGAACGACTTAAGCATTGTAAACTCACCAATTTAGTTTCTGAATATGAATTTGGACACCTTGACTACAGTCAATTTAAAAGACGACATACTTCAATGCATTACCACTCTGGCATTCAGATGGTTAAAGCAAATAAAACAATTTCAGGGTGGTTGTCAGGGAAATCTGAAGCAGAGCAGTCAAATCTCTTGCGAATGTCACATGAACAAGCTGCCAGTCTGCGCAAGAAACATAGGTCAGCTGAAAGAGATGTTCGCATCAAAATAAAACAAAGACTACAGGAGAATTTCAGGATCAAGAAGGAGAAAGAGGCTCACAACTTGGAAAAAAAGAAACAGATTGTTGAAAGAGTGAAATGTCATGGTGGGCCTTGTAAGTCATGTGAAGATGTTGACAGTGTTTTGCGGAATTTGCCGACTAATGTGAAAAAGGTTGAGGCTGTCAAAGACGAGATGAGGTATTTAAAAGTGGTTCTTGAAATCAAAGATAAAAGACTTATTTTTGCCAAAAAGAATTTGGTAGCTTTGACTGAGGATTTAAAGGGTGTATTGAGTGCAAGTGTGGGTGTAGATGGAGGCCTTGATTCAGGTGTAACGAGTGCAGATGTCAGTGTAGATGGAGATGTTGATCTAGATCTGGTGGCCACTGAATCCCAGGTTGAACATTCTTCCCCATGCAGGACAAGTGTGACTAATCCTGGTAAAAGAAAGGCTGCTGATTAGGATTCAGGTTCAAATCGTACCTGTAAAAAAAGAAAGAAAATGGATAAGCAGAGCAATAAAGGTAGCATTGCTGCAGAACAGGAGACCAGTGTAAATAAAGATTTCATTTACTCTACCCAGGGAATGTGGGTGGCTGTAGCCTATGAGGATTCATTTTTTATTGGACAAGTTATAAAGGTTGAAAATGAAGAAAGTGCAGTTGTACAGTTTTTAGCGAAAGGTGCACAAGATCTATTTAGATGGCCACAGGTTGATGATGTAGCAACAATTAATGCAAAATTTGTATTTGCACATGATTTTGAAGTTACGATGGTGGGAAGAAGATGGGCAGTGGCTGAGTTAAAATATATTGAAAGTTTGTACAAAGAATACTCAGATGCATACTTTTGAACAGGTCATACACTGTGACATATGGTATATATTATAATAATGGGAAAATTGACTGTATACCAGGAAATGTTTGTTACTGGTAACTGAAAAATGAGAATGAAATGCTCATGATTATGAATAATGATGAAGATGATTTGATTGGCTGTAAACAAAGAAATGTCTTTTGAAGATATATTTTGTTGTGTAATGAAATAAATGATCATCTGTCAAATTATAGCTGTGTTGGTTTTGTGCACAATATCGGACAAACGTGCTTTGTTCACCAGCTGTTTGCTCATCTTTGAGCTCTTGATAATTGCTTTTCTGTTTGTCTGATCACTTTGAGAGTAGTTTAAATGAAAAGAGCACCCCAAAAAATGCTTTAATATGAATTTTTAAGGATCTAGCTTTATAAGTAAGCGAGCAACAGCCACTTTAAAATCGGGACATTCTGCGGAACTGCGGCCCATTGAAACAGCTGGTGGACAAAGGGCTAAATTGCATATTTTTTAATTTTTAAGGCCAAATTGCAAAAAAAGTATTAGAATATGAGTTTTAAAAAAAATTAGGCACAAACTTGGTATATAGAATCCTCCATAGGTGACATTTGAGACCTCCGGGAGTATTATTTTTCATGTTATGAAGCTCCAAATATGGACTTTCGTCCCGTTTTGACCTTACCGGCGACGGTCCGTTTTGAATAATTTGCATATTTTACTGCTCATTATTTTAAAAAATAAAAATCCCCTTGATCTGCAAATTTTGGAGCAGCATACATGTGTCCTGAGGAGTACATAACAGGTTTTTGAGCTGTTTATCTTCATTAGTTAAGGAATTATTGCATATCAAAAATTGACATTTTCATTAAATGACACTGTGCAAAAACCGACTACGTACATTAAAATACTAAAAAATCTGCCAAAATTAAACCGTTCAAGATATCTTGATGAAATAAAAACCAAAAAATTTCATAATTCATAAGGAATAAGAAAATACAATCAAAAACCTTCTGTGGTGAATTAAAAATTTTCATGTGTGATACCTACTAGAATGGGGGTTGAGTTGATCCCTGTTCTCATACTTGTGGGGGCTTTGACTTTGCATTAGTTTGAATATGCTGACAGTTATGAATGAAGCTCTTCCGCTGTTCCATCAATTCCACGTTGTGAATGTGAAGCCACCCCCACTCCCTGACAACCAATTCAACTGCATTCAAGAATTGCAGTTTCTTGATTGCCCAATTCTGTGCTCAAGTTGAACATGGAATTTTCATATGAACTGCATCCCAGGCAGGACTTGGCTATAGCAGGTGCTCATGTATAGTGGAATTTGGGACCACGTGGTAGTGTTTGCATATGATTTGCAAAAACTTCAAAGATTTATTGATATTGACTGCAAATGGGGAAATCATATGCAAATAACACATTGAAGTACAGTGGTACCTGCTGTATGTGGCCACCTCTTCTGCAAAGAAAAATTGGCCACATACAGCATGTGACCTGTCACTGCAGGTAAATTTACAAAGAAAGTGACTCCTGTGTCCGAGCCTAGTGACCACAGAAGGCTATGCGGCTGCCCATAGCAGTGGCTGCATACGGCAGGTACCACTGTACTACCCTTTGTGGTCTTCAATAGGTTTATATATAAGCTTTTGTCCTGTTCTCTCCAATCCGCCTTGTGAGGCCATACCCACTTCTATGTTAACATAACCAGGTTGTGGGCAAGTTACTTGGTGACAATCTGGGTAAAGTTAACGCCTCATAAAATGTAGTGAAGCCAGCTGTCAAGTTAGAAAATGAACGATGGAATAATTATGTAAAATAGAAACAAACTGTGAAACAAATTTTTCACACTAAGTTGTATCTGTCCATAATAAAAAAAACATCAACTGCATTTATAAGGAGAAAGTAATGTCATCGTCAACATGCATTAAAAAAGGGGCATGGCACTCAATCATTTCATTTCACAATATAGTTGCCTTTTTCATCTAATCATTGTTAATGGGGTTTTTTTATATGATGTTAAACATGTTTCATGGTTGGCATCCCACAAACAATGAAAAACATCACCATTTGTGCATTTGTGATGAGTACAGGTGAAAACACTGAAAATTAAGAGATTTTTCGAAATTTTCATTTTTAGGGTTAACTTTAACCCTATGTATCTTCTGTACTAACTAACCTATAGGAATAAAGAGACGGCTATACAAATAGCCCAGTTTATGTCCTGGGAAATCATTTCCCAAGAGTTCCACAAGGAGTCTCTGTTGATCCACGGTGTGGTACCCATATGCACGTAAGAGGCTGTGTCACGCAAAGAGCGCCTGCAAGCGAGGCCTTGTCACATGTAGGCATGCGCGCGCAGCCCAAATGGCCCGGATTGGATGATTGCATCACAAGCTGTAGGAGAACACCAAATTTGAATTGGACAGTACATTCTATGTAAAGCGCTCTTTGAGTAGAGACGTATCTTCAGCAGCAAGTCAGTCAGTTTTCAAATTTAACGGTTTTTGGACAAGAAAGTTTTCTACAAGAAGTTTTACCTGTTCTTCATACGCTGAATTCAACATCTTGCAAGGCAAGTACAGTAATTTTTCAGACTCCAAAGACAGTTCTCCAGTGCCTGGGATTCACATAATGGCTACATGTAAACGTTGTGTTTTAGTGCTTGGTCACAGTTTTGTCTCCAGACTGGATGCGGCCTTTCGTCGGGGTTCCCCGCGGTTGGAATTGGACCTGAGTCAGTGTAGGGTCCACATGCATGGCCCGGGCTGTGCTTCAGCTCTCGTAACCCTTCAACAGGACGTACTTCCATCAAACTCGGAAGTGCGTCGCTTTTGCCCACAGATCGTTGTTCTCCAAGTCGGTGGAAATGATCTGTGCAACTATGAGGTTCGGATTGTGCGTGAACATTTGATGATGCCCATAAACACTCTGCTAGGACTTCCACATGTGACCAAAGTTGTGGTTCTACACGTTTTCCCACGTCTGAAACCCTGTCACATATCCCCCGACGAATACGAGGAGAGGAGGTACGAGTTAAACTGCTTTCTCGACACAAGAGTGTCCATGCCGGATGTCTGAGGCAAAGCCATCACCTTCCACCTCGGCAAGTTGGAAACTTGCATACCATACCCAGAGCTTCGTTACCGAACGCACTACCTTGCATCTGCCTAACTGCCTGTCCTTATTATTGATGTATCTAAACATCACACTAAGTGCTGTCTGGTCTGTTATGTCATTCGTTATGACCTCATGTTTTATGAATATTTTATGTTTTGTGGTTGGCGCAACCAATATTTATGTACCACTCATAATTTGTATAATCTACTACTCTCATATTTTTTTATCTGGCAATTATGTTATATTGTATAATGCCTTGTCAACAGAAAATTACCTTTTGATTTACCATCGGTTACTGATAATTGTAAAAGGTTCTCTATTATACTTTAACAGTTTTGACATTACATGGGTATATAAACTGAATATTATAATGTATGCATTCCGAGCCCTACTCTACTTTGTACTCAAATGCTTGCGAAACGTTATAGGTAAATATTTATTTCCCCTTAATTGCATCACAACTACGCATACAAATTCTATGTTCTGCGAAATTGGAGCTCCATTGCAAACTTTGGGGTTGATGTACGCACTTTTATATATCATTCTACCCCTGGTATTCCTGAATATGTGTATTTTTACAAAAGGACACATATTTTTGTCAGGTTTTATGCTGTATATTATTTCTCACAGACTCTCACGCAAAATAGAGTATATACTTACAGTTAGTCCCTTACTTATGCTCCTAGCAGGTGATATTGCAATTAACCCTGGCCCGACTCAACACTTTTGCGATATTTCCTTATGTCATTCAAATATTCGAAGTCTTTCCCAAGATAAACTGATGTCAATTCGAGCCAATTTGGTCCCAGATTTTGACATAATTTCTCTTTCTGAAACCTTTCTTTCCTCAAATTCCGCTTCTGAAAATTTCCGTATCCCGGGCTATCATGATGTTATTCAATGTGATCGCCCACATGCAGGTGGTGGTGTCGCAGTTTATGTCTCCAAGGCATTGTTTGCAATTCAACGAATGGATCTAGAAGTAGCCGATTTGGAACTTCTATGGTGTGAGGTTAGGCTTAATAACAATAAATTTCTTCTTGGTGTGGTTTATAGACCTCCAAATTCTTCTGTTGAGTTTTGGGAAAAACTCCAGGAGAGCTTTGACTTGGCCAAAAGTACGGGCATCAAAAATATCATTCTAACTGGCGATTTAAATTCCGATTGGAGCACTCAGTCGGGTCAAAAGCTTGAATTATTTATCCGCATTAATCTCCTCTCACGTCATGTGAACGAGCCAACTCGTATCACCGACCAGTCTGCAACTTGTCTTGATCACCTCATCTCAAATGTTCCCTCCTATATTAACAATTATCTGTACTTCCACCCTGATCTAATTGTGATCACTGTGTTGTTGGTGCCAACTTATTGTTCCGCAGAAAGAAAGAACCTGCTTACAAAAGAAAAATTTGGCAGTATGAAAAGGCCGATTACAATGCTTTTAGAAATGATCTCCATGGGCTAGACTGGTCACCTTGCTTTATCTCCAACTATATAAACTCGTGTTGTGGTTCGTGGTCCCAACTTTTCCTCGAGGCAGCAGCTCATTGTATTCCTAATAAGTTAATTGAGGTAAGACCTTGTGACCTACCATAGTACTCTTCCCGACTTCGATCACTAAAACGCCAAGTCCAATGTCAGTATGACAAAGCTAAAAGTAGAAATTATGAAAATAATGAATGGGCCTCGTTTTGTCGTATGCGTAATACTTACCAAGAGAAACTCAAAGCAGCAGAAGATGAGTATAACAATAAGCTTCGAGCTGATTTGATAAACCCTTCTCGGAGGGATAAATGCTGGTGGCGTACGGCAAAGTACTTTTTAAACAGAAATCACGTACACTCAGTTCCTTCCCTTGTACACGAAGATCAGCATATCTCTGATGACCTCGCTAAAGCTGAAATTTTTAATTCCTTCTTTCTGAAACAGTGCCAGGTTGATTCTGCGACAGCTAGCTTGCCAGACCTATCCAATATACCTGATTTTAGGCTTGATTCATTAACTATAATGGAATCAGAGGTTCTTGAAACACTTCTCAATTTGGACACTACTAAGGCTTCCGGTCCTGATGGTATCAGTGCACGACTTTTGAAGGAAGCTGCCCCTGCCATAGCGCCACAACTTACTAAATTGTTCAATTTATCACTAGAGAATAAAGAATTCCCAGCTCTTTGGAAAAAAGCAAATGTTTCTCCTCTACATAAAAAAGGTCCGGATAATATATGTAACAATTACAGGCCTGTCTCCTTACTAAGCTGCACTGGTAAAGTTTTTGAAAAAATAGTGTTCAAACATGTATTTAATTTTTTGCGTGATAATCTAGTCATTTCGGCCCATCAATCTGGCTTTATACCTAATGATTCCACTGTAAACCAACTCTTATTTTTATATCATGAACTATGTCTCGCTATCCACAATCACAAGGAAGTTGGCATTATATTTCTGGATATTAGCAAGGCATTCGATAAGGTTTGGCACTCTGGTCTACTATTCAAATTGCGTAAAAATGGGATTTCCGGTAATTTACTTGATTGGTTCTGTGATTATTTAAGTAATCAATATCAAAGAGTCGTCTTGAAGGGACAGTCCTCTAGCTGGGGAAAAATTTGTGAAGGTGTTCCACAAGGCAGCGTACTCGGACCACTCTTATTTCTGATCTACATTAATGATATTGTGGATCTGGTTAAATGTAAAAGTAAACTCTTTGCAGATGACACTACCCTTTACTTGGATACTGAAGACCCAGCTGAAGCTGCAGAAACTATTAACTCCGATCTATCTGCCATAAATCAGTGGTCACATGACTGGCTGGTTACATTCAACGCATCCAAAACTGATTCTATGCTTGTTTCTCGCAAAACTAATTCTCCCATCCATCCATCTATTTTCAAGATCATGTCCTACAAGATGTCCAACAACACAAACATCTTGGTGTCACATTACGTTCAGATCTTCGATGGACTGATCACATAACGGAAATTACTAACAAATCTATCAAATTAGTAAATATTATGAAGAGTTTAACTCTTTCAACTCGACAGCCCGCCATGGCGGGCAGATAATTTCATGCCTATCTACCCGATAGCCCTCCACAGCGGTCAATTCCAGACAGTGCCGTAGACCCGGCAGACCGCTGGAGCGGTCATATTGACAATTTGTGCACACGATGCTTGATCACGTGTACAGTGAGATTTTGCGTGACGAGATTACATCAGTATTCAAGATGGATGCCCAAACAAGCAGTACGGCATGGTTACCGATGACTTTGTGACTTTTGCCGTAGTTTTTTTAGCCAAAAAAACGGACTTTTTTTAAACCTGGAAAATGACAACATGAGCGATAATTCAGGATCCGGTGGCGAACTTTCTGGGGGTGAATTATCGGACGATTCTGATAAATTTGATCTCTTTGATGCACGGAACATTACCGAAGAGGAACGCATTCGAATTAGGGATGCTTATTTTGCCGAAGATTCATCAGATGACGAAGAATTTTGTGGTTTTGAGCCAGATTTGAACCAAAGTAGATGCCAAAATGTGAGTGATAATTCCGGATCTGAAGACGAACTCTCTGATGATGGAAGTTTTTGACGATGTGGGCGAATTTGCTCTGCATAGTATTACTGAAGAAGAACGTATTCGAATCAGGGACACTTACTTTACTGAGGATTCATCTGATGATGACAAGTATTATTTGCTGCGAACCAAAATAGCAGATGTAATTACTAGGGACAGATTTTTTCAGATAAGAAGGTATTTGCATTTTTGTTATGAAGAATCTTCACGGCCAACTGATAAAATGTTCAAGGTCAGGTTTATGCTAGATCAGATACGCAAGGCATTCCAAAATGAGTACATCCCGCATGAGTTTGTCAGCGTGGATGAATCAATGGTTCCTTTCAAGGGTAGACTGTCAATAAAACAATACATGAAAGACAAACCCTGCAAGTTTGGAGTAAAGTTTTGGATGGCAGCCGATGCAGTTTCAGCTTACTGCTGGAATTTTGACGTTTATGTTGGTAAACAAGCTACAGTGATAGACCGTAAATTTGGCCTGAGTGCGCAAGTGGTGATTGATCTAACCAAAGACTTACAAAAAAAAGGCTACACAGTCTTTACTGACAATTTCTATACAAGTCCCTTTCTTGAAACAAAAGATGTGTATCTCTGTGGCACAGTGAGAACAAATAGGCGTGGTTGTTTCCCACAGGAATTGGTCAAAACAGCTGCACAGACACGAGGTTTGCCACGTGGACATTATGAGTGGCGCCAATGTGGGCCTATAGTTGCTACCTGCTGGAAAGACAACAAAATGGTTTACTTCCTGTCCACAGCACATATTCCCACCCTGGATGGACTTTCAGTGCCGAGACACAACAAAGATGGTTCAGTTTCTGAAATTCCAACTACGCCAACTGTTGTTGAATATTCAAAGTACATGAATGGCGTTGACCGCAATGACCAAGTATGCAAAATCAATAAGTCGAAAAAACCTATGAGGTGGTATCGTAAAATTGAACGAAAACTTGTGGAACTGTCCATATACAATGCCTATGTTCTTGAAAGCACTGTCAAAGAACATGCACCAGCTGGAAAGCGAAAACGTGACCTTTTGTCTTTCAAACTGGACTTAGCCCATGCCCTCATTGGTGGTCAGCGACTAAGAAGGCGAGTTGGACGGGCCAGGTCTACATCTTCTCAGGCACTTTTGCGTCTGGATAACACTAGTCACCTGCCCATTGGAGGGGAAGGCAAAGATCATGTTTGTGTTGTTTGCAATGACAAACACAGGCGATATGTGAGAAACCATCCAGGTGTATCATACCATGACAATCCTTACAAACGATGCAAGACATCAATCAAATGTGAAAAATGTGAGAAATACCTGTGTTGCTCTGCAAAAAAAAAATGTTTCAGGGACTACCACACATATGTGCACTACTAACTGCACCCATACACACTTACAAGACAATACAAACATTGATAAAGTTAAAACAGTGAAACAGAACACAAAGGTGTGGTTTCAGTACTCTTTATTGACATTACATATTCATTATGCAAATTTTCATTGTTGGATGAAGGACATCAAAGTATGTGAATTACAGGTAAAAAATGTATTCTACCAGCATTATCAGAGATCAACTTGGGACTTGTTCTTGCATAATTGACATTTATAACAAGAACTCCAGGACCTGAAAATGTGAAGAAAAATAATTCAAAAGTTCATAAATAAGAACATTTACCTGTTACCTGTATTTGCACTTGTGTATACAGGTAAATACACCTAGGTACACCTGCAACATGTGTATAATTAAAGTTTGAAGTCTTAACTTTCAGAAAATATATGGTTTTGTACCTTTATCTTTTTCTTTTACCTTGAGTTTGGCCCTTTAAAGATGTATGTCTGATTTCTTTGTTTTTGCTTATTATACCCAGGGTTCAATGGTATAGGTAATTATAACATATGCTGGGCTGAGTGGAGTTACAGTGCATCATTTACTTGGGGGTGAAAGAGTTAATGCAGACCTCAGCTGCTGCATGGCCTGATATGATAAGTATGATGAGGCTAAAAAAAAAAAAACAAAAAAAAAAACAATTAACAAAATTGTTTAATGTTAACCAAGGTAAAGGTTTGACATAAGTGTACATTGATCTGTGACTCCTTTCCCACCCCCACCCCTACTTTAATATACATTTTATCAGGCCAAACAAAATAATACTTGTGTTTCCCCTTACATGCTGGAAAAAAATAGGGTCGGTAGGTCGGGAAATTTTATTTATTTTGTTCATTTATTTTTGGTAGTTTTATGCCTTTAAAACAAAGAAAACGTGTTTTGTTTTTTTTCAAAAATATATGGTTTGGGGCATTTATAGATGGGTCAGTTCAGTAAGGTGACACACAATTTTGTTTTCTTTTGGTAGCAGATGGGTGGGTCGGCAGGTTTTATAGAGGGTCGATCGGGTAAGGGGAAACAAAGGTATTATTTTATTTGGTCTCATCAATCATGGCAGTATTTTTCCTCCAAACAGTTAAAATTGTACTTGGCTTTTTTTCTATGCATTCCTCCAGTAGTATAGGAATAAAATTCATTTGAATTGATTTGATATCTAGCAGGTTCCTTTTTTATACCATGATTCTAGTTATAAAATTTAAATGGAAAAAATGGAAAGGCACTCATCAGTTGACCAAAGATCTGAATCTGGATGCTAGAACTTTTCAGAAGGCCTTTGTTTGCCCTAACCTGACCAACCCATCTCTAATCCCACCCACCACCCCCTCCCCAACTGACCTATGTACCTCTCTGCAATCAAACAAAACAAAACTAAAAAGTAGAAATACAGCTCTACCTTCCTGCCCACCTAAAGTGTGGAATATTTAATAAAGAAAACATAACAACCCTAGCATTATTTGAAAAAAAAAAAAATATCACCTACTCACCAGTTAAAAAGGAGGTGGAAAATGGTAAATATGCCAACTCACCTACCAACAAAATTTTCGTCTATTAGGGAAAACTCACATATTTTCTTTTTTCTTTTTCTTTTTTCTTTTTGGCCTAAGAAACATATAATTGTCAAATCTAATATTAATGCATACTGTTTTATGTCTGCCTTCCTAAATCAAGTACTTAACTTACTGTGATTATTAATCTTTCTATGGTGCAATATTTAATTTACTTTTAACATAGGCATTCAGTTCCCAGCCAAGAACAAGAAGACACTTCCCAGTATAGGCGTGCAGTGTAATCTGAATGTAGTTCCACCTCCCCACATGAGCTCAACACCAAAGAAGTCCCCTCAGTCTTTGCCTCTCGAGCAAAATATGCCAAGTCCAATAAAACCTAGTGGATCAAATATAGAAGATGATGTTAATGTGGATGATGATGATGATGATGATGATGATGATGAAGCACTTCAAATGGAGGAAGTAGACGATGATGAGTACATTCCTGGTGACGAAAGTTCCCGTGAAGCTGAGGAAGAGGAACGGGCAGACATAGACAAACCTAAAAAGTAAGCTGTGCAGCAATAGGCAAACCATACAAATAGAATACTGTATCATTCCTTTGAATGTCCCTGCCTGTTTGAATACCACTGCACTTTACTGGCTTAAAAAAATAATCTTATTTTGTAGCACTTTAGCAAAATTTCTATTTTTTTTTTACCTGCATATGCCAAAAATAGGTCTGCCATTCAGACAAGTTTCTTGGAATTTTTTAACAAAGAAAGCTTAATAGGAATGACAAGGTACATGAATATTGAAATATTGCAGTAATTCATAGGGGCCCAAAGCACTTAGATTAACTTGTAGGAGACAGTACTTACTTGTGTTTTGATCGATATACTGATTTAAGAGGACAATTATTATGTAATTGCGTTTTAATTCCCACGGTACTGCGGCTTAATACAATAGGGCATTAAGAGGCACTTCCGGGGGGTGGGAGTAATTAGGCTCCTCACTAGGCCCCTGATTGGCTATTCAATTGGCGGGATTTTAAACAATAGATCATTAGCGTCATTCAGTGGTTTTCAGCGATAGCGGCAAGATGTTTTAACAAGAGAGGAGAATTGTGTGGTAGTTTTATATAGACTTTTCCAGTGTGTTTGATTTTAGAACTGTTTACTTTTCATCAATTTGTGGATTTGTTACCTGAAAATTTTTATTGTGCGTGTATTTTGGAACTAAGGAGGCTTCACCGGGGATCGTGGCCAAGTGTTTCAGCCCAGAGTACCTGAGGAAACTGGTACATTTCCCCTTCAACATTCCCAGGTCTTACGTTGTTCCCGAGGCTGGACTGGTTAGGTATCTGAGATACATTTTCACGGAGGGAGACCACGCAGTTATGAGTTACACCTTGGACTGCACCACTCGTGTTGACTGCACATGTTTTTTCTGTCAAGATTGAATTGGACTGATTTGTTAACTGCACGTTACTTGAACATTGCTAGCTGTTTTCCGTGTTAATCCTTCACGATGGCGCATCTTCTTGGACAGGGGAAAAATGACGAAAATCATAGTGACATTGAAGAAGTGTCCGACACAGAGCGTGTCGAACAATGGGCAGCAGGCCACAAAATTTCAATGGAGACGGTGAAATTATTGTTTAAAGACGGATTCACATCCATGGAGGCCACTGGCCTATTTGACCAGTCGGACTTGGCGTCTTCAAAGATTCCGCGAGGGCAACAAAAGTTGTTAAGCCACGGCAGAGTTGAGGGGGGCTTCCGCTTCCCAAGCGGCGTTGAATGCCACAGCAGCTTTCCGGGAAAAGGCAGCACCCGGTACGGACGAACCTCAACAACATACGGCAAAGAACGGTGACACAAATTCCCAGATATTAGGGTCGTCAGCCAAATCGGCTGAGGCGCCGGTGGATCAGTCAACATCTACAGGTGCAGGTAACCAAAACTGCGACACACAAGATTCATATATTTTGGAAGTGCTTAAACAATGTCAGCACGTGCAGTCCGACAGGCCTTCGGCAAGTACGGAAAATGCCGAACGTATCTCCAGAGTACGAGTTCCTGCAAACACCGCAAGAGGGCTATTTCAGAACGAGGCTAACAACATGGCGGCGCCCATAGAATCATGGCAAGACCCACAGATCCACATTATGAACGCGGCAGGTAAGGGCCAAGTGCCTTATTATGATATCACTGACTTTGTGTACGGGTCCGGGGTGGCTACGGAACAAGTTGTGATGGACACGCCAGGCGGACCGCAACTAGTTTTGCGGTCTGGGCAAAAGAAACCCAAGTTAGAGACTCTGTCGATATCTCAATGGTCAGTAGCAAACCTTGCTGTTTTGCATACTTTGGTTCGGGAGAAGAACGCCGGAGTGGGCGAGATCTTAGATTACTTGTCCCATTCCACGCGGGCGTACCAGCTATTTTCTAAATTTCAAGCTGCTTCTGTCATGTTTTATGATAGGGAGTATAGGAAAGCACAAGCTACACAAGGCTTCCGTTGGGGGACAGAGTTACCTCATCTACAAATCTGCTTCTTACAAGCTAGAACTAGACAAAATAACATGACATTTGGGGGTTCTAGCAGAACAGGTAGTAATTCCCGAGGACAGACACATGAATCCACGACAAGGAAGGGACCTGTAACACAGAATGGCCAAGAGATTTGCAAGAAATTTAATTCTCCGAAAGGTTGTCAATACAGTGACTGTAGATATCTGCATGTCTGTTCTGTGCCAAAATGTGAACAAAATCACCCTGCTCCATTACATGAGTCATTAAAAAACTAAAAATTTATCCAAGCTCTAGCTTAAAACTGGATGCTTGGAAACAAGAACTGAGTATTAATGATCCAGACAGAGACTTTATTATTCATGGCATAGAAAATGGTTCTGATATCATAGACAATGATGTAGAGATCATACCTGTAGAATTATCCAATCATGCTTCATGCTATAGTGATGATAGAAAGCATTTAGTCAACCAGCAGGTGTTACATGAAATTGAAGTGGGCAATTACATACCCAGAGTAAAGCGCCCTCTGATAGTGAGCCCTTTGGGTGCAGTGAATTAACCAGATGGCGGGGTGCATCTTATCCATGACTGCAGCATGCCAGAGGGGGCCTCTGTCAATGATCATGCCACTTTACATGATCACTACAAGTTTGAGACTGTTGACACATTGACAGGCATGCTTACACCTGGCATGTACCTAGCCAAGGCGGACATCAAGTCAGCTTACAGACATGTACAAATTAACCAGCGCAGTCAACAAGTTGCAGGTCTGAAGTGGGGCATTAATGGACATGATGTTTATTTGAGGGACTCCAAGCTCCCATTTGGGGCGCGTCTGAGCCCCATTGTGTTTCACAGGATTACCCAAGCAGTCAAACGCATTATGGCACGTAGGGGCTTCAAAGTGTGCATGTATATAGATGATTTTATGTGCTTGGCTCAAACACAGGCAGAGTGTTTGGAAGCCATGAATGTACTTATTACACTGCTAAGGAAGCTGGGTTTCATGATAAATTGGAACAAAGTACATGGCCCATCACAAAAGATGGTGTACTTAGGCATTGAGATCGACACAGTGAACATGTGTTTAAGTTTGCCAAAGGAAAAAATTCAAAAGATACAACAGCAATTGGACTTTGTGTCCACAAGGCAGCGGCTATCGAAGCGACAACTTCAAAGTACAGTGGGTCTTCTAAACTTTGCGGCAGCAGTAGTGGCGGGCGGACGAGTATTTCTCCATCGGTGTATTGATGCCATTACAACACTGAAGGGGAAGACAGACCGTATTAAATTAAGTCATGAGCTTAGGAGTGATTTTGTGTGGTGGCAACAATTCATGACAGTGTTTAATGGGAAATCTTTGCTGACACACACACAGCCAATCATAAGTGTGCTAACAGATAGCAGTTCTGAAGCTGGAGGTGCTTAGTGTGAAGGCGATTGGCTATACTGCCATTATAGATATGATTGGCCAGAAGTCATGGATACACACATAAATAGTAAAGAAACTTTAACTGTAGTGTTGGCAGCCCTCAGATGGGCACCTAAATGGGCTAATCATGTGGTGTATGTGACATCAGACAATAAGACCACAGTGTCTGCAATTAATAAAGGAACATGTAGGAATAAGATGGTGATGAAAGCCCTAAGACTGCTGTTTTGGCTGTCAGCCATATTTAACTTTAAACTGAAAGCAACTTATGTGCCGACAGGTAGACATTTACTGGCTGATTGCATATCGAGACTTCATTTAAGTAAATTTTGGAATCAATTACCTAATTATATAGCAGTGGACTCTTATCTAAATCATATGTCACTGACTTCCTTTTTAAAATTTGGTTGCAGGAACGGCATCCAGACGGTCAGAGTTCCTTAGTATGTTGGACAATCAAGTCGCAAGTTTCCATGCAAACATGTTTGCACAGTCTACATGGAAGACTTATAAGTGTCATCTATCAGTATATTTAGAATTTTGTGACAAGGCAGGCATACAGCCTGTACCTATCAGTGACAGAGACTTAGCTTGCTATACGGCATATCTAGCAGCCAAAGTGTCTTATAACTCTATAAAGCAATATTTGAACATTGTCAGGATATTATTACATGAGGACGCTGGGTACTCTAACCCTCTGCAACAGAACTGGTTTTTGAATTGCTTATTTAAACGTATAAAACGCACCATTGGTGCAACATGTGTCCAAAAATTACCAATTACTCTGGAGATTATGAAAGATTTATTTACAGTAATTGACATACAGTCTCTGGACATTGGAGATCACTTTCTGGTGTGCTTGTGTAATAGCGTTCTTTTCTTTTTTACGCAGATCCAATTTGTTCTATGACAGCAAGCATAAAGAAAAATTTTTAAAACGAGGTGATCTGTCTTTTAGACCAGAAGGGGTGATAATTTCTTTAGGAGCTTCCAAAACGATTCAATTTCGTGACAGGGTAGTGCAGATCCCGTTAGCCAGGATATCCAATTCTGTTCTGTGTCCTGCACAGGCAGCCTTGCTCATGATAAAGAATTGTTCGGGCACAAACCAAGATTCTCTGTTTCGTTTTTGTCAGGCCGGGCGAGTAAAATTCTTATCTTATCATGTGTTTTTGAGCCTTCTTAAACAGAAATTGAATCGACTCGGGTATAACCCCTCCAGGTATGCAGGACACAGCTTTCGTCGAGGGGGCACCACATTAGCGCTAAGTTGCCATGTTCCATCAGAGCTGGTTAAATTACAGGGGGACTGGGCAAGTCCTGCGTACCTGAAGTATTTTGAACCTTCCATCCGGACAAAATTTACCCTTGCTCGCACCATGGCCGATCAAATCACTACATAAAATTCACATGTTTTAAAATTCAGTACATATTTTTCAAAATTTGGTTTGGGACACCAGGTTTGGGTGTACTTGTGGGCTTTTGACTCAGTGTGTATTTTGCCCATGTACGAGCAGTAGCTTCCTCAGCCCACAAGCTTATACAATAATAATAAAGTTGGTGTTCCCAAACCAGTTGTGTTAGTTTTCTGTGGGACTAGCCCTTATAGTGTAGGTAAGAGCAGGGTATTAAACATACTTTACATGAGCATTTGAATATTCATAACAATCAAACTTATGCTTGTGATCTATGTGATACAGTATTTACTGATAAAAGGAATCTCAAGAGACAGATGATGTCAAAACATGAAAATACAAAGGTTTTTATATGTCACCAGTGTGGCATGTCTTTCACTAGAAAAGATACTTTGAGGCATCACCAATCAGCAGTCCATCAAGAAAACACATATGAATGCATTCAATACCAAAAGATATTCAAGTATAAAAACAGCCTTTCCCAACATATGAAAAGTCATAGTGTTAGCTTTTCTTGTACATGTGGTTCGGTATCAGCCTCAACTCAAGCTTAAAATGACATAGTAAAATATGCAAAGGTATTAAATCCAAATCTGAGAAAAACATACTGTTCGGTCAGAGAAATGCATGTGCTGTAAAAACCAGGAATATCTGCAAGTCAAAACATATATGTACATATTGTGATGCTGCATTTACACGTAAAGAGAGTCTGAAACGCCACCAAAAGCAACATGCTGGCGTTTCATATTCTTGCAAATCTTGCAACAAGTGTGGGACAAGATCTTACAGAAAGATAGAACACACCTGTGATGCTAAGGATTCCTGACTTGTAGCACCCAAGAAAAATAGTTCCAAAACGCGTGTAACTACACACAGAATGCTGAAGAAAATAAAAAAAAGTAAATATTTTCCTGACAGTCCAGAATCAAAGGCTACATTAGTTAGATCCCTCATAAACAGTCCAACAAGAAAGAAAAGAAAGCCTCTGGAATCTGAAGGCTACAACTAAAGCAACAGAGAAACATGACAGTATTGAAGCTATGGTAAATGATGCTTCAAAAGTACTGGGAAACATAAAACACAAATGAAGTAGTGGTGTGTCCAAATTCTGTCAAAAAGTATCAGCCCTACACATGCATCTATCCACTAAAGTCAGTGAGTCAACTTTCCGGATGCTGAAGCCATTTTATGTAAGACCAGCTACTCCAAGAGACTTGGAGCAATGTTGCTGCCAAAAATGTGTCAGCATACGTAAGGCTTTCAGGGCTCTCATGAACTTTAGGCAGAGTAACCACTTAGATGTGCCCATATACAGTAATGTGTACAGTTTTGTCAAGTTTACATTGTGGGAGAAGGAACC
The DNA here is from genome assembly GCA_964020975.1 of Hermodice carunculata. Classification (NCBI taxonomy): domain Eukaryota; kingdom Metazoa; phylum Annelida; class Polychaeta; order Eunicida; family Amphinomidae; genus Hermodice; species Hermodice carunculata. The sequence continues at coordinate 141,962,411 of OZ026612.1, forward strand.
TAATGAGGAATTCCACACGTTATCTTGTCTTAAACAAGAATGTGACCAATGTGGCTTATCTAAACTTGTATTTCATTCAAATGAGATATCTGAAAACAATTCAGTCACTTGGTACAAATTTGACAATGTTGAATTTCAAACAAAGGAAGGAAATCTTACAAAACACTTGGATTTAGTCAAAAAGGTAACAGTCCAAAAGAACTTGTGGACTACCTTTTAGATCAACTGAAGGGCTACCCATGTCATTTATTCACTGCCCGGTGGCAAAGAGTGCAGTGGACAGCACTAATTGAGAATCTGCCTAAAAATTATCTTGCCATTGAGATGGACTTCAGTGAAAAATTATTCCACATTGATTCAGGAGGAAGCCCAGTCACTGTACTGGACAAAGACACAGTGCACCATACACTCATGTGTTCTGTGGAGACCATCTGTTCAAGCTGACAACACAGATGACAGTCACTTACAGGAGCATTGGCTCATAGTGTCTGATCACTTGACACATGATTTTCATTTTGTTGATCATTGTCTGGCAAAAATTATTCTGCCGGAGCTAAAAAACCTAGGGTGTCAGATAGATGTTGTTATTATAAATCTTATTATAAACTAGACACGAGTTTTTCGCTGTGCGAAAACAAATATGCATCCCCACGCATGACAGAGTGTTCCCTATTTATGTTCAATAGTAACCATGGTCTTGCAATCAACCGTAACAAAGATATATAAGGAAAATAAAATTTTGACCTCAGTTTGACCTTTCAAGGTAACTCGAGGTCAAATTTAACAATACCAAAAGAAAGCCCATAGGTACTTTCCTATTCATGTTCAATAGTAACCATGGGTCTGCGATCAACCGTAACAAAGGTACGTAAGGAAAACAAGCTTTTGACCTCAGTTTGACCTTTCAAGGTCACTCGAGGTCAAATTTAACAGCACCAAAAGAAAGCCCATAGGTGATTTCCTATGAATGTTCAAGAGTAACCATGGGCCTATGATCAACCATAAGCAAGATATATACGGAAAAAACAATTTTGCCTGATTTTGCTGAGTCAGCAAAAAACGAAAAACCTTAATAAAAAATCAAAAAATCAATGGATTTTGACAAACAGTATATCAGAAGAATTCCCCAGACCTGTAGCATATTTGTACCAAAATAGAACGTAATTCGTAAATATGCCTTAGAGTTATAGCAGAAATAAGAAATCTGGCTGCGGCTGTGGCGGTGGCGGCGGTGGCTCTCAAATTCTACTAAACACTATATGCATCCCCCAGTGGGGGATGCATAATCAATCTTCAACCACTGCAATATTTCCTAATAAATTAAAAACTGCTAAACATGCTAAAGTCATACCACTCTATAAAAAAGGTGATACTGTATTGGAAAATCATCGCCCTACTTCTCTCTTGCCTGTAATGTCCCAAATTTTTTTAAAAAGTGGTGTACAAACAACTGTATGAATACCTTGATTCCAAGAAATTATTTTGTAGTAGTCTTGCTTTCAAAACACTACACTCAACAGAAACTGCTGCTTTAGAATTGACAGAATAATGAAAACTCTTAAAACCGGGAAACAATCAATAACCATATTTTTAGATCTGTCCAAAGCATATGACACTTTAGACCACCAGATCCTCCTTCACAAGCCTCATTACTATAGCTGATTTGGATAACAACGGTTTCCTCCCCCTCATCTACTTTTTGTTTTCTTCTTGTTTTCTAGGCCTCTGTCACACAGGACCGCGGCACAAAAGTGGAGAGCTGCAGCACTATTATCGTTAAAGCATCTGAGGCACTGCCCTAAACAAACCCTACCACTATAATTTAATGATAATTATGACACACAACCGATGCTTGGAAAAAATAAAGAGGAACTATCGTTCATGACGCGAACGAAGGAAAATTTGCAGACCGGTACCCATGCACTTGTATTTATACGCGCTTGACTGTTTTGATCAATTCGTGATTGAGATAGATATGTTCACTTTGTTAGGGTGTAGGGCATAAGTTTTTGTTTAAATTGACAACAACAAAAAAAACACATAGAAATGTAGAGAAGGTCATACTCAACAAAAAGTCATCTGGTCATTTTGCATGAATTCCAAAAATAAAAAAATTACGGCACTTTTATGCCAGCACGTCGCATGTTGCACAACAAAACAAAAAATGCCCAGTGGCTGGCTGTGCCAGATCCCAAAACTGCCCAGACGGCTAAGGTTAAGTTGGGGGCATGTCTTTTTAGTCAGTTCTTCCTGGGTATGCACAAAATTTTCCTTTTTGATACATGCACAACTATCCGTTTTCACACTAGAAGTTATGTTGAGTTGTAGCAGAATCACCAGCAAGTGGCGCCACCCATGTAGAAACGCTGAACTACAACAGCGCTATCTGTTGTAATAAATGGGTCTATTGGAATGCCCATCTCAATAAAATTGGAAATAAATTGTCAAAAGTTGTAAGTATCTTCACAAGAAATAATAAATATGTTTCCATTCAAGAATTGAGCAAGTGTACATTTTCTGTACTTGAAACATTTTGCAAGAGGACACAAAAATATCACTCTGCTTCTGGCTTCTATAAAAGTTTTGGTCACTGAATGTCACAACTGCTTGCTTTTCAAGACCATCAGTTTGTCAGCAGGACCTGTAAGACTTGCTAACTACTGGCCCAAGCCCAACAACTAAGAGGATTTAACATGAATTGGGGCATTAGTTATATCCAGTACAAGACACTAGAGCCAGGATTTCCTGCAAAGATGTCTATGTTCAAAAGAGCAATTGTCACTTCATCCCCAACCACCGCCAGCAATACATGCAAGCAGGTCAGCTGAGCACAGAACGGTCAGTCATTTTGTTCACATAATCCCTGATGCATAATGTATCAACTTGCACGTAACATGTAGCATTTGAAGTTCTAAAACTTTTTTTTTCCCGTAATCACATGCTTGGAACATAGCGCTGTTCACTGTATTCGTCAGGCTTAGCATCTCTTTGGCATCACATCGTGTAAGTCAGAGCACACTCCATGGGTGTCTCACTGGAGGTCCACAAAATAAGTTCATGCACAAACTCCACATTTACGTGTGCGATCATGATCACACAGTTTCACCAGGCAGTACTAGTGCCTTTCGTCAAAGCTGGAACTTTATACATTACGACACGGAGAAATCCCCAACTGGCATGCTTCATTGTTGTTGCCACATCTGTACGTCTCCCATGGCCGCTGCCTGCAGCTGTGGATCATTTTCCTGCCAGCTGTCATGCCCGATACCAGTCTTGCAGCAGTGTCATGCTTTCTAAGATGGCCACCGCTTGTGTTCTCCGCCTGCAGATACTTGTGTCCTTCACTACCCACTGTGCCTCTTGTGCTCACCTGGGGAGTTTGGGCGCCACTCCCACACCCGACACGGCCCTTCAATTGCACATCCTACTTCCCCGTTCCAGGCTGGCCACTTCTAGTGTTTCTTGTTGTTTTCATATCATACACTCTCTACAGAATGCCAACCACTGAGAGACATGGTTACTCCGTGTTGGATTTTACATTTTAGTTTTGTATAGCACTTTTTCCCCCATTAATCCAAAAGAGGGCACAAATTTAAGTTTATGTACATTCCTTTCATGGCCTTAAAGTGGTACACAATCAAAATTTGAGGAGCCACATTTTGACCAGCAAATTGTGATGTGAGAGTGGTTATTTTGAACCCTGTAGCTCTGTGATTGTTACGATGACAAGTGAATATTGTCTTGTGTACACTGAGACATGGTAAAGATGTCACCTTTCCACACAATGTTTTTGTTGTAATCAACAAAGACACAATGTATGCCAAGGTGGGTCAGATATCCAATGTTTGCAAGTGGAATGCAGAAATGGGAAACAAACTTATCTGAGGCATTCTCTCTAGCACAGTTCCACTTCAAGGCTGTACAGGCAAGTCCCAGTTGCTCTCTCCCTTGCCTATAGCAGTGACTACTGGTGGCTCTGCAGGCAAGCCCAACTGGCCTCATGTCTCGGCAGCCTCAGCAAACCTTGTCCGGGTTCCAGCAGTAATGGACACCTTTGTGCAGGTTGTTCATGGTGGCTACATCCTCCTCACACAGCTCAAAGCTAAACACATCAATGTTCTCTCGGATGTGCTGGGTATTGGTCGACTTTGGAAGAACACCTGAGACAGAAGTCATATGCAACCATTGAGAACGAGTACATGCAGCTTATTAAGAAGGCACTTTTAGTACATGCAGCTTATCGAGAAGGCACTCTTAGTTTTCATTCTGCATTGTACCTTTCTTACAGCACACATTACCTCGACTGTTTATTGTGTCAGGTAATGACTCTCAGATGACTCTCAGACAATGACTCTCAGATAATGACTCTCCAGCAAGGACTCTCAGATAATGACTCTAAGGTAATGACTCCATAATGTTCCATGGAAAGTGATACATTTAAGAAATGTCTACAACAGATCTGTTCATCTGAAAAGATGTAATATCAACAAATCTGAGACAAGTCAATAATCAATTATCATTTAAAGCACTCAAGGTAGGTCCCTTAAGGTACACACTTGAAGATGTTTTTTATCAGGAATGTTTATTGAAAAAAATGTACACAGAACTTCAACAATAGATAAATATCCATACATAAATCTACTATGAAAACAGAATTAATGTCTATTACAAGGCTGTGGCTTCCTCTGCTGAATTGATATATATAGCCAAAATCCATTAAATAATCCATTTCCAAATAGGTCCTCAATGTGTTGACAGGTGATAAAACTAACCTGTCTTACATGTAAATAAAAATGCCCAAAGTCAGGCATTTGGTAAAAATTTGCTGCTCTGAAGCCCTGGCAGCTTTGCATCAGATATTACACTCTTACAACTGTACTTGGAAATTGCAGACATTTTCCTAGTCCATTACTGTGATGACAGAATGGAAAGTCTTTTTTTTTTCCGCTGACAGTGCATGCATGTTCAAGGTCCAGTTATGCAAAGTATAAGGAACTAGAGGCACTTCAATGTTAACCCTTGAGAGACGGGTCCACCCTTGCACCTACATGGTTCCTGTGACCTTGCAAATGAAGTCCAAGTTACCAAAATGTGGCATATTAGACTTTTTGTGTATGGATTCACATGACAATCAACGTAGTTAATATAATCAACGTGTTGCCAGGGAAGACAAAGGCATCTCGACACTCATGTCCCCTGGGAGATTGAGTTCTCCTGGAGAGCATTCTTCACGTCATGCATTTTGTTCATTTAATACAAAGAGAAAATCCATTAAAAATTATTATTGTGTTAGTGGCTTGGCACCTAGTACAGTTCCCATCAATTTTGCTATTAAATCCTTTTGCACAGAATTGTGCTCATTCTATACTTCAGTTGGCAACAGTGTCAAGAAAAGTAAGCATGGAACAGTTTAAAAAACAGAATGGTTTCAAGATAGAAATGAGGTAAATTGGATTTCCAGGTGGGCAGTAAGTCTTGAGATATCATGTTCACAAACAGATGATGAACAGATGGATGGACCGACAGATGGACAACCCAAATATCTAATGGGTATTCTTTGGCAGGAACCCATGAAAATGAAATGTAGACATATGCTTCCCCTTTAATTAAACACTTCTCCCTAAACTGAATGGAGGTACAATGTTGTCTGCGTCAATGATTCCTATAGCAAAAATTATTTTAGTATTGATGGAAAACAATTTGAATGAGAGTTACAGACTGGCACTATCAGAATAGATTGAACCACGTAAACAGCTTTCATCGGAGCAAGATCCCTATCTGCCCCAAGGAAAGGAGTTGACTCTGTCCTAATTCAAGGGGTAACACTGACTGGGTAGTAAGTGCCCAACTCACCCAAAGGAAAGCTGTAAACTCAAGAGGTAATATTGACAGGTTAGTAAGCACCCAACTTGCCCCAAGGAAAAGTGTTGACCGGTCCTAATTCGAGGCAAATTACTGCCTGGGCAGGCAGCCTGCCATAGGAAAGCTGTTCACAGAGTCCTAATTCAAGGCATATTACTTACAGTGTGGCAGGGGTCCTGATAAAAGGGGTTCATGGTTCAGCATTACATTTAATGAACTTAAAATTTACTTCAACTGTAAATACATACGACAGAAATCACAATTCATGAAATGATTTGGCACTTTTCTGCAGTTCCAAGCAGTGGACTGTGTAGTCATGGATTTTACAAGCAATGGACACTAATGAAGACTGGTACCTCACCTATGCCCTGCTGGACTGCCCAGCGCAGCAGCACCTGTGCAACAGACTTGCCATACTTGGCTGCCAGCTCTGCTACCACTGGGTCATGCAGTAACTAAAACAAGCAAACATAAATACCTTTATTGTACACACACCTACAGTGCCTCAGTAAGATACACAAAAGTGAAAAACAAACAGAAACAGACTATTGACATTTGCACTAACTAAATAAAGCAAGAGGCCCATGGGTTTATTGCTGTGCTGACATATAATCTGATGACCATCACTAAAAATCCTGAAATGCACTCCCTCCATGACACTGACAAATTAGTTAAGGTCCTCCAAGATGCAACATCAAACTTTCCACATGTACACATATCAGGGCCAGAATTTCGCAAAATTTTGCGAGAATCTATTTTGAATTTTGTCTATTAGTGTTCTTTTTAAAGAAAGACAAGTTTAGGAGAATCTTTACGAGAATGGATTCTCGGATTCTCGCCGAAATTCTGGCCCTGCATATTTGTGGTGCATTTAGCATCTTTCCCCTTATACTTTATCAATATATAAATTGAATTTATTGTTCTTTTCTTCAGTGCTTATGACCTTAAAAATAGGTGAAGATCAATCAAGATATTACAAATTAAACCATTGGCCTAATGCATATGTGTTATAAGATTTACAGTTCCATCTCAATTAATTCATTATGTTACGGGCTTCACAATAAAACCTTTTCCTGATATACATTCCCTCCATGACCTTGAGAATGTAGATCAAGCTAACCCACATTATGATATATTGAACTTCTAAATATGACATTACATTTGTGACACATCTGGTATTGTTAGTCTCTGAATTTCTCAACATGTCAAAGGAGATGACAATGGACAAACACCCATCAGATAAGCTCAGCTGGGTGACAAGTCAGCTGAGCTAAAAATTCGTAAAAAATAAAAAGAGGACTGTGACAGTCCTGTGCTCAGCTGACATGTACATATATATACCCTTGCAATTTTTTTAAGATTTGCCAAAAAAAAAAAAAACCCCAAAGAAGTTCATAAAAAATAAAAAAATCAATGGACTGTGACCATTTGTTGAAATCTGGTAGAAACCCACCCAAGGTACATTACCACCAAGTTTGAAGTCAATCTGACTGATGGTTTCACAGTAGAAGTAAAAAATGTGAATCAGCATTAGAATGCCCATTGACTTCGTAATCAATAGGACAGGTGCATTTGCCAACAAGTACCCGAATTCAAAAAATAGTTTAAAATCAGGAATCCACAGCAGTGCCACATAGTGAACAGCTTTGTTTGACCCTTCTACAAGGAACATATCCACCAAGTTTCAGCTGAATCTGAGTGTCGAATCTGGAGAAGTCGAAAATAGCAATAACACACAAAAAAATCATAAAAAATAGAAAAAAAATTGCAGTGCCTCCTGGTGAACAAATTAAGAGCTAAGAGTCTCCAGGAGTGTTCCATTGTGATAGCAAAGCAATTGGATGAGCAGTTTCAGAAGATTTTTTAAGATTTGCCCCAAAAATGAACCAAGAAAAATCATAAAAAATCCAAAAATCACTAGAGTGTGACCACTTGAACAACCTTGGTTAAGACTCACCCAAGGTGAATTGCCACCACGTTTAAAGTCAATCTGGATGACGGTTTCGGAAAAGAAGTAAAAAATGTGAATTAGCATAAGAATACCCACTGACTTGCATAGTAATCAACAGCAAAGGTGTATTTACAGACAAGTATCTGAATTGAAAAAAATCGTTAAAAATCAGGAATCCTCAGTATTTCCACCTAGTGATCAACTTTGGTTGGCCCTTCCACATGGAACATATCCACCTAGTTTCAGCTTAATCTAAGAGACGGTTCTGGAGAAGAATTGCCACCAAGTTTGAAGTGAATCTGGCGGACAGTCTTGGAGAAGAAGTCGAAAATGTGAATTGTGGGCGGACGGATGACGGACATCGGACGACGGATGACCTACCCCCCTAAAAGCTCAGCTGACTTATCAGCTGAGGTAAACATAACTGGACCATTTGAACAAACTTGGTAGAGACCCATTCAAATCACTACCCACCAATTAGTTCTACTTGTAAAACCTAGATACCAAGCCAGTTACAAGTGGTGCCATCTGCAACACCATCTTCCATTGAAGCATGAAGTCATTATTTTCAAATGTTTGAAAGTACATACTCTTTCTTGGAAAGGAGGGGACTAATGAAAAAGACCCCCTGTGTTCTATCATGTACACTCTGACCTGTCCTGTACTTACCTTATTCTGCTCGGTGGTGGTGCCGAGTGAGGAGTACGCCTGGCAGTGTATGTGATGATGTCTGCACAGCTCAGTCAACTCGTGCTGGACCAGATGTGGGTGACATTCGATCTGGTATAACAGAACACCATCCATGTAATGAGTTCCACACTTTTCACCAGATTACTACACAGGGTCTGCTGGTTGCATAGCCTATTTTCATTTTTTTACCTATTCAGATTTACATGGCATAGACAAGACACTGTCAGATGACACTCAAGTCATATGGTCCCTCAAAAGTTACGATTGATGGCATTCTGTCAGGGAAGTTTTCTTTGTTGAAATTCTCTAGCCTGAAACAGTCTGTATTTGACGGACTCTCTTGTGATAAATTAATGCAATATGGCAATGGTTGAGAATATCAAAGGCAGGCCACTCACACATCTTACTCCTTCAATGCTCATTTTAAAAAAATAATTGGAACGACAAATAAAATTTAAACGCACAGTACTTTCTGCCTGCTCTGGTTCCTCACTCTGAGAATCCAACATGCTACAAGTACTAGCGTTAAGGAAGGGATTACCCTCGGCACCCACTATCTTTTTTTCCTCAATTCTGGTTTGGTTTTTTTTTGAGACTTCGCAGGTGCCATAATACGATGTAACTGCACCAAAAATTTGATGAAGCTGTGATGAATCCTTCTTAAGATATTATAACATTGTCCTCTTGTGCGCTACTCAGATGGTTTTAAAATAAATACTTCTAAAGTTTCTTGACAAGCTTAAAAATAATAAGAGGAACCTGATATTCAATAGGAACTTTGTCCATTGTAATGTGCACCTCTACTAAAATTTGTTGAAGCTGCAATGGATCCTTGTTGAGATATTATGGTAATGTCTTTCTTTTGGGCACCAGTCAGATGGCCTCGAAACAAATAGTTAAAAGTTTCATAAAAAATTTATAAATACAAAGAGGAAGCTGGTTTAAATCAGAACCTTGTCCATCATAAGATGCATCTCTGACAAAAGCTTGGTAAAGCTGCGGCTGATTTTTTTTAGATATCATGGTTACATCGCCAGGGTTGACGCCACTCAGACGGCCTTCAAATATATACATTAAAAGTTTCGTGAAAAACTTGAAAATAATCAAAAGAGGCTAGTTTTCAAAAGGAGAACCTGGTCCATCATAAGCGTCTTCTGTGACACAAATTTGGTAAAGCTATGGTGAATACTTTTAGAGATATTAAGGTAACATCGCCCCCTTGCGTGCTACTCAAAAGGCCTTGAAATAAATACTTTAAAAGTTTTCAAATAATAAGAGGAAGCAGGTTTTCGATAGGAACCAGGTCCATCATAAGGTGCGCCTCTGATAAAAATTTGGTACAGCTACGGTGTTATGTTTTTTGAGATATCATGGTAATGTGGACAAGATGGACGGACGATCCAGGGGACAACAACACCCTACCGCATATTTTGTGCCAAAAATTACAAATATAAGCATATGGTACATGTGACCCCAGATGAACATTTTGCTGTGCAATTTTGATCAAAACACTGAGCAAACAAACAATGATAATCAAATAATTAAATATAAGAAGCCAACGGGCCTAATACTTTACTGATATATAATCTGATGACCATCACCAAAAAGCATCCCCTCCATGACCTTGAGAAATTAATCAAGGTTATCCACATTAAGCGATCAGAAAACTTCCAAATGATACAAAATTGTGTTACATTTGGTATCATTTGCCTTATTTTTTATCAAAATATTGAATGAAATGTATTTTTTTCTTAAGTGCTTGATGACCTTAAAAACTGATCAAGGTCACATAATCATTGGGTCAAGGCGACCCAAAAAGTACGTCACAGCAACTCCCAAAGTCAAAACCTAATCAATCTTAGCATGTCTGTGTCTTGACAGTCTTGTTTACTCTACCTGGCCTAGTTACCCGACAGCACATACCTGTAACACTGCTGGCTTGACACTGCACTCCTGTAACAGCTCTTTCATGTGCCTGACTGTGTAATTAGAGACACCTATTGCCTTCACCTTTCCTGGTAAAATAGACATAGCAAAGCTCAATGTATGTGATGTCATCAATATAAAATCATTTAATCAGTGAGTAATGTCAGTCTGGTCCATCTATGTTCTGTCTTAATGCTTTTATAAAATACACAAAAACTGTTTGTATTGATCTTTATATTTACTTATCTTGCAGGCCTGGTGACCTCAGAAAAAAGGGTCAAGGTAACTGACATTACAAAACATTCTAGCACTGGACATGGTCTATATATTCTATCAATTTGGGAAGTCTAATCCCATAGACCGATTGCCTTATATGACGTATGAGTGTGTTTATCACAAAGGCTTATGGGTGCATCGGGGGTACTCATCTGGCTCTGCGAGTGTAGCTTGCAAATACATGCACCATAACGGTAATCGAATACATGTAATCACTAGCTGCTCCTTGACCATGCTCTTTCATTATCATGTAAATAAGTGATCAAGTTGACCTTGAACTTGGGTCTGAGCTGGTCATTCACCTGAGATTAAATGTGGTTACAGCCAAGGTTCCTCTTTTCAAGTTGTGTTTCTGCAGGAACATTATAATAGTGGTGATGCATTCAGCCAACAATCAGAGCCTATGTAAAGAACTCTCAACTTGGCTATTAGTGTGTGATCAGAATGCCTTAAGTCAATTGCTGTATGCCTCAGTGCACCAGCTCAACAAAAAAAGACACCAGGACTAAGTCTCTACAGACTGCTGATCGACAAAAACAAAAGAAACAAGAGGCCCATGGGCCTAATGCTCTGCTAGCATAGTGGCTATAGTGCAACCATTCATTTCAAAGTTGTGAGTCCTTAAGTGGCTTCTGAACATATAAAGCTGAATGTAAAAATTGTCCACCAGATGGCACTTTGCTCCATATGTAATCATAGCAAGATTTTCACATTTTGACCCATATATTACATAATACTGCAGGCTGCGCCACAAATAGCAAACTTGACCTATATTTGTATACACTTGATGAAGTCCTGAAAGTTCTATGGGGCTATCTTACAAACTGTGGACAGTATCACACTCATAAGCTAAAAGTTTAGGGATGGACAGACATGAGTCATTGCTGAAGCTCTGTGACTTTTGGTCACAACGCTAAACAAGAGGGCTGTGTGAACAGCTCGTACCTCAGCTGATCTTGACATTCATCACACCTGCAGCTCTATGAACTTGGGAAAGGATCAAGGACACCAGGTTCTGAGAAAGTCTGACCTTTATAAAAGAACACTTACATGTGCAACATCAAAGTTCAAGTAGTTCTCAAGTTATAATGATGAGTAAAATTCATGTATGTTGCACTGTGACCCCACAAACGAGGTCAAGGTCATTCATGTACTGTCTAAGCATGACCTTCATACAGAATAATTAACATGTGTAGCTTAACTCAAAACAGATCTCAAGTTATCAAGTAAACAGTAAATTTCGTATCAGTTGTCCTGTGAATTAGCATTAGATTGCCCATTGACTTACATAGTAATCAATAGGAAAGCTGCATTGAATGATAAGTACCCGAATTGAAAATCCTTAAAAATCAGGAATCCAAAGCAGTGCCACCTAGTAAACAACTGTTTGACCCTTCCACAACAACGTATCCATCACATTTCAGCTTAATCTGAGGGACAGTTCTGAGAACAAGTGAAAAATAGCAAAACCATACAAAAAATTCATTAAAAAAAAATTGCAGCACCACCTGGTGAACAAATTGGGAACTAGGTGTCCCCGGGAGTGTCTATGTACGATATCAAAGCAATTTGGTGAGCGGTTTCAGAGGAGAAGAATTTTGAAGGTTTGCCCCAAAAAAGAAACAAAAAATTCATAAAAAAATCAAAAAATCAATAGAGCCTGACCATTTGAACAAACTTGGTAGAGACCCACCCAAGGCACATCCCCACCAAGTTTGAAGTGGATCTGACTGACGGTTTTTGAGAAGTAGAAAATGTGAATTGTGGACAGACGGACGACGGACCCTCACAAAAAGTACACCAGACTGATAACTGACATAGTAACAGACCCACATCCCAAAGATTGCGTATACATATACATATCCACTGTATCTTCTCCAAGATCTTAGTTGACATCATTTTAATGAATATGTCAGGAAGTCATCATTTTCCGCTTTGTACACATCTATGACCCCATGTCCAACTCTCTTCTCTTTTCTTTTTCTTGGAGGGGGGGGGGGCGTAGGATGAGAGTGGGGGTGGGAAGTAGACGAAATTTTTTTTCTTTTTTCCTTAAGAGAGAAAACACTGTCTTAAACATCAGAATCTGATTTCATTTTAGTTCATTTCATTTAGCACCAAATGAAGTATGTACAGTATGTGTACAATACAATAAAGAGGTGCCAGGATAACTGATGACAGTCAGTCAACTTACTACCAATGGGGTCCTTTGGAAACATACCAAGTACTAAATCAAACTTCATAGATAAAGCAGTGCACAACATTTAAGTATATTGATACACATTTAAATCAATCAATATAGACACATATACAACGACTAAAAACCATATAACTGAAAAATATCAAATAATTTGGCATGTTTGCAGATCAATTAAAAATATGGCCTGTGTGTTGTTTGGTTCCTTTCTCAGATGCCTTTCTACTTTGGATTGAAAAGATTGTTTATTTCAGGCCAGTTAGATTTCTGTAGGAAGGTAATTTTAGTCCCACATGGGACAGTGTAAAAAACAGCAACCACCGGTTCCATCATCCTTGAGTACAACAAAGTTGTGATCACTGCCCTTCGTATTATTCCGGTCCAAAACTTTAATTTTTATCAAGTTTTCTGACAAGTATGGTGGCCACTTACTATGATAAATGTTAAGGGCATGGTTTAATATTAGATGTAAAGCCCTCCCTAGTGCACCCAGTATTCCTGCCAACCCAAATTCCAAGGGACCAATGGGACTCCTTTAAAGATAAAGAAAATTACTTTGTCCTGGGTGATTTGTAACCTCTGTTGGAGTTTGTTTGTCAAGTTTTAGAACCAACTTGACACACAGCAATCAAAGAATAGCATTCAGAGAACAGATTACTCTCAGCGCCACAATCTTTTTTTCTTCATTTGTGCATTTTAAATTTTTTTTTTTTTGTGAGGCTTCGCAGTATAATACTTTACATACAATTTCCATATTGTTGTCTATGACATGAGAGAGTAATTTTGGATGTGTTCTTGAGGCAGGTCCTGGTGACAAAGACCACTGTACTGTGTGCCACTCATACCGCCATCAAATACATACTTCAAAATTTTCATAACAAGTTTAAAAATAATAAAAGGAAATTGGTTTTCAATAGAAATGTGGTCCACTATAATGTGCATCTCTGCAAAAATTTGGTGAAGCTGCATTGGATCATTGTTGAGATATTAAGGTAACGTTGCCCCCTTATGCACCACTCAGACGGCCTCCAAATAAATACTTTAAAGTTTCATAAAAAGTTTATAAATACAAAGAGGAAGCTGGTTTTAGCTAGGGTTCTGGTTCATCATAAGATGCATCTTTGCCAAAAATTTGGTAAAGCTGTGGTCAGTATTTTTAGAGATATGGCGTTAACATCGTCAGGGTTGGTGCCACTCAAATGGCCTTCAAATAAATACATCAAAAGTTTCATAAAAAGTTTAAAAATAATCAGAGGAAGCTGTTTCAAAATAGGGTTCTGGTCCATCTGTGGACATGCACATAGCTGGTATCAGCTGTGGTCAGTATATTTTGAGACATTGCAGTAACGTCATCAGGGTTTATGCCACATAGATGGCTTTCACATAAACATATTAAAAGTTTCACAAAAAGTTTAAAAATAATCAGAGGAAGCTGATTTTACATGAGGTTCTGGTCCATCATCAGATACATCTCTCAAAAAAAATTTGGTAAAGCTGCCGTCAATATTTTTTTAGATATTGGGGTAACGTCCTCTGGGTTGACCTCATACATTAAAAGTTTCATAAAAAGTTTCAAAATGCATGTAATCAGAGGAAGTGGGTTTTCAATAGGAACCTGGTCCATCATAAGGTCCTTCTGTAACAAAAATTGGGCACAGCTACGGTGAATTTTTTTGTTTTTTTAGATATTGTGGTAACAATGACAAGACAAACGGACGTCTCTAGTATGATACACTTATGCAGAAACACATGACCCATATTCATAAATATCAAACAAAAATGACAGCAAAGACATTCCAGAGTTACCAAAGCATCAACATTCATCTTCCAATACCAATGTGAAGAAACAAGTTTCACTCCTGACTTGAGACAGGCAGTCACCCACAAAAGGCAACTGGTGGTTTTAAACCGGTCCTCCCAACCTTTGAAATATTCTTCAATATATACAGGCTATAGTGTTTCCAATATGTATAGGCCCAACCACTCAAAATCCAAATTTTATTACTTCTGCAAAAATTACAAAGAGAACGGATGGACAAGGAATGGGATGACAATAGCCTCCGGCACTTTATGTGCCAAGGGTAACAAAGGTTGTATTAAAGCTTTATAAAGCAGCTTTCTTGTTCTAAAATTAAAAAAAAAAAAAAAAAGCTGCCCTGTCAATTCAGAAACTCCAAACAAATTCCACATTTTCAAAAAATATTGTTCAAAATGTGTTCATATATTTGACTTTGGTCCAGTCCAACACTAAGATATCTGAAAGAACTTTTTGGACTTAATCTCTTGGTTTTGATAAGCGACAATGAAATCTTTGGCTTTTTAAAATTTTTGTTTAAATCCACAGAGAGTGCAATCAGTTTTTCCTAATTGCATTGACAGTCTGTTGTCAACCAACCATTTCAATTTGTAACAATTATGTGATTCAGAACTTTGGGTCAAAACCAACCAGTGGATCCAAATTTTTGCTGGACACAAGGAGAGCTGTATTGTCAGCACATAATAAGACTTTGCATGATACCCTGATTGACAGGTCATTTATACACCATAGGTACAGTAAGGGTCCGAGAGTGCTACCTTGGGGGACCCCAAAGAAACATCCTAGAACCCCAACATGGCTTGGTTAACACAGACTAACTGTTTCCTACCTGTTAGATATGATGTGAACCATTGAACTGATTTGACACCCTTGTTTTTTAACTTTCAACACAGTAAATCATGATGCACTGTGGTAAAGGCCTTCTGTATATCAAGAAGGATCATACCAGTATAGTGCCCTTTGGAAGTTTGGGATTGGATAGAAGTTATGTCATCACCAACAAATTCTGGTACAGCTCCCTAGCAGTTACCTTCTTTGTATAGTTGTTCCAGGCTCAGCCAGCTGTCCCTACGGCGCTGTGCATTACAAGGGTCCTCTGGCTTGACCCCCTGCGAGCCTGGCCAGTGTATCAAGTACAGATCCAGATAGTCTACCTGCAAGTCTCTCATAGACTTACAGCAAGCTTGACGACTCGACTCCACACCTTGATCCTTGGGCCCTGAAGTCACAACAAAACTGAAGTTCACATCATCACGTGTCAATATATATGTAACCTGGCACCTGATCTGAACAACAGAGACAGGAAGCTGACTCACTGAAACATCACTGAAACATCACCTACAGCCTTTGGCAGTCTATGCCAACGTTTGGCAGTGTATGTTACATTAGTAACAACATTTTGGCAGTGTGTCACACTGGTAACAGCATTTGGCAGTATGTTACATTAGTAACAATGCTTGGCAGTGTATAGTTCCTCCCCTGTTCAATTTAACAAATCCAACACTTCCCAAACAATCCTCAGACACAAACGAGAAAACTCAAACTCAAAACAAACACGTTTGAAACTGTTTCTTACAAATGCATTTGAAATACTTGGACAATAAAAACGTTTCAAACACCTCACCAAACACATTTCAAACACATCTAAACACATCAATGACGTTTCAGTGCATAGCGGTTACTGTATAAACGTGGTGCCTTTGGCCAGACACTGGACCGGGTAGCACTAACTGTACCTTATATAGAACACTGGACGGGATAGCACTAACTGTACCTTATATAGAAATCCACATGTCCACAACAAATTGTACAAGATTCTGGTTTTCGAACTAAAAGAAAGATTGTCATTTCCAATACAAGGCTGTGGGCTACCCTTAGCATTCCAACTGCTTTGGGACCTTGAAGATACACTTACCAAGTTTGCTGGTTATGAAGATATCCTGTCGCAGAAGTCCAAGCGCTGGCAGCAGGTCCTGCAAGCACTGGCCAAGAGTGGCTTCATTTCTGTACACTGAGGCAGTATCTGTGAAATAAAATCCAACAGATTTTTTTTTTTTAAATGAACTGCAGTACACTCAAACATACCATTTGCATATCATCACTAAAAATAAAACTACTGTATTTAAAATTTCTATAATTTACTATTTTATTATATGTGCTCTTTTTCATTTTTTTTAATCTAAATATTCTCAAGATCCAGAAGATACACAGTTGTATGATGTTGATGTCAAAACTGGATGCATTACACTGAAACTGAAGTGGATCTTTTCAGTACACACAAGGTAACTAGCTGCAATTTATACTTTGATTCATTTTGCACAAAGAAATCCTCAAAGTAACGTGTGGTCCATTTGGTGAGATTAAAACTGCAACTTACACCAAACGAGCTGTATCCTGACTACAAGGCGGCCCCAGAGCCTGTACTCACTAAACAACATGAATCCTGACTGCAAGGTGGCCATGGAGCCTGCACTCACCAAATGACCTGTATCCTGACTGCAAGGCAGCCTTCACTGTAGACTGCACCACGTCCATGCCACGAATTTTGAAAGTACCTACTGCAGGATTAAAGCAAAAAATTAAAAGTTGGTATCAGCAGAAACATGCACAAAGCTGGTATCAGGAAAATATTTTCAGGATAATCTATTTGTACAGTGCAAGTTCACATATGCATAAACACATTTGGTAGCCTTAGGATTGGATAACACGTCTCCTGTTACGAAAAGAAAAAAATACATGTACATAACTATCCCACAGTCACGTGTCACTATAATTAATTGAGCCGCAAATTATGAAGACCTACATGGCCATGGAACATAAATCACAATCTACATGTACGTTCCCTACTTGCATACTTGAATACGACATACAGCCACCGGAGCTGTACATACACTTTACAGGACATTTACCTCCTTAGAACCAGAGCTAAAGGAAGGATGCCTAGGCAGCTACGCATGAGGCATTTTTTATCACTTCCTCCCAAGAGTATCTCCTTCAATTTCTGTTGTTGAAGCAGCATGCAGCAGAGGTGGAAGTGTGCAGGATACTGCCATGTTGCATGTCTATGCTCACAGCACAACTGCTGACATTATTTCTAAGGCAAGCCCACAAGTAGAGCTGCACAGGCAAAGTTACAATATCAGTGATCATGCCGATCATAATGTCTGTGGCCAGCTGGATCCCACATCAATCCTGAAAGCATCAGCTACCACCCGAAAAGCAATGCATTCAACACAACTCACACCTGAATGGCCTAAAAAAGTGACAAACAGGTGAAAAGAAATTGTGTTGTCACATGGAACCAGTGATGCCACCTGCTGGTGCTTGATGTGCCGGAAGAGGACTTTGCCATGTGTTTAAATGGAAATTGTTATCTCTGCGACAGTATCTCCCACTTCTTCTGATTAGGTTTATTTTGAAAGCTGTATCATGGATGCTTATTTCTGTTTACAGACCTTCTACATTCCCAAATGCTACATTTTTGAGTGAATGTTCAATCATATTCGACAAAGCCTATGTACGGTCAGATGATGTCATTGTTGCCGGAGATATGAACTATAATACGCTTAACTCTGCTGATTCTCCTGTACACAATTTATGTGATAACTCTGATCTTGCAAGCATGATCAAGGAACATACTTGTTACAAATGAGCCAATAGAACTCTCATTGACTTGTTTCAAACAAATAGGTTATTATCTTTTCAGGACACTGGCCCTTTTGACTGTGGTCTTAGTGACTTCCACCATCTAATATATACCTCAACAAGTGTACAGGTCCCTGCAAGGAAGCGTAAGTACATTACTTTCAGATCTTATGAGCATTTCAATGAACAGAATTTCTTATCAGACTTAGAAAGGGTTTCCTTGCATGTACCTGACATATTTGACGATGTTGACAACTCCTATTGGGCTTTTACTCTGTTGGTCAAGGAGGTCGTGGATGAGCATGAGTCAGAGCCCAGGAAGCACCTTTTGTAAATGCTGAGCTACGGAAAAACATTTTCAAAAAACGAATGTTGAGAAATGCTTTCTTAAATGCTAAACGTCATGAAAAAGCACAAAAATGGGAACATTTCCATTAGCAACGAAACAGGTGCACTCATCTGAGACACAATGCAATCAGGCAATGTTTCAATGAGCAGAGTAGTGCAGAGCCATCAAGTAACAAATTTTGGTCTACTATCAAACCATTTCTCTCAAATAAGGGCTACAACGATCATGGAAATCTGATTCTCTTTGAGTATGCTACAATAAATTTGTAACGATCAATCAGACAGTGTCTATCGTTATTATTTTAATGATAATATCAAAGAAATTTCGTAATGTTAATTCTACTACAAACAGTGGCAGTGGAAAGTTTTGACAGAAATCAGTTGACAATAAGGGTTAATGTGGTTAATATGTATTTGAATGTTGATTGTGTAAGCAACCAGAAATCAGTTCAAGACAGGCGTAGATAAGTGACCCAGTGTCACTACACTGATGTTTATGTAAGCAGTGATAGGACTATTGTTTATACCAGATGCAGCAAAACAATAGCACAAGTTGTCTCAGTGAAAAATTATTAGAGGTCAGTACAGTTCAGTGATATGGCAGATGCACTATCACTTACAGGGTGGAAAAAGCTTATTATGTCTAGCCAGCATCTTATTTAATTAGAGGCCAGTAGAGTTCAGTGATATGGCAGACGCACTGTCACATACAGGGTGGAAAAAAGATTATTATTTCTAGCCAGCATCTTAATAATATCTAATTGGACAAAAGGGGACATGACCTGTGTTTCATCTTAAACCTGGACTGAAAATTGCCGATAAAACTATTGTACTTGGAGAATAAAATTTATCCCTGAGTTTGATGTTGAGTTGGAAGCATCTCTTATTGGTGTGGGAGTGAGAGCGACTAGCAGGACACATACTCCCCTAAAGATGAACAGCGACCCTCTTCTGCGTATGTCAGCAGTGTTTTAACAAGCCCACCTTTGTATGGAACATACAGTGGACATTTCAACTTGTTTCTGATCCAGAAAAGTGTGCAATATTTTTAATGAGCATTAAGTAAACATTGCCCAAAATATTGGTCTTATCCCTAGCTCTGACCAACCACTGAATCACATGGAAACTTTAAGTTATAACCCTAGTGTCCAAGCCACATACGATGATACAAACACACAAGCAAACAATTTCAATTTTCGGAAGTTGAAAGTGAAGAATTTGAAAACAAATTATCACAAATTAACCATAAAAAGTCCACTCGCTATGACCATATCCCTCCAAAGTTGGTAAAACTTTCATCAAATGTCTTAGCTTCTCCTCTTACTAGTATTATAAACAAAGGCCTCATCACTTCCACCTTCCCCCAAGATATGAAAATGGCAGAGGCTACACCAGCTTACAAAAACAAAGATCATCTTATCAAGGGTAATTATAGGCCTATCAGTAGCCTCCATTGTTTCTCTAAAACTTTTTAGAGCATCATTAGTGAGCAGCTTAGTATATTTATGGAATCAGTCTTCTCTTCCTTTGTATCAGCCTTTAGAAAAGGTTATAGCTGCAATAACCTACTCATCAAAATCACCAGGGACTGGTGAAAACCTGATAATAACAGTATGTCGGTACAATACTTATGGACTTGTCAAGAGCCTTTGACTGCTTACCCCATACTCTTGCTCCAGCCAAGCTGAAATCATATAGTTTACAATACAGTGCTCTCCAGCTAATGAGCAGCTACCTTACTGATATGTCAGAGTCAAAGTAGCTGATAAACAAAGTGACTGGCTGAAAATCATTAACGGTGTCCCTCAGGGGTCTATTTTAGGACCAATTTTATTCAACATTTTTATTAATGACATGTACTTTATGATAAAGGGTTGTCATCTGTTCAGCTACGCAGATGACAACACTTTATCCTTCAATCATCATGACCCTGAAAGTCTGCCTTTCACTCTTGAGCATAAATCTGAGGAGTCCATTCAATGGTTTACACAAAATGAAATGCTTGCAAATCCTGGTAAGGTTCAGGCTATTGTCCTTTGCCCCTCTAGGAGAGACTCCTGCAACATCAATTTTGGGATTGGAGGTGAGGTTATAAAGTCAGATGATCATGTGAGACTGCTCGGTGTAGAAATTGACAAGCTCAAATTTGATGTACATATTACATCCCTCTGTAAAAAAGCAGCCAGACAAATAAATGTTCTCAGATGCATCAGCTCATATTTTGATAAGTCCTCCAAACTTTTGATTTTTAGGTCTTTTATTCTTTCAAATTTTAATTATTGTCCTCTAGTCTGGCACTTTTGTGGTGCTACACTAACCAAAAAGTTGGAAAACTTACAGAAACAAGGTCTTCATTTTGTTTTTAATGACCGTTCTAGTGACTACTGCACCCTTCTTAAAAGGCAGGTCTGCCAACTTTATCTATAGGGAGACTACGCTCCCTGGCCCCAGGCAGCTACTGTCCAGCCTACACTCAGAATATGTTTTTACAACTTCAGTCTAATGACAATTTCCGGTCATCTAGATGTTTGGATCTTCCTGCTTTTAATAAGGTCCCTTTTGGAAAAAATTCTCTGAGATATCTTTGGCGTCATAATTTGGAACAGAATCCCCAACAATACAAAAAATGCTGTCACCCTCTCAGAATTTAAAAAAAAAACTGATATCAACCTTGAATTTTGATAACACTTGTAATTGTTCTGCCAGTCAATAGTTTCACTGCAATCTAAATATCTGGATGGCTCAAAACTACCTCCTATGAATAATTTTAGTGCTTATTCTGTGATAATATATTTTATATAAAATCTGTTTTCACTGCGATCTAAATATCTGGATGGCTGGAAACTACCTACTCTGAATAATTTTTAGTGCTTATTCTGTGATAATATATTTTATATACAATTTCTTTTATTTCATGTATGTACACTAATTTTAGCCTGGTTTTTATGGTCGGTTGTAATAGCCTCTGGCTACTGTTCTGTAATTTTCAATGTACCAACTTCAAATAAAGATTTGTATCTTGTACCTTCATACTTTTTTACCATGTCTCCTGCTTTTTTGTAAAATTAAAAATAAACAGTGCCATTATCCCATCAGTGGCTGTCAAGTTGTAATGTTTTGCTATGTTGTTGCACTATATAAGTACAAAATATGTCTATGATAGTGCCTAAAATGGTTCAAAATGCATGAAAAGAAGGTGAAAATTTCAATTTTTCCTGGGGAAGCATGCCCCCTGACATCCTTAGCTATGCTTCGTGCTTTCAGCACTCGCCCTCCTGCTGTTCAGCACCTGCAGAAGAGAGCTCTCCCACTTTTAACATAGGCTAGCTACGAGGCTCTGCAGTATACAGACATTTTTTTGTTTAATGCACCATAATTGTAACAGTTTCTCGTGTTGTAGATGTGACTGTGGACACTAGCAGCCTGGGTAGTTTACTAGTAACCATGACAACTACTGGACAATACTGCGAGGTGATGCAAGTTTAAACAGCAAGAGGACTTTACGGAACAGGTGATCAAAACATTCTGTGCGTTTTTATTGTAGTTTTCTTTCAAAGTTTATACAATTATGAAATTAACCACCATGACAGCAACAGACAGCTCTAAGAGAAGCAAAACGGCAAGAAAGGGCCACTATCTTAGTGTCTTGCCCAGAAATGCTGAGGTAAAATATGGTCCCTTGTCATTTCTCAACTTTTTTGCTGAGAAATGCTGAGGCAGAATATTGTTCTCAGCATTTCTCAGTAAAAATGCCAAGAGAAGCTGAGGTATTAATGGGCATGGAGAGGACCTTGGAGTTTCTAGGTAAAACCACTGAGAAAGCCAAGGTAAGAATGGGTGGTCAAAGGACCTTGGTGTTTCTTAGCAAAAATGCCAAGGTCTTTTCTCCTCTTATTGTTGCCTAGGTGTTTTCACCATGAGATGCCGATGCAGGTATGCAAAGTAAAGGTACCTCAGCATTTCTCTGCATTTTAGCCAAGAAATGTTGTGGTAACGAAAAGTGACTAAATCACTCTGCATTTCGCAGTAAATTCATACAGAGGCAAACTGATGGCTCTCCACATTTCTTCTGCAGGTAAACCTTGCGGACTATACTGAAGTCCAAGTTTTCAAAGTATGGAACATTAGATCCAAAGTCAAATTGCTGAAACATTCCATCAGTATGGCTGAGGATAAAATGAAAGAATTGCATACATGATCTAGTTTCAAGAAGTTAGTTTTCCCTTTATTTACCATGTCAGCATGATGCATATACAGTTGCCATTTTATTAGCTGTTGCAGATATGAATATTATAATGTAACATGTATTCTTTACACCATGCATGAAATAAAACTCTGGTTGTAATCTGAGACATCACTTTAATAGTAGCCAGTCAGAACTTTATACTACAGCCTTCAAATAACTGATCTGAACTCTAAACCACAAGCACACAACTTGATATGTGACATACTTATCAGCCATATTTGTCATGATATTTACACAAACGAAGTGTTTTATTCTATTTATTTTTTATGGTGTGCGATGTGGTTCCTCCTCCTCCTGGTAAATAATATTTGTACATCCTGGATGAAGAGAATGACAAACTTTTCTTTCAGGTAGGAGAGAGAATCATCTTATTACATTGTATTCTTGCTTGGGTGGTCAATGAATGGATGGGCCTAGTGGGCCTACCATGGATATATCAATTAAGGTCCAAAGACTTGTCTGCAGACATTCAACAATAGAACTCCAAGTTTGTAGATAGGTAATTGACAAAATCTGGTATCAAATAATTGTTGAACTCTGATCAAAACTGATATGTTTCAGCCCGCTGGGCAAACTTCTCATACCTGAACAGAGCAACAACACAGCAAAATGCTTTTAGTAGATACTCATTTTACATGTAATTGTATTCTGCCTGTCTATTTTTTCTTTATTTTTATTTTATTTCTTTATTTTTTTTTTTACATGCTTGAAATTGTAAAATATTGACAATCTGTAAATTCATGGCAATAAATATATTAAGCTTTATACTATTTTGCTTTGTTATGTATTATTCATTGAAAATGGTAATTACTAAAGGAGAGGAGGTAAAAAGATGCAGACCACATTATATGTTTCATGCCAATTGGATGCATGGGTGTAATTCTTTTGAAAAATTTTGAAATTAGCATGGAGTGACATGTCTGTTTTACTTTCATTGATCTTTACTTGATTTCACAATTTAAAAGTTTCTGTAAACTTTTTTAGCATGTTGCTTAACTTGAAAATGCATTTTCCAGTCATGGAGAAGCCAGGGAAATTGGAAATTCTTTTTCTCATCATGGAAAACTCAGGAAAAATAAAAACATAGAAAGCAGTCTTAACCCTAGTACTGCTGAATTGTTTTTTTAACTTGCGTTTTGGACCATACAAACACGGGCCCCGCAGCACTACGGTTAATCAGTAAATCTATACAATAAAGCTGTATCCAAATGACCGAGCTCCTTTTCTATGTGATCAATAAATGAACCTGAGTTTATGAGTCCTAGTCATTCTTTTTATATCTGTATTAGAACATTTTGATAAAATGGAAGTTGGTTCAAATTCCACTTCCAAACAGCTGGACATCTTTTCCATTCACCCTGTTATTTTACATAATTTTTGGTTTGATCTAACATATTTTAAGTTGTAATAATCAATATTCCACCTAATAGTATTCTGTTGAGAGTCTTTAAGGGCCCTCTCCCCCCCCCCCCCCCAAAAAGATATTGCATTTAATTCAATATTTCAATTATGAATCAATTTTTTTGCAAGGAAAGAGCCATGCACCTTTAATGTTATGTTCTATTCGGATGGTATGACATCAAATATAGCGAAACGATGGAATGAACTATTTTTTTGAATAAAATAGCCATAAATATTCTTGACTTTATTTTCTAATATTTAAACAAGTTCAAACAGCTCATATGCATAGATACTCAACAAAACTGTCCATGCATTAAGGTACGCCATCTCACATCTGTAGCCTTCATTTAAAACTAGGTCAGGCCAAAATGTGGCAGGGGTGTGGGGTCCGCACATGCCCCCACCAGGGGCCCAGGACAGTGCCTTGGTGGGAGTCTGGGAAGCATCGCCCCTGGAAGTTTTGAACAGCACTTTGTGCATTTTTTAGGCCAAAAACATGTTGGGTTTATTTCTCAACACTCATGCATTTGTATACATTTATCAAACCTTTTCCTTTGTCAAACTTCAAAACAGCATTAGTAACTGTTGTTTCTAAAAACTAAGTATGGACACTTGATATCATGCCCTGGAAAAAGAGCATCCATCCTTGCCTGCAAAACAGACCCGAACATTTTTGCTCAGAATGTTTCATTAAATGAAAGGGCCACTGGGTCATGAGCAACATTAACCAAACAAGACACAATGGTAAGTTACCATGGTTAAATCCAGAAAATTTTATATGGGTTTTGTTCACATTGATAACTAGAAGCTGATCAGTGATCGCACACCCCTCGGCCAGGACAGGCAGACAGACAGATGCGTATGTGACGACAATATCCCTCCTGTAGGTCACAGTTACTTCTGTTTGACATAATGACAAAGCTTTGGTGCAAATGCAATGAGCAGAGATATCATGGCAAGGCCATTTTTCATCAATGCAGCACTGTGACCTAAATGTGACCCAGTTTTCACTAGGTGTCTGAGGCATCCTTAGGACCAACTGTCATGAATAATTGGTGCAGCTACAATGAGTAATTTAGCATTTGAAGATATCATGGTATGGCCATTTATCTTCAATGCAGCACTGTGACCTAAATATGTGACCCAGTGACCTAGTTTTCAATAGGCACCTGACACATCCTTAAGACCAACTGTCATAAATGATTGATGGAGCTACATTCAATATATTTTTCAGATATTGTTATCAGTGTTTTTTCTTTAATGTTGTTCTGAGACCTAAATATGTGACCTAGTGACCTACTTTTGGATAGCCACATGAAGCACCTCAACAGCCCTCTGTAATAAAAATTTGGTCTCTGTAAAGTGAGTATTTTTGGAGATATGGCATGGCAAGGTCATTTTTTCTTCAATGCAGCCCTGTGACCTAAATATGTGACCCAGTGACCTAGTTTTCACAAGGTGTCTGAGGCATCCTTAGGACCAACTGTCCTAGATAATTGGTGCAGCTACAATGAGTAATTTAATATTTGAAGATATCATGGTATGGCCATTTTTCTTCAATGCAGCACTGTGACCTAGTTTTCAATAGGCATCTGGGGCATTCTTGGGATCGACTATCATAAATAATTGATGAAGCTACATTCAATATTTTTAGATATTGTGTTAACGCCAGTTTTTTTTTTTGCAATGTAGTACTGTGACCTAAAAATGAGACCTAGTGATCTACTTTTTCAAAAGGCACCTGAAACACCTTAATGACCCCCTGTGATAAAAATTTGGTCTCTGTAAAGTGATTATTTTTGGAAGATATGATGTTAACAAGGCATGGACGGACGGACGCCCCTAGTATGATACACTTATGTAGAAAAACATGACCCATATTCATAAATATCAAATAGCAATGACAGCAAAGACATTCCAGAGATACCAAAGCATCAACATTCATCTTCCAATACCAATGTGAAGAAACAAATTTCCCTCCTGACAGGCAGTCACCCACAAAAGGTAACTGGTGGTTTTTAAACCAGTCCTCTCAACCTTTGAAATATTCTTCATTAAATACAGACTAATAGATAGTGTTTCCAATATGTTTAGGCCCAACCACTCAAAATACAAATTGTATCACTTCTGTCAAATATTAAAAGAGAATTGGTAGGCCTATCACTTTTTGGTTCTTCTGACTAGTTCATTAGCAGAGTTTATAGCAAAAGTAGAAAGTAGGCCTGTATCGTTTTTGTGATGTCTATGAATCTGCAACATTATCTAATTAATAAGTTAAGTGATTGAATCATTTTAATAGAGTATAAAATGCAAGGAGCAGACTTCTACAAGACCCTCATTATACAATTGAAGTTCTAGTGACGGATGTCTCTAGTATGATACGCTTATGTAGAAAAACGACCCATATTCATAAATATCAAACCCAACAATGACAGCAAAGAGATTCCAGAGATACCAAAGCATCAACATTGATTTTCCAACACCAATGTGAAGAAACAAATGGAAGGACGCTTAGGTGATGACAATATCCCTCCGGCCTTATGGGCTCAGAGGTAAAAAAATGAAGATACACAGCCCATGCATTTTGTATAACTATCAATGCAAACTGTTTCAGATTCCACATGACATTGGAAGCAGCAAAGGACACAGAGACATTGCCTCTTATGTTTCTCATGTTATGACTCTATATTCTGGGCCTCGCACCTGTTGGGTGAGGACAAGAATGTCAAGTCTTGGCACTTTCAGCCAATCAAAAGGTGTGAACGACAGACCTGTGGACTGAATGGTGGCAGACCCCCCAAATCTGTGCAAAAGAAAATTGGCTTAGCTTTGTCAAAAATCAACTCAGAAAGAAAAAGTTGATAGTTCTGTGATGCTCAAGAGCTGCTCATTGCAAATATGTAAAAATCATTCATGTATCATGAGTTTGAAGTTTTTTTGCCTGTCCCTACCCTTATAAGGGCTCCCATAACCCATTACGCGGATGTCAAAATTGACGAGTTTGCCTGTATCTGGTCCCAGAGAGGAAGGGGCACTTGTAGAGACACCATGCAGTCGGGGACAGCATTCCCTATCTATTCCATGCTAAATGTGTGAAAGTTCGGAAAGTTGCATCGCTATTTTTCCACTTCAAAGCTAAACAATCGGTCAGAAAAGCTAACCCTTCGACAGCATATATATTTAAGTCATTTAACATTATAATTCTATGATGTCTGTATGCTATCAGTTGAGCTACAAGCCATTTCCAAATGATAGCAACAGAGCGCTTTAGATAGGCAACTCTATAGCTTACACCTCTTCGCATCCCAGCATCCTGTGCGGTGGAAGTCACTTTCACACCAAATGCACGTGCAAGGCTAACCGCGAAACGGGTTATGAAGGCCCACTGCACCGATGCCAAAATTGACGAGTTTGCCCGTATCTGCTCCCAGAGAGGAAGGGGGCACTGGTAGAGACACCATGCTGTAGGAGACGGCATTCCCTTCTATTCCATGCCTAATACGTGACAGTTGGGAAAGTTGCATCGCTATTTTTTCCACTTCAAAGCTAAACAATCGGTCAGAAAAGCTAACCCTTCGACAGCATATGTATTAAAGTCATTTAATATTATATTTCTATGATGTTTGCATGCTCCTTGTTGAGGTACAGTCCATTTCCAAATGGAACAGCTAGCTTCCGCCTCTTCGCATCCCAGCATCCTGTGCGGTGGAAGTCACTTTCACACCAAATACACATGTGCAAGGCTATCCGCGAAAGGGGTTATGGGCACAGTAATATCTTGGCACAGTGGCCACATACGTGGCCAGACTTGTCGCCACAAACTTGGACCTGTCTCTTAAGTATGTTTGATAGTTGACAGTTGCTTTATCGGGTCTAAATATATATTGTGTACATAGTATAGTCTTCAGATGTTTAAACCGGAAGACTCTGCACTAAGACTCCAGTGAGTCACTATCGTGCAGGCCACCCTCAAGATACAGCAATTTATTACTGTACTTAACAATGATTCATACACTGCACGCAAAATAAAATTAAGTGGACCAAACAACAGAAGAAATATATAGAGTTTAAATGATTATGGCTTATTACATATATGACAGTTAATGTTACAGTTGGTCTCATAATTGTTAACAATATAATTCTTAGCATACTGCGAGAAACCCTTAGAGTGAGTGTCGATCTTTGTCATGACTATCTCCGGTAAGTAATTTTCATTAATTAAGTCTGGTATTTTATGTCTAATACATGATCGATTAAATTTAGTATTTGTAAAGAGTATTGGCATGGTTGGGGTTAAGATTGGAATGTCATGGATTGTTGCCTCAAATCTGCTTGGGTGCACTACCGTTCTTCTAGTTCGCTCAATCTGTGGCCCTTGTTGATTAGCATCAAACAGAGTGTTAAAGTAGTAGGGTAACATATAATTTTTGAAGTTATAATATGTTTTGATACAGGATAACTTAAATATGTCATTAAATTTAAGCAGGCCACATTCTTTAAAAAGGGGGGATGTATGTGTATTGTATTTGCTATTGCTGATCCATCTTATTGCTTTCTTTTGCAGCTTGATAAGTCTGCCACAGGAGTGGAACCCCCATGCAGTTATTCCATAGTTCAAATGAGATAAGAATAGGGCATTGTAAATCAATTGGAGAATGTGTTTGGGCAGTAGGTTTTTCAGTTTGGAAAGTATGCCACATACCCGTGATAATTTGTTTGAAATAAAATTTACATGCTTATTCCAGGTAAGGTTATGATCAATCAAGACACCTAAAAATTTAAAACTCTCCACTTTCTCAACTGGTTCCTTGTTAATCATTATATTTGGTATTTGGTGAGGGGATAAGTATTTTTGTTTGGAGCGGAAGATCATGAACTTAGTTTTATTTACATTTAGTGATAGCTTATTGACAGCCAGCCAGTCACTAACTTTTTTTAGTTCTTCATTTATTTGATCGGATAATAAAGATTGAGACAATGTTTGGGAGTTAAAATTACAGACTGCGCTTAATAGGTTTGTGTCATCAGCATACATAATTGAGGTAAAATTACTGGCCGTGGATAGGTCATTTATGTAGATAAGAAATAGAAGAGGGCCCAGGATAGATCTTGGGGGACTCCAGTGGTAATTTCCTGACAAGATGATTTAACATTTTCAATTTCAACATACTGAGATCTGTTACTTAAGTAGCTGTTAAACCACTGTAGCTCAGTATACAGGATCCCATAGTGTTCAAGCTTTTTGAGGAGTATATTATGATATATAGTGTCAAAGGCCTTCGAAAGATCTAAAAAGAATGCAATTGGCAGTTTTTTCTCATCAAGTTCTGCACGTAATCTATCAATAATTTCCAGAACTGCCATTTCTGTAGAGTTTATGATCAAGGTCAGGGGTTTGATTCATGCTTCTGAGCAAAGTTTAAGCAGAATTAAGGATATGTTGTCTACTCCTGCACTTTTTTTAGGATTTCAATTACCACATATTACTTTTTTTTATTTGTTCCTCATCCACATAAGTAAAGTGGAAGGTGGAGTTTACATTTATATTTTCAAGGTAAGATTGAAAAGATTTTTTCCCTTGAGTATCAATTTTTCTAGCAAGTGTTGGACCAATACTGACAACGAAGTCATTAAATTGTGATGCAATCTCGTGTGTGTCCGTTATTTGTTTGTTACCGACATTGAAATACTTGGGGAATTCTTTATGGGTGTCTGATTTATTCAATACATCTTTTACAGTTTTCCATGCGTTTTTAATGTCATTTTTATATTTGTCAAATTCTGGCTGGTAAAAGGCAAATTTTGCCCTTCTAATCATTGATCGGACTCCACTAGAGCACTTTCACTCAGCCAAATCTGTCAGGAACCAGTTGACAGCAACTGTAACTTGTAAGTTGGAAAATTCGGTCATCATCACGTCATCAGGTTAACATTTGAAACTTGTGGACAATTTTTCGAACAAATATTGCTAACTTAAATAAAAGACATAACAGCAAAATATCTTACAACCAACGACTGGCATGTCAGTGCCGCTGTTCAGTTTAACAGTCTTCATCACACGCTCTGTCAGCAGCTGTCTCGTCGCCATGTTTTCAGTTTCGCGGGACATGTGTTTCTGGGACCAGCAAGTGTTCCCTCCAGACGTTAATTTATATGATTGCCGACAGAGGGGGCACCCCAACTGCCATCAAGCTGAGGCGTCGGTTAAAAATCACCATCATCATCATTTCAACTTTTTGTTAGATGGGGGCTCTGGGTAAAGTAACAAAGTCCCTTCGATATATTTTATTCAGAGCAAGCCATACATAAAATAAGTACATGCCAGCGACGTGCTATAGGATAGCATGTCACTTTACATGCATTGAAGTGAGCACATAATAGGTAAACTCACAATACACTGAAAATAAAATGTGTGCAGGACAACAATATGAACAGTGAAATAATGTACATATAGATTTTATCGGTTATGGGTAAGTGTGACATTTGTGATAAAAGGATTATATCTGCTGCACACCACATGTATTGTGTACACTGTAAAAAAAAAAAAAAAGAAAAAAAAAAAGAAAAAGATTGTTTCATTTGAAATGTCTCCCAACTATTTCTAAGTTTGATTCCATATATATTAATAGATTTTCAGAGAAGTGGCTATGTATAAGATGTTGTGAATAAAATTTTCCTTTCAATCATTATGATGATGATGATCTTTTTAAGGAAGCGCTTGCTGAGAACTCTTATTATAATAGTATTTCACATGTTGACATAGATGAGTTAAATGAGCGATATTTTATTCCATTTGAGCTCAACAATGAAAGCAATAATCATCCATTGTATGATGCAGTTCCTGACCTCCAGTATTTTAATAGCGTGCCACAAGGCAATATCAATAGTGATTATTTTGTGGAAGATACATTTAATACTAAATGTGATCAATTACTAATTAACACTGATGCCGTCTCTCTTGTACACATGAATATCAGATGTGTTTTTAAAAATATGGACCAATTCCAGTTATAACGAAGTGGTTACCGTTACGGTAGCCGTAAACCTTATTCCACCAGCTAAAGTTGAGAAAAGCCATAAACTACCGGAAATCCCTAAGAACAAAAGCCAGAAAATCCAAAAACACGGCACTGGGACATCAGAATTATCAAAAATATGCCAAGCAGAGAAACCAAGTTGTCGCATTACGAAGAAAATCTGTACGAAACTACATTAAAAACAAATGTGACTCAGGACCCACTAATAAAACTTTCTGGCCAACTATAAAACCTTTCCTCACAAACAAGGGAACATGCTCATCAAACAACATCACTATATGTCAAGATGACAAAGTAATTTCAGACCAAACTCAAGTCTGTGAAGCTTTTAATGACTATTTTATTAATATTGCCAACAACATAAGCAATGGAAATATAGATACAACAAAAAGCCTCGATACAATCCAGGAACATGTACCACACACTTCTTGCTTTACTTTTAAACATGTAACGCAAGCTGAAGTTTATAGCAAGATCAAGAAACTAAATACAAACAAAGCAACAGGACATGACCAGATACCATCTAAGCTCTTAAAGCCTATTGCTGAAATCATATCTCGACCACTAACAAACAGCATAAATAGATCTATAGACACTACAATATTCCCAACCAATTTAAAAAAGGCTGAAGTTTACCCCAAAGACAAAAAACCTGATCTTTTGAACATCAAGAACTATAGACCACTGAGCATCCTCACCAGTGTGTCCAAGATTTTTGAGAGCGTCCTCACAGAACAGCTTGTAGATTACTTTGAAGAAATTTTCTCCCCCTACTTATCAGCCTACCGAAAGGGCTATAGCTGCAACACTCTCTTACTCAATCTTGTAGAAAGCTGGAAAAGTTCTTTGGACCAAAATAAATATGTTGGAGCAGTACTCATGGACCTCTCAAAAGCATTTGACTGTCTCTTCCCCATCCATCCTACTTAATAAACTAAAAGCATATGGACTTTCAGACTCGGCAACATCATTACTCGGAAACTACTTAACCGGCAGATCTCAAAGAGTGAAAATAGGACAAACTTTTAGCACTTGGAGAGATGTTGTAAGAGCAGTCCCCCAGGGTTCCATCCTGGGTCCGCTCCTCTTCAACATCTTTCTGAATGACATCTTCTACATCTTTACAGAATGCGACATACATAATTATGCAGATGACAACACAATATCCTATGCCCATCAACAACTAGAAACAGTAAAATATATTTTGCAGAACCAAGCTCAGGAAGCCTCCATATGGTTCAGAAACAACTCAATGCATGCTAATATAGACAAATTTCAATGCATCTTTTTGGCACCAGGCAATAAGCAATGTGAACCTCAGACACTGAAAATAAATGACATAGAAATAACCTCAGAAAAAATAGTCAAATTACTTGGAATAAACATAGATGACAAACTTAACTTCAAACAACACATCAGTGACATCTGCTGCAAAGCAGGCAAACAACTAAATGCTTTGAGGAGGCTGTCAAAACTCTTGGACACAA
Source organism: Hermodice carunculata (assembly GCA_964020975.1). NCBI lineage: Eukaryota > Metazoa > Annelida > Polychaeta > Eunicida > Amphinomidae > Hermodice > Hermodice carunculata. The sequence continues at coordinate 141,995,293 of OZ026612.1, forward strand.
AAAGCAAACTAACAATATTTAAATCATTTATTTTATCAAATTTTAATTACTGTGCTACAGTATGGCACTTCTGTGGCAAGCAAGATGCACAAAAACTTGAAAAGATTCAAGAACGTGCCCTACGGTTTGTGTATTGTGACTACCAATCTAGCTACCAGTCCCTACTTTCAAGGTCAAACTGTGAAACCCTTCATATATCCCGCCTAAAACAAATTGCAATAGAAGTTTTCAAAATAACAAACAACCTTTCCCCTGTCTATTTAAAAAAGTACTTTGAATTACAAGACTCACGATATGAAACAAGAGGTAACAAACAAAACTTGAAGATTGGTCGTCACAATACACAGAAGTATGGCACACAATCATTCAAACACGTTGGGGCAAAAATATGGAATGAACTCCCAAATCATTTTAAAGGTACACTAACACTCACTGAATTTAAATCTCTGATAGATACATGGTCATAAACAAATTGCTCCTGTAACTTCTGCAGTTGAACTGTTGACTCACAACAGTCACAGTCACCTGCCTACATCACAACATTATTCATACTATGAAGCTGTAATGTAGCTTCATGTTCATACTTTTATTTAACTCAGTGTACCTGGTCTCTATACATGAGATGATGATTATTGCTATTATAAAGTTTTAATGACTATATAACATTTACCTATCTTTATTTTTATCATGCATTGTATCTACTGTATATAAGGCACAGTTCATATCTGTCTTTTTTATGTACCAACATATTCATATTTATTGTCGGTAAATAGCCCTTATAATGGCTAATGTTATTTGTAAAACATCCGACGGAAAATAAAGTTTTATCTTATCTTATCTTAAGTTACGGTAACCGTGATCATAACATGCTCCGGCCGCAATGGTTATTTATCCGGCTATGACGTAATATACTGAATAGCCACCAATCAGATCGCATTTACAGCCTGTGGCCTGTACGGCCGTATGCACAGTAGCTTCTCAGTGACCGTGTTATTGTTACGGCAATCACGTGACTGCCGTAATAATAAACTTCCAGCACACAGTTACGGTTACCGTAACAATATCCACTATACCTACAGTCACTTAGTGTACAATTTTCCTGTATCGGTTTGTCAGAGACATGGCTTTCTGATGCCAGTGTGGACTTATTTAACATTCCAGGATATACTGCTTATAGTAACTATCGCGCAAATAGGCGTGACGGAGGTGTATCAGTGCTTGTCAGAGATTCAATAGGCAAGAACAAGAACAAAAGGTTCTGGCCCTGTCTAAAAGAGGACACGGCAGTCACTGGAGCGCTGAGGTTGTGTATTCCCATTACTTTATTTGCAACTTAATAACTTGAAAACACCTGCACATACAGACACCAAATTTCGTACAGTAAATCTAGATGCGTAACTAAATACCTCACAAAAATCATATAACCACAGCTACTAAAGTGACCAGTTTATTTAAGGTTACTTTAACACGCAAACCAATGGGAATACACAGCTTTAGCCCTCCAAATTTTTGTGTATTCGGTTGTGCATTGGGGGTGAATACACACTTCAGAGCAAAAAATGACCTTCCCTATTAATTGTCAACTACGCGATGATATCAAAGTTTTTAATTAATATGTTGAAAGTGTATTTGTGGATTTAAACAAAGAGGATATTAAGTCTGACAAAAATGTCATAATTGGAATTTTATATCGTCCACCTGATGTTGATATAGACATATTTATGGGTCACTGCAGTGACATCTTAGACAAACTGAAAAAGGAAAGTAACCACTATTGCTTGATGGGTGATTTCAATATGAATTTATTAAATCTCGATGAACATATACCTGCAGCTGAATTCACCGGAATCATGTTTCCTCATTATTTTGTCCCTCTGATAAATAAGCCCACAAGAATTACCAATAACTCGGCTACTTTAATTGATAACATTTTTACTAATAATGTTAAAGTAAACTCTTTAATCGGTATTTTATATACCGACATCAGCGACCATTTCCCTACCTTTGTTTTAAATCGGAATTGTCCAACTAAGGAATCTGATCAGTATATTATTAAAAGATCATACTCTGAGGAAATATTGACAAGTTTATACAAAAAATGCAAACAGTTAATTGGGCAAATGTCTTTGCAACTAATGATGTTCAATGTGCTTTCTCCATTTTTTTATCAAGAATTTCAGTTACACTATGAGTACTCATTTCCTCTTTAAAAAAATCAAACTTAATTTCCGAAATAGGAAATCACTGCTAACTCCTGGGTTGAAACTGTGTATAAATGTAAAAAAAAAAAAGGCACTGTTTGTACACTATAGAGGACATCCTACAAGAAATTGTGAAGTGATTTATTAGGGTTATAAGAATAAAGTACCAAATATTTTATTAAATGCTGAAAAACCTCATTATGATGAATTATTTAAATCTTGTAAAAATGACTTCAGGAAATCATGGAAAATAATCAAGATGTTATAAACAAGAAAAAAATAAGTGTAACTAAAGCAAAATTTGTCATTAATGGCCGTACTTCAACCGATAATAACTTTATTGCTCAAAGCTTTAATGATTTCGATGTAAATATAGGGCCTCTCTTGCCAAAAAAAGATACCAGATATAGATGTAGATCCTCTCTCGTATGTTGCACATCATAACAAGTTTACTATTTTCCTGAGCCCAGTCACTGAAGAAGAAGTATTGTACACCATCAAAGGGATAAAATCTAATAGTGAAGGATGGGATTCAATTTGTGCTAAAATTGTGAAATGTTCATGCGATAAGTTTATTCAGCCTTTAACACACATTTGTAACTTGTCTATCATGAATAGTGTATTTCCAAGTGGGTTAAAAATTGCAAAGGCTATACCTTTTTATAAAGGTGGTGATGCTTCTCACATTGATAATTATAGACCCGTGTCAGTATTACCTTGCTTCTCTAAGATATTTGAAACATTAATGTATAACAGATTGATCTCTTTCATGAATAAGTATAATATATTGTATAAATATCAATTTGGCGTCAAGAAAAATCATTCCACTAATATTGCATTAATTTTACTAGTTGACATGATAGCAGAAGCTATTGAAAAGCGTGAATACGTTTTGTGTGTATTTTGGGACCTTAGTAAAGCATTTGATACAATTGATCATAATATTTTGTGTAAAAAGTTACAGTGTTACGGGATAAGGGGCATAGCATTAAGTTACTTGTCAGAAAGAAGTTATTTGTATGTTATGATAATGAACGTTCTTCAGGAAAGAAAATTACCTGTGGAGTCCCACAAGGATCAGTCCTTGAACCCCTTTTATTTCTGCTATATATTAATGGTATTGTAAATGTGGCTCTAATTTTTTTTCCACTTTTATTTGATGATGATACCAATGTGTTTGTTGATGGTAGGAATCTGGATGAGTTAACAACATGTGTGAACCAAGAACTAAGTAAGTTATATATCTGGCTACAGGCAAATAAATTATCATTTTATATTAAAAAAAACTCAGTATATGGTATTTAGATCAAAGCAAAAAAAATATTATCAACCTTTGATTCCACTGAAAATAAATGATGAAATTATCTTTGAAGTTGATCCCTCGAAATTCTCAGGAGTAATAATAGATGCTCATTTAGACTGGTCTTTTCATATCAAGCATATTCGTTCTGAAGCAGCAAAAGGTTTAGGTATTATCATCTATAAAGCACGCAGGCTTCTGAAAGAAGACACACATTTTAACCTCGTATTATTCTTTTATATACCCATATTTTCAAAAATTGTATTGAGGTCTGTGGTAACACTTTTAAATGTTACTTGTTACTCATTCAAACTACAAAAGACAGCTGTAAGAAACATTACTTTCTCTTTTGACACGTACTGACCCATTATTTGCAAAACTGCAATTATTAAAATTGTCTGAGATGGATGTTTATTGTTCATCAATATTTATGTTTAAATCTTGTAGAGGATTATTACCTGTGGTGTTTGATGACATGTTCATTTATAATACTGATGTACATGGACACACCACTGGGCAGTCTTATAAATTACATGTACCATTCTGTAGGTCATTGACCAAATCTAGAACAATTAGGCACAGAGGAGTCTGTGTTTGGAATACAATCACCCAAGGAATTGAGTTTGATTGTGGCATTCCAGTATTTAAATGGAGGGTTAGATATTTTTTTAAAGAACAAGGTTCTGTCATTTTATTACTATGAAACGTGCTGATCCATTCACAGCTTGTTTGTATTCTTGATCATGCTGGATAGTTTACATGATTGATGTATCCCTTTATTTTATTTACTCTTTGCACCATTGTTCTGCAATAGGAAAATATAATTCAGTGGTAAGATATGAGAGGGCATAACCTATGACTCTCGGCCTGATTGTCATAGTATATTACCTGAATGAATAATCAACAATTATTGTACATCTATATTGTAATATTTTGTGCTGTGACAATAAAAAACTTTCAAACTTTCAACTTTTAATTTGATCAACAATATAGACAGTACTATTAGGCAATCCAGAGAAAATAAATATGTTTATACTAAGTCAAGACAAACGTTGAGTTAATTTGTAATAAGCATAGAACGGTTGAATCATCTGGAAAATTCCGCAAGTTTATAAACACTGAATCTTACAGTTTGAACTTAACAAAGGATACCTGGTATTTATAAACATAGTTATTGGTCAAAACATACAATAGGACAACATGTCAATAGATCAAAGTGTGTTTCTGGCTAATGAGGACTTAACAGTCAATAAATTGTTGAATAAAGACCTGGAAAATGTGGCCAAATACTTAGAATTATAGGTACCATCAGGTATCAAGGAAATGCCCCTAAAACGAAAGATTATTTCCCATTTGGTTGAACAAGGTTTCCTTGAGGATGAGGGATCAGAGGATAAAAGTTTAGCAATTCAGTTGGAATAACCTAATTAAAAACGTCGGAGTGAAAGAAAAGGAAGAGATCATGAGCTAAAATTGGCAAAAGAAGCTGATGAAAGAAAAGCACAGGTTGCAAGAGAAGCAGCACAGGAAGAAAGAGAGGCTAGAGAACATGAGTTAAAGCTAAGAGAGATTGAACTTAGGCATTCTAGATCAGATAACTCAGCACAGTCAGGACTTTTTGATATAGTAAAGAATGCACTTTAGTGCCAAAACTTGAAGAAAAAGAAGTGTCAAAATTCTTTCTGTCTTTCGAGAAAATAGCTGAAATTTTAGAATGGCCTCGAAGGGTGTGGCCTTCTCTTTTGCAAAGTGTGTTTATTGGAAAAGCACAAGAAGTTTATTCGTCCCTCTCCACATAACAAAGTTCTGAGTATGATGTGTTGAAAGATGCTGAGTATGATGTGTTGAAAGCATATAAGTTAGTACCTGAGGCTTCCAGACAAAAATTCAGGAACAGCCAAAAGGAACCAGACGAAACCTTTGTGGAATTTGCCAGAAAGAAAGATAATCTGTTTGCCAGATGGTGTCCCTCCAAGAAAGTAGAAAATGATTTAGACAAATAAAGGGGACTTATTTTTGTAGAAAATTTAAAAGGTTGCATTGCAACAAAAATTAAGACCTACCTAGATGAACGTAAGGCAGAAAAATTACAGGAAGCAGCAGTTTTGGCTGATGACTGTGAGTTGAAACATAAAAGCTTCTTTGGAAAACCCAAACAGGGCCGGTTCAGATACAAAGGTGTGACCTTCCTTCCAGGGAATGATCTAGTAGGGGATAATGTGAAAGGTAAACCGGTACCATATTTAATCGATGAGCCAGTCACGGGAGAGGACACAGAGCATCTTGAGCAGGAATTTCCGGTCATTTTTCCCGCCTGTGTTGTGACAAGGTCAATGGCTCTTGAAGCTTCTAAACAAGAAGCCAGTGACAAGGATAATGAATATCTGGAGCTCGCAGAGACATTCTTTGCTGGTAATTTGGAGGACCAAATAAGCCATGAAGGTAACTTGAGTCTAGAGGTAAGGCATGACAGTTACCTCTCTGACCAGGTAAACCAAAATGATCATCTGAGTCAAATGCCTCATTTGAATCCAGATAGGCTGATTAGGAAGCAAAAAGCTGATCCTCAGTTAAGAAAAGTGGCAAGCACAGCTTTAACTGAAGAACAGGCACAAAAGACCCAGTCTGTTATTATATTAAGTCAGGAGTGTTGATGAGGAAATGGAGACTTCAAGATGTTTCATCTGATGAAAAATGGAGAATCGTTCATCAAATCGTGGTTCCTCCATCATAAACAGCAGAAGTTTTACACGGATGCCAACATTCAAAGTGTCATTTGAGGGACAATTAGTCAAAAGCATCAGGGACACAAAGTAAGTAACAAATAATACAGCATCAAATGCTCAATTTTGATGAGGGACAGATACCGTAAATTGGTCAAACTTTACGCTTATTTCAGGGATTGTCCCTGATGATGAGGAGCAGTTGGCATCGCTGGTTTTAAAAACAGCTCATGATTTGCCTATGGCGGGCCACTTGGGTATTGGGAAGACTCAAGACCGAATATCACAACACTTCTTATGGCCCAGATTACATCGGGATGTATAAGACATGTCACATATGTCAAGTGGTCGGAAAACCCAATCAGAAAATCAAACCTGCTGCTTTGATTAGTGTCCCTGTTCTTGAAGAACCATTTAGCAGGGTTATTACAGATGGTGTGGGACTTCCGAAAACAAAAGCGGGAATTAAGCTTCTCCTTGCTACAATCTGGAATACAGATGATTATTTCTAAGCCTACATATATAAAACAGCTCTTTTTCTGACTGGAGAGAGGAGAATTCTGAGATCTGACAGAAGCTGTGTGGCTTCAAGCCAGTGGGACTTGAGCCACTGTTATTGTCAAGGCGATACTCATTTATACATTGTAGCTGTGGAGTGTGGACTGTGTCTTTGAGTGGACTGGTATATTTGGTGTTAATTTTACCACATTGGAACCAAACTGCACCTCTGCGGGATTTGGATCAGCACCTTGTCTTTGAGTACCACATTGGAACCAAACCGTACCTCTGTGGGATTTGTACCAGACTATTTGGCACCTGTCATAAGACTTGGAACTGTGGGACAGTACCTGTGGATAATATCTCACCAGGGATTGGGATTTACCTACAGACTGTTTTACTAATTGGAATACCAGACTAACTAAGATAAAACGTAAAATTTCCTCAGGAATATTGCGTTCATCATGGATTAATTACGTTCATGGACCATTGTATCAGATTCAGATTCTGATTCATTTTATTCGACATAGAAGTGAATTCATGGTACACATTTCGGTAAATGCGCAAAAACATATAATATGACAAAAACAGGATAGATAATAGCGAGAATGGAATTACCATACGAAAATTGTAGCCAAGATGACCCTGCTAAGGATAAAAAAACACCCGCTTCCGCAAGGGCCACCTAGGAAAAGTTGCCTTGTATGTTACACCTAGTTTCAAAAGAGGTTCGGTCCATTTCAGAAAAGAAACAAAGGCAAAAAAATCCGGCATTGATTTACAAGATTTCATGTGTGATTATAAAATTGTTACAACAGACAAAGCAATCAACAATGGAGCAAGTTTCAGAATATTGGTTTATATAATATGTTTTAACATATCTAGCGAGCCCAGAGAAGGAGTGTGTGTGTGTGTGAATTTTTCCTGTTATGTGTAAGAGTGTATTAGGAAGTAATTTGGGGATAGAGTGCCGTATGCACTTTTCGGTGGATACATGTTGGGGGGGGGGGGAAGGTGTGGCATAGTGAGGAGTGTTGCGATATCTCGTCGAATATGGGAAACTAACAGGTAAGGCTGAAAATATGTTATTAAAGTAGCCAGGTAATTCGTCATTAGTATATCTACAATAAAATTTTAAAGCTTAAAGTTTAAAAAAAGTCAGGCGTTTTTAAATAAAGGCCCAGTATGTGCATAATTATGTGCAGAACATATTAAACGAATAGCTGATTTCTGAAGTTTAAATATGCGATCACAGGAATAACCCCAAGCTAATATAGAGTAATTAATTATCAAAACTCACTGGTCTTTAAATGTTTATCGGAGAACTATGGCCAATTCTATAAGGGGAAAGATTGTTGGATCAAGTCTATTTCTAAAATTTTGCATCTTGCTGGTATGCAGGTAACTTGGAACAACCTAGGAGGGGTTAATACACACGCTGTGTTATCGAAACTTAAAAGTCACTTGCAGAATGTGTACGAGGCCCAGTGGTACAAACATATCAAGGGTACTGGAAGAGAAGATGCTCATAAGCTTGGCACATATTGTAAATTTAAAGATAAATTTGATATTGAATCATACTTACGAAACAATCGGCCCCTTAAACTTAGGCAAAACCTGAGTAAATTAAGAATAAGCGCACAAACTTTGGCTATTGAAACCGGCAGGTACACCAATCCAAAAACACCCATTGAAATGAGAAAATGTGTTTTATGCAACAATGGAGCAGTTGAAGATGAGTATAATGTGGTAATCGGTTGTAGTAAATACCAAAATGATAGAAGCAATCTGTATTCTGATTTGACAGGCTTAGATGCAAACTTTGTGGCCCTAAACGAATATGACAAGTTCCTATATATTATGAAAATGGGCAACAGCCCTGAGGCCGGCCGGCCAATACTGAGGTATTTTAACATTATTTTTGTCACCAGAAAAAAGCATCTCGGCTTCTAATTGGTTTGTGCATGTCAACAAAAAGGTTTGGTGTAAACATGAATAAAGTGCCAATCCTATACATCAGCTGTGATCACTGGGTGCACCTGTATTTTGTAATTATTTATGTTGCCTATAATTATCTGCCTGTGTATTTTTTTAATTCTGTTCTTTTTATTCTCATTATTATTATTATTATTATTATTATTATTATTATTATTATTATTATTATTATTATTATTATTATTATTATTATTATTATTATTATTATTATTATTATTATTATTATCATTATTATTATTATTATTATTTATCAATCTTTTTCTTCCATTTTTTCCTGTAGATATTGTTGATATGCTAGTTTTGTGTTTTGACTATATCGTGTAATGTATATCGATTCATGTCAATAAAGTTATCATATGTGGCAGAAACAGAGAATTGTAAATTTAAAATAGTGTATTTCTAGGAAGCAGATGATGTAGCCTTTTAATTATTCCTATAATGCGAGCAATTTTATTAGCAATCTTATTTGTATCGGCATTCCAATTTAATTTTTCGTTGATTATCAGCCCTAGGAAATCAAACTCTACTATAGTAGCTCCATGGTCTCTCTAATTGTGTGTCTTTTATATTAGATTAATACCCATTTCTAACCTACGTTGAGGAAAATAGAGAAGCATATATTTGGTTTTTGGTATATTTTACAGATAGTTTGTTGGCAGCAAGCCAGAGATATACTTGATTAAGTTCTGAGTTTATGTTGTTTGAGATATTCCTGTTGTTTCACTGCGGTCCAAACTTGAAAGTACAAAGTGAATTTATGAGAGTTGTGCATAGAGTATTGACTCAAAGTTTTGGGTGGCTAGATAAAGATCATTAACATAGATTATGAAAAGAAGCGGCCCAATGATCAATACTGATATATTAATACTTTAGCAAGTTAAGCTGAATCCGAACCTTCACTGTCCTGGTGCAATTTTATCCATCAACAAACAAATGTAAAGTCATTTTTTTGCCTTCTTTTTGGTCTCGATCATTTGTCTAACCGATATATAATTTTCAGCACTTCTCATGACAAAAGTTACACTAAGCCACCTGGTAAATCATTCAAAATTGTCAGTATCTTTAGATCGAAACTAAATATTAAAAAGATAGAAGATTACCATTCCCTCAATGAAAAAAAAATCATATGCACTGTAATCGATAAAACTGATAATATTTATTAGAATTGTTGGCTTATTCTTTAAGATGCTAATGTTTTCTAAGATTTTGATTTTTTTCACAAGGATTCTTAATTATAGCAATTTAATGGTGACCAGGTCTAGGGATGGGCTATAACAGCATTTCCCGGGGTGCCATGCTTGAAGGTAGAACACAATTTGACACTCCAGCCATACAGAACCAAATTTAAACACGAATACGTTCGGTTTCATTCATATATTCTCTTTAAGGTTTGTTCAAGCATATCCAATTACGTATATTAAGTTTTGAATTTTTTGGTTTGTTTTTGTCTCCTGGTTTTTTTTTTAATTATGTTTGTTTTTGAGGGTGTAATAATAATTCTTTGGTCAACCGCTTTTGTGCCGCGGTCCTGTTGGCACAGGAGACCTGAAAAGGAGAAAAAGAAATATTTTAGGACACAAAAATCTTACTTTCCCTCATTTCCCATCCCACATGATCCCGCCTCTAAGGCAAAGGCACTTCCCTTGGCATGTTCCTGCACTGACGAACAGTCTACAGACGAACAGCCAAGGGAGCCCTTAAAAGGGCTACCAACTTTCCCTTCCAGTCCCACATTCCAATCGTCTACTGTATTGAATTACCTCCTACCTCATTACGTCTTTTCCTTGCTTCCCAGCATCCTACCAGGTAGTCCTGAACTAATTTAATACCCCTCCTGTTCCCCGGAAGATCACCCTTTAAGCCTAAAAACCATGCAACCCTTTCGCTCTCCTCCCATTGTTTAATTTGTTCCAAACTCTTACAATTTTGGTCTTCCCTCTTCCATTCTCTGAAAATTTTGTCTCTCCTTTCACTATATGCTGTACACCAAAATAGCCAGTGATCTATAGTTTCGTCCGCCCCCTGTGTGCATGCTTTACATTTACCGTCACTTCCTGCTGTCCATTTTTGTTGTCTCTTTTCAAGATTAATTACCCCCGCCCTACATTGAAATAATAGTTTAGATCCTTTACTACCATCCCAACACGTACTCTTCTTTGGTTTTTCCATCACTTTATATGCTCTTAATGTACTTTTCTCTCTAACTCCCCGTTTCCAGTCATCTGTCCACCCTTGCATTATTGTCTTCCAAACATAAACTTTCCAGTCCTCAACTTCATCCGGTCCTTTTAGGTCATATTTCTCTGCAATTTCATCTATGTCTCTGATCCATTTTGTTTGTTCTTTAACAGACTCCAAGTAGACTTTCCTGCACCATCTATTGTCATCTATCTCTTGCAAATATCCCCAATAATTTAATTTTGATTTTGCTATCCTGTCATTTATGCTTAGCCAGCCTAGTTCCCCAAGGACTGCCTCAGAGGCAGTACATGGCGGTGCCCCCAGAATCCATTTTCCCATTTCATTTTGTACTTTTTCAAACTCTTTTATGTCTCCTGCATTGATTGAAATTACATCCAGGCCATAGAGCATACCTGGTATTGCTACTCTATCCCATAACACCCTCGCTGTGAAGGCCCTATTAAAACTGTTGTTAGCTGTAGCTTTGATCATACCCTTCGTGCGGTTGACTTTTTGCTGAATTTTCTGTATGTGATACCTGAACATGCCCCTACCCGTTGTTTTGATTTTTATCCCAAGGTACTCATAAGCATCTACTTCCCCAATTTCAATCAACTTTTCCTCTCCTTCTGGAATCTGAAATTTACCAATGTGCCATTTCCTATTCTCGTCTGTTCTTTTCCCCAAGGTCATGATTTGGCTTTTATCTGTACTAAATTCTAATCTCCATTTATTCCCATATTCCCCTACTATGCTCAGCATATCCTGAAGTTCTTTAGGAGACTCTGCCATAAGCACAATATCGTCTGCAAAGAAAAGACCCGGAATTTTCTGTTCCCCTGCTCTTACTCCTTTGTTACACTCCATAAGCTTATCACCCAAATCTCTAATGTACAATGAAAACAAAAGGGGGGGAGAGTACGCATCCCTGTTTTAACCCAATGTTCAGCTGTGCATTTTCAACTTCCACATCCCCTAAAGTTAATGTGCACTCAACGTCCCTGTACATAGCTTTCAGAATTTGAAGAAAGTTGCCGCCGAAACCAAGACTATTGAGTTTTTCCCAAAGAGCACTCCTCCATACCTTATCATATGCCTTCCTCACGTCCAAAAAAGCCATGTATATACTTTCCGCCGTTTTTGCCTAGCCCATTCCAAAATTTGAGTTAATGTAAAAATGTGATCTCCTACTCGCCTACCTGGTCTAAAACCATTCTGAATTTCTCCAAGTAGTCCAAGACGTTCTACTATTTTTCCCATTCTTCTGTACATTACTCGACTGAAAATTTTCCCCAAGTTTGATGAGATTGCAATACCCCTGCATTGGTCAAGCTCGCTTCCTGGGCCTTTCTTTGGAATATAGGTAATTCTGAGACTGTTCCATTGTTTTGGTACTTGTTTTTCACTAATTATTGCATTAAAAAGAATTTGTAGTCTCTCTTCAATTTCTTCTGGTCCTTTTTTGATGAATTCACTTAAAATATTATCTGTGCCCGAAGCCTTCCCAAGACGCATACCCTCTATTGCTATTTTAACCTCAATGTTATTTATACTATGGCATAGTTCAGGATCCCATTGATCCTGTCTGTATTCTGCATGGGTCTGAGGTACAACACCCTGCCCCCAGCGTGGATCATTTATTTTATCCCAGTGATCTTTAAGAGCTTCTTGAATGTCTTCCTTGACATCTGTTAACTTGTCTCCAGAAAATAGTTGAGCCCTCCCTTCCACTTTCCATTATTTTCTGTGTCATCTGTTCGTTATTTTTTGCTCTTCTTTTTGCTTTCATGTCTGTTACATTTTTCCTACATTCCAAATATAGCCTTTTTGCTGTTTCTATTGCATCTTCCGATAGTCTGTTTTTCCTTGCCAATCTCAATGCTTTATTTTTTGCCTTTCTTTGATTTATTGCACCTTTAAGGTCTCGGTCTATTCTGTATCCTAGTTTTTCAATTGGTACCCTCTTTCGGCCTATCTTTTCATGTGCCACTTTAAGAATTATTCTAGTCAAGTCATCACTCATTTGTTGCACGCCACCTTCTGCTTCCCATTTTGTTTTCCATTCTGCAAGTTCAACTTGGAGTCTTTCCCTGTAACCTTCCCAATCTGAATCCTTGTTTATGTTCCACACCCATTTAGATCCCGCGCTGTCACGTTTTCCGACATCCATGTTTAAAGTTAAAGTCATCCAGTTATGGTCACTCCCGATGTCCAGTCTCCCTTCCTCATCTATTTCACACTTTTGAATCATGCCGAAAATGTCGTTGTCTACCAAAATGTAATCTATTGTTGTCTGTCTTTGCCCTGACGCCCATGTCCACTTCCCTCTGCACTGAACATCTCTGTTTGTTATTCGTAGCCCATACTCCCTGGTAAAATTTAGAAGCCTTGTTCCATTTCTGTTGATTTCTCTGTCCCCTCCTTGAATCCCTTCCCACCCATTTCCGATGTGTCCATTAAAGTCCCCTGCAATGAAAACCTTGTATCCTTGTTGCTGTATGTCACTTGTCATCATCCTAACCCTGTCATATATTTGGTCATTCCATTCGTTCAGTCCCTCCCGTCCGACATATACCACACCTATTGCTACTTTATTTCCCCTTGATTCAATGCCAATCCATTGAGTTTCATTTTTCACTTCACTGTCATCCTCCCAATGGTCATGCCTAATTTCATGCCATTTTACCCCCTTCTTAATCAAGAAACCAACTCCACCTCCCTTTTTCTCTCCACTCCCTCTTCCTTTACTGATCATATCGTAACCTTCCGGGCTTTCAATCATTCCAATTTCCTCATTTCGAATATGTGTCTCTGCCAAAGCAATGATATCCAAACTTTCACTTTCCAGAACATTTCCGATATCTGCTATCTTCCCCTTATATCCACGACAATTTACATAACCAAACTTCAACTCTTTTCTTGTGTTTCTCTTTCTTTTTTGTTTGCTTTCTCTTTGTTGTTTTCCATTCTTAGTCTTTGTTGACTCCCTGGTAGTTGCTGGGATATCTATTTTACCTGTGCCCACTGGTCGTAAACCTCCCCTAACCTATTCCCACCCCTCCAACTTGGGTGTAGCCCATCCTCTGCAAACATCTCCCTCTTCCCCGCAAAGTCCTCCCACACATCCCGAAAGTCGAACCCCCTCTGCCTGCACTTCCTCTCTAACCCCCTATTAATGGCCACAATCCTGCTGGCCATCCCCCCACTCATCCCAAACCTTGGTAATATCCCCATTACCAAGGCGTCGCAGTTAAGCTGCTCTAGCCTGTCCAATAGTCTGTCATACCTCCCCAAAATGGTCTCTGTCCCTACCACTCTCTCCTGTTCCCCATCCCAGTACGTGTCCGAAAGATCATTCGTTCCCACCTGGACGATGATCTTCGGATCCCTACCACTGCTCTTCACCAGAGCCCCCAACTCCCCCTCTACATCCCTGATCTTTGCCCCCGGGAGACACACCCTGGTCCTATGGAGCCTATCCCTACAGAAGACCCTATCAGTCTTCCTCACTATGCTACTCCCTACCACCACTGCCTCCCTGGGCCCCTCCCTTGGTCCCCTCTCCTCCCCCTGCTCACCCAGTCCCCTCTCCTCCCCCTGCTCACCCGGTCCCCTCTCCTCCTGCTCACCCGGTCCCCTCTCCTCCCCCTGCTCACCCGGTCCCCTCTCCTCCTCCTGCTCACCCGGTCCCCTCTCCTCCCCCTGTCCACCCTTCACCCTCCTCTCCCCCTGGTCCTCCCCACCCTGGCCACCCTCCTGTAATCCCCTGTCCCGGACACCCTCCTCGCCCTCGGACCCCCTCCCTAGCACCTCTAACTCTGCCTCTGTCTCAGTCCTTGGCAAAAACAGTACTGCCTCTACATTCATCAAATCCGTCTCTAACGTGTATATCTAAATTCAATTTCAATTCGAAGTTTTTATTTCAGACCAGCAGCCCATATGAGAAAAAAGAAAAAAAAACATAAATACATAAATATATGTCGCTGTTGGTATTTTCATATGTGGGAATAGCAGTAGCTAAATACTTTTGCCCATTTGTTGTTGGCCTGTTAATAATTGTGTTTGTCGATATCTGGTGTTTCTCTCTGATGAATGAGCATACACCATGTGCGCATGAAAATTACAGCTCCCGACAGGCAATACTAAGGTTGCTCGAATGATCGACTGTTCGTGCCTTGATTTCTGTGTCACGTGATCTCTGTTCCGAAGCCATTGCCCATCTGTCCCATTGAACAGCAGGACTCTGGACTCGAGGTATGAGCATTATTCAGTTTTATTTGACGTTGTCTTGGGCTTGCGTAGCGGCGTGCAAGACTTTAATTAATACATAGTAAAAAAGAATTTATTGCTTTGCGATCGGGGATCGTTGATAGATATGTACAGAATGCATGTTATGGTTGGTGACTGTCACAATCATTATCAGATAATATCAGATGATTCTTGATTGTACGGTTCATTTTCATATGGGAGAAATTTGTGTTTATAAACAAGTTTTTATGTCGCACATGTGACACAGTGTTTTTATCATTGACAAGTGTATCACAGACTACCATAGTAGGTTTTTGGTATGTTCTATCCGTAGAAACTACACGTCTACAGTACAGCATATGCATCGCCATGATATCGCTGTCAGTCACAGGCGCCGCGACAAGTCAGAAAAATGCGAATTAAGATGATAACCTCCGCTGCCAGCGAGCACTACCTTGGTATTATGACTTGTGCGCCTATAATGAGTGTCGTCTGTGTGATTGCATGCAGACATAAGGTTTCCGACGACTTTTTCCTAATATACCAGATACTGAGCTAATTTTTGTATGCTGTTATATAAAGCGATTTGAGGCTATTATTGGGAATGTCTTTATTTAGAATAAACTTCAGGATCTCTTTGGTATGTTCAGTGATTGTTAACAAAGATACTATGTGAACAAAATCAGTGTAGTCATGCACATATTACATATATATATATATATATATATATATATATATATATATATATATATACCTTACAGGACCAAGCAGATCATCCAAATCTGTTTATCTTTTACCTCTATATTATTTGTAAAGAATTATGCCGATTTCAATATTACAGACTGTGAGTTTGCCACTGTTCAGTTATATATGGAGGAAGGTGTGAGAACCTATATGAATATGTATATGTGTGTATATATATATATATATATATATATATATATATATATATATATAGTAAAACCTCTCAAACTGAACACCTCACACCTCTCTATACTGAACACCATTTCTCAGTCCCAAATATATACTTCTAATGTAATCAAACCTTGCTATACCGGACACCTCACTTTTTTGCAGTCCCAAGGGTGTTCAGTATTGGGAGGTTTACTGTATATATATAAACCAACAGGACCAAGCACCAAGCAGATCGTCCAGTACTGTCCTGTTTATCTTTTACCTCTATATTAATTTGTAAAGAATTATGCCGATTTGAATATTACAGACTGTGAGTTTGCCACTATTCAGTTATATGGAGGTGTGAGTGCCACATTAGTGTCCCAGGCAGGGACCAGCTGCCCCCTGCTCACTGTGTTACGGTCCACTGAACACAGGGTCAACATGTAGGGTGCTGGAGTTACTTTATGCAAGGAGCCTATACTATCTAGGCTCCTTGCTTCATATTATCAAGTTATTGGGAAAATTCTTTATTACTGAAGTGCTTACTGCAAATAGATAAGAGAGGATAATTTAATGATTTTCACCTTTTGTTACATCATAAAATATAGAAATAAAAGTTTTTATTCGCTCATTGCAATTTGCATATACATTTTGGTATGTTAAATTACTGTTTGCCTGGATAACCAACCTTGTGTTAGTCTGACAAGTTTTTGTTCACCACATATTTGTTCCTTTTGCTCTACAATTTGTATCCCTTACATTCAAATAACTTGATAACTTTTAAATCACACACTTTATTTCAAAAGTTTAAAAAAAAGACAATATATATCACATTTCCATGTTGTGTTAACACTGTGTTTACATATGGGCAGAGTTCAGTTCTCCACATATTGCAGAGTTTTTAAAAAATCTGACCATGGCAAGATGTATGTATCACATTTCATGCTGTATTAGCATATTTAGACACTCATAGTTCAGTTTATATCCATTTTATTGTTGCTTGTTAAGTCTGTGTGTGAACACAGACTTCTTAATACTTTATTCTTGATTTATTTATTTTCATGTGGATTTTGTGGTCAGTTTTTCTGGGACACTGCTGTTCTGAAAAGTACCAAACTTTGCATCATAATAATAATAATAATACGGTGGCTCTCAGCTTGTCTGCCGCAGGCCTTTGTCACTCTGTGACACAGGTCGCCTAGGGTGAAAAAAAAAAAAAAATCCATCCCTCTCATACGCTATCCCCGCCTCTAAGGCTCAGGCTTTTCCCATGGGAGCCCCCATGGGAGCCCTTATAAGGGCTACCACCATTCCCGTTCCTTCCCCTCCCTGTGCTCTGGGATTCTAATTTAACCTGTTGCCTTCTAACTCTATTATTTCATTCCTTTTCTCCCAGCATCCTACCAGGTAGTCCTGTAAATTTTTACTACCCTTCCTGCCTCCCAGAAAGCCACCCTTCAAACCTAAAATCCATGCTGTACGTTCCTCTTCCTCTAAACCCTGAACCTCTTCTAAACCCTTGTAATTGTAATCTTCCCTGTGCAACTTTCTGAAAAAATCTTCCCTTATCTCTCTATATGCATCACACCACAACAGCCAATGATCCACTGTCTCATCTGCCTCTTGTCCACATAACTTACACTTTCCATTACACCCTGTTGTCCACTTTTGTTTTCTTTTTTCTAGGTTGATTATTCCTGCCCTACTTTGAAACAGAAGCTTGGATACCTTCCCTCCATCCCAACACACACTTTTCTGTGGCTTTTCTAATACCTTGTATGCCTTCAATGTACTTTTTTCCTGACTCCTCTTTTCCAGTCTGCTTTCCAACCCTCTGTAACAATCTTACCTATATATACTTTCCAATCATCCACCTCATCATATTCTTTTAGTTCATATTTCTCTGCTAACCCGTTAGACCTAGTAGTGACGTTGTACATATTTGTAGAACAGTCATGATGCAAATTATGCAAATTACAGGCAATTAAGATTTTAAAAGCACCATATCTTCCAATCTATGACAGATAGACCCAAATTTAAAGTACATGTAGAACATAGAAGCTGGGTAACACCTGCCAATCTAATGGACAAAAATGAAAATTGTCATAATTAGAGCACTTGAAGCATTTAAAAGTTAAATATCTCCAAAACTAATATAAATAGAGGTGCCGATCCAACTTCAATTTTTAGGTTTGTGACATAGCTGCATCCAATAAAACATGAACCAAAGCTGTGGCATTCTGATTCATGCAAATTAGGCAAATACACAAAATTTAAATCTGGAATAACTTCAAAACTATTACAGATAGAGGTGCCAATTTCACTTCAATTTGAGGTTTGTGACATAGCCCCATCCAATTAAGAATTGAACTCCTGCATTTCGTCCATGTGAATCAAAATATGGGCATTCATGTTTACTTTTATCTGAATTAAAGTCAGTTTAAAATCTGCCAAAAAACCTGTTAAAATCTTACTAAATTCACTCCCAATAACTTCACTGTAGTGGGAGTAAACTTGTTAGACAGAACAACCATAACAAATGATGACGTCTAATGGTAAGCAGACACAAACACATGAAATCTAGTTCTTGAAAGAAACATTTTATTCAATCAATTCTTTGCATCTCTATTTAAACAAGCATAGAATGAGAAACAATTAATGTTAAAGGATGAAAAGATCATTGCTATATGCAAAGTTGAAAAAGTTACGTCACTAAACTGGGTGATGTGCCAATAAATTAATGTTAGAGGTAACGCTTGAGGTTCCAGGCTCCAGCATTTAAACAGTCAATTATTACCGGTGACGATATTAAATGTGCAATTGTGGGAAAGTGGAATTACAAATTGTGCCGACTGACATCATTTGGTTTGATACAGACAAAGGATTTCTTGATGCCAAAATAGCGTGAAGCACAACTTCAGTAGAACATTCAAGCAACAGAGATATTGAAGTGATCAGTGACGCTGCAAACGAGGGCAATGAGGGACAGTAATGACACTAATAAAGTGCTCACCTGTGGCGCACTCAGGTCAGTCTGTGGCCCACACCACCATATGATGAGGATGATGATGATGATGTGAAGTAGCCATCCCTTGCAAGACATGAGGCATTACGTCCATATGTGCACCTGGTTGTAATTATGTGTGTGATGTAGGGTGCAGTCTTTTCATACAGTGAAACCTGACTTGAAAGACCACCCCTTGGGAGAACCAAATTGTGGTCTCTCAAGACAGGTGGTCTTTCATAAAAGTTATTAATCGGATGAAAAGTACCAAGTAAAGTATTCTAAAACATGTGGTATGTTATTAGAGTGGTCTCTCAAGACAGGGACCTTGGTAGAGGACAGCGTTCGCTTTGTGATCTTAATGAAAAATACAAATGTTAGGAATTTGCAGACATTATAAATGTTTACCAACTATAATACACTGAGCTACATTACAGAAGGAGCATTTAGCATGTTTAGTGACTGCACCAACAGGTTGTATAATGGTTGTGGCTGGGGAGGCTGTATTATATTACAGTGGCAGCCAACCACTCTGATCAGCTGACACCAAGGGGTCTGGGGAGAAGAAGGGAAAACTTTATTAAGCCATGGTACTATTGTTGGCTTGCCATTCATTTGCCTTGTGTTGGTCTATTCATTTGAAAAAAAAAAAAAAAATTGCAGCCAGACATTGTGGCCCATCTGTTTTGCAAGGTACTGTGGTTAAATATCTATGATCCATACATACATATATGCATTTTAAATCCCAATCTTGACTTTTTAAAGTAAAATTCCTATATACTGTGGTGAAATTTTCTGACTTTATTTGTATTTAAGATGCTTAATATTATTATGCATTCCCCATTGGAGGGGATGCATATAGTGTTAAGTCATCAATCCACCGTCTCCGCCACCTCCCTATATCTTGTTTTCCTTATTTTTCTGTCCCCTCTTGACTTATTGCCTCCTAATTCGGTACAGATAACCTATGGGTCAAGGTTAAGGACCAATCCTTGTTTACCCATTGCCTCCTAATTTGGTATAGACATCCAAGGCCTTATACTGATATGTAGTTTGCAAATGTGGATGACCTGCATGCATACAGTGTACATGCAATCACAGGCCTAGTCATATATAACAATGCAAAAGGCAAAGTAGGCCTTCTGTATTGGCTGCCTATCACAATCTCTGAGACAGACAACAATATGTATCATGTATCTGCAACCATGCCCACCCCCTCCCTTCTCTTTGTAAATTGAGTGCAGGGAAACAGTGTAGGTTTGAATGCATGGTTCCATTGCTGGGCCAAGGCAAAAGGTCATGTTCATAAATTTAATTGATAAACACAGGTTTGACAGGGAAACAGACTAGGAGATACTTGGGAAGTGCAGGCATTGACTCAATGATTGAGTGACTAGTCGGCTGGAATGAGTTGAATGATAGTCTATGGGATCCACTGTGGAACCACATGGACCATGCATGGTCCATTGATATGCTTGACCTCTGTTGGCTCACTACAAACCAAATACTTACACCCTCACACCCAACATCAACTACACTGTCCCTCTCCTCTACATAATCCCACCCTGCCCACTCCTGAATAAGGTTAATAGCCTGGGCGCTTGTATATAATTGACACACGCCTGCAGCTGAACTGGTGCTGGATGGTGATCTCTTTGTGATGTCACACACCTCAAGGAAATCACCGGGGAATCCCCTGAATGACAAGCAGAGACGCTAGAGGGGGCGGTATACATAAATAGATGGATGTGTTTCTCAGGAGGAAACACAACAGCTGTCGGTGTCAAGTTCGATGATGATTTATGAGTTGTTTACAAGGCTAAGCTAGTGTTAGCCCAGCATAAAATCACGTGATTACCGGTCGTTAACGACCAGTCTGACCGACCAGTCTGACCGTTTAAGGGATAATGGGTTTTATCTCACGTTGGAGAGACGGATGGGTCTGACCGTCTCTTGTCCATGTGTGTAATATTTAAAAATAAAACAAAAAATGCAGGCTGATATGAGCCACAGGTTGCCCCTCCTTGTCTGTAGACGAATTTGAGCCACAGGTTGCCCCTCCTTGTCTGTAGGCGAATATGAGTCACAGGTTGCCCCTCTTTGTCTGTAGGCGAATATGAGCCACAGGTTGCCCTTCCTTGTCTGCAGGCTGATATGAGCCACAGGTTGTCCCTCTTTGTTGTAGGCCAATATGAGCCTCAGGTTGCCCCTCCTTGACTGTAGGCGAATATGAGCCTCAGGTTGCCCCTCCTTGTCTGTTGGCGAATATGAGCCGCAGGTTGCTCTTCCTTGTCTGTAGGCTGATATGCTCCACAGGTTGTCCCTCTTTGTTGTAGGCCAGTATGAGCCTCAGATTGCCCCTCCTTGTCTGTTGGCAGATATGAGCCTCAGGTTGCCCTTCCCTGTCTGTAGGTCGATATGGGCCACAGGTTGCTCCTGGTCTGTAGGCAGATATGAGCCTCAGGTTACCCCTATTTGACTGTAGGTGAGTAAGAGCTACAGGTTGTCCCACCTTGTCTGTAGGTCGATATGAGCCACAGGTTGCCTTGTCTGTAGGTGAATATGAGTCACAGGTTGCCCCTTCTTGTCTGCAGGCGAATATGAGTCACAGGTTGCCCCTCATTGTCTGTAGGTGAATATGAGCCACAGGTTGCCCCTCCTTGTTTGTAGGTGAATATGAGCCTCAGGTTGCCCCTCCTTGACTGTAGGCAAATATGAGCCACAGGTTGCCCCTCCTTGTCTGTAGGTTGATATGGGCCACAGGTTGCCCCTCCTTGTCTGTAGGTGAATATGAGTCACAGGTTGCTCCTCCTTGTGTGTTGGCGAATGTGAGCCACTGGTTGCCCCTCTTTGTCTGTAGGCTGATATAAGCCACAGGTTGCTCCTCCTTGTTTATAGGTGAATATGAGCCACAAGTTGCCCTCCTTGTCTGGCTCCTTGCAAAAACAAAGGGCACAAGTAAGTTCTGGGAATGACTGTTTGGCACACTGACAACAATAATATTGATAAATGTCACAAAAAAATTATCAGTATGTTAAAGGACTTGCATTTAATTGAGTATCATTTATGTGATTTTGAAGTTGGTATAAAACCTAAATGCAAATGGAAGCATCCATTTGTGCACCTGAGTGTTAACATGATGCAGGCCTGTGTGTGCATATCTATTATTACAGTCTGTGCCATCATATTGTGAAACTTGATATCCCAATTGCATATACCAATACTCAGTATGTCTGGCAGCGTGTATCAAGACCTCTATGGTATAAAGCATCCCAGAGCGAGTTGAGGGAATATAGTTGTTCGATTGATTTAACATTACGAAGTATAAAGATACTATGGGCTGCCATCCATTGTACTGACACTGTGTAGCAAGCATTCCGGAGATATAGAAGAGTTCCATGATCATTTCATATCTTCTTGTATTCAGGTCAGCAGAGTCTATTCCCTATAACTCGGATGAGAAAAAATGTGTTATTCCAGGTTGGAACGACTATGTAGAAAATGTAGGAAAGACTGTTTTCTGGAATTAGATTTGGAAATGTAATAATTCCCCTAGATCTGGTATTTTGGCTGATATCAGGAAGTCTACCCATGCAAAATATCATAATTCCTTGCGATTCATCAAAAAGAATAGAGAGATGTGTACAGCAAATAAGTTGGCAGAGACAATCCTGGATAATATGTCCAGAGATTTCTGGACAGATGTTAAAAAAATAAGGAAATTTTGGTGCGACAAGGCCCACGCTTATCGATGGAGAAAGTGATCCATGTATCATAGGGAAAATTTTCTCTGAGAAGTATGAGCAACTTTATAGTTCTGTCCCTTACAATCATAAAGAAATGGAAATTTAAAAAATGATCTTCAAAACTTGATTATAAATTCAAATGAATCAGGTGACACAGTGGGTGGCATTTTGTCAGATATGATTGCCATGGGTGTCCAGAAATTTAATAACAGTAAACATGATGGTGTCACATGACATTACTCGGATCATATCATTAGAGGTCCACCCTCTCTCAATGTCTACTTATCGTTTCTTATCTTTTCAATGTTAGTTCATGGAGGGTTGACTGAAATAATGCTGCATCCCATTCCTAAAGATCATCGTGCTTCCTCAAGGAATTCAGATAATTTCCGTGGTATAGCTCTAAGTAGTATCATCAGAAAATTATTTGATTGGGTAATCCTTATGACAAATATTGACAAATTTTGCGCTTTGGACCTTCAATTTGGGTTCAAACTTGATCTTTCTACCACTCTGTGCAATGGTGTCCTAGAAGAATGTGTCAATTATTATCATGTGAGCTATAATAATTGACACATTCTTCTAGGACACCAGTGCACAGAGTGGTAGAAAGATCATGTTAATTTGATCTTTCTTGATGCTACTAAGGCCCATGACACAGTTGAACACGTCAAATTATTCAGATTATTGTTAAAGAGAGGAGTGTCTCCAATTATCATTTGTTTAATTTTAAATATGTATACAAATCAGAAGGTAAGCGTTGTCTGGAATAAGACACCAACAGAACCCTTTTTATGTAGAAATGGAGTTAAACAAGGGGGAGTTCTGTCGCCGATTTTATTTGGGATATATATTGATGAATTGCTAACATTGTCGTTGAAGAAATCTGGCTTTGGATGTCATATCGGCCATACATTTATGGGTGCCCTTGGAATTAGGCAGACAATCTAGTCCTCTTATCTCCTACAATGGTCGGTTTGAATAAATTACTTAATATTAGCACTGATTTTGCTGAAGAAAACAATGTTATTTTCAACATAAAGAAATTTAAATGGATGTCATATATGAAGCATAAGGTAGATCAGAATATTTATCTGTATGGTGAACCGATTGAGAAAGTGAGTTCTTTCCTCCACCTTGGGAATCTTATTGGTCCTAACTCCACCAGTAAATCACTGGAGAGGAGTACTCAGAACTTTAACACACAGGTTAATTTGTTGATAGTTCAGTTTGGGAAAGCATTTGCCTCGACACGACATAGATTGTTTCATTCATTCTGTATGTCTTTTTATGGCTCTCAGTTATGGGATTATTCTTCAAAAGGTGTTGAACAAATTTTTGTGGCATGGCGGAAGGCTGTATGATTTATTTGGAAACTGCCTTAACAGACACATTATAATTTACTCCCTTTTATATGTGGAGATCTACCAATTGAGATTCAGATGCATGTGCATTTCATAAGACATGTTCATAAAAGTAGTCATAATGGAAATGCTTTAGTTAAAATATGTGGAAAATTATTACTTGAAGGCACTCGTTCTCCTACTGGTAGATCATTGAAATACATTCTCCATCAATATGATATTACAAGAGATGCATTGATGGCAGTCGAGTGTAGACACCGTTCCAGAGAGAACACCCTGTGTTATCCAGAGAGGACACTTTGATAGCCAATGCCCTTGTTGTACCAGAGCTATGTGACTTCACGGACCAGCGGCTGACGGGCATTCTGGACCCTGTAGAGGTCAATCTTGCTATTGAAGTTATATGTACCAGTTAACTCCCTACATTCCGCTATTTCATTTTTTTTTGCTTCCATATTCGCCATTGGAAATACTGGAACTTACTGTGAACTGATGTATTATAATGTATTACCTTGAGTACGAAATAATAGATATGTAGCATGTAAAGTATCAATCTCTGGCGACATGTGAGGCTCCAGTGTGCATCTGATTGTAAGTGTATATAATGTACATGATACAGTCCTGCATGTGCATATAATGACAGAATCTGCCATCATAATTTGCCATGTAAAGTAGTCACCTCATGCATTACTTGTCACAACTTGGAATAAGCTGTGTACGGACAAATCATACTGTTTGACAAAAGTTGGGGGTACATGTGGGTGTTTTGGGTTTCAGGATTCAAGATACCAGGTAAATATAAACCTCTACATCTGCAATTTACTTTAATTTAAAAGTTTCCATTGCTGTGGAGTATCAGGGACCGACCTTCAGTTTCACAGGTGTTGCCTGCTGAGTGGCACATGTTGCTTGCTTCATATACTATACATGCACTTGTTATTCATCATTTGACTGAAAACACTATAAAAGTAGTTCTAAATTTTGTCATTAGACATATAAAAAATGATATGATATTTGAATAATAGCTCTGACTTCAGTCTCACATTCTGAAAATGCCTTAGTGCTAAATGTGCTGAATAGGAATACATTATTAAACAGAATGGCCAAACTCAGTTAAGCATGAAAAAATAGGAATGCATTAATAAACAGAAGGGCCAATCTGAGCTAGACATGAAAAAATAAGAATACATTATTTAACAGAATGGCCAAACTCAGCTAAGCATGAAAAAATAGGAATACATTATCAAGCAGAGTGGCCAATCTCAGTCAGGTATGAAAAAATAAGAATACGTTATTAAACAGAATGGTGAATCTCAATTAGGCATGAAAAAATGGGAATACATAATTAAGCAGAACATCCAATCTCAGGCATGAAAAAATAAGAAGAATGGCCAATTTCAGCTAGGCATGACAAAATAAGAATACATTATTAAACAGAATGGCCAAGCTCAGTCAGGCATAAAAAAAAGATAATCTTGTACTTACTCTTGTAAATTTGACATTTCATGAAACAGTGTCTTGGTGACAAAGTAGAGAATCAGACTTAAAGACGTTCGGTACACCGCGATATACGCAACCATTTATGGTCCAATGCCTCTATAGTTAGAGCTGCTGTTCGCTTTTCCTATTTTGCACAGTTCCGTTTGAGAAACAGGATTGTTTACGAAGAGTGAAAAGGAAAAAGAATGGGCGGTTTGTTAACAAATGCCATTTAAAGGATTAAATGCTTTAAAACAGGGCAGAATACGTCGAAACACGGCAGTGGTAGACCAAAACGCATGTACACAATCAGCAAATGCTGACCAAGCCACCATTGAAAGTGCCACGCCCACCCCCCAAATGCCACATGTACATGTAAACACTGATAGTTATAACTGGGATGAAGGTCGTAGTATAGTGGAACTAAGTGTACTAGCCGATAACCTTGTATGCGAGGAATGTAAAAAAAAACATTGTCCCTAAAAAATACAGAATCAGAAAAACGATATGGCTTGGCCAGTGTACTTTACATTTCTTGTAAATGTGGTACGATAAACGCTGTCCCAACTGGGGGAGGGGGGACCACAGTAATACCCCAGCGTCAAAAGGTGGCACAGGCATATTTGATAATGTGCTGCCTGTGTTACCATTCGACAATGTATTAATGCAACTATAATTTTGATAATCTTATTTGTACCTCTTTTTCCACATTGCTGTATTGCACTGTGGAGAGAATCTTAAAATGTTTGCCTCTTCTCAGTAAAACTATGAAAGTATATATTATGACTGGAATATAAAATTAAAGACGTACTGCCGTTTATTTGTCTATGTGGAAGAACAGGTCTTCAATGTACATCTTCATGTATATTGCTAAAATGTGTGGTTACAGCTGAGTTAGTCTGTTGTTCTGTCCCGTTGTATCATTACACTATATTTTCACTCAAAAAGGGTAGAACATATTGATGCTACTTTATTTGAGACTTACTGAATTTCCTGTCTATCTTTATCTTGAGCACTTAACTGAAATATTGATGTTTAGTGTTACTAAAATGCAATCAGCCAACAGTGTAGTACAGTCTGTCTCAAACCTTCCTTTTAAAACCCTGTTCACATTTCTAAAATTCACCAAATATCATTTCATAAACTTCCAAATGTAGTGTTCAGACAAAATATGCTTTATACGCATTCCATTTATAATTCAAAACCTGTTCCTGAGAGAAAAACCTGATTAAGGAGGTGATTGTTTTAAAGGGATGATAATAAACTTGTGAATCTTGCATAGGGTGTGTGAATGCAACATTTGCATGCTTGCCAAAAATGGACAAACTCAGCGCATGCGCACATGCAATTTATGTGAGCGAACATCATCTTTCTTGTGGGCAACAACTCTCTGCAGGCTCACATGTAATGTTAAGGAGAAATTTAATGCCAAAATGGTATTCGCAAGTGAGCACAATCTGGGCTTAATGTGATGACACCTTGGCTCAAGGTGCACAATATTAGAAAGAGACAGAAGTTTTGTCTCTGATGGGCCGCTGTCCTGGCGTAATATTGTAGTCTTTGGCAGCAGCTTGCTATCATTGTAAGTGCGTGCAGTCTGGCATACATCATCGTAGAAATGTTGATGGTGACCTATCTGCATTTGTGAACATTTCTGATGTCTGCATTGTTGATATTAGAAAGAAGACTCTTATGTATGGGCCAATAGAATTGGTGTCAAATTCCAAAAGTTAATATGGCAGACCAAATGATGAACCTGTTATTTAAACAATAGATTATGGTCAGATTGGATATTGCAGTTGTCTTTTGGAAGCACCAAATTACGAGTTTTGCAAGACTATATAAACACAGTGTATCAGTACTAATAGGAGATTATATTAGACCATCTGAGTTTCTGTGTCTTACACTTCATAAAGTACCAATTTCACATTTGGGTCATTTCATGCAGATATCTTCATGTGTGCATGCTTGGAATGCAAGCATGGCGACATTTTGTGTGACTGACTGGTTTAGAGATGCCAGCACAAGGCAGACATTGCTAGCACAAATGTCTCCGTGCTCCATGGGCCTGCAGGTATCTTTGACTTGCCAACTGTGGCATTTGCAGTTGTACCATCACTATCTACATGTACTTTTTAGCTCTGCTGACCAGAGGTCGCAGAGCTCATGGCATCACTTGTGTCTATTAGTCCGTCCTGCTGTCCTCAGTTAACGTTTTGCTTGTGAGTGTGACACACAGTCCACAGTTTTTAAGATAGCCCCATATGACATATAGGACCAAATCAAGTATATGAACATCTAGGTTTAGTTTGGTATTGGTGGCACCACCTACAGTATTATGAGTCAAAATATGAAAATTTTGTGACTACTCAGATTCAGCATCCTTAATGTTTGATAGAAGTTAATGACATTTAATAAAGTTGTGGAGGAGGTCAAAATCTCAGTTGGATAAGATTCTTATGGTGTCGCCTATAAATCGACAGAAATTTTGAACCAAATTGTGTTGAAAATATAAATTTCCATGTATAAAAAGTAATTGAATTACACATACAAAATTTATAGGATATATCGATCATGTTCAGTGCTAATATGTTACAGTAATAAATCAGTGACCTTGCCTTATTGTTTTTGTTAGGTCACCAGTCATGTAAAGTTGAAAGAAGTGATATTGTAATGTCAGGGCGTAGCGTGGACATCAATGGCAAAGAGAATTGAGCCTCCAGATCAAAATTACACTTGATTACATTGTGCATAAAACTGTATTTGGTGACCTACTTTTTTGGTAACTTTGGCCCAATGATGATGGACTTTGGCCCTTGTCCAAGTTTATGTTTTTTTTTTTTTCTTTCAGTAACTCAAAAAATTATTACCCGATTTCAACAAACCGACCATATGTGGAAAGCTGGAAGTGGGGCGCAATTTTTTAACACTAACCATTTTTTAATCTAAGATGGTGGTCAAGGGCAAATGGCCAGTTGGAATATTGGGGTCACAGTGTGAAAATCTGTCCAATGTTGTGCACCCCCCAATTTTTTACTTAAGTCCACATTACTTTTGCAACTTAATAATTATAAGGTTCATGTTGTGAATGCTCTACACACCTTCCCACAGTTTTTCAGTTCAGTTCATATAAGTTTGAGGACTTACATGTATAAAGTGTATGAACATCCTTTCAATTGAGAAACAACTAATGTCTCAAGGCAGATCTTTGTGTATAGTGTCAATGTTAACACCTCAGCTACAAAATTAAATAAATTTAACTTTAACTTTAAATACAATTGAATCCAATGAGAATGTACCCATCCAGCTGGCAAGAATAATGTGTATTGGGTTGTGTATTGACCTATCAGTGAGCCCTGTATCCATGACTGGAACCAATATATTTATAAGCATCTCGGTGGATGTGTTCAAGTGTGTGCATTTTGAAACCATCTTGTACTATGGACAGTTATGTGTTGATTAAAGTGTACACTATAAACCTACAGGCTATGTTAATTCCTCTCAAATGTATGAAACGGCCAATACTCACAGAGTTCGTGGTACTGTATGTACCAGACCTACATGGCAAGTCACAGTGAGCAATCATCAAAGAAAGTAGTGGCTTCCTGCTATTGACTGAGTCAGTAGTTGAAAGTGGAGCCAAAAATTAAAAATGGTGCATTCATGGAAAAGCTTGGCCAATGTGTACCGGAGCAGTTAACTGTAACATGAATTTGTTGAGGTCTGGAGAGTTTGCTAGCTGTCAGGATTGATCAAAGACAATGTAGAGGTGCAGACATTGAGGAGGAGAAACACTTGATACCATAGCTGCAAAGGGCTTACCTGGTAACTATAAGTTCCCTGGTCCCATGGTTGCCAGAGTGGTGACAGTACATATGGGATCTGTAGGCATTTTCTTAACTGTTAGCCTATGAATCAGCAGGGTAGAAATTAACCCTTTGCTCAAGTTGCCAGTAGATGGGTCACCATGGTAATTAGGACAATTTGCCAAGCTATGTCAGTGACTGAGCAGGCACCCAATTTGCTGCTACATAAACAATGTGCTCACTATCCCATATCAATGTGCCTACTGTTCCATATCAATGTGCTCCCTGTCCCATATCAGTGTCCTCACTGTCCTAGATCAGTGTGCGCACTGTCCCATAACAGTGTGCTCACTGTCCCACATCAGTGTGTTCACTGTCCCACATCAATGTGCTTACTGTCCCATATCAAGTCACAGAGTCTTGAATTCAAATGAATTGATACCCAAGTCTTAAATGTATATGCCCTTGATCTGCTTCATTAGAGGGGGTAAAGGGGTTTTCTGTAGTAGCATACTGGGCATTTTTATTTATTGTTTTGGTGTACTGTGAAGCCCTTTATTTTCGGTACTGTGCACCAGTTATTATTTGTAATTTCCTTGACTTTTGTACAGCATACTGGGATCCCCCAATTCCCCTTCTTATTAGTTCCCCAGGAGAACTTGAGGGTGCTATAGGTTTACACCCTGTCGTCAGTCTGTCCTTCCATCTGTAAATGCTTGTCCCAGCCATATTTTCTGTACAGAAACACTAACAGATGCCACCCTTGGTGTGTAGATACATCTTTGGGAAGTGGGGGGGTCACATCCCAAGCATGGGACACCTGGACCTGGGACGCCAGGACCTGGGACACCTTGACCTAGGACACCAGGACCTTTGACCCTTGGTTTATAGCACACTGTGACCACGGTGAAGCTGGCCAACAATTTTGAGCCTGCTCAAAGATGCTCCTGAGCTCAGGTGTTTAGCTGGACTTAAGTTACTGGTTTATAGCACACTGTGACCACGGTGAAGCTGGCCAACAATTTTGAGCCTGCTCAAAGATGCTCCTGAGCTCAGGTGTTTAGCTGGACTTAAGTTACTGAGGTGGTGTGGGTAAGTTGATTATGTAAGGGTAAGTTAGGGGTTGATCAACCTTCATCAGCCATAGTGTGACCCCAATTTCAGCTTGCTGATAGCGTATGAGTAATAGGGTGGTCAAGTATGTCCAGCTTATGGACAACTTGTCACAGGCTATGACTACTTATTCTAACTCACGAGTAAAATACTGGATTTATGAGTAAAGTAGTCCTACAGTGAATGCTGGCATTTAGCCAACCTTTTATGGGTAGCTATATATAAAATAATGCTTGTTTGGGTTGCTCATGGTCAGTTCTTCATAGCATTTTTCAGAGGAGGAGGATGTCATTATACAAACAAGTGCCACAGTGCTATATCTTCCATGTGTCACATGTAGTTCTTTACCACTAAAAATACCGCAATCCAATATCTCTACCCTCCATAGCAGTTCCAGTCACTGTCTAAATCTAAACATATAAATTAATCAACATGTATTATCATGTGTGATTCAAAATGCAGGAAACCGTCAAGCTGGTTTTGCAGCCTTAAATATCCGGACATTGCTTTTATGTGCTGACAGCTGTTTGCCTGGACCTTATATGAAAAAGACAACCCCATTGAATGTAAGGAATGAATGAGCGAGAAATATCAACAAATACCTAAATAAATACTGTAAAATAAGTACTTACTTATAACAGCAGTACTTGAAGAATTTATATAAACTTATACATGTATATGCATAAATGTATGTAAAATAATAAAACTTTAAACTTAAACTTGCTCTGAGAAAAAAAAATCCATAAATATTCATGTGAGAAGCTCCAGGATGGAAGATACGGCAATGACAGCTTGGTTGTGTTCTGCCACAAACAGGACCAAATCAACGAAGTTCTGTACCAGTTAATTTATTGGCAGTCATAGAAGACAAAGAAGAGGACAAGTGCCTAGTTATACTCAAGGAGCATACATTATGCCATTTTCAAGCTTGTAACTGGTGTTACTCATGAATTACTCAGAAATTAAATATGTCTATCATATGTTATTCATAATTTCTCATATGCTCTCGTAAGTTATTAAGTGCATGAATTATAAGCCACTAAAAAGTTCGGAATGTGCACTAATATTCATGTCCATTTCCTGGTCATCTTTGGAACTGTAATCCTATATACAATATTATTGTCAGGGCTAGAAATAGGGCTTATCCGGTTGTCCGTACTAAGTGAAACTTGTGACGGACAAGTAAAGTTGCCAATGCACTTGTCCAAAATTTACATACAGTTCAATTAGAATAAGACTCCACTTGGTTGGCGGACAAGTGAAAATTTTTCCTTATTTCTAGCACTGATTGTACATATGCTATGAAACCAGAAAACAGTTTTAGGGGTTTCTTGTAAGTTTTTTTCTTCAACTCTGGTAGAAAAAAGTAAGATTTCTCCAGAGGTCAGCTGCAGTTGTCTGAAAACTCTTATGTGGGACTGGACCCTCAGACCCCCCCCCCCTTCCCCCCCCAAATTTTGACTTTTTATGCCATCCTGTTTGCCTTGAAAGTTGCATTTTGAATCACAATATACTTCACCGTGGTACTTGCGCATGACTGGTAGCCATCACAAAATGCACTCAGCCTGACTGGGAGACCCGTCATGCAATAGGAAAGGTCAGAATAAGCTCTAAGGTGTGCATTTGCCCCAATACACAACTGAATACACAAACTTTTGGAGGGCTAGAGCTGGGTATTCCCATCAGTTGTATGTTAAAGCAACCTGATATAAACTAGTCACTTACGTAGCTGTGGTTGTATGATTTTTGTGTGGTATTTAGTTATGCATCTAGATTTAATGTGTGAAATTTAGTGTTTCTATGTGCAGTAGTTTTCAAGTTATTAAGTTGCAAGTTACAATGTAAAGTAAAAGGGAATACACAACCCCAGCCCTCCACTGACTGCAGTGCCCTCTTTTAGGCAGTTCTTGAACCTTCTGTTCTCTCCCTTGCCTATGGGAGCTCTTTGCCTGACCAAGAGACATGTCATGCAATGTGAGTTCTTTGCCTCCATTCCTGACGTGTGGAGTTATACTTCATACATTGAAGGTGCCAGTTTATTCCAATCACCTGTTAGGCGTTTTAAATGAACACTCCTATGTGTAGCCATGTAGAGTGGCGTCATTAACCTGTCAGGCTTGCCCTGGTTGTATGGTCTGCCAGTCAGGAAGGCTGGGTGCTGAGTGGTATCATTAACCTGTCAGGTTTACCCAAGTTGTATGGCCCGCCTGCCAGTTAGGCAGGCTGTGTGTAGAGTGGCATCATTAACCCATCAGGCTTGCCCTGGTTGTATGGCCTGCCAGGCAGGCAGGCTGTGTGTAGAGTGGTATTATTAACCTGTCAGGCTTGCCCTGGTTGTATGGCCTGCCAGGCAGGCAGGCTGTGTGTAGAGTGGCATCATTAGCCTGTCAGGCTTGCCCTAGTTGTATGGCCTGCTAGTCAGGCAGGCTGCGTGTCACCTGTGATGCCAGGGGCATCATGCACAGTCTGACAGGTGCTCACAGCTGAGTCCTCGACAGTGATCAATGCCTCGCTGCACCATGTGATCCCTGTGTACCAGGAAGACATTTCTCTTGTATTGTGCAGTATGTAAAATGCTTCTGTGTGGTTCTAAATAGGTGAGTTTTTGCAGAAGAATGCAATGCTGTTGGCATGAAACTGTCTTTAAATTGTGTATGGTGCATGTGTGTGGTACCAGGGTTTTGGTACATAATGGATACAGTTCAGATGTGCAGATGATGATACATACAATGTCTGCACCGTGTTATTGTATAGAGACTAATGGTTTAAACAGATTATGGATACATAGCATATATTTGTCAAAGTACACACTCTGTCATAACTGACGCTGATTGTAAAGGTAAACGGGAAGCTGTTGGTGTTCATGTATATATTTGCCAATCAATTGCCTGAAGGATAGTGTAATGTTTGAATGATTTGAGACAAGAAGTATGTCTCTGGTACAGTGTTATTTATAGTAAAGGCAGCAAGAATAGTCAGCTTTAGTGTAACCATGAGCACTGCAATATGAGACAGTTTTATTGTAACCATGAGCACTGCAATATGAGACAGGTTTAGTGTAACCAAGAGGACTGCAATATGAGACAGTTTTATTGTAACCATGAGCACTACAATATGAGAGTTTTAGTGTAACAAAGAGGACTGTAATACGAGACAGTTTTAGTGTAACCAAGAGGACTGCAATATGAAAGAGTTTTAGTGTAACCATAAGCACTGCAGCATTTCGGCAGCTTCAGGGTAGTCACGAGGACTTTAATATTAGGCAGCTTTCATGTAACCATGAGCACTACAATATTTAGCAGCTTTAGTTTTACCAAAAGAATTGCAACATGTTGGTAGCTTCAGTATAACCATGAGTTTTGCAAAATTAGGCAGCTATAGTGTACCCATGAGTGCAATGTTCATTTAAGCAGCTTTGGTGCAATCATGAGGCCTGTAATATTTGGCAGTTTTTAATTAACTATGAAGACTGCAATTTTGCACAGCTTAAATATAACCATGAGGACTGCAATTTTGGGCAGCTTTAATATAACCATGAGGACTGCAATATTGGGCAGCTTTCATGTAACCATTAAGACTGTACAATATTTGGCAGATTTAGTGTAACCATGAAGACTGCAATATTGGGCACAGGGTTTGAAATAATCGGTATTGCATTGCAAAATGCAATGCAAGTTTCAAAATGTGTGAAATAAAATCATTACTGTGACCCAGAGGTGAAATTTATAAGGCAAAGCCCCTGACAAAAAGAAGAACCTGTCCAGACTGCTGTTTGGCCTGTGTTCAAGTCTGGCTTCATATCACGATAATGGTGTAAAAAATACAGGCCAAATGATGCAGTTGTATGGTACGGCCACTGTCATTGAGTGTGCAACAGTAAACCCAAACAAAACTATGTTGTGAAGCCATGCACGATTCCAGATTGATGGCAATGAGAAAACCGCGAACACTGCACAAACAAAGGCCCTAACAGGTGAATCTCGCAGATAAAAAATGTCAAAAACTGTTTCTAAACGCACCGGAAAAGTGCATGTATCTACTGTTGAACTTTGGAAGGAGGAGGACTGGTTACGCTACCAAAGGTCTTCAACGGAAGTATTGTTGATTCAGTTTATTGTGATTTCCTCCATCGAAATAAAGAGAAAGTACATGCAGTGCAGAATTACAACACTGCCTGTAATTTGCTGATGGCGGTGAGTCAAACTTGTTGATTAAAAAAGACTGTTAGGAAAAATTCCGCCTCCGATCAGCACAGAAGGGTAATCCCTTGTGAAAACAAACCAAGTCCTCTTGCCATGTACCCAAAGATGCCACTAGGATGGGATTTTTGCATAAAGTAAAAACGAGGACATCGAGCTTGTCATGAAACTGTTGGACATTGCTTACTAAGTATTTATTGGCAGAAGTTGTGCTGCCTTTCAGTGTATGACCAATTTGCCAATATGGATAAGCGTCATGGAGTCAAATTGGGAGACTCGTATTTGAGCAACAAAATGTGTGCTGAATTCACAAATGTTACTGCCACAGAAATGGAAACAGGTCTCATGGAGGAACTGAATAAAGCTAAGTACTTTTCTATATTAATGGATGGGGACACGGATACAAGTACCACAGAAAAAGAAGGGAATTTTGGTTTCATTTACAACCAAAGAAGGGAAAATGGAGACCTGATTTTTGAAGTTAAAAAAGTTTGAGCATGCTTATGCTGAGGGGATTCAACATACAATTGAATCTGCCTAGCTTGAAACAGACGTCACTAGCTGGCAAGATAAACTGGGAGGATTTCTGGCTGATGGTTTGGGACTCAGAGTTACTATTAAAACATGATCTAGAACCTATGATTTGCTTGGGTATTTTGTAAATTCATTAATCACTGATTAAACAGGGTTTTCCCCAATAAAGACATCAGAAAGAAGGTTTAAATGAATGATCATTATATTTTAATAAATAATCTGTGGATTCTTTTCCCAATTAATATTTTTCAGTGAAAATGTTGCTCAAATTAATAATGCTAGTATGTATAAGTTGACAGTTAAATAATGCCGAGATAATTATTTTTGAAGAATCTGATGGAAGTCTTAGAGTTCTAGGTCTGAAACTGTGGAATAAGCCTGTGTAATTTTGATGGACACTGTTTACATGAGAGACAAGTGGTGAGCTGTCAACACAGATTTTCAAAACATTTTAATGTCCATGATCTCCCCATCAGACTGTTATTATTGACTGTCTCCTGGTGGGGCCAGCAAAGCCAAAAATATTATGAATCAGCAATAAATGATGTGATTCATTCAGTGTGATGTTCTGGCCTTGCTCCTATATATTTGGTCCCAGGCCCTGGTCCTCTTGCACTAAGGTTGCCTGGCTAAGGGGTCAAAGGCTATCAAGTGCAGACAGTAAGTAGTGCAGTGAAGTTATAAGCACTACACTAATAGCTGAACTTTAAGTGGATGTGTACACAAAAAGATGCAAAGTTCTGGATAAAAAAAAAAAAAAACACACACAAAAAAAAAAAAAAAAAAAAAAAACAGACTCACTATGACTCTTGACTCTTGTCAGCAAGGTCCAATCACACAAGTAGCAATTTGTCTTCTAAAATCTCAGTCAGATTGCATTATGACATGATTTTGAGAAGTCCCAAATTAAAAGTTAAATAAAGTAAAACATTTAAGCAAAACTGGCAGCATGATCATGTCTACAAGCATCAGCATGCACCCCTACTGCCACCTGTCACCAGGCAGCCATGTTATCACCTCTCAGGCTGGAGGAATGATTGAGTGTCCATACAGGCACAGTAAGACAGTTGCTTACTGAATGAGGTGATCATAAATTATGTTTTATTAACTGTAAGTATAATCACCCCAGTCATTAATATATATATATATATATATATATACAAAGACAGCCAACACATGTAAGTTTCATGGCCACTGTGGGGCTATCAATTTGAGCAGGAAAAAGTTTGACTTCAGAGAGCGAAGTCTTCCAGCAAGAAGCAACTGCTGCCCAGTGGATGAGGGTCAAGGCCTGGTAGACTACTGGTAGACTACCGGCTTTACATCAGGACATTTCCGGATCAATACATATGTCCTTGCAGTAAATTAGGGGAATATATGGGTTACATATGTCAAAATATTGACATGTCAAAATATACTGAGTCACATGGTATGTGTATGCTGCATGTGAAGCATGTGGTAGAGTGCATGCCCGACTGACTGAACACCTCCAAATTCCATCAAGTACTTCGGTACTTTGGAACAAGTGTGGCCATACAGTATATAGAATGGCGGGTGGCAGTGGATAACATTTGACAGTAGCCACAGGCAGAAGCTTCCATTGCACGGGCACATATTTGGATTTTGGTAATGTATCAGAATCAAGAAGTATCTGTTGTATGGGGAGGTAGTGTCTCAGCCCCCTTGGGCTGTAGTAATGTAATATACAGGTCAAAATGTGAATATCTTGTGACTGCAGCACTGTCCACAGTTTTTAAGTTAGCCCAATATAACTTTCAGGACTTATAGGGGTATAAAAATCTAGGTTCTTTCGATATTGGTGGCGCCACGTACAAAATGATGCAATATAGGGGTCAAAATTTGAAAATCTTGTGAACACTCTAGCCTCCTTAATTTTAGGCAGATCTTCACTAAATTTGGTTGAATTGTGGTGGAGGTTAAAGTCTAAGTTTGTAATGATACTAGTGGCGCCACCTGTAATTTGATGGAAATTATGAGCCAAAGTGGGTTTTAAGATATAAAATTCCATATCTTGAAAAGTAATTGGATTAGACTTGTTGAATGTATAGGATATATAGACAATGTCCAAAGGTAGAATGTTATGTAGTATCAATGACCTTGACCTATTTTTGTGAGGTCACCATACTTGTAAAGTTGAAATGTGATTTTGTAATGGCAGGTTGTAGCCTGGACTTCAATGGCAATGTCAGTACAGCGCCAGGCAGGCCTGTGGGCCTCTTGTATTACATAATGTGGGTGTCCTTGGTCTTCGGTCCAAGGTCACTGGGGACATAAAGTTAAGGACTCACTCATTATTGTCTTGGCACATGCAACAATATTCATCGCAGGAGTTGCAGAAATAAGCTATGATTACATGTGGAGTGAAGTGCTACTTGGTGGACAATTTTTACAGTAAGCTTTATATGTTCAGAAGCCACTTGAGGACTCACAGCTTTGAAATGAACAGGTGCAATATAGCCACTATGCCAGCAGAGCATTAGGCCCATGGGCCTCTTGTTTCCTCTGAATACAATGTCATCTTTAATATCAGCAAAAGTAAAGATAAGACCTCATGTGACAAGAATCCCTGTATTCCGTTACTCGTTGATGAGAAACTGATTGATCATTATTTCTGCATCTAGGTAACATTATTGGTCTCAAGTCAGGTGCTGACTGGATCAAAAATGCAACTATACGGTTTCAGATGGAAGTTAATATTTTAATGACTCATTTTGCAAAAGCATTCCCTGATATAAGGTACTGACTGTTTAAAACATATTAAGTGTCATTGTATGGATGCCAGCTTTCGGACTTCTCCCATAATGAGGTTCAGTCCTTTTATGCAGGTTGGCGTAAAGTTGTGAGAGTCATTTTGAGAAGTTCACACAGGAGCGACAATTATCTGCTTCCTCTGAGAGTGATGAACTTCCTGTTGAAATACAATTATGTAGATGGTTTATCAAATTTATTGCAAAGGTGGTTAACAGTAACAGTATTGTAAGAAAACAGTTTGGTAATCTGGCTTTAAGTGGTGGCCAGTCTAAAGCATCAAACTCTTCAGTTAAGTATGGAATTTACAAAAATACTTTGCAGTATCCGTGTTTCAAGTCAGTTTCCTGTTCTTACCGTAGTCAAGAGTTCAGTCACAATCAAGAGCAGATGGTAGCACTCATCCGCAAACTTTGCGAGGCCGGAGATGGTAAATTGAGCAGAAATCTCTCTTAGGTTGAACATAATGATATAATTGAGTACATTTTGCACTTCTTAACTACTTGAATTATTGTATGCAAACAACTCTAAATGGGCCCCTTCGTTCACACTGACTAGTGATATATGTATTGATACTTGTGGGATATTTTTTGTTTTCTTGTTTTGTTTATCTCTTTGTGTACTTTTTTATTATTTTTTTAAAAGCCTACCTTTTGTGTAGGAAATAAAGCTGTATAGTGGGTGCCACTGTGCACCTGTGTGGTGGTACGGAGAGCCACAAGTGGCAGGTGCCAACCTACAGATATTGTGATTCTTTCTTGTACTGGCAGACAGCAGATGCTACTTGACAGGTGTCATGGCTTATGGTTCTGCTATATGACTATATATGTAACCAAGATTGAGGTGACCAAAGTATCAGTGATCATAAGCAAAATCATTCAATACACATACACCTCAATGGATAGATCATCAGCATAATGTTAAAGATAATTATGTTGTATTGCCCATGAGTATAAAAAATAAAAGTATATTAATGATTAATACAAGTATAAGACACAAATTTCCATATATCCCTCTCATCCCAGTTCAAGTGAATTCAAATTTTACATGTATCCCATTGAGTTTGCTAGTTGAGAGGACTACAGAGTGTTTGCCAGCTGCAGCCAGCGTTAGTCAGTATTTCACAGCATTTGCCGGCATTGAAAGGGAGTCAAACGCTGGCAAACGCCGACTAACGCTGGGAACAGCCTTGAAACGCCGAAACACACCCACTGACGCCGAAACAAGTTACCAGTGATGAGGCTTGAGAGGCACAGTCAGACAGACACATACAGTAGACCAGACCCAGATGTGACAGCACTGAAGCACTATCAGCACTTTGTTGTCAACTTGTTTCACATTTTGAGATCTCCAGAATAAATGGTAAAAGTGATCTACAGTCTTCATTTCATTGGGTGAAAACCTAACAACTGCAGGCAAACAGTGGGATGGACCTGATAACAGTCCTCATTTTTATTAGTGAAAAACCTAACAGGACCATTCGTAACAGCTGGATTAGTTCCACTGTTCTTGGTTTTTCTGATCTGTCCCTGTTATGCAGCAGGGCTCTGGCTGCACTGTGTAGTCCTTCATTTATTGGTGTGTTTGTGTAAAGAGATGTTACATCCAAAGTAACCAGTATAGTATGCTGAGATACAGGTGCTAGTGATTCTAGCTTCTTGACAAAATCACTAGTGTCTTTGATGTAACTAGGTATATTTGCCTCCAGCGGGCATAGAAAGAAGTCTATGAGATGTCAGAGTGGTTCAGTTGGGCATTCAATGCGATTATATATTAACACGCACGCACGCACGCACGCACGCACACACACACACACAGAGCACAGAATGTTCCGGGGCAAATGTAGATCACATCCACTAGAGAAGTATGATTCAGCAGAATTGAGAATTGACCTGTCTGCATGCAAACCTACTATTAAAAGGCAGTGAAATATCACTTTATTTAAAATACAGACTTGCCTGATGGCTGTGTATATATATATCCATATGTATATATATATATATATATATATATATATATATATATATATATATATATATATATATATATATATATATATATATATTTATATATATATATATTTATATATATATATATTTATATATATATATAATATGATGAGGATATAGCACGGAATATTCCAGTCTAAATGTATATAACTTCCCCCAGTGAACAATGATTCAGCAAAATGTCACTTTATTTAAAAAACAGGAGTGCATGATGACTGATACCACGAGACCCAGAATCTGAGTCACTTAAGACACCATACAGGACAAATGGAACCATTTGAAATATTGATAAAAATCTAAGAACATAGTACATTAAAGGGGTACTGCGGTGATAATTTACAATTTTTGAGTTGTTTCATATAATAAATGTGAACCAATATCAGAAAATGCAAACTTTATTCCCAACTGGATAAGCAGATATCAAGTTTTCTTAGATATGTAAATGAGGGGTTGTGATGTCATCTGGGCTAACTGCTACAGCTAATGCAATGACAGCCGAGTAACACTTTGACAAAAACATGGAACCCTGACCAAGTACACATATTCCACTTTTACTATGGATGAAGCAGTGTGTATAGATATAATCAAATTTACTAAACTGAGATATTTACTCATTTAATGAGGATTAATACGGAAAGAAAAATGCAGAAATCAATATACACAAGCTAACAGCTCCTGAGGTTGTGTAATCAACTACTGAAGCAGGTGTCAGCTAATATACCACACTGATAAGATCAAAGGGGGTGATTAACACAGTACACAAATCATTATGATATGCCTGCTAATGTTGTGTATCTCAGCTTGGTGCCCCTCAAGGTTTGTGTATTATATATGGAGGGTAGCCCAGGTGACATCACACATCAGAACACCTACTGGAAATATGAAATAGCTCTAACTAAATACCTGTTTGAGAAAAAATGTTGAAAATTTGTCACATGAACACCTAAAATGACCATTAATGACTAAAAAAAAAGTAAAAACTTTCACTGCTGTTCCCCTTTAAGGGGTCAGCTATTTTTATCAGCATTTTCACATCAGTCCGTGGAGTATGCAGGGGGAGGGGGCAGGATCAATATATGTTTTAAGGTAATTTTGAAAATGCTGATCAATATTTAGCCAAAAATCAACAAATCTGCAGGTCAGCTGAGAGAGCAAGGGACGTTCACATGGCCCTCTTGTATATGGATAGTCATCAAGTTTAGTGGGATTTCAGATGAGGTCAAAACTCAGTTGCTTAGGATACTTGTGATACACCAATGTTTTGATGGGAATTAAGAGTTAAAATGTCTTGAAAGCTACAAAATTCCCTACCTCCAAAAATAATAGAATTTAATAGACATGCCAAATTTATAGGATATATAGATCATGTCCAATGCTAATATTTTATATAAGATCAATTACCTTTACCTATTTTTGCTAGGACACCAGACCTGTTGAGTTAAAAGAGTTTTTTTTTTCTTTGAATGGCAGGTTGTAGCTTGTACATCAATGCCAAAGAGAATTGAGTCTCTAGTTCAAAATTGCAAAATATGCTGTCGAGTGGGGATTCAAATTTAGCTGCACTTAATCGAAATGTATGACATATGGTGTTGATTTTTGTCCCTTTGGAAATATAAAGACTGAGTCCGTAATTCAATTATGTG
Source organism: Hermodice carunculata (assembly GCA_964020975.1). NCBI lineage: Eukaryota > Metazoa > Annelida > Polychaeta > Eunicida > Amphinomidae > Hermodice > Hermodice carunculata. Next base: position 142,037,002 of record OZ026612.1, read on the forward strand.
AAGTTAAGCAGCAGTTCAGGGCAGCAGGCCATGATCTCTCAATAAGCCAATAACTATTGCCTGGTTCATATCCCGTACTGCTGGGTACAATAATGTAACTCCACTGTTACGTAAATCAGGGCCATTTCCATAGCATTGACAAAATTAAACTGCTCCAGTAGAGTCTAAAGCTGCACACTGGCTCACCCCTCATGTAGGAATCCGAAATATGACCAAAAAGGGTTACAAAGCGAGGGGTGGGGGTATGAACAGGGGATGATCATTACAATGTTATAATAAGGTGCTTTATTATTTCTATGGAGGTAAATAGTTGACTTTTTTCCCGTTTCATGGTAGGTAAGGCCCTGAATTAATGATGGAAGCGTAGCTTGTTTTAAATAGTTTCCTGTCTGTGTCCATTATGGGTTGGTTTTACTTCCTGGTGATCAATTCTGACAATTATAGAGCAACTCCCAGCACACCCCTCCCAGCATACCCCTATCAGCATATCTCTTTCCCCCCCCTCCCAGCACACCCAGACCCACCCACCCCTCCCAGCATACTCCACCCAGCATACCCTGCCTTGTTATATGGCTATAAGCAGACATGGGCAAAGGCAACCATTGGTGTGAGGCCATACCAGCACAGTATGTGCTTTCTAGCCCACACTATCCTACTGCTGTCTAGAACACTCCCATCTTACTGCTGTCTAGCCCACTCCTATCTTACTGCTGTCTAGCCTACTCCTATCTTACTGCTGTCTAGAACACTCCCATCTTACTGCTGTCTAGCCCACACTATCCTACTGCTGTCTAGAACACTCCCATCTTACTGCTGTCTAGAACACTCCCATCTTACTGCTGTCTAGCCCACTGCCATCTTACTGCTGTCTAGAACACTCCCATCTTACTGCTGTCTAGAACACTCCCATCTTACTGCTGTCTAGTCCACTGCCATCTTACTGCTGTCTAGAACACTCCCATCTTATTGCTCTCTAGCCCACTCCCATCTTACTGCTGTCTAGTCCACTGCCATCTTACTGCTGTCTGGAACACTCCCATCTTACTGCTGTCTAGAACACTCCTATGTCACTGCTGTCTAGAACACTCCCATCTTATTGCTGTCTAGCCCACTCCTATCTCGCTGCTGTCTAGAACACTCCCATCTTACTGCTGTCTAGAACACTCCCATCTTATTGCTGTCTATAACACTGCCATCTTATTGCAGCTTGAGCCTCCCTTGGTATATCAAAGTTTGCATTAAAATATGTGAATCACCAAGAGTACTTACTAACTTATGTGCAGTAGCATCTCTAAATATACTAGATTTGAAGATGTTCAATCATTCAAATTTTATGAATGTCACCAAATAACATAAATTAAAAACAAAAACAAAAAAAAACCCAAACAAACCTAAATTAAATGCTGGGACTTTGTTCCTTGTTCTTTTAATATGCACACAGCACACACCTATGAATTCAGTAAGACTTGAAATGTTACAACTCTGTTTACAAATGTTTTGAGGATATTTTACTCTAAAAATTTTCATGTGTCCATAATGAACATGAATATTTATTGGTCAACTTCGTGATTCAGTGGATGTACCTATAGCATAAACATATTACTTGCAGTTGGAGTGGTGCCTGTTAGTGTCATAATTTTGATGGTATTCAACCTTAAACTTTGTCAGATATCTAATTAAGATAAATTCAAATTCTACAACTTTTGTTTGTAGTTGGTTGCTGTGCTAACAGGACAAACCCATGATTTAAGCTGAAATGGCATCTCTGCCTTTTTTTTGAAGATATTCAGCTTTAAGATTTAGAAGTACCTGTCATTAACATAGATGTGGATTCTGTGACTGAATTTTCTTAATGGGCCTAAATTTGCATAATTTTCAATTTGTTAACAATTTGAATGATATGCAAAACTTCACCATATGTGCTACACCCATGAGAATTTTGAAGTTTCAGGCTTGCATGGTTTCTGAACTTAAGCTGCCACAAAGATAGAGGTGAAAGAATGCAAGAAAATGAGCAAATCCAGGAAAATAAGACAATGAGGATTGTAGATGAGGCCTGTCAAGGTGAAGTGCCTGGGTCAACAGTTTTCTTTCGCATGGGTTGTGAGGCCTGTCAAGGTGAAGTGCCTGGGTCAACAGTTTTCCTGGGCATGGGTTGTGAGGCCTGTCAAGGTGAAGTGCCTGGGTCAACAGTTTTCCTTAGCATGGGTTGTGAGGCCTGTCAAGGTGAAGTGCCTGGGTCAACAGTTTTCCTGGGCATGGGTTGTGAGGCCTGTCAAGGTGAAGTGCCTGGGTCAACAGTTTTCCTTGGCATGGGTTGTGAGGCCTGTCAAGGTGAAGTGCCTGGGTCAGCAGTTTTCCTTGGCATGGGTTGTACCCAACCCATGCCAAGGAAAACTTGTGCAGTTTCCACTCTGTATTTCTTTGAGTAGTTAACAGGGAACATGCTGAATATTTTGAGAATATCTACCATCGACATGTCACTAAAATTAGTCACTTATAAATGTGACATGAAAACATAGAAGTACAGGTGGGTTGACTGATCTGCTCCACCATGCTGGCTTGTTGAAAGTGCACAGTGCGCATGTTTGATCACATGCCGAGACTTGGCAAACTTTATTTGCATGAGCTGTGAGCCACTCAGCACCCTGAAGCAGGGTGAGAATCTTGCTGCCTTCTATTCTTAGATTTTTTCCTCAGAGATATTTAGTCAACGCAAGATGACAAGCCTGGAACCAGCAAGAGAATCATACAAAGTTTGAGGCCACAAAATAACTCAACTTTACCACTGTTTTGCAGATTTTTATTGGTAAATGAACAGAAAACAATTGATACGATGTTTATTTTGAAGTCTGTATGAATAAAATTGTCACTTTTACACAACAAAATTGTTTCTTTAGTAAAAACTACGCAGTTCGATCAGTTGGAAATTAGCATACTATGTCTTTGTTCACCTAAATATAGATCCATTGGATGCCCTGAAGATCGTATTGAAGATTTATGTGGCAATCCCAAGATTAAATTAACTTCCTTCACTTACTTTCTCTGTATGCATGAAATATATATACGTCAATCTTGTTTAAACACTGAATTCATATATTCCAGAGTGAAGTGGAATTGAAGCAGAATTTGCTGTTTTGCCTAATGGAAAAAGACAAAATTTGAAATGGAAAATGACTGGCCCTACATATATTATCACATTATTGTTTTGACATTCTGCCTGACTGACATACATGTGAATGCTTCTGTTGGAGAGAAAACTTGCAAAGCAATGAATGACATATTTTACCAGCTAAATAAACAGTGTAATATAATTCAAATATATGTGTAAAGATAAGATGAGAACAGCTGGAATGACTTATAAATGCATGTCTATGTATAGTGCAGGCCATGACCATATATTCCAGCCAAGTGATGGTATAGTTGGGTTCTTGTATCAAATATAGTTTTCTTATTTTTCCTTGCTACACTGCATACAGATATGTCCTCTCTGTGTGGATATTCTCTGCTGATACATTGTGGCATTCCATAGCTTGTATGTGCAGCACAGTATGCTGGGTTTTGATACTGTGTCTATGTTCTGTGACAGATGTATCACACGCCTCTGTTGAGCAGGATCCACTCTTTGCCACAAACATTGGGACCATCTGCTCACCTGTCTCTCAAAGCAAGCGAACACCTGTGTACCTGGATAGTCATGTGTTCAATGGCTCTATCAGTACAGTATTCATTCTTTTTTTTATTTTTGAAGTTGAGTCATCCTTTGAATAAGCCATGAGTCTTGGCTTTGACTTGTTTACCAAGATTGGGGAAGAGTTGAGACAGTATCATTTGAGATTCCTCATACAGGTATGTGGTGGTTTGATAGGCCTCTACCAAAACACTTTTGTGTGTATATTTTATTACATAAGAAAGGTGGGAGGCACCTGTGTCCAGCACCTGCCTCCAATCCACAGTCAGGCTCCCACTAACATACATATATGAAAATCAATCAATTGTGAAAATGCTGCCACGCTGGGCTCTGACATGTACGGGACATGTACATATCATACCTTACATAAAGACATGTGTGCACTGTTCTACTGAATGCTCCCTTGGCCTTATTGGCTAATGACTGGATGCCCCCTTGGCCATATTGGCCAGCGCAGTATTCATTATGTCCGTGCATGGATCTATCTGTCCATCTGAGAGGAGCAGATTTTTCTAAGCATGCATACGTAAATGGTAAAAGAACATTACTTGACAATGTCCATTTCTTAGAGATGTATTATCTTTCTTTCTTTTTTTTTTATGTAAAGCCTTACATCAATTCTTTGCAAAAATTTATGTCCGAATCCTTTCTTTCTTTCTTTCTTTCTTTCTTTCTTTCTTTCTTTCTTTCTTTCTTTCTTTCTTTCTTTCTTTCTTTCTTTCTTTCTTTCTTTCTTTCTTTCTTTCTTTCTTTCTTTCTTTCTTTCTTTCTTTCTTTGTCACTGATGCAAGTGCATCACAATTTAGTGGTAACAATGTTTAGGTCATGTGATCTGTGTATAGGCTATTGGATTGGCGAAGTCCAACAGTTGATTTCTCAGGGCATTTGAACATGCCATGATAAATCAACTGTTGGGCGGCAGCCAATCCCATAACTTGTTTATTTTCCTCCGCATCTCATGAACCACGCCCCTATCAATCAAGTATATCATACGTATTGTCCTTGTGGCTAGACCACGGAACCTCATTCTTGGATACATCCCGCAAAGGCCAGCAACACACTGCAATGGGACACTCCTTTCAAATGTACCAATGCTGTGGAGAGATTCTGAGCATTTTGTAAAGACATGCTGGGCCTATACGCTATGAAGCTGCTATGTAAAATTGCACCAGGCGCAGGGAAATTGTGGTCAAACATGGAAAAAAAATCCGCAAAATAATAATGTTGCTATTACTAAACCCAAGAGTGAAACTGAAGGAACAAATCGGAGCAGTTAAATCTGCAGTTAGGTCTGTTCTTTCAGACAAAACACTTGTTTTTAACAATTGTATATGTACCTTTATTTCTACCTCAGTAAGTGACATTAACAATGATATATCATACATGTAAAATAGTGTCTGCAGTTGTGTACTTGGATTGTTAATCAGCTAGTAATTGGATAACTACCCATTGAACACGTTTGATGATAGAAAATAGGTTAACACATTTGTTAACCAACAAAAAAAAAAACTTACAAAAGTTTGGGAAAGTTTGCCATTGCCAGCCTGTATCAATTTATTTCAGGTTTGTTACAATGTTGCTATATGCTCATGAATGATCCTAGGGTTGGGTCACTTTGAGCACCTGCTCACCACTGAATAAAAAATCTTTTGAAAAGGCGTTGTTTGTCTTGAACATTGGACAACTGTCAATGAGATAAGGGTGCTGCACACAGTCCCAATAGTCAAGAAATCAAACTGTCTGCAGCACTGAACATCAAAGCATTTTTATCACCAGGGGAAATAAAGTGAGTTACTACTTTGGAATTTCACTGTAGAAAATGGTAATTCATTCTCACACATAGAATAAAATGATTTTTCTGGTAACACATTGTCAGTACCTTCATTGAAATTTGTCTATTTCTCCGGTTCTGCCAGAAACTCTTGCACCATATCTATGCACTTGTAGGTGACTAGTGGAGCAACATGGCACAAGCACAGCCTACAGTGTGTTTAACTCTTTGAAAGCCAGTCACTGCGTATGCTGTGTTGACTACTGGCAGTCCCGGAGTGTCTGTCTTGGCAGATGTCATGCTCGATACATCTCTCAAATTGCACATACTTGTTCTGAAATAATTTGTTTAAAATGACTGCGACCACATGTAATTGATTTCCACAGCATCAAATCTTATCCTCCTTATTTAGAAGTAATAAACAATTAGTGCCTAGATTTAATGTAGGCAAAACTTATATGTTTGGCAAAAACAATACTTCTGATGTGCCAATGGAGTCTGGGCAAGAGACTTGACCTTCATTGGTACCAAATATACAGTGAATTCCTTCCCTATGTCTTGCAGTTGTAATAGAAAGCTCCAGAAGAACTCTCAGAGTCCTAATATTATGAAAACATCCATGTTTTACACTTTAACACCATGAAAAGAGCCAGGTTTGCTGCTTTTATAGTGGGCGTCATCCATGCTATATCACAAATGGCATGTTGAGTGGTGGTGCAGGGGATGATCTTGGCCATCTCTGGGCTCCTAGGGTTCATGCTGTAAAGTTGACCATTTTACCGAGGGCTTGTGGGCATAAGCGCCCTGACATGTGCTGAAGAGATCTTGTAAATGACATCAAACTCAGTTGTAACGTTGATATAAATCAAGTCTTTCTTTATTCTCACATTTAACAATATTTACATGCATCAAACTCTTATATAAAACTCACATGATCATTGCATAAATGTCACCACATGTTCTTTACATGCGTGCTCACATGAAGCCTCTTAAAAAGTCATGATTCAGAACTTGAATCTCTTAAAATCATTATGACAAAACCACTGCTATTTTGTACTAGATTTCTACTTTTTATATTCCAATTGTTGATAAACAAAATTCTGTTCCGCATTGCTATCAGCATCAGCTCTCCAAAGTACTCAACAATTGAAGATGACATGAGGGTGAACACTTTATATGCTATGTACACACACAACAGGGAAAGTCAAGTGGTTTAATGTAACACAACCACTGGTGTGTCCTATATTCTCACCCAGAGTTCACGTCGCCACTAAGTACATTAAAGATCAAACAGTACATAGAAATATACCTAGGGCATGTGATCTCGATAGGGCTCATCTACAATTCTCAGTCCAAATGTTTTTTTCACTACTGTTGAAATTAGTTGAAAACAATGAAGCAGAAGACATTTGACCACCAGCCAGTTTTGGCTGGTTTAAGGGGGAAAGGGTTAAAAGGGCCAAACAATGAAATGCCCGTGTATTATTAATTTTAAAGATGCAATGGCCAGCGAGTATGTATGTATACATAATTTGATTATCATTCAAAGATAATCAAAGCAATTTGATTTGAACAATATATCTTTAAACAATATCCTTCAGGACTTTACATTTTGACTCATCTTCAGAGTTATTCAAATAGGTTAAATGATATCTGACTGCATTACTCTCAGCTAAGAAAAGAGTCAGATGAATAACATCTCCAACCTTTGAAACAGTGATGTTTGAAACAAATTAACTTTGTATAGAGTATGCGTGTGTACCATATGAGACAGTAGTGTGACTGTGTGAAGAGTAGATGTGTGTACCCATTGAGAGGGTACTCTGTGTACCTTATGAGTTAATACTGTTTGGAGAGTATATGTGTGTACGTTATGAGAGGGTATTCTGTGTACCTTATGAGACCATACTGTTTGGAGAGTATATGTGTGTACGTTATGAGAGGGTACCGTGTGGAGAGTATATGTGTGTTCGTTATGAGAGGGTACTTCATTTACTGTACGAAACAGTACTCTGTAGAGATATATGTGTGCACCAAATGAGAAGGTACGTTGTGTTGTGGAAATCATACACATGTTAAAATATGTTCGGAACGAGCAGGACTTGAACCTGCAACCTTTGGGACCAGTTGCCTAGCTGAAATGGGAAATGTATCCAATGAGAGGGTACTCTGTGAAGTGTATACATGTTTACTGTATGAATGGTACTCCGAAGAATATGTTATACTAGAGTCTTTATGTCTAGAACCACTGCGTGGTTGACTACCCTATTCCGCAATCCAAACTCTATACACTCCCTAAGCTAACCTGTCCCTGTCTAACCTATGTAAATATGGAAGTACTACTGTTTCATTTTGCTCACGTTCCTCTGTAGACGTGTCTCTCTGATTAGCGGCTCCTTGTCTAAGCTAAATATTCAGCAAATACAACCCACGTAATAATAAATGAATGTGAATGCGGCAAATGATGAATTAGCTCAATAAGTGAAGCTTTGCTTATGAATGCAGAGCTTCAGTTGACATGAAAAAAGAATACCTATCAAACCAAACATAATTACTAAATTTGTATAGTACAACTTCAGGTAAGAATAATTTGACTTACTCTGCCCCTGAACTTGTGCAGTGTATGTACACTTTCTAGCTGGGTGGCTCACCTTAGTCCAAGCTGTGTGTATATCATGTGAGAGGGCACTCTAGATCTATGGAGAGTATACATGTTTACTGTAAGAGAGGGTACTCTGTGGAGAGTATACATGTTTACTGTACGAGAGGGTACTCTGTGGAGAGTATACATGTTTACTACATATGAGAGGGTACTCTGTGGAGAGTATACATGTTTACTGTACGAGAGGGTACTCTGTGGAGAGTATACATGTTTACTACATATGAGAGGGTACTCTGTGGAGAGTATACATGTTTACTACATATGAGAGGGTACTCTGTGGAGAGTATACATGTTTACTACATATGAGAGGGTACTCTGTGGAGAGTATACATGTTTACTGTATGAGAGGGTACTCTGTGGAGAGTATACATGTTTACTGTACGAGAGGGTACTCTGTGGAGAGTATACATGTTTACTGTATGAGAGGGTACTCTATGGAGAGTATACATGTATACTGCATGAGAGGCTGTTCAAATTGAATGGCAAACATATTTAAGACTACATCATCTGTGACATTTTAATGAATGTCACTTATTATTTGAGGTAATCCAGTTGTCTCATGGATGTGTCTTCCAGACAGTCAGATTTATTCCATATGAGAGCTGATTGTTGACCTACTTGGCTGCAGCTGATTCTAGCAATGAGACACTGAATGAACGTTTGTCGTGTGTGTTGTTGCAGGTGCGCGGTGTGTAGGCAGTGACGTAGCGTAGTGTGTCGGTGCCAGCTGATATTCCCCTGGACAGAGCCAGTCGCGGCCATTGCTTGAGTTCTGTGCTGGTCAAGCTATACAAGCTACTCATACAAGGTAAGGCTGCACAATTCCATGTGAACCTTTCTGAAACAGATTTTGTAATGATATTTTTGAAAACTCTTTTAGCTACATGAAATGAGACCAAAATATTTTTAAAGATAATGTTATCACTGTTTGGGTGTAAATTTGTTTGTCAGTAAAGCTGTAGTTTCTGTGAGGAACAACATGTTCAGAAGGTTGCATGCTCATACTGGGGACTGTTATCTTGTATGAGGGATCTGTTGTTGTGCCAGACCACAGTTTAGGTAGCCAGGGGTTAAAATAAACCCAGAGGATCTATCAGTCCACATGACTGATACTCTCTGATACTCCTCAGACCTTGAGACTCGGGTCAGTCCTGTATGATTAATATATATTCATGAATTTGTATTTTTACAGGCCTGAATGGAATGATATTCTGTTTGTCTGTGTTTACAGTATATTTTTTGACAAAACTGAAAATTTCACAGTTTGGTGAAAACCTTAATAATCAAGATTGCCTTGTGTTAAATGTTATGTCAGAATGTTTACCCAACACATCCCATCTGTCCCATCTGTCCACAGCACTGGCAGATCACACAGTTTTTCAGCCCTGTCACAAAACTATAAGTTGGGCTGAAGGACTGGCATTATTTTTACCCCTGGTTACCATGAGAGTGCTGGCGGACTTTATTTAGATGAGACCTGCAGCAGTGAGAGGAAACCGTATGAATAACATACACCCGTACACCTGAATTTTTTTCACCAGGTGACACTGTAGTTTTTAGTTCACTTGACTTGTTACATGCTCACAGGATGCTCAGTCAGCTGTCCTGTTACAGGTAGCTGAGCTTACAGGATGTTCAGTCAGCTGTCCTGTTACAGGTAGCTGAGCTTACAGGATGCTCAGTCAGCTGTCCTGTTACAGGTAGCTGAGCTTACAGGATGCTCACTCAGCTGTCCATCATCTGTATGTCCATTATTCACAAGTTACTTCTTGTCAAAGACATTAGCCAGATCCACTTTAGACCTGGTTAGGATCTACCTGGTGGCTTTTATACCAAGTTTTTTCAAATGATAAGACTCAAGTTTTTGTTTTTTTTCTTCGTACGTTTTGAATAAAATCTTCCAGGAAATTTCTCCTCCAAAAGCACTGGGTCTGTTGTTCAAAATTGCATAGGACACTGCTGGCAAGCACTAGACCCAAATTTGTTCACCAGGTGGTGCTGTGATTTTTGAATATTTGAAAATATTAATTAAATTTTTTAATTAATTTTTGTGTTTTCACGATTTTCCACTTCTGTAAAACTGTCGATCAAATTTAGCTGAAACTTTGATGGAAATGTACACTTGTTCACTTGGTATTGATGCTCTGTATCCCTGATTTTAAACAAATTTTTCACTTGAAGTTCAGGACCTATAAACTCAGAGTTCAGCTGCAGGCCTTAATTATTTTGTTAGCAAATCTGATGGGACTAAGGTCATAGATGGAAAAGGCATTTTGGTATTGATGTAAGACTAGTTTCGGAGATATCGTCTGATCAGTTACGAAAACCAACTGTTAGAAAAAACTGTGTTGGCCTATTTTATACATTGGGATAGTCACATTGGTACATAAAACACATACTGTTGTTTATGTTTCATTGGTGGGTGCCCATGCATATTCCTGCTAAATATGACGTTTGTTGCAAAGAATTTTTCTTTTAAAAAAGGAGTTTTCCTTGTAAGGAAATTCTTAAAGGTTGGTGACTTTACAGGTCAACCAGTGCTTATCTTAGGCTTGTTAGAATTAGAAGAACAGTTTAGTTGTTCCAATTGCCCTGAATAGGGACTGTGGAAATATTAAGAACATTCCCTTAAAGTGATTAAATGATGCTGTTTCTTCAAATTAGCACTATATGTGCTAATTGAGTGGTACTTACTATGGGGAAATGAGCTTAGACAATAACAGTTTAGCATTTGAGTGAGCAAGGGAGCTCATTTATTATTAATTTATAATTATTTTGTTGCCTTGGGCACAGTTGTACTCAGTTTGTAGGTCAGCAGAGCTTATACAATATTTTGGCTTTTAGCACTCTGTCCATAAACTTTCTGGTTTTTACTTCCTGTCAAAAAGCCTCACTCAGCTTGGATACATTTAAAATGAATGTTTTCAGAGTTGACCCTAACCTAGCTTACTCACAAGCTGCTTCTAGGATTATGTTCTATTATTTTACTGAAGAAACCAAATTTCACGTCAGATAGGTTTGAGCAGCTGTATGAGGCATGTTGACCCTGTGAATGTTGTGCTGTTTCAGATGGACAAGTACGAGAGTCTGGAGCAACAACGCAGCATGCGTTTCTTCACCTTCTGGGTGTTACTGTCGCAGCTACTGGGCATCATGGCCGTCATCATGGTAGCAGTCTGGATGGGCCATTTCCTGGGAGGCTTTGCTTGGCAGTCGGATCCCAAGAAGGAATTCAACTATCACCCACTATTCATGGTTCTTGGCATGGTATTCCTCTATGGCGATGGTAAGCACACACACCTACATACAACATACTACATATAATACACACACATGCATAAAATACACACATACAATACTCATACACCTACATAACACACACATACATATAAAACACGCACCTACATACAATACACACATACATACAATACACACACATACATACAATACACACACATACATATAATACACACACCTACATATAACACACACACATACATAAAACACGCACCTACATACAAAACACACACATACATACAATACACACACATATAATACACACACACATACATACAATACACACACATGTATAATACACACACCTACATATAACACACACACATACATAAAACACGCACCTCCATACAATACACACACATATATATAAAACACACATACATACAATACACACATACATATAATACACACACATACATGTATACATACATATGATACACACACATACATATAATACACACATATACATGTCATACACACACATGTATGTAACACACACACATGCATACCTATAATACACATGCATATATGACTGAGAGTGAATTACTCAGGATTGTTATTGATGAAGCAAATCCAGTCATTATGCATAATTTTTCCCACATTTACCCATGTGGAAACACAATCGTTCCCAACATATGTGTGGAACGATTTTTCGATTGAGATGAAATAAAAGAGATATTCCTGTTGGTTGTTGTTTTATTTGTAAGCCAATCAGATCATGTAAGATAGAAAAGAGTAACTGAAAGTTCCTTCTTGAGTGATGTACCTTGATTAGCAACGCAATGTTGAAAGGGAACAAAATGAAGTCGAAACGGCTGCTGCAAGCATGCTAAGCCAAGAAGGTTTTTTACAAAAACATAGGATTTAACACTGTATGGGAGAAAAAAATTCCACATAGCCGTGTCATGGGGAATGGGTTTAGACAGCACTTGTTTCAAACTGTTCACTGCTTGCCAAAGGCTCAGAGTGAACAGTTTTAAAACTCGTGCTGTCTAAATCCATTCCCCATGAAACGGCCATGTGGAATTCTATATTTTCCCAACCGACAATGACGCCATATACAGTGCTCCCTCTCTATAACGCTGGTGTTGGGGTCCACAGGGTATACCGTGTTACAGCAAAACCGCCTTATAACAGAGAGAGTTTTAACATAGAAGTAATGGGAAAACTATTTCAGTGGGAGCCATGGTACCCAACGTGTTGTATCAGAAACTGCCTTGTAAGGAGGGGTGTTAGAAAGAGGGAGCACTGTATGTATGTATGTATGTATGTATGTATGTATGTATACATATATGTATATATATATATATATATATATATATATATATATATATATATATATATATATATATATATATATATAACACGTGTATGTAACACACCACTGGTTTCGGGATTTTAGTCCATTTTCAAACTTCACACCTATTGACAATTTCATACAATTTAAATCTGTAGTAGTGTCCAATGGTAAATGTAAGTCAGTGTATCATGACATTATAGACCCCTACGTACATGCTCTATATTACCACAGCATTACCAACTTTGGTTTGTATTTTTGCTGAAAGTAAAATTTCTTTTGTGCCCTCAGTATATCAGTCATTTTGTAGGTGACAGAATGGGCAGACCAAAGACTGTGGAATATGTTTAGAACATTTTTCAATGTGTCCACTGACTCTGATTTGTCGTGTATACACATACACACATACATACATACATACATACATACATACATACATACATACATACATTGTGTATATATGTAGTTATATGTGAAAGCTTAATACAGTCCACACACACATATTAGATACATATAGACACCATCAGGTGTCCTATGGAAGGCCTGCCTGACTGCTGTATATGTGTGGCAGTTATATGTTCTGGTTTCAGTCGCACAGGAGGTGTTACTGACTAAGTTGAATAGGTCAGTCACTGAGGAATTGATCTACAGAGTGGGGGATGCTGTATTTAAATCTTACCCAACATTTTTATTAGCTCATCTTACTTCTCAGTCAGCTGAGCTTTCAGGAGGGTCCCTCATCTGTCGTCCTCCATTCACATGTACATTTTCGACTTATCCAAAACCGTTGGCCAGATCCTCCTAAAACTTAGTGTGGATGGGCCGTGGGTGGGTGACTACCAACCTAGTTCAAATAGTCAGGCATCAGTGATTTTCAATTTTTTATGAATTTTTTGGTCCACTTTCCGGGAAAATCTTGAAAAAAATCTTCTCCAAAACCACAAAGCCAATTACCTTGAAATTGAATAGGGACACTTCTAACGACCCCTAAATGTTAATTTGTTCAACAGGTGAGGCTGTCATTTTTTGTAATTTTTTTTTTTTTTACGTGTGCAAAGGCTATTTTTCACTTCTCTAAAACCAACACTGAAATTATTGCTCTGAAACATTGTGGACATGTATCTTGTGGGAGGGGTAAACAAAGTTGTTCACTAAGTAGTGATACTGTGAATCCCTGAATCTTTATGAATTTTTCCATTCATGTACATGTACTTGTCGTTTAATGCATGTATTCCTACATGATAACTATATAAGTCAACTGGGATTGCAATGGAAATTCATATTTTCAATTTATCCTCAAAAATGGTAAAACAGATATACTTCAAACTTGTTGGAAATGTACCTTAGATGGATCTCTACCAAATTGTTTAAATGGTCATGCTTCAATGATGTTTATATTTTTAATGATTTTTTTTTGGTTTAATTCTTAAAAATCTCAGTATCTGCTCAGCCAATTGCTTTAAGATTGCATGGGGACACTTCTGGGGACCCTCAGACACAAAAAAGTGGCAAATGTCACTGGTGTGCCATCTAATTCCCAGTGAAAACCATCATATGCCACAGCCTGGGCCACAGGCTGCGCCACTGCCAGGGCAACAGCCTGGCCCACTGCCTAGCCACTGCCAGGGCCACTGCCTAGCCACAGCCTGGGCCACAGGCTGGGCCACTGCCAGGGCCACAGCCTGTGCCACTGCCTAGCCACTGCCAGGGCCACTGCCTAGCCACAGCCTGGGCCACTGCCTAGCCACAGCCTGGGCCACTGCCTAGCCACAGCCTGGGCCACAGGCTGGGCCACAGCCTGGGCCACTGCCAGGGCCACAGCCTGGCCCACTGCCTAGCCACAGCCTGGGCCACAGGCTGGGCCACTGCCAGGGCCACAGCCTGTGCCACTGCCTAGCCACAGCCGGGGCCACTGCCTGGGCCACAGCTAGGGCCACCGCCTATGCCACTGCCTAGCCACAGCCTGGGCCACAGCTTGGCCCACTGCCTAGCCACAGCCTGGGCCACAGCTTGGCCCACTGCCTAGCCAGGGCCACAGCCTGGGTCACTGTGGGCATCACCTTGTATCTCCCTGCAGGCTGTGCAGAGCAACCACTCAAACCAGCCAAACAAAAATACTGTTCTCTTACATACACATAATACTCAGCTCACTCAGAATTTTCAATGCATATGCGTATAAAAGTAGTTTGAATTTTCATAGTTTTAGGTGGAATATTGGCATGATATCCGAAACATGTTTCTGGATCGTCAAAAGGTATTGGTGTCGTTCCCTTTTAGAACAAGCTTGTAAATGTCTACACCTGCACAATGTAATGTATCAACCCTGTCCTGGCCCAAGTAAGACTGAAGCAATAGCTCTTCCCTACATGGGTGACGCAGTAATTGCACCCAACCCCAACAGAAGAAAGCCAGAGACCTGGGGTGTGCCAATCTGATAGGACCACCCTGATAAGGTCACCCTAAAGGGTCCATCCTGATATGGCCACCTTAATTGGTCCATCTTGATATGGCCACCCTAATTGGTCCATCTTGATATGGCCACCCTAATTGGTCCATCTTGATATGGCCACCCTAATTGGTCCATCCTGATATGGCCACTCTAGGTGGTCTATCTTGATATGGCCACCCTAACTGGTATGGCCACCCGAATTGGTCCAACCCGATATGGCCACCCTATTTGGTCCATCTTGATATGGCCACCCTAACTGGTATGGCCACCCGAATTGGTCCATCCCGATATGGCCACTCTAATTGGTCCATCCTGATAGGGCCACCCTGATATAGCCATCCTGATAAGTCTTACTTAAAATTATCAGCAAAAAATATTTATTGTTTATATGAAATTTGTGTAAAAACATTTAAGCAAATTTCAATTTACATCAGGCTTTTTGGACCGACGTGAGTTTAAATGGGTTCAAATAGGATTCCCGAGACTTGACACGTCTTACTCTGATAAAGGTATATTTAATAAGAGAGCAGGGTGAATACCTGTACATAGCTATAGACCTTCCATATGAATGGAGTTTCACACATTGAGCTGCATGCCTTAAATGTAAGTCAACACTTCATACATTGTTACACAGACAGCTCCAGTTGCCTGTAGAATCAATAACAAAATAAAAGCATGCTTTATCCTAACCGGTGTCAGTACAGACACCTGCCACGTGGATGTTGAACCAGTAAAATAATGATAAATGTTTAAAACCCAGAATTATTTTGATTGTTCGTGTCACAGACAGCGTGAAGACACATACAGAGATAGGTTATGTCTCAGAAATAGTGTACTTTGTAAGCGTATGGTGCTTCATGACAGGTTGATATATTTTTCTTGAAGTGACTGAACAAGAGAGTAAAACATATTTGCTAAAACCTACATTATTGATACATTTGTCCTACATATCAGGCTGGATTTTTGTGTAATTTTGTGTCCATGCATTCAGGTGTCGACCATGTACAGAGCCCATGTCCATGTACAGGGTCCGTGTCCATGTTTGAAGTCCATGGCTACCATGTACTGAGTCCATGGCTACCATGTACAGAGTCCATGGCTACCATGTACAGAGTCCATGGCTACCATGTACAGAATCCATGGCTACCATGTACAGAGTCCATGTCTGCTTCACTTTTCTTACCTTTTTTTCAGCTATTATGGTGTACCGTGTTTTCCGTAATGATCGCAAGGTCATCATCAAAATCGTCCATGCAGCTCTCCTTATCCTGGCTCTGGTCTTCGCCTCTGTGGGACTCAAGGCTGTCTTCGACTCCCATAACCTTGTTGTCCCCCCTATTCCCAATATGTACAGCCTTCACAGTTGGATTGGACTCACAACTGTCATACTTTTTGGTCTACAGGTAAGGATGAGTCCACTTTGTTAAGGGGTATGTGGGAGGGGTCTATCATGGGCTTTGGCTGCAAATGAATTAGCTAGTTATCAGTACAAACTTACAAATAAAAAAATCATAGTTGTAATGCTTTTCTTTAAAAAATGCAAACAGAAAACTGGAAATAAGTTCAGAAAAGAAGTGTTTAGTTTTGACAATTAAATAAGTTTTGAGTAATAAACAGTGCAGTGGTATCTGTGTCAACACATTGACTTCACTTTCTCAACTCGTAGTTGAATGGCACCAAATATGAAGGTATTTGTATCTGTCACGATTTAGTTGTTGATTAGCAGTTATGACAGAGATGATAGGGAAATAGACACAACAAAAACGTCATTTTTTTTTCGTGAACAGGAAACAAAATCTGCTAATAATTGTCACTTGTGGGCAGGATTTGCAGGATCCATTATACAGAGACAGCATTCCTATCCCTGATGGAAATATTTTCACTGCTGTTGCTCTGTAGGCCACCTGATGTTATCTTTGCCTTCTCTGTGTGCTGTCTCTCAGTAGGCTACATGGATGTTATCTTTGCCTTCTCTCTGTGCTGTCTCTCAGTAGGCTATGTGGATGCTATCCTTGCCCTGTCTGTGTGTCTTTGTGCAGCTGTCTCTACAGCTGTCTGCTCACTTTTCTTGTCAGATTTTTTTTTTCATGCCTGGACACGTTTACATGAAATTTCACACACTTTTCTATTGGGCATGAAGGATGTGTCATCATGTAAAAGTAGGTCACTAGGTCAGTGACATAGGTAATAGCTGGTTGATCCTGGCAGTTATGTGATTTAGTCAGTGAACAGAAGGTGGAAGCACCTGAGTGGTCAGAACCAATATTTTAGATATTTACCACTAGGGGGCACACCTTATACAGGTTTAAACAAGAATTGGCATTGAATTATTCTCGTATCAAGTGCGACAAAATATATATGGCACTGTACCAGTATAAGGCAATATCCCACAATGGGTATAGGTAAGCCAATCACAGTACCAGATTTTCGTCATGTGACCTTGCAGCCTAACCCTATATTGCATGCATATGGCTAGATTGCCATGCCTGTCATGAAGTCATAAAAGGGAGGCTAATGAGTGACATCATTCATGCAGGATACCCCTTATCCTGCAGGTAATCCTGGGGGCGGGGGGGGGGGGGGTCAAGATGAGTCGTCGTCTGCTAAGAAGTGATTTGCAGTTATCTGTGGAGGAATTCTACACTATTTTTGAAAACCAAGGTTCTACTAATGCTAGCAGACTATAAAGTGGGCAGTCACTTTAATTAGGAGATATCTTGCTGAAATGGGACAACCAGAGGACTTTGAATCTATCAGGGATAAGCGTGTGCTTGACGGCTTTTTGTGCAAGTTTTACATGGAGGCAAGAACTGCTGATGGGGACCTTTAATACTGCTTGGCTGTGGGATATAAGAAATATTAGCTTGTGAGGAGTGCAATATGTGGTTATGTGGACCTTGGTAAGGGTATATGTACCTCGGCACATTTTATACAAATATAGCTTTTTAACGTGGTCAATACATGGTTGTAGGGACCTGAGAACACGCATATTCACAAAGGCCCAACCTGTAGATTGCAGTTGAAGTGGCACCTATACCAATAATAGTTTTTAAGATATTCAATGTTTAAACTTTTCAAAAATGGCCATAATTAGCATAAGTTGAAATTCAACAACTTTTGTTCATGGTTCTTTGGATGCGCCTACAGCATAAACTTATATCAGTTGGAACGGCACCGCTATCTATAATAGTTTTGAAGATATTCAAATGAAGGTTTGAAATGTCCCTAATTACATAAATTTAAATTCAACAGCCGATGTAATGTGTCCAATAGGTGCACAGCATCAAATAATGTACCAAGAGAACTAACATTTGGGCTTCAATGTTGACTACTTTGAAAGCCAAAAGGGATTGAAATTTTCAAATGGCCCTTATTTGCATAATTTTCAACCAGTTGACTATTCTGAACAGTATGTGAACTTCACCTTTGGAGCTGTATCCATGCCAAATTTGAAGTTTCTGGCTCAAATCATGTCTGAGTTTGAGCCGACACAAATATAAAGATGAAAGAGGGGCAAGAAAGAAAGAACACTGGGGACACCAGTATGTCTGTCTTCACACACAGACATACTGCAGCTTGTAGTTTTCCTGGGGTGTTACTAAACACGGGAACGGACCCATGGTACGGGAATGGATGGGAACGGACGGGAATGGACGGGAATGGAGTGTTATCAGGAATATACACTTATCAATTTGTTTATCGGACGCTAATTTTCAATTAGCGCAGATTATAACAGACAAAAATCTGCGTTTAAATTTTAGTTTAGGCCTAGGTGAAGCTAGGCACTGTAACACCAGCAACACACCGGAATGTGGGTTCTATCTGAAAGCCGGTTTTACTGTCTCAAACATTTTCTTTGACTTTGGTCTTACTCTCATTCCAACTTCTGTCTTATTAGTTTTTGAAGCCCATAAACTTACTGCATATATAATCTTAAGGACAGAGTTTACTTTGTTCTTTGATCACTTGGCTCAGACTTGAACGGATTGTGATCAGGAAGTGACTGGAGTGTGTTTAATTATATATATATATATATATATATATATATATATATACACACAGTTGAATCTCCCATCTCCCTACTAAGACCACCCAAGGGACTGATAATTAGGGGAGTGGTCTTAATGAGGAAGGAAATTAAATAAGAATAAACAAAAATGGGACTGTGGTCTTATTATAGAAACGGTCTCTTTAAGAAAATGGTCTTAATTGGAGATTCTACTATGTACATACATATAAGTAAAACAAGTTTTTTTACCTCATTTGTCTCTCTCTTTTGTCTGTTGTTTTTGTAGATTGTCGTTTGCTTTTTTTTTTACCTATAACTATTTTTCGATTGTATTTGACTTAAGTCGAATTCACTGTCACACCATAGGGACTAGTCACTAGGGGGATTCAGGGTTAACTCGAACGGTTAACCATTTATTGCTCTTTTATATATATATATATATATATATATATATATATATATATATATATATATATATATATATATATATATATATATATATATATTCCTCTTCTGAATGCAAGAACATTAATAGTCAATTAGAGACTAGACTTAAAACAGTAGAGTTACAAGAGAAGAGTAAATCACAGTCCTCAATTAAATAGGTATGCAGCGTTTTACATATGTCCCCCCCCCCTCCCAATGTCACTTGTTTTTTGGAAGTGCGAAGCGTTGCAACTTTGCCTGCTTAAGGTTGTAATTATAAAATAACATTCTTAGAATCCAGGACTTAACATTAATTCTTACAACACCAGCACTGATCACTGTTTGGGTAGGCCCTATATCTGAAATTTCATAAAAAAAACTCGAACAGCCATTTTCAGGAAAACTAGAGCACGCACAATTTGGGTGAATGTAGGTATTTAGACAATCACACGTGACATAATTTTAGCCAACTGTAAAACTCTAATCATCTTGATCATATAATCAGTTTTATAGATTATTTTCGGGACGTCATGTGTACCTCAGTCTCTCAACCTACCATGTTTAGTACGCATGGTTCTCTTGTAATTGTAAACAACTTAAAACTATGATAATAACATTGTTTGATGTGGGCCTATTTAAGGCATTATGGTCATACTTTGAGCAATATCATTCAGCTAAACGGATGCATACTATATGATCTTTGATATATTAAAGTATATTTTACATGTATAATAATGGTGTTAAAAATATGTTTTTTATTGTACAATCGCGTGATCCCGTCAGGGCTAATTTGCAGAAAAGAAATATTTTGCACAGTAATTCACATTAAGATAAATGAAAATATTTCCGATTTCAAGATAAATGTATAATTTAAGATATCAAATAATGAACAAATTTAATAAGTGGCAATATTTTCATATCCGCGGCAGTATCAATATAACAACAACTACAATGATGAAAATCACTATTTATTGTGCTTGCATCATGGACTACAAAATTTCAGTGCAATAATGAAACGGGCGAATGAACCTACCCTCGCCCGGCTTTTGTCGTCAGTACAAGCTTAACGGCGTGACAAGAACCAAGGGAAGTTGATGATGGGGCCTGGGATATAAACGTATATATCTTTACCTTATAATTCCTGTCTGATGTTATGTATATCCCGTCAACGAACCCAGGTTTTCATTCTTAATTTGTTCCGTATCGTCCGTTCCCGTCTATTTCCAGCCCCATTCCCATTCGTTCCTGTCCATTCCCGTCCGTTCCCGTCCGTTCCCGTACCATGGGTCCGTTCCCGTGTTTAGTCATACCGGTTTTCCTGTGGGGATTATGTCATAGATTAGCAGCATCTGTTTATGTGAGATAAGACACTGGAAGCCAAGCCAAGGGAAGTTGTTGATTTCAGCTAGGAATGGGTTCATGTCACACCTTCATGAAAGACCTTGAATAAGAGATTATTCTAGTAGATACATGAGGAGAAGTTGCTTGACTAGAGACCTCTCGTTGTCACTTGTCATGTGGGTGCAGCAAGCAGAACTAGGGCCCCATTATATATAACCAAGTGCAATATCTCGATGCTGGTTTTATTACGTGCCACTCAGGTTAAAACTGCTGAATATTTTCAAATGAATTTGTTTGATGCTGTTTGATTTTAGGTCAGTCATCCTGTGCCTATAGAGATTTTAAAGGTGAACTTGTCTCAATGTGTTTGGAATTGAACTAGTGTGTGATGGAGGGTTGTGTTTTAACCCTTGGTGACAGTGATAAACATCTAACAGGCTGTGTGTGGTCAGTAATTGACTGGGGCCCAGTGGATGGCAGGCATCAATGTAGTCCAGGTATTGGGCAACCCAGGTCGGTCTTTCTGCTTATTTAAAATTGTTTTGTGGCATTGCTTAGCTTCATATGTTATCTGTACACTGTTGAAATTTTGAACAGCTGAGTTGTTAAGAAAATATATGTAAAACAGGATTTGCAAACTCGATAGCCCCTACGCATTTGTTTACAAGTAGCAGCCAGCAAATTGAATCAACATTTGCCAGTCAGTTTGTCAGGTGGTCTAATGTGGCCCTGATACCATGGACAATCTGACCGGGGAGGGGGAGGTGCTGCCACAGCCAGCCTGGCCCAACACAGACCTTGCCCTGGCTTCAGGTGATGCCATGGACAGTCTGACGGGGGTGGTCCTGCCGGAGCCCGCCTGGCCCAGGACACACCTTGCCCTGGCGACAGGGGCATTGCTGTTTTGAAATGAGAGTTGAAATGGAGTTTATCTATGCATTTTAAAATCCACAATGCTGTATTTTAAGTGGGTGAATTGCCATTTTTGTCGCAAAGCAAGAGTTGTCCCATAGAAAGTAGGAGAGTTGGAGCCCCAGAGTGGTGACGTTGTATAGTAAGCTACAGTGAAGCAGTACAGTGTACAGTAAGCTACAGTGAAGCAGTACAGTGTACAGTAAGCTACAGTGAAGCAGTACAGTGTACAGTAAGCTACAGTGAAGCAGTACAGTGTACAGTAAGCTACAGTGAAGCAGTACAGTGTACAGTAAGCTACAGTGAAGCAGTACAGTGTACAGTAAGCTACAGTGAAGCAGTACAGTGTACAGTAAGCTAAAGTGAAGCAGTACAGTGTACAGTAAGCTACAGTGAAGCAGTACAGTGTACAGTAAGCTACAGTGAAGCAGTACAGTGTACAGTAAGCTACAGTGAAGCAGTACAGTGTACAGTAAGCTACAGTGAAGCAGTACAGTGTGTAGAAAACTCGTCTCTGCAAAGTTGTTTTGGAAGTTAGACAACCGTATGGTGAATCATTCATGTTTTGTGCATCTATCAGACCTCAGGTGAGGATTTTGGGCTATGGTACATTCCAAGACACTGGTACGGGGTGGATCTTTATTGAGCCAAACCTAATACAGTCAAAACTCATTATAATGACACCATCTTTTCCCTTAGAAATGTGTCAGATAACTGAATATGTCTGATAAATGAATCAAGTAACAAAGAAAATAACTGAATATGTCTGATAAATGAATCAAGTAACAAAGAAAATAAACTTTTTCCCGTGAAAATTTGTGTCATTATAACAAATATGAAAAAATACAAGGCAAAGGCCCAGCAGTTAGGTAGAAGTCCGACCGGTTTCCCTGTTTGAGCGGCTCGTCAGGGACTGAAAACATAACAGTTATACCCTCTGCTTATATACTATAGTGTCAACAACAAGTGTTGCTAACATGCTATAGTGACGTCACAAGCAGGTCGGTTGACCCAACTTGCCTGGGACGTTGATCCATCCATTTTGTGATGTGGTGTTAAGCTGCGTGTACGTTACACGTGCTGACGTGTCATGCTCCTTGATGTGAGGGGCATTGTTGGAAGCCACTGGGGAGTCCCCGTGGTACTTGTGGATACCCTCTCAATGCAAAAATAGGTAATTTTTCATGTGGTAGAGGGGACTCGTTTGGGGGGATCCTGGGTGGAGTCCCCTTGGTCATCTTTATGCAGAAGGACAGTAAAGGTTAATGATGTGCCCTCATTACTGTTAATTAGTGTTGAAGCTGTTATGTGATGAAGACATGTGTCCTTATTTATCTAAGAATACTCCTTTTGCATGGGAGAATGAGCATAGAACAGTAAAAATTTTAATAAAAAATATATAACAAATATGTCAGATATCTAAGTGTCATTATAATGAGGTTTCACTGTACAAGGCATTGGAATATGGTACATATATAGGTGAAACACTGGGAGGTGGGTTGGGTTGTGGTAGAAGATAGACACTGGTAAGAGGATTTGGGTCTGGTATAGGCAAATAAGTGCAGAAAAGAAGTCTGTAGTAGTCAGAGCATGTCCTGTGCCCCGGACAAATCCTTTGGACAAAAGCAAGTGGTCCAAGACAGATTGAACATTAATGAATACGCGACATATTGCACATACCCCAAACAATGCACAGTGGTCCATGTTAAGCGTCAAGCTTGCCAAAGCTCTATACCCCAGAATACCATATCACAAACATTATAGTCAAAGTGGTTTTTGTTTCAGTAGTGTTCTGGTTTCAATTTTATACTGACACGACTTGGGTTTTATTTCAGTGGTTGTGTGGTTTTGTCAGTTTCCTGGCTCCAGGGCTGAGCATGGACCTACGAAGAATTTACAAACCAGTTCATGTGTACTGGGGCTTCGCGATCTTTGTGATGGCAGTCGCTGCATCATTGACGGGAATAACAGAAAAAGCACTGTGGTCTATGTAAGTAGTTCTGTGGTCTATGTAAGTAACACTGAAATATGATTATAAGTAATACTGGAGTATGTAAGTGACACTATGGACTATGTAGGTAATACTGGACTGTGTAATACTGTGGACAATGTAAGTACTACTGGACTTTGTAAGTAATATTGTGGACTATGTAAATAATACTGTGGACAATGTAAGTACTACTGGACTTTGTAAGTAATAGTGTGGACTATGTAAATAATACTGTGGACTATATAAGTAACACTGGACTATGCAAGTAGCACTGGGCTCTGCAAGTAATACTACAGACAATGTGAGTAAAAATGTGGACTGTTCATAAGACTGCATTAAAGTAACACCGTACACTCAGTAAGTAATGCTGTGGACTATATAAATAATGCTGTGAACTATATAAGTAATGCTGTGGACTATATAAATAATGCTGTGGACTATATGAATAATGCTGTGGGCTATATAAATAATGCTATGGACTATATAAGTAATGCTGTGGACTATATAAATAATGCTGTGGACTATATGAATAATGCTGTGGGCTATATGAATAATGCTGTGGGCTATATAAATAATGCTATGGACTATATAAATAATGCTGTGGAATATATAAATAATGTTGTGGACTATATAAATAATGCTGTGGGCTAACACGGTAACACATAGGTGACCATTGTAAGGACTCCAGGAAAGTGCATACCTATAAAGTCTCTCCAATTTGGCACAGTCTCCCACTTTTTGACCGAAATGTTGGTCTTTTCATTAGAAATTTTGCTGATTTTGGATAATCTCCTTTTTGTAATCAATTAAATTCTCTTCAGTGTTTGTCAAACATAAAATCTCCCACCTGGGAACAAAAAGGCCCTATTTTTTGTCATAGGATTTTGACAGGGAGAGCTAGACTAAAAAGACCTCTTTTACAGGAATTTTTTCCTTTGTAAATGCTGCCCTTAATAGATTGTGGGCAAAATGAGCACAAGGTGACAAGTTAGGGAAGCGAACAAGGTCTGGGCATGGGCAAAAGGTTCAGACTGCAGTCTGTGGGTCCAGAGGAAAAATGGCAAAAAAATCTGATGGTGACACCATGATAACCCTTTAAATTGAGATGTTTTGTTTGTTCCGCAATTATGGCTCCAACTGGCCAGGTGACAATTATTACGGGGCATGAATGGTGCCACTATACAGACAAAGCTCTTGCCTGATCCAGTAGGCATTAAAACAAAAATATTTGTGCCTGGATCATAGTCTGATATAATTTTCATCTCAGCATCAGATAGGGTGTCCAACTATATTGGTAGCAAACTGCACAACATCTGGCAGACTTCAGCATGCTTACAGCACCATAGTGAGTCTAGTATAATTAACCATATAATGCTTAGTCGTTGTGGCGGCATCGTTTCTGTCCAATTGAACTGAATATTATTAGCAGTATTGGGGAAGCAACTTCATCAACGAGGCCTTCTGTCAGCTTTGGTTCAAGTTCTACTGAGCAGGAGGAGGTGTTGAAGAATTCAATGCTACTTGTCACGCGGCCAATTGTGGCCATAAAGGAGGAACAAACAAAGCATCTCAATTCACATGTTCTGATGAAGTCATGGGCAGATTTTTCCTTAGGACCGACGGAACCCTCTTCAGATCACAGTCTGAACCTTTCGGCCATGCCCAGACCTTGTTCATTTTGCCAACTCCTCGTGTGTGCTCGTTTCTCCCATAATCTAATAAAGATGGCATTTCCACAGGAAAAGTTTCCTGCAAATGAGGTCTCCCAAGTCTAGATCAGGGCCACAGTTTTGAATCTTTTCAAGACTTTGGAAATATAAGCATCTAGCCACTCAGCACATACATCCAAAACGTGTGTTAAACACTTAATGATAACTTAGGCATCAGTTTTGTTTACTCAGAATTCATTTCAGACACTGTCTGAAAATGTATATAATTCAGCCCATATTTTGAATATGGCCAATATCGGGGGGGGGGGGGGGGGGTCATGCAATTACAGGTGCTTGACAGCATTTCAGATGCTTTGGGGATTTATTTCTTGTTTGAATAGTGTTTGGTCTGTAAGACTGTGTGACTCAATATGTGCAGGTGACAAGTTGTTCTGCAGCAAAGAGCGAGTCAAGTACAGTGACACACCAACATGATGAGTCAAGTACAGTGACACACTAACATGATACTAACATGATGAGTCAAGTACAGTGACACACCAACATGATGAGTCAAGTACAGTGACACACTAACACGATGAGCCAGAGAAACATGCTGCTGGCATAAAATGTGCCTCAGTTAACATTTGAAACCACCTGATGTCATCTGCTGACATTTGACTGCCCACTGGTGTCATCTGGGAACATTTGACTGCCCACTGGTGTCATCTGGGAACATTTGACTGCCCACTGGTGTCATCTGGGAACATTTGACTGCCCACTGGTGTCATCTGGGAACATTTGACTGCCCACTGGTGTCATCTGGAAACATTTGACTGCCCACTGGTGTCATCTGCTGACATTTGACTGCCCACTGGTGTCATCTGGGAACATTTGACTGCCCACTGGTGTCATCTGGGAACATTTGACAGTCTGCCAATCACTGTTAACATTTAACAGCATGTTGATCTCATCTGTTCATGTTTGACAGTCTGCTGATTATATCTGTTGACATTTGACAGCCTGTTGATCTCATTTGGCATTTGACAACCTGTTGATCTCATTTGACATTTGACAGCCTGTTGGTCTCATTTGACAGCCAGCTAATCTTCTCTTCTGATAATTGATTGTCTTCTCTGTTGACATGTAACAGCCTTCAGATCTTATCTGGTCACATGTGACAGGCTGCTGACCTTGTATGTTGACCTTTGACAGCCTGCTGACCTTGTATATTGACCTTTGACAGCCTGCTGGCCGTGTATGTTGACATTTGACAGCCTGCTGGCCGTGTATGTTGACACTCGACAGCCTGCTGACCTTGTATGTTGACATTTGACAGCCTGCTGACCTTGTATGTTGACATTTGACAGCCTACTGACCTTGTATGTTGACATTTGACAGCCTGCTGGCCGTGTATGTTGACATTTGACAGCCTGCTGACTTTGTATGTTGACATCTGACAGCTTTCAGATCCCCTAATTTTACATTGGATGATCTGCTTATCTCCTGTGTTGATGTTTGAATCACTACCTGTCACAGTGTGTCAACAAAAGTGTTTTGTGTGCCCCTTTTTGAGAACACATGACCCTTTTTTGTGAGGTGTGTGGGGGGGGGGGGGGGGCTGCCTGCCATGTAAAAGCATGTGCCATATGAGATCACCCCAGTATTGTACTAAGGTAGGCCTTCATAACCAGCAGATCACAGACAGAGGCTTCCATTGGAATCCCCATTTTGAGCATAATGTCAACCTGTTGATATCAGTCTTTGCTCGCATTATCCATTTCATTGCAATCATGTACATCAACAGATGTTGTCAGGCACAATGAACTTTGTTGTTGCAGTAAAAACCCCGGGTACAGTGACAAGCCGCCTGTGGGTATCCTGGTCAACTGTCTGGGACTGTCCCTCATAGCGCTGGTTGTGGTGGTAGGCTACATCATCAGCAACCCCAGCTTCAAGCGACAGCCACTGCCTGAAGAGGAAACTCTCCAACTGGCCCAGTAGGACCAACCTTCACTACCTCCCAAGGGTGTCCTGGAGAGCGCAGAGTTACAAGACTTGTCAGGTGGTGACACCTGGTGCCAAAATGTAGACCCTGTCAAACAATTGCAACTACATTTTTGTGTTTTTGTGAACTGAGTTACCTGATATGTGTTATACATGAGAGGACAGAATTTCCTGTTTCAGTTTGGACATTGATATGGAGATAGCACAGATTCTTTCAGTGCAACATTCGGGTTTGACTTAATGAGATTTAGAACGAAAAGTGGGAGTTTTGTCAATTGTGAAAGTCACTTCTCCGTATTACCTGTGTCCCATTCTTACATTCCTACTTACAAAAATATTTTGTAAAAACTGGATGTCCTTGTACTCATAATGCCCAAGTGCTTTTGCCAATTGTGAGAGAAATTTGATGCTCAGGTGGTACATTATATTAAATTCTAATCACTGATTCAGAACTTCAAGTGAGAAAACCCAGGAGACTATGGTTAAGACTATTGTACTAATGCAGATTTCAGATAACAATATACAATGGGTATTGAAAATTCCAACAGGTCCTTGCTACCAGATCAAAATTTGCTAAAGCCTGGATCTGTGGCCATGATGAAGGCTGCCTTGCTGTAGATAGAGAGATGTTGGACACGCCCCCCTCCAAAAATGTGCACAGTTCTCAGCAAGCAGGTTTTGTTTGATACAAGTCCTGTCAAAGATGGTCGTCAGGCATTTATGTGAGCAGTGTGAGAGTGGCAAGTCTGTGTGTTTATTATGTTCACAAGAAAAACTGTGGCAGTAAGGAGTTAAAGTCGTGGCTTGAGCAGCTGGTGGTGTGAGGCCTATTTGTATGTCTGCTGTTTACTTGTCACCAAAGCCATTGATGTACTAGAACACCACTGGGACAGGAGGTAATCTGTCTTTAAAGTTGATCTCATTGTTGAAAGCAGGGATAAGTGGACAGGGGTGGGGCTGGTGTTTGCCTAAAGTGCCCTTTTATTCAAGATATCAATCTTTACAGTATAACCTAAAGACAGAATACCACTAAAAGAACTAGTAAAGTACACTGTTTAAAATGAAAGCTGTACAAATCTTCAGTATGGTAGGCGAGAGACCCAATAGTATTTGGTGTTTGTTAAACTAAATAGGCCTAGTAGTACATGACACTGGTGGCATAACAGCCACTTACCTCACACGGCCTGTGTAGCGCTAGCTCACAGCCTCTGTAACACAAGGTCACTGCCTGTGTAACACAGGGTCACTGCCTGTGTGTGTAAAACTAGGTCATGGCCTGTGTTACACTAGGTCATGGCCTGTGTAACACTAGGCCACTGCCTGTGTAACACTAGGCCACTGCCTTACAACACTAGGTCATAGTCTGTATAACACTAGGTCACCACCTGTGTAACACTAGGCCACTGCCTATCTAACACTAGGTCATGGCCTGTAACACTAGGTCATGGTCTGTGTGACACAAGGTCTCTGCCTGTGTAACACTAGGTCACCACCTGTGTAATACTAGGTCATGGCCTGAGGAACACTTTGTCACTGTCTGTAACACTGGGTCATGGCCTGTGTGACACTAGTTCACTGTCTATGTAACACTAGGTCAAGTGACACGTGAAAAGTTTGACTGCCTGTGTAGGTCTCCAGCAAGGTACCACCTCTTCACCAACAGCTGAACTAAATTGTATAAACTGAAAATGCATTTTTCAATGATAATTCTTGAGTTTGGGATTGAATTATTGTTTGTATTTAGTTTTTGATGACCAGAGTCCCAACTGGGTATATTTTGGTCACAAACTGAAGCAATATGTTCCAGACATAGCACTGAGAACAACGATCTAGTATAAGTAACAAAGAGCAATTGAGTATATAAGTAACAAGATCCCATCCCTGTCCCCTGTGCGGTGTTGATTTACAGCACGTATGTATGTATGTATGTATGTATGTATGTATGTACGTATGTATGTATGTATGTATATATGTATGTATGTATGTATATATGTATGTATGTATGTACGTATGTATGTATGTATGTATGTATGTATGTACGTATGTATGTATGTAATGTATGTATGTACGTATGTATGTATATATGTATGTATGTAATGTATGTATATATGTATGTATGTACGTATGTATGTACGTACGTATGTATGTATGTACGTACGTACGTACATATGTATGTATGTATGTATAACAATGATACCATGCCAGTGTGCACTAATTTGTATTTCTCCAAACCAACTGAAAGTTTGTCTGGTGACTGTCAGGCATATAGATGATGTTTCAGTTTCTTTGGCAAACTGTATTGTTTGTATTTGTATTTGCACTTCCAAATGGGGTTGGTAGAAGTCGCGGCATTCAGTGTGTTAATGTGACACCAAAGGGTCTGTATGTATATCGTCAGTTGTTCTTGAAGTGTGTTGTAAAGCCCTGAGTTGTTCCACCTTATTTGTGGTATTAGCAAATCAACCAAAAAAAATAAAAAAATTTAATTGGGTTTTCAGTATCAACTTCTCATATCAGTGTATGGGTGTGTGCATGTGTCAATGAGCGCTGGATGCCATATAGCACACTGAGTGTGGATTGGGCAGAGGGGACCGAGCTCTACTCTATGGTAGATTGTGAGGTGTGATTATTACACGAAAAATCTGAAGTGGCCTCATTTGCATTTTATAAGTACAAAAATAAATTAAATATCAGTCATTCATAGCACCCAGGCGAAAAATGGGGCCAAGTGTTATAACATTGTATGTAGACAGTACGCTACCAGGTGTTATAACATTGAATGCAGTACTCTACTAGGTGTTATAACATTGTATGTAGACAGTACTCTACCAGTCTGATAGGACTAGGGTATTATTGCCTGTGTGGTTTAAATCAAATCCTAATATATCAAGAAAATGACAGAAACGTGGCATGTATATTTAATATCTTTATTTACAAGACACATGTCTTTTACTCAAGTCCCACGCCACAGTCCTAAAAATGCAAGATGCTGTGACAGAACACATGCATGTATGTGTAGGAAATGTTTTACATTGTATACAGATGTGCATCATACCTAGGTGGCAGCACTAGCAATGATTTTACATTGTGTACAGATGTACATCATACATAAGGGCAAGGCTCCCTAATGGTGTACACGATAGATCATATCATAGTCTTCTTTAAACGGGTTAACCTCAGACAAGTTGTGAGATTGGAGCTTCATGTAAAGTGGGCCGAGGTATGCATATATATAATTTTATTTCATTAGAATGACTTGGTGGGCAAATGTTTACTACACTCTGTGGAATCCCTCAAAAATACCAAAGTGTTTGAGATCTGATTGTGAGGTAACACTGTGAGGTGTATCTGACATTACGGTGTCAGTCTGACAGATCAGTTGTGAAGATTCTGTCTTAACATTCCATGGCTTAACATTCTTCAGCAATGTTGTTACTGCCTATTATATATCAGTACATGTATAAAACACTACTGCCTGCTGGACATGTATGTAACATTACTGCCTGCTGTACATGTATGTAACGCTACTGCCTGCTGGACATGTATGTAATGTTACTGCCTGCTGTACATCTGTACATGTATGTAACGTTACTGCCTGCTGTACAGCAGTACATGCATGTAATGTTACTGTCTGCTGTACAGCAGTGCATGTATGTAACATTACTGCCTGCTGTACATGCATGTAACATTACTGTCTGCTGTACATGGATGTATGTTACTGTCTGTTGTACTGCAGTGCATGTATGTAACATTACTGCCTGCTGTACATCTGTACATGTATGTAATGTTACTGCCTGCTGTATATCTGTACATGTATGTAATGTTACTGCCTGCTGTATATCTGTACATGTATGCAACGTTACTGCCTGCTGTACAGCAGTACATGTATGTAACATTACTGCCTGCTGTACATCTGTACATGTATGTAACATTACTGCCTGCTGTACATCTGTACATGTATGTAACGTTACTGCCTGCTGTACAGCAGTACATGTATGTAAAGTATTTACTGCCTGGCAAGCTTCATATGCAGCAATGAAACCAGGTTGTTACTTGCACTGTTTGGTAGGGTATTTTGGCCAGTGGTCTTGCCTGGTTGTTTATTTTGTTTTAAATTGAAAAAATTGCAAACACTTCAACAGAGTGAACATAAATAGTTGTGATGTCATAATATTTGGAATGCTGTTGGGAACATAGTAATTAAACTTGTAAAAGTTGCCACTTGCAATATATTCACTAGACAGAAGTCTTGAATTCATCACTCTGCTTTGATCAATGTTTTCATATCTTATCAGATGGTCAAGAAAGAGCTGAATATAGTCAAACCCATTGTACAGTCAGACCCCATTATGACAACACATTCTGTCCCTTTGTAAATATATCAGATTTTGGAATTTATTGTATATTTAGTTTAGATACAGTCTTCCATGTATGTGCTGTGGTGTTATGCCCATAAAATAGAACTGCCATAGCTCTATCTACTGGTAGAGAAAGGCATCTATTTTAATGTAGAAATTAGAATTGCCACAGCTCTATCTACTGGCAGAAAAAGGCACCTATTGTTTTATATAGAATTGCCACAGCTCCATCTTCTGGCAGAGAAAGGAACCTATTGTTTTATATTGTGTTTTCGTGGAGTATGCCATAAACTTGTTACTATTAAGTGATTAGAATGGATTTAGGCAGCCAGAGTTACAGCTGTATGATGACCATAGCAATGATGGTGGACACTCACACTGCTCAGAGTAAGCACATTGGGTGTACAGCAGTGAGGCCATGTAAGATCCTGTGGGTTGTATCACCAAATGGGGAAACCAGAGGTCCCTGCAGTGACACATCACTGCTAGCAAAGTCCCACTTTGAAAGACCACCTTTTCAGGAGACTTTACCCAGTACTTTTTTTATTTATACCTCCTTTAAGAGACCACTTGGCTTGAGAGACCATGATTTGGTCTCTTCTGTGGGTGGTTTTTCAAGACAGGTTTGATTGTACAGGAGATTTGTAAGTGAATGAATACTCAAAACAACAAAAATGAAAGTCTCTGAGTAAGGAGCTTTCCAGACCTATTCTGGTCTCCTCTTCTGCTTAACTGAACGATCGGGTCACCTTGTGACCCTGATGTCATGGGGTCTCAGGGGTTAACAATCTCCTGGTAGATAGCCGGGAGGGTGTGGCAGTTCCTGTCTCTGTTGAGGGAGGGTGTCTGTCTGGAGATGTGAATAAACTGTACCACTCCCCTATGGAACCAGTCTGCACCTTGATGTATGACAGACACATCTTGGTCCGAGAATGAGTGGATTGTAATCAAGGTGGTGTCCCTCAGGAGACGAGCTGAGATGGTGTTCAGCAACTCATTTATGCAGACTCCTTTTAGTTTGACGGACATAGAAAGCCTGACAGTCTCCACACTTAATCTGGTACACAACACCTGACTTCTTTGGGATGTACCAGTTGGCTTCTAATGGTGTTAAACAGCCTGAGGTGGACTGCTGTTTAATTGTACTTGCATGGAATAGATGTTTATGGATACCAGAACATGAACAAGTGCATAGAAGAAGTGCAACACTCTGACACTAGGTGGCAGCAGTGCAGTGAGGAGTCCATCATCCTGGCTCTAACTGGGCCAAGGCAATGGGAAGGAAGGATTTTAAGTGGAACCTTATTTTAGTTAGTTAATGAAACAGTGAAGAAGTAGTGCATGTGTAGGTCTTCACTGTGTGATTGATATAGAGGAACCATATCACCAAATGGCTTGTGATGTCAACTGTTTTACAAGAGATCTGATATCAGGTTTTTGGTGGTTTTGTGATATTGGATATCTATGTCATGGTTCTTCTCATCTCTATCAGTAAATGAGCCAAGGAACAAAAGATAGTTTTAGACCCACAAAACTTCTGCCATTTAATGAATATGTTGATTGTCTGAGTGTCATCATAAAGGGGCCCAACTGTACATTGCATTTGAAATTTTATATTCGAGAATCTTTAAGATTTGATCATAGAAAGCAGATTAAAAATTTTAAAAATAAAGTAAAAAGATTGTTAGAAGTCTATGCATTAGAGACTTGACAATTATATCAAGACTGTTGAGTACAGATCTGCTGCCAATATATCTAGTTGTTATATATAGTGGTATGCTCTGGGTCTGATATGGTGGAGTGTATTCAATATAGGATCACACATGGGTGAAGTAAAATATGGTGTTTTTCTGTTACGAGAGAGCACATTATAACACTCACGAGTGACTGCAGGTCAGGACTGTTGCCAACAAATGTGCTCTTGCGTGATAGGAAACATCGCTTTTCACTCCTACTATTGTGAAATCCTGTTTATTTTATGTTTAACTTGATATTTAAAAAAGTGTAAAAACTGTACAAAGTCCACGATGGCAAAGACGCCCGAACTTGGTATTTACTACAAAAATTATGCCGTGAAGCACTACTATAAATGTCGATTGGATGTGCTATCTTCTTTCACACTGGCTCTAGTCACACTGCGTCACATCCGACGTACAACAACATCACCGTGCACATTTGATTTGATGTCCATGTTAACGCACTTTGTCATTGCTACTGCCACAGCACAATGAAATTGTAACAGTGTGTGGGTCATGTGACTAGGAGGCAATATATATATATATTTTATTTTTTTTCATTTTAACCCCACAAAACCGTTTTTAAGTCCCCAAGATGGAATAAATGGGATTTGAGTATAAAAATGTTAAGTATTTCAACTTTAAATTCAACGAGTAGATCTGGAGGTAAACTCGAACCTTGACTTTTACTATGTGAGTACAAAGTTTCCCCCCAAATATACTTATCAGAGCAGTACCTTGTAGAACAATAAGGATTAGAAAGTTTTTATGTTTTGGGTTTTTTTTTTCTACCCAGGTCAGCAAAAACATAGAAAAATAATTCTCTGAAATGTATATGTAATCCAGTCAGGAAGATACCTGCTGGTGACAGTTGTAAGCTGAGAGTGGCATCTCTCAGATTTTTGTTGATAAGACATAGCCACATGTGTATATCTTCATTTTGTTTTGTAAATTGATATATGTATCTATATGACGAGTGTTTTGTTTTTTAAATATGAGTGGTATGAGTTTGGTTCAGAGAGTCCATGTGTAACACAGATCACCAGATTCATTCATCAGGAGTTTGCAGCACTGACAGACACTGTGTTTGAGTTGGACTCGTGGCTACATAATTACACTTGCAAAGTAGAACCTGTTAATAATAGCACCATCTTTTCTGTACAAAAAATGTGTTCGATATTTGAATATGTCAGATAGATGCGTCAAATAGCTATGAAATTTGAACTGAAGTCCTTCATCACTTGTGTAATTTAGTGAATATGTCCAGTATCTGACTCTTGTTTCGAGAGGTTTCACTGTATGCGTACACCCAGCACCAAGACAAAGGCAAGTGCAATCTAGGTTTTGGAAAAGTCAGTTCTTTCTGTGTCAATTTTGACAAAAGTTGATGTGCCTGGAAATGATATAACCACTGTAGATTGGTAGCCTTTCTACAGGGCCCTTCATTCAGGTAGCAGCAACCTGTAGTCACAGACAGCTATGAGAATGGCAAGCTATTGACTCAGAGAGCTTAAGAATGGCAAGGTGTTGACTCATAGAGTTTAAGAATGGCAAGCTGTTGACTCGGAGAGTTTAAGAATGGCAAGCTGTTGACTCAGAGAGTTTAAGAATGGCAAGCTGTTGACTCAAAGAGCTTAAGAATGGCAAGTTGACTCAGCATAAAAATGGCAAGCTGTTGACTCTGACACAATAAGAATGGCAGACTGTTGACTCAGTCAAAACATGGCACTGAAAGAGTTAATTCTGGGGACACTTTACATGTGGAGCAAATTTGTCGTTGAAGAGTTAATACAACGTTATTGTATAACATTTATTTTCTTTCGAAAGTGCTGCAATGTGATCAAAGGCACAAATGTGGGATGTGTATATGTATGTAAAAGAGAATATTTTATTTATATATGTAAGTATGTAATTCCCTCCTTTTTTTTTTGCAAGGGTGTACATATAAAGCCAAAGGAATGAGATGTTTTGCTGTAAATACCAATCCTGCATGATGGGAACCTTGTAAGAAATATTTCTGCTACTTACATCAACACAATTGTGCAATAAAGGTTTATGGTCCTAGCATGCCTGCGGACTCCTGCACCCACTTTCTATCACACATACCACTTAGTTGCCTTCAATTCAAAGCTCGGATTTTATTAAATGGTTGGCATTTTCAGGCTAAGCTTTCAGGAGACCAATCAGTCATCATCTGTCATACATCCTGGTTTCACATTTTCTCATAAAAAAAGTGGTGACTGGATTATTTCCAGTACTGTAAATTGCTTTAATTTCGCTATATTCTTATTTTTGCATACTTTGCTGATGGCACAAAACCGTTAAATTAAAAACAGTGAAATAGTATTTTTAACATTGTTTGCATGGGAATCATGTCCAAAACAGTGAAATTGAAACTTCAGTGAAATGTCAAAATAACAGAAACCTTGAAAATTTATACATGCGAAAATAAAGCAACTTACAGTATATCGAGGATGCATTTTTGGCTGGGGCCTGCTACATTTGTCCAAAAGATCATGCTTCTTTTTTGGGGGGTAGGGTGGGTGGGGATGTTTGTGGAAATCTTGAAAAATCATCTCTGAAAACACTCCCAATTGCCTAATATTGCATAGGAACACTTCTCGATACCCTAAGACCTTAATTTGTTAAAAGAGGCAGTGGTGTGATTTTTTTTCCCTATTTTTATAAATCGAGTGTGTTTATGTACTTTGTACGTCAGGATTTCTTCAAAACCTCTTCCTTATTCAATAAAAGGAATGTTCCTAAATGGGATCCACACGTTGCTCAGTGTGCTCCCCAAGCAGTTCCTTAAGGAATAAAATATGCTTTAACCAAAGAAATATTCTTTCTCATCGTATGTACCAAAGTGGTATACTGGGTGATGCTGCTATTATTTATTGATTTTCAGCAAAATGTGAAATTACATAATGGTCAATAAGCTCCACTTGATGCATGTGTGGAGAGTTTGCTCCAAACCTCATTGACTGATTCCCTTGATCATTGACTGGATCTTCTAGATCATTGACTGGATCTTTTAGATCATTGACTGGATCTTCTAGATCATTGACTGGATCTTCTAGATGATAGACTGGGTCTTCTAGATTATTGACAGGATCTTTTAGATCATTGACTGGATCTTTTAGATCATTGACTGGATCTTGTAGATCATTGACTGGATCTTCTAGATGATAGACTGGGTCTTCTAGATTATTGACAGGATCTTTTAGATCATTGACTGGATCTTCTAAATCATTGAATGGATGCCCTTTATGATTGACTGGATCCCCTTGATCATTGACTGCATGAGTCTCTATCATGTTTCGTCAATAAAATGGATATTAATTCCTGCAAGTGAAGGCTACAATGCATTTGAACTTTGACTATTTTTCACAGAACTTCATAGACACCTATCAGAATTCATGGATGTGTCCTGTAATGAAACTAGGTCACTAGGTCAAATAATTTTCAGTTACTGGATGTATTTATGTTGTATTATTTCCATGGTTGAACTTCTTTCTGTGAATGTGTTTCATGAGATTATCACACAAGTACATATCTCATTTGAAAAACATACCATGGAGAAATCAGGTTAAGTATTAGAGTTCCAGTAATATGTCAGTCCCCTCTATGGTGTAATATTCTTGTGCACTGACAGTGTGTGAACCTCACATGGGCATATCAGAAGTTAAAGATATCCCTGTTGTACAGTAGGTCAATGTATCTGGGTCAGTGGCATTGTCCTTGCCTATGAACACCCTGTGCATGTGTGGCAGAAAACCTTGCATACACACAAATGAAAACTGATATGTTATATGGCTTGCCTTTGCTAATTTTAATCACAAAAACCTGAAGCTCAGCTCAGCTGAGAGCGGGGCTTATTTCTGGGTGAGTATTTCAAAGTTGAGCATAGGCTGTTCACATGGCCCTCTTGTTGTTCAAACTGTAGATGTGTTAAGAACACAAATATTTGTTTCTATATACGGGAATTTATTTCAACTTGCTTGCCTGTCACCTCAAGTGTATAGGATATATAGAGTAGGACAGCAGAGAGAAGTGCCAATGTAGTTGGTCTAGCATGGCACTGTGAAGATTGTTGGTGGAGCATAATACTGTGAATGGAGAATGATAAATTGTGAGGTAAAGTTGAGAATTTGCTGTTGATAAATGGTGGTGCAGTCCAGTCTTCATGTGATCATTGTATTCTGGTATCAACTCAATAAATGGTTGCCTCCCACGTTTCTGATCCTCACTCCAGTTCTGCTGCTTATAGAAGTTCCTGCAGTGGCCCTGGTACCAGCCGGGTACAGTGACTGTAGCTTAATGGACCCCTTGTGGCCTGGTACCAGCAGGGCTACAATGACTGTATCTTATTGGACCCCTTGTGGCCTGGTACCAGCAAGGCTACAGTGACTAGTTTATTGGACCCCTTGTGGCCTGGTACCAGCAGGGCTACAGTGACTCTAACTTATTGGACCCCTTGTGGCCTGGTACCAGCAAGGCTACAGTGACTCTAACTTATTGGACCCCTTGTGGCCTGGTACCAGCAGGGCTACAGTGACTCTAGCTTATTGGACCCCTTGTGGCCTGGTACCAGCAAGGCTACAGTGACTCTAGCTTATTGGACCCCTTGTGGCCTGGTACCTGCAGGGCTACAGTGACTAACTCATTGGACCCCTTGTGGCCCGGTACCAGCAGGGCTACTGTGACTGTAGCTTATGGGACCCCTTGTGTCACTGACTGAACCCTGTACCATCCCGGGTGCCAGTAAATACATGATTAGTACAAGTAGACTTGAAGTTGTCATAGAAACAGATGCCCATCATTAAATTCCAGCTGTATCAATAGGAGCAGCACTTCAAGCACCCACTGGTGTAGATGTTTGGCACCAGTTGTGTTTCACTTCGATCAATACCTGCCAGTTTATCCGTGTCAGAAATTATTGTGCAATTCCAGGACAATGCTCAGTTAATGACCTATATATTGGGCACCAGAATACAAAATGTTATGTAAAAATACATACAAAATACTATATTGAGGATGTACAAATATAATCTATTTTAAGGGTGCAGCATGCACCCAAATATTTTGCTATATATATTCTACATTGTGTTGTAAAGTGGTTCCAATGTTGAGTGATGTGTAAACACACAGTGGATCTTCTAGTAATGTGTATGTTTAAAATATGCCATGGGTTGGAAGGTTGTGCAGCCAATGGCAAGGATAGGTGTGTATATATATCATATTCAGAAAATCACTGCTGACTGAGGACAAGCTAAATAATGAAGTATGATGGGTATAAACCTTCTGTTGTGATAGGAGACTCCTCATGTAAGATATCATCCCGTTTTTGGATTGCAGTTTCTCATACTGCCCCTGTTCTACCAGGTATGGCAAGTGTATTGCACTTTGATTTCATCTGTACAAGATCAGGCTAATGAAATATGCCAAGAAAGATAAGAGGGCACCAGAGGGCACTACTGGTAAAGAACATAACGTGACACTTTCTTGCCAGATTTGATCAGTCAAGAAGGAAGGTGATGCCTTTTGACCAATGGTACCTGTGTCTGATTCAAGATTTCTTGGCTGTTTGCATTGCAGGATATTGTCATGACAGAAGGCATAGAAAACATTATGTGCAGTGTAATGACAAGTAATCATGCTACATATTTATTAGATTTTGTGTTGAAAAGAGGATACAAAAAGACACCTTATGATACTGCAAAATGAAGAACGTTGAATTTTGAACTTTAAACAGTTACGCCTGGCTGTTGAGGCAAGAGCCTGGCCATTGAGGTTGCCTATATTGCAATTAAAGGTAGCCTGTATGTGGAGGTGGTTTTAATTTTGAAACTCTTGGTGCATTTACATTGAAAGGAAAGTGCATGGTTACCACAAGTTGGGTCTTATTTATGAGTTGGTCTCATTATTGAAGTGGTCTCCGTGCAAGGTTCCACTGTATATGATACGAATGACTTACAAATAGCCCAAGGCTGGTTTGGTGTATTTTCTTTGTTGATATATTAATGTTTTGCATGTCTGATGGTACAGATGTTCAGTAAATCTTGTTTATTTAGTATAGATGTCTTCATGCCATCTGTATTGACCTTGAATCCTGCAACTTGCGGTTAAAAAAAAAAACCAAAAACCAAAAAAAAACAAAAACAGGTGCTGGTATGACGAAGTTTTCAATTGCTGTCTGGAGTCTCAGCAGGTGCAGTCGGCATTTCAGAAAGTGGAAGTATAGGCTGAATATAAACGGTTTTGTCATTGTCAGTTTGTATTGTATATGCGTGTTGACTGTTAATTGTTGAAATAAATGGATATGGCAAGTCACTATGTGAAAGATTTTTGGCTGGCTTTTTCCTCAACCCTGTGAAAGGTTCCAAATGCCAAAAGATTTATTTTTTGTTCAAAGTGAAGGACTTGGAGTGTTGTAGTACTTTTGTGAAGAAACTTTGCCATAATCGCAAAGGGGAATGACTTTATCTAAAAAGGAATTTTGTTGCCCATGACCAGCCCTAAGCTGACAAGTTTGAACCTTTTTGGCCACAGGTGGGTTCTGGGTGGTGGAGGGAATCTGTGTGATACAATGGCGGATAGCGATAGAGAAAGCATAAGCAGTAGCAATGCATAGAATGAAATGGATCTCAGTTTGAGCTTTTCTTATTCCAAAGAAGCACTTACTGAGGATGAGGGGAAGATGAAGGATTAGGAAGGGAGAAGGACAGCAAAATCTACCTTTACTGGAAGGAACTACTAGCTATGACCAAGCCGCTCTTTGCCGGTGCAATTGGGACTGAGGCTGTGCCCAGCACTGATCATGCTGTAGCTGCCACAGAAGTTGACCAAAGCTTGTGCTTGGGAAATCTAGACTGGCAAGGGATACTTTTCAAAAGTCATTGTGTGAAAATATCTATGTAAGTGACTGGTTGAAGTTTATGTCTCCTAGTACTGCCAACAAGAAGGCCGGTCAGTTATTCTCTTGGTGATATGTCATCTTGTGTGCTTGTTTTTGGTCAGTGACATTTACCCTGCTTTTTCCATACAGTGCTATAGTTTCTCCTATTTTATATGCAAAAGGGATTCATATAAGGCTATGCCCTTGTTCCAAATATTTTTTTGCAGTAAAAAATGTTTAAACGAAGAAGGTAGGCCATCTTGTGTGGTTGCCTATACCAGCAATAAACGCTGCACACCAAGACAGGCAAACCAGTAACACCTCTGGCTGTGTGGTGTATGTATATTCAAGCTGTGGTCAAATGCTTGTGTATTACCCTATGTTTTGAAGTTTGTGGCATGCTATAGCAGTCATTATTAATCCATTTAGGCTTTCACTGGCCTTACAGATGCTTTTGAGTGCAAGTTTTGACTTTACCTTCATGCATCCCAGGCCTTGTTATAAATCACTGAATACTTTATTCATTCCAATAGTAGCATGCTGTGCTAATGCAAATATTTCCTGGAGCAGACATGGTTTTTGCAGAGTTTTGTGACTATGATTTGTCTTAATTCACAATAGCACAAGCAATTACCCTAATTGTAGAATCCATATAGCATGAAATAACAACAAATGAACCCACCTCTTTCATCAGAAGCAGTTAATTTTTTAAAATATGTTAAAAATACTGAATTTTTAATAAAATCCCCAAGATTAAAAAGTAGGGTGTGTGCTTCTATTAAGGCCTGTGCTACAATTGGAATGAATATGGTAGAATAAAAATAAAGGAGAGCTGCACCCAATTCATACAAAAAAAAATATATATATTTTTTGTCTGTTTAAAACAGAATTATCCATGGAAACATTATGGGATAAGTACAAACCATCATTTGCACATATTTCTGGCTAGGACGCTGATTCTGCACAGGGAAACCACTCGCTGCTTTGCTGCTCATGCTTGTCTGCCCTCAATCATTTTGTCCCAAATAGAAACACTGCTTACGACAGATTGTATAAGTATCATCCGTGTGATAGCTAGGCATTGGTATATAGCAGGCCCATGCAATGCTATCATGTATCTTTGTGATTGCCAGGCATTGGTATATAGCAGGCCCATGCAATGCTATCATGTATCTTTGTGATTGCCAGGCATTGGTATATAGCAGGCCCATGCAATGCTATCATGTATCGTTGTGATTGCCAGCCATGTTATGAATAATAATTGTGAGCAGATCAGATGGAGGGAATTTTAATGTTTTGCAGTAGTCCAGAACCATTTGAACCTGACAGTTGGGAAGAGAAGTGAGTATGTCTGCTTGCTTCACCCTCTTGGTCAGTCCAATAGTCTAAGTCCTGAAGCACAGAAACAGTGAATGCTCACATGAAGACTAAACCTATCCGACCCATATAGGACACTTTAAAGGGAAAGGGTAGATGTTATTAAATGAAAGAAGGAAATTGAATCTTGTGATGGCTATGCAAAGAAGAAGCTCCATATGTCTTCATTAGATGCACCACATTACAACTGGGAAATATTTCATTCCAATCTGAAATAAATATGGGAGTCGCCTACTGCCAAGTCATAATGGCGGATAGGGAATCAAATGAATCCATGCCACTATCTGGAATGGTGGAGATAATAGATCCCTGAGCAGACAAAATTTTCATTGTAGTTAAAATTTAGATTGACCCTGTAGTAAACAAATTTTAATTTCTAGTATAAACAGTTTCATTGTCAATCAAACATCAGACCAGGGGAACAGAATGCGCAGATAAGGGCGCTTCTATATTAAGTATAGAACTTTACAAAATCTATCAAATAATATGACTATTGCACCCACACCTTGTGACATGCAAATAGTTCAGAAAACATTACCCACATTAATAAATTCCAACCCAACAATGACAGTAAGATCAAATACAACAAAAGACATAGATTAAAAAATTTACAATACACCAACAGTCAGCTTTTAATACCGATGCTAAGAAACAAAATTTACCCCTGACTTGAGATAAGCAGTCACCCATCAAAGTCAACTGGTGATTTTAAATGGATCCTCTCAACCTTTGAAATATTCTTCATTAACTACAAACTTGAGATTTTTCTACAATATACAGGCCTCACCACCTAAAACTCAGTATTTATAACTTGTGCCAAATATTAAGAGAAATGC
The DNA here is from genome assembly GCA_964020975.1 of Hermodice carunculata. Taxonomy (NCBI): domain Eukaryota; kingdom Metazoa; phylum Annelida; class Polychaeta; order Eunicida; family Amphinomidae; genus Hermodice; species Hermodice carunculata. The sequence goes on from OZ026612.1 coordinate 142,079,705, forward strand.
GGTAGGAACATTACAAAAATGCCAGACCTCCATTATAGCTATAAGTGCGAGAACACAGCAACAAGGAAAACTGAATCAGGTGGCCTAGATAGGGTGGGTACAGCTTTGGAACATGTGCAGAGATAAAACAACTATCTTTACCAGGGCTTCAATATCAAGCAGGTGCTTTGGGAACATACATTGAAAACGATGTAATCAGGTGTGTGCAGGTGTATATGGGCTTCAAGGTGTAGGGCAGGATTTGCAATTGTTCAATTGTCATAGTTATAATGGAGGTAAAGTGTGTTTCTAATGTTCCAGATTAATAAATATCACAAAAAAGATGTAGGCCTACTTTCTTTTTTTCCTACAAACTCAGTTGACTGACAAGACAGGAGAACCAAAAACAGATTGGCCTACTAGGTCTCTTTTTATGTTTGGCAGAAGTAATAAAACTTGGGTTTTGAGTGGGTAGGCCATACATTTTGTACACACTATGATCTGTAATTAATGAAGAATATTTCAAAGGTTGAGAGGATCGGTTTAAAACCACCAGTTGCCTTTTACGGGCGACTGCCGCTCCTAAGTCCGGAGTGAAATTTGTGTCTTCAAATTAGTATTGGAAAGGTGAATGTTGATGCTTTGATAATTCTGGAATCTCTTTGCTGTCATTGTTGGGTTTGAAATTTATGAATATGGGTCATGTTTTTCTGTACTATTTGACACAGAATACTTACCACATATGGAAACTGAACCGCGTGAAGTGCACAATAAGCATATGATTATCAACATATCCTGGTTTGTATTTAGGCCTTTTTTAGGGAATATGGACCAAAGTACAAAACAAAAAACAATATACAAAACTATATGCACGCATGTATCACAAATCTCAAGGTACATGACTTATGTAGCCAAACATTACCAAAATTGGTACTTTAACGTAAGATGTTTTTTTTTTCTTAGAGTTAGACCTGCTGTTGATATTGGAAAACATGCTACTCGTAGGCCTAAAAATTACCTTTTCCAGAAAGCCTTAAACTCCACTTTAAATTCTTAAAATGATCTTACTGATATACATTCAAGATAAGATTGAAAATGGATTACACTTACAGGCCCGATACTGTTTGTTTCTATGCTCTGGGTAAATTAAATTACAAATCATAATTATACCCAGTGTATGCTGTATGCGTAACTTTCCAACATCCATAGAGCTAAACGACTTCAATTCTGTGCATGTCGTTTTCGGAACATGCAAAGGGAAAAAACACTAGAATGCCTTTACCACTCTGTAGCTTTAGACAACAAACTGACTCCTTCTTATCTATCTAATCTTGTACCCCCTCCTCCTGTTGGTCGTGCTCTCCGAGATCAAACAGTGGAATAGCCTGCCTTCCGACATTAGAGATTCGCTTTCTCTACATAATATGTTTAAATCGAAACTTAAAACTACTCTCTTGGCCACAGACACTGTTCCTGAGTTCTGTCTCCATGGTGACAAATTTGCTAATATTTGCCACACGCAATTACGCCTAGGATTCTCTAGACTAAACTCCGACCTTCACAAAGTTAACATCCTACCTGACCCCTCCTGTGTCTGTTCTTATCCCACTGAAGACTCCAAGCATTTCCTACTCTTCTGTCCCTGTTACATCGTTCAGAAGAAGCAAATTACTGAATACTGTTATTCATTTGATTGCTCCGGGGTTTAGCCCGCATCTTATTGATAGTGATAGGTTAGTTGAAAAATTTCTCCGTGGCAGTAACGAGCTTTCTAACTGCCTAAATATCCAGATCTGTAATGCTCTCCATCAGTACATTATTGATACCAGGCGCTTTAACGACTAAATGTTTCCGTTACTGTTACTGTAGTGATCATCGGTTGGACTATGCAAATTTATTTGTATCAGACCTTTTTTCTTTAACGGGTAAATATTGCACTCAATTCATATTGGTTTAACTTGTATCTTACAAGCAATCAAATCTTGATATTCGTACAGAGTTTACACAGATATAATACATTGGTAACATTTGTATAGTCATGTGTGTCTTGTACATACCTACTGTTAGTCGGAGGCACAAAATTTTGAAGTTGCTAATAACTTATTTTTTAAAATCTTATGTGAAAGCACTCTCAGAGAGCATTCCAACAATACCAAATTTGTTAAAATTGATGAAGTCTTTCTTGAGATATAGCAATTTATTTCATTCCCAGAGATGGGGCTGGTGTTGAGACTCAAAAATGGCCTTTTCCCATTAAAATGGAAACGGATGTCAAGTGTTCACAAAATTCAGATATTTCTTGCATCATGTCATCTTTTCATGCTTTTTAAGCATAAAACTGTGCATTTAATGAGAATATCATTGATAATGAAGATATTTGAACATTATTTTAAAATTTCAAGGGTGCAAACTCCCACTTCCGGACACTGGCCAATTTTTTAAGTGGCACACTCGAAAATGCCAATTTTCTTCCATTTTGACAGACCCAGATCTTGAAAAATTTGAGATCTTCAACCTTTTGAAGTGAAATACTTATTTCATCTATCATTGCTGATAATATTGATGCATCAGATATGATCAAAATTGATCGAGGCAATTCAAAAATGCTGTGTTTGGGCAAGAAAACCTGAATGCCCCATGACCATAATTTACAACAAAATAAAAATTTGTCATGCCATATGACACATTAAATTCCTTTAATACAAAGTGTTAGCATCATGTGATGTACATGACAATTTCTGGTTGTATGCAATCTGGTCAGCCAATCTTTGTTTTATAATGCACCACTGTATCTAATGTTGAGAAAAATCCACCTGAATTGTGGCAGCAAAGTGTAACTTTCCCTGTACGATGAAGGTATCTGATTACCAATCTACTATGTAAAGGGACTGAAATTTTCTTCTAATTAATATTGAACATGAAAACAAAACAAAAAACGTATGAAATATTAAATCAGAGAAAGATAGAGAAAACATTAAAAGAAAGGCCAAATGTTCATGTTAACTGTGATTGTTATTTAAGTTCCAATAATTTACATCACCATAACCCCCACCCCCACCCACACATCATTAAGATCCAGAAGAACCCCATGAACCCCCACCCCAAAAAACCCACAATAGTCCCTGGCTCTATAAATTTTCACGTTTGGATACACACATTTACTTAAGGACATGCATTATTTTGTTCACAACAGGCCTACACATGGGCCTATTCATAACAATGACATAAGCTTATGTTTGAAATTTTTTTTTACATATGTAATCCTAAGAAATTTTTAAATAAGTGAAAATGTATCTTTAGCAATAAACCTTTCAACATTATTAACTTACCCAACTATACCAATACTTTTATTTGCATGTTAAATGCCTCCGTTGTGTTTGGTTTTACTGGCTTGTATTTGGGAAGTTGAAAACTACAATTGTCATTAACTCTGGTTTACCTGTGTGTGATGGTTCCAGAGGGATAACCTTTATACGCCAAGAGACCACCCATTGCACTTTGGGTATCTGAGTCTGTGCACCTTGGTATCGACTTGAAGATGATACATTTCATTGTAAACCAGTAAGAAAATCACCTGCAACATGGCTGTTTTGTGTGTGTGTGGTATACTGTGCATTGTGCGATGTAATGTTGTTTGTATGCTTGTGTTATATTTTTGTGGAAAGCTGTACGCTGTAAAATATGCACAATTTATCTTCATGCATGGGGCAAAAGCTGACACATCTATTTTTGTTCATGCCAGTTTGGCAGGCAGGGCGAACACAACTGGGTAAGATGGAATAAGTCCATTATATCTGATAAACACAGCTTTTATAGCTTCCAAGGCCAGATGAGTCAACAGAATGCTGCTGTGTGTTCTCTTCACTGTGCTTAGACAGACACTTACGATAACATACCATCAGTGATGGGCTCATTAAGTTTTGATAAATCTCTTAAAGAAGAGGTGGTTTGTGTATATACCACCTAATCTGTTTCTTTACAATAAAACTTTCGTTGTGTCTTCACTTAATTACGGACCCAGTTGTCCGAATGACCGTGTGTTTATACCACTGAATAGACTATTGATGACACCTTAACAACAGATGGCATAGGAAGGTGTAGACCCGCTACATTATTAATGATATGTTAATGAGTTAGCTCGTGTATGATGTTTTCATTGGTATATCCTTGAGCACAAGATAGGACTTCATTACACAGTAAATAATCACATAAATGATTGTGTTTAACCCACCTGCTGACTACAAAATCTGCATCTGGAACTCAATCCACGGAAACATTACCCTTTCAATACATTTTAAATTAGGCCTAAGCTTTCCAACATAATGAAATCGGTCAGTTTGGTAAACGTTACTCAACACTTACTGGCTTTTCCTAACCACGCAGGCCTAGTGTGCACTGACCTTACTCCATGATTAATAGTACAGGTTAATTTACGGCAGCACTTGATTTTTAAAATGACAGAAAGTGGAGTACTTTACATATGTATTCCCCTGTATAGTTTTGATGCATCGAAATGAGAAACAAGTGTTCTTGAAATAATCTGTAGGATGCTAGGGCAGCCGAAACTTCTAGGCCTAGCGCGATTGATAAACGTGATGTGAAAATGCTTAGTGGAGTGCAAATGCAGCCCTCTGACAATGATGTCATAGAGTACGTAAAGCTTGCTAGGTTTTCTTTACAATAAAATATACTAGCTACGTTTTACAAGCTATAACTATTAAAAAAATGAGTAGACCTTCTCAAAGATATTATATGCAGCCAGAGGTTACCAGCAAGTGGCGCGTCAGGGGGAGCATTTCAGGTGAAAATACAAGGCTCCCCAAAGCAGGTGTAATCAATGTTGCAATAATCGTTTTCAGCATTTAATACTTATCTACATGTAACCACACTGTTCAGCAGTACACTGTAAATATACACATCTTTAAAGCACTTGTGCCATTATGCCATGTACAACTGGTGCATGGTAGTCTCATTGCAAGGGTATTACGCAGTGTACCTTCCCACAGCCAATTATTTGGTCTACTGGTATGCACTTAATGTTAACAGCAATATTATAGATGCCTCAATTTAACAGCAGGCCATTTATCACATGCTAAAAACAGCTAATCGTGCAAAGAATTGCAAAAAGCATCAAATGTACGAAGCTGAAATAAATTACGACATTTTAAATTATAGATGCTTCCATAAAAGATTCAACTGTGATTTTCACATTAAATGTTTGTACTGATAAATGATATACAAAGAATTTTTCACAGCATCGATTCCACAGGGCCACAGTCAGTGGCCAGATTGAGAAACTCAACCTCCTAACGTGGCTTACAGGGAACTGGGTGATCACAAACAGGCACAAGATATAAGACACATGAAATGACAATACATCAAGATATAATAATACATCTATGCACATGCATTAACAATGTGTGTATGGATAAATAAAACAAGACATAAATAGGGACACACTTACGTTCCATATCTCCTTATCTAACATGTCAAATGTTGTAATAGTATTATTAAAAACTGCCATGCCAAATGGCTCATACCATCACTTAACATCAATAGCTTCCACATAAGGTAATTACTGTTCCGATTTTTACTTTACTAATATTATGACACATGATATACTATCTATATTTAACAGGTATATAGTTTCTCAATTGACATGAATTTTGATGTATGGATACAAAATGTTGAAGTGTTGGTAATAAAACATTCTGAACAAAGTCTGGATAGGGCAGGAAAACACCCTGCGCATTAGCCAACAGGACTGCATCAATGGCATGTTGTCGTGCACTAAGGATGACCTCAACCCCGTGTGGCAACTCCCCTAAATTGATTGCCATTCTACCTATTAATTAAAGATTTAAATTCTTTCAAATTATTTAGCCGTTTTACATGAATGAGGAGGTGATGCCAGTTTTGCTGCGACGGATCTTTTTGCCAGAAAAAAAAACTGTTTAAAACCAGGAATTTGCAAACGGGAAGTCTCTCATAGATGGTAACTGCTATCTTTCATGTTTAATTAATAGATACCAGAAGACCCAAGGGCTGATTCTGTTGATCATGTTGGAGACTTCAATGACCCTGGACCTTGAGCGGAGAACATGCACTGTGCATAGCCCAGCCTGCTCACTGTGTTAAGGTTGATTGCTTTGTAATGCTTACTTTACAAGTGTGACTATGCTTTACATCACCTGCAGTTAATGTCCCCAGACAACTGCACCCTCGGGCACCATATAAAGGTCCAGAGCAACACTGCATGGACTCCCACAACATACATCCAGCAGGATGAAAAATTTCACCATTGACTGTGCTCAGCCCCATGTCAAGGCTGGTGTTGCCGCATAGGCAGGTGATACCAAGTGTCAATGGGAACTTCCACTATTGGAAGCAGACTGAAACAGGTCCCTTTATCTTGGAAAACATCTCAGTTTTGGGGAATTACTTTATTAAATTTTGAGCAGCCATTACTGAAGATTAAGTGTCAATCCCTACCGCATGCATGGTCTGTGTTAGATAATTTTAGTCTATAGCAGGAAACCAATCACTAGAAAATTGATTTTGGCAGCATTTGCCTCAATTTGGCACAGAAAGCAGCGGCCAGCTGTAGACAGTTGTGGTCGGCGGTAAACAGAGTGGCTGACGATTTAAAGGCTAGTGAAACGGCCTGCTGCTGGCCACTGCCACACAGCAGTTAGGGCTCTGGGAGCTTGGCAGTGATCAGCAATGGTCGGCAGTGGCAGACTTTTTTTATTGCCCCTTACTGCTAGCCACTGCTGTCTCGTGCCCCACTGCCTGTGTAACTGGATATTTGGGCCCCGAGGCCCAAACCTTCCCCAAACAGATGGGCCCACTTCATGATGTAAAGGGGCCTTTTGGTTCCAGAACATTTGGACCCCTTTTTGTACCTACATATCAGTGCCTTGAGGTGGATATAAATGTGTAAGTGGCCCTTTGGTTCCAAAATATTTGGGCCCCCTGTTTGTATCCTAATGCTTTTAAGTGGATATGAATAGGGGGGGGGGGGGGCGGAGCCTTTTAGCTCCAGAATATTTACCCCCCCCCCCATTTATATCTAGGTGCCTTGATATGGATATAAATGAAGAGTGAACCCTTTGGTTCCAGAATATTTGGGTCCCTCATTTGTATCTTTGTGCCTTGGAATGGGTATAAATGGGACAGCAGTCTTTTAGTTGCAGAATATTTGGCCCCTATATACAAAACAAATTCAAGTGATTTTTATTTGTGATTACTGTGGAAGCTTTGGGCTCTATGGTATTTGGGCCCTATGGTATTTGGTCTCCTTAGATATATATCCAAGTCACAAGTGATGGAGGGAGGGAGCGTTTAGTTCCAGCATTTTGGGACCCCTAATTTATATCTACATAAATTAAATACAATGGAACACCTATTTTCAATCTCATCATACAATATTTGTATACATGGGCTTGCAAGTGGTTGTTCTTGATTTAGAAGTGCTTACCGGTCAATATCACCAGACAACACACATCAGACATGCCATGGAATGCCAGCACACTGGCCAGTATTTCCTTTTTGGCAAAAGAACATTCAGAAATATTTTGGCTACATAACACAAGGTTACCATTGTAACTGATCTCATCTGCTCATTTGACTCAGTTGTACATTTTACATAAGTGCCACTGCAATTAGAGACACATAATTTTAAATTAATTTAGCTGCATGTAATCTAAACTAGTGCTGTAAAAGAAAATACTAGGTGAAAGAATTTACTGTAAAAATCAATTTACTGATGCATAGTATGACTGACCTGATACCTGCATTCCCTGACATATTAACAATTGTCTTGCATCATCCACTGCTGATATATTGGCAGCTTAAGCACCATCACCAGTGGTGCACTGGTGTTCAATACCAACTGCAACTAATACTATTAAATTTCTTACCCCATTGAAATGAACTTTGGTTTTGTCATGTACTTTGATCGGGGCTGCTGACATAGTAAACAATGATATTGCAGGTGCAGTAACCTAATTCTACCACTATTGTTAATACAAATCTGCATAATACCACATTTTGCAGAAGTGATGCACCAGCTCCAGTGTTTATAAGCCACTTTATAGTCACATGTCCAACCTTTACAGACAAGCCAAGTCTGGAATTTACACGATCATCTTTTGCAGTCTCTAGTTTCTGGGATATTCTGGATTTGTCAGTCACCAAAATGGTGGGTGCTGTCCATTCCTTGGCCAGGGTGGGTTCTGGGCACATCCAGTAGAGAAATGATTTCCGTCACACATATAACACCCTGCCTATATGGGTGGTCGCAGCCCACCCTCTCAATGATGCTGTGGCCCCAGGCGAAGCCCCACATTCTCACTTGGGGTCTGGGGTGATCTGTTGATGGTTAATTCCAGGAGTAAAGCCAAGGAAATGATCATGGAAGCTACAACAGCTTCCACAATCATTTTCTTGTCTTTACTTCTCGAATCAACCAGCAACAGATGGTTGATTCGAGGAGTAAATATGCTAGAAAATGGGCAAAGAGGGATTAGTTCGAAATGTCTGTCTTAGATGAATGGGTCAATGAAATAAAGCATATCCTTACAAACAGAATACCAAAATTACAGGAAACAACCACACAACCACCAAATCCTGTACAGATAAATCCAGAAGATGTTTTATGTCTGCAAGAGATGCTCGGTAAATATGTTTTCACACCTGTTGATAAGGCATCCAGTAATATTATTGTCCTATGTAGACAGTTTTATTATACAGTTGTAATTGACAAATTAGGCTTATTAACCAACATGTGAAAAGTAAATAAATAATTTCTTCTTTTGCTGTAAACTCAGCTAACTGACGATTCAGGAAAATCAAAAAGTTATAGGCTTACCTGGTTTCTTTTTATCTTTGGCTCAAATGATAAATTGAGTTATGTGATTAGCCCATATGTTTTGAAAACAAACTTAAGTTTGTAGTTAATGAAGAATATTTCAAAGGTTGAAAAAGACTGGTTTACCCAGCAGTTGCCATTTATGGGTGACTGCCTGTCTCAAGTCAGGACTGAAATTTGTCTCTTCACATTGGTATTGGAAGATGAATGTTGATCTTTTGGTAACTCCTGTATCTCTTTGCTGTCATTGGTGGGTCGAGATTTATGAATATGGGTAATGTTTTTTGTTTTTGTTTTTGAAATATTTGACAAGACTTTATTTGTTATGTTGTACGGTCAGCTATGTTCTCTGACTCATAGTTTTAATGGAAGTAAAGTGTGTTTACAATGTTCCAGACACATAAATATCACATATACAATATAGGCCTACTTTCTTCTTTTGCTGTAAACTCAGCTGACCAACAAGTCAGGAGAATCAAAAAGCTATAGGCCTACTTTGTCTCTTTTTATCTTTGGCACAAATGATATATGTGTTGAATGTGTTGGAAAAACTTGAAGTCTGTAGTTAATTAAGAATATTTGAAAGGTTGAGACTGCCGGTTGTAACACCAGATGCCATTTTTGGGCCACCGCCAATGTAAAGTCAGAAGGGAAAATTGTTTCTTCACCTTGGTATTAGAGGATGAATGTTGATCTTTTGGTAACTCTTGCACCTCTTTGTTGTCATTGTTGAGTTGGATTTATGACTAAGGGTAATGTTTTTCTGAAATATTACATGTTATTTTGAACCAACGTCAACAATTTTATCTTCCTTTGGCCTTAACATTTCTGATGTACATGGCCATTTACCCAACATTTATTCACTTCCAAAAACTGCAGAAAAAGTCCTTATAAGTTCCGATTCCTAGCAGGTTCCAAATTTTGTTCTACTAAAGAATTGTCAGTTTTGTTGTCCAAATGCTTGAAGACAGTACAGGAATTTGGCTAAATTACTGTGGTCAGGTGGAAGCATCTTCTGGTATTAACAGGTTTTGGATTTTATTTGATTAGAAGATCCTGTTCGAGCAGTTGAATTGTACTGTTAGTTATATTCCACTCATGCCAGCTTATGGTGTCTATTCGTCGAGATTAATTGCCTTTGCTAAAGTATTCCCTGATTTTGATCACTCCCGTCATCTACTGCTGTTTCAAAAGATTGTGACACAGAGATATTCAAAAATAAAATTAAAACGATCCTTTCTGAACGTTCTGGTTAAAATAAAAATTCATTATATATATATATATATATATATATATATATATATATATATATATATATATATATATATATATATATATATATATATATATATATATATATATATATATATATATACAGTGGATTTGGCATGTTATGTAAATGATGTAATAATTATGTGAACCTAATAATTGTAACACATTTAATGCAATTGGTGTATAAGGCAAGATATTAGTTAAAGTTGAGAGTTGGTAGCATAAAAATTGATTTAAACCACTTTTACAACCATAAAGTTACCTTACTAGAGAAAACCAAGGCATGAACTTAAGTGTATACATATATACGGCTATAGGTTTTATTGTCACATTATATATATATGTATATATATATATATATATATATATATATATATATATATATATATATATATATATATATATCCAGTAGATGTGACATGTTATATAAATGATGTAATAATTATGTGAACATACTAATTGTAACTGACATTTAATGCAATTGGTGTATAAGGCAAGGTATTCGTTAAAGTTGAGAGTTGGTAGCTTAAAAACTGATTTAAACCACTTTTACAACCATAAAGTTACCTTACTAGAGAAAACCAAGGCATGAACTTAAGTGTATACATATATACAGCTATAGGTTTTATTGTCACATTATATATATATATATATATATATATATATATATCCATCCAGTGGATGTGACATGTTACCTAAATGATGTAATAATTATGTGAACCTACTAATTGTAACTGACATTTAATGCAATTGGTTTATAAGGCAAGGTATTAGTTAAAGTTGAGAGTTGGTAGCTTAAAAATTGATTTAAACCACTTTTACAACCATAAAGTTACCTTACTAGAGAAAACCAAGGCATAAACTTAAGTGTATACATATATATGGCTATAGGTTTTATTGTCACATTTAACGTCTATCCCAGCTGTGATCAGCTGATAACTACAGATAGCGTGAGGCACCAAGGCCCATCATACATACATATATTAACATAAAGATGAAAACAAATAATGAGCTTGTTATTTGAATAATATTCCAAACCTAAAAAGGGAAAAGGCAGATAGGGTGGGGTAGGGAAACCTTTCACATTGCTAACTTCGATTTATGGGAAAGTGGTACTTTTATAGCGAGCCAAACGTGCCTGCATGGTGTGTCTTGCCGAAAAGGGGTGCAACACAAGGTCCCAGAACAGGGGCACACCCTCGTTCACTATTTAACTCAGGCTAAGGCATTTAACCAATCTTTAAATCAGCTTGCAAGTGAAAACCAAGGTACGCATTAAGGTGTATACATGTATAGGGTTTTAGGATTTATTGGCACATAAAACGTCAATTCCAGCTGTGATTAGCTGATAACTACAGATACCATGAGGTGTAAAGCCCCAAGCAAGGTACGAGTAAACAGCCCAAGGTATAGGTAGTTGTGTTAATTTTATTACATTTTTTTCTTCTTGCTTGTTGCAACTAAATGGTTGGCATGATAGTCCAGATTACGTATATAATGTGAGTAAGTTCCCAATGACCAACCACCCAAGGCCTGAATTTAACAATCTATGAAACCCACTGAACTACAGGTTGTTGCTGCGCCTATGCGCAGGGAATGGGAGGAGGAGGTATTAACTATAGTAATCTCTTCACTCGCAGGCATCGGCATCGGTTTATAAGTTTAACAGAAATAAATGTACTGACTTGAGCTGCTCTATAAGTCCAATTGGTAGATTGCCTTAATGTCGTTGTTAGAAGTTCCTTAGCCGTCTGATTGAGGCCTGCAAATAACATTAACAATCTGAAGTCAACTAATAATATGATCTCATCTATGTTTAGAGGCTCTGGCCATGTCATAGGCATTTGCTTTTGGATGAGATGATTTAGATTTACTGATTTGAAGTCCACGTGAGGAGTCTGATGGGTTATCCAGTGTATTAATATACATGCTTCGTTGCCGAATTGAGCAAGGAAGTAATATAATGATCTTACTGATGGCATCATGTTATGGTCCTCAGAGTATACATTGTGAGAAATATATACTACTGCTTGGTTGTCAATGTAGACAGTTATGCAGCCTTTCAATTCCGGTCCGAAAGTAGCTACTGCCATCACTAATTCTAACAGCTCTCAAAACGTTATAGAATAACTTTGAGAAGTCTTGTAATGGTCAGTAAAGCACCGGTAACTCCAACTGGTCCCGAAAACTGCAGACACTGCAAGGTCAGATGCGTCCATGAATATTCCCAGGTGGCAGCTGTCTGACCACACAGTTGGAAACCCAGATAAACCATTATTAGAACCAATGCTAACTTGTCTATGTCTTTGGCCCATCTTGTTTTTTCCTTGTCTACTGCATTGTAAACATTCCTGCACCACCTGTCTTCACATACTGCTTGTAGATACACCCAGTACTTTAACTTAGCTTTGGCAATCCTATCTGTGATTTTTTTTCTATCCTAACTCTCCTAGGACAGCTTCTGTTGCTGTAATAATAAATTTGAATTGTACTCCTTTTCCAAATGTATAAAATAACATGGGCGAAGAATGCGCACTGGAGTCAAGCACAGCACTGAACCAGTATTCGTTTTCGCCACCAGGGGACTGCCATTTACATCTCTGCAAATGCCAGTCCTCTGGTCGTGTGTAACATAAAGAATCTTACATGGCTGAGAATAAGTTATTATTTTTCTCTCACGAGGGATCATTGTTGGTCGGGAAAATCACTCATGACCGCATCCAGCCATGTATGATTGTTGACAGAATAACAGGTCAGTTCAGGCCTACATGTCCTTTTCTGGTGAAAATACACAGTAATCTACAACGCCACATTACACATAACTAGAGCACCACATTATGAGAACATCAAATAATATCTAGAGCATCAGAAAATTTAAAAGTACTACCTGCAGTTTTATGCAGCATTTGCATTTAACAATGTATTCTGTTTGAGGATTTCTGTATGATAATAAACACACTACATAACTAGTTTCTTGACTACTTCTACCTACACATATGTACAGAATACCAAACGCTACCAAGGTGATTTCCGGTATTCAACTCGGGTTTATGCTGCTATATCATTGTTTTCATTGAAACCTTGATGGATACATTTTCCAAGCTGCAGTAGGCAGGGTGTTTCACTGCAGCACATGATTGCCTTAAACTGCTCACCTAAAGATACCGTTAGCAGGTGTGGTAAATAGCTACCAAATGTATCTAGGAGTGCCTGCCTACTAGTATCATATTTTGGACATACTAAGTAGAAATGTAGCTTATTCTCTACGAGCCCAGTATCACATTTACGGTATATTCTATGTTCCTGTGGGATTTGGGGTTTTGAGTGCCTCCAAATTTTCTATTTCTAAATTATGCAAGCTTAATCTGAATCTTGTTAGGGCAGTCCTTTGTCTTGCCTTATGTCTCCAGGTATGGTTCCATGTAAAAATGGTTTTTGTACTGTTGATAGCTCCTCGATTTACCCTCATTATATACAGAGTGCTTAATCCGCTGTAAATAGTATAAAGTGTAATGTCAAGGTTTTCTGGCACCCATCTATGAAGGTCTCATCATTTGCACTTTTTTCATTCTAAACGTTTAAATATCCCAGCTTATTTAGCAATTTTCTGATTTTGGTACACCAATTTGGCTGCTCTAATGAGTCTAAATTCTTCAGAGTATAATCAAACATTGCTTGCACTCATTTGATTTTTCCTGAATGTCAATTTACACGTAACTGATGCAGGCACATCAAAATTTACTTGTACCGGAGCTTAGTTCATGTGATCTACAGTGAATTACTACTATTGAATTTTACTCTAGAAAAGGATAATTCACCCTCAAAGATAGAATAAATAAGGGTATTCATGAAATCCTGATCTGGTTGATGTTTTAAACCATGTTTGCAGTAGGAATACTTCAGTGGTGAAGTTACTGTCACTATCCTATGTTTTGTTTTGCAGATATGTATTTATCTTGCAATGAGGGCTGTTGTTCCCCCTGATGCATACCGTCCAAACGTACCACAGTATTTGTAGGACAGTTCACCTCTGCATGTTCTACATGCCTGTAGTTATCTGCATGCCAGAAAGCTGCATTTAACATCATTAAAGTTCTTGCATACTTCGCGTATTGCGAGACCTCGTGTCTGCTGTTGTGTTCTTAAACTTTGTCCACCAGGGTTTTGCTGGCAGGATTCCGACACCCCATGAGATAGCGCCTGGTCTACAGGAACAGGACATTCCTCAAATCTACTGTGTTTAAAAGATTTACACCTTGGGCATTGTGGTGCTGTAGTGAAAATACTAATTGAGTCCAATATTATATTTGGCAAGTTATTGTCAAATTTTGTTAAGTCTATTGGCTTTCCTGACAAACTGGCACGTTGGCGCATATCAGATAACATAACTGCGCACCACACGTATTATCTATCAAACTGCATCATAAGCAGCTTGTACAGTACAGCTCACACATAAGATCCCTTTATGCTGGCGTTTTTAAAATACATGCTAAAAATACCCATGCTAGCACATGCACGCATGCTGGTAAGGCCAAGAGAGAAAGTGCAAAACAATGCCACTGGCATTTCACAGAGACAACACAAATGGTGAATAGCTAGGCATATCATGTTTATAGCCAAATGCATTATACTCATCGCCAATTGCACCATGCGCTGTGCACACTTTGTGACCAACCATTGACCAAACACGTTATGTGTATCGCCAAAAGCATTATGCCAATGGCGAGTCGCCAGATGCTTCTGGCATTTTTGATTGTTGAGCATGAGCGCTTAGCGATGCAACTTTTTTTTAGATGTGCAAGATTTTATGCCAGCACGCTTGAGCATGCTTAAAAATAATGCTAGCATGGGGGTGGGTGGGGGGGGGTTGAGCCTAAGTGTGGGCTGTACTGTTGTCTGACATTAAACTGTTCACAGATATGGCATGAAAATTAACCATTAGTTTCTCATACATCTGCCATGCTTCCAGCCAAGTGGTTCAGTTGAAGATCTTTTACCTAACGTAACTGCATGGTCGATAGCCAATATTACCATCCTTATCTACATACAACTGAATATTGTTTGACTCGCTGGTAAAGGATAAGTTAGGTGAAAATTCTGTCAAGCAGACAAACTCACCGGTCAATGCCATTCTCTTACTTTAAACTGATAGGCTTGCCAGCACTCTGTAAGGTGATAAATCCAAACTACTGTCCACCGAGCAGAGACCCGTAGGTACGTAATACGGCGCACAATAAGTCCAGTAGTTGCAGTAAATGCAGGTGTCACAGGAGGCTCAGTAAATCCAGTTGTTAGGCCTGCAGAAGGCTCATTAAATTAAATATGCTAGCAAGCTTGCCAATATAAAGTTCTCAGTCTACGATGGCTTGTATATGAATATGCTGCCGACATGCAGCAAAACTTCACTGTCCATATTCACGCCAGTTTGGGCAAACAGGCAGCGATGCTGGCTAAAATACTATAAACACTTTTTTTCTCAAATAGCACTACATAGACCCATGTATGGTCCACAAAAAATATTTGCAAATTGTGTTGCCAAAGTGGGCATATAATTCTTGAGTAAGAAGGTAGCCTGATACAAGAAAGAATGAATTTGTGTACAACAGTCTCTAACAACAAAAAAATACAAACACATAAAGCACCAGTAGTTAAAGAATAAGCCATCCAATCACTTTTTTATATTTGTCTGCACTAAAGGACAATAGGTGTATAAAGGGATCTCACAGATTGAGGCTTTTGTTCACATGAAACTGACTTGATCCATACAAAACTGTCTGCGATATTGAACAAATGAATACCTTACAAAGGGCAAATACAATGCAGTCTTCAAATCACTAAAGCATTATTTATCATTCAAGATATGTAATCTATGACAAAATGTGCGAGACAGGCACAAATAAAGCTCGGGCAGCTTCCATCTAATAAAAAAAAGGTTAAACTCTATCCTCTTATGTTGTATTTTTATATTCTATTCAGAATTGGCGCACCAATCACCCCAACCTGGAAACTCAAGAAAAAGTAGAAGGGAACAGACAAAGTAGTTTCGCTACAGAACCACAGATTGGGCGTGGAGGTATGTATTTTATATTTTACATTTTTCGGAAACTTAATGTAACAAACATTTCAGATAATTCGAATAGTGTAACTTACAGTAACTGTTTTGATTTCTGTTATCATTAAGCAGGCCTGAACCAGGCACTAATAAGCCTTTTATGTTTCATAAGAAAATTATGTTCACTTATTTAAAGAGCTGTGGATAGAGTATACATGGCCAAGTTTGGTGATCACTGGTACAGCTGGAAATATTCAGAGCTGCGTTACACATTTGAAAATGTTTCACAGTTAGCTAAAAATAACCTTTGTGACCAGGATTTAGGTCCTTATAATTCATCACGCAGGTCTGAACCAAAGTGCTGTGGTTTTACTGAGGCCTTTACAGCATCTTAATCCTGAAACTCTCATTGAGAAAATTGAAAGTATTCTCCAGTCAGATGATAGTTTGCCTGTGGATGAAAACTTTTTTCAGACAGTGCAGATACAATTTAGCATGCAAAAAGTGGTGGCAGCGGAATAAATATTACAAAAGTATAAGGTAAGAAAATTTTCTCAGCTATTCTCTTGTCTAGAAAAATTGAAAGTGGAATATCTTTTAATTTTTGGTCTAAGAAAAATGTTTCTTTCAAGGTATGAATCAAAGTTCCTTTAAACATAAAATATTTTAATATGTTTGTGCCTCATGTGTGTCATCATATTGAAAATGTAATCTTCTTCCTGCTTGGCTGACTTACAGATGACTTACAATGGCATGCTACATTTTTGGAATTCTAAATTATTACCCTAATAATTGACTTATTAGATGATTTGTGGGATTATATGCTTTCTTGAACATTTAAATGTCCTTTCAAAAATACTTCTGGAAACCAACTTGAAATGTGACTGCTATCCTTACAAATTTTGACTTTTGTAATGCATTTTTGACGACGTTTTAATGATTTGAGGCCTAATGTCACTTGCGTCTGGCTGATGTTTAACATTTGAACCAATGTACTTACTATATTTGGAAATTCAAACACTTTTCTTTTTGAAATACTCTTAGTTTATCTCCTTTAAAACAACATCATGTCTTTAACTACATGCCTAAAACACATCGAATTATATAATCATGTTGTTTAGATTCTTATTGATGGTCATTTTAGGCCTAGAGGGCTTTTCTGATGGATTGATGTTGGTGTTGGTGTCGCTTTGTGGACTTATATGGATGATGATCATTGTTGAAATGGTGGTTGCAAGTAGTACCTTTTTAAATACTGAATTTTATTGACATTTTCAACAAGTTAAGAACCTCCACTTACAAATTCTCTGATGTGCTGCAAATTTCGGTCCCTTTTCATAAATTGTATGGTCCTGTATATGCATGAATGATGCAAATGTTCAAGCCAATTTACTGAAATAGGCCTATAATTTCAAACAAAACTTTTTGCATTCGGTCATGTGAAAACTAGATAAAGTTTTTTTCCCCCTATGGACCTTTGCACTTACGTTTTGGTCTCTTTTGGGTAAATACGAACTATAAATTTATATTTTTCAGCTATACATACCAAGGAACATTGCCTTTGGTCGGAATTGACTTGGATTTGTTTTGTTAGGACTACGGTTTGGATATGGTAATGACACTGTCTAATTAAGCAAACAAAATGAATAAATAGAAAAATCACGGAGAGAGGGAGAGAGATATGGAGACAGAAGTTGTGACCATTTCTTAGTGTTTTATACAGCATTGTTATTTTGTTACATATCTAAAATTAAGAGTGAACAATAGAATTAAATTATAGTCTAAGATTGCTGATTTTGAACATGCTGCCTTAGACCAGTAATATAAGTTTACTAGTTTACATGTATGACATTGTATGGTAAAGGTAGCAACAACAGTCTGAGCAAGAAGAAAGCAATGGTAGGAATTGTACTTGCAAGTATGCAGTAGGTAGAAGATACAGAAAAATTGTAAAAAATAAACCTTTAGATTCACAAGTGGTTTCCGTGGAAAGTGCGATGGCTGATTAATTTGGAGAGTGGTTATTTAATAAACGCCATACAGACTTTACACCTTTATAAGACATAATTCTTTGAAATTAAATATACACTCAACAACAAAAGAAACGCAACTACAAACTCACCCCTTTAAGGTTGGGATTTTTAATCTCTCAATTAATATTTCCATCAACTTGTCTACAATCTTCATGTCATATTAAAAAGCAGTATATGAATAGTATGCAGTTTTGAACTTGTTACATGAATAAGGACCACAGCCAGTTTACAGGGTCAAGATGCATAAGTCCCATTTGACTGAGCATATAGATTCTTTTCTTATCCCGTTTGTTTGTTTCAACATTTTTCAATAAAAGGCCAGTGAAATTTTTACTGAAAAGTATATTCAACGGTGTGTGACACATGCCCCAAATTGTGCAACCTGTAACTTCCAGGATCATGAGGCACGTGCCACTTTTGCCCCAGTTCACAAAAGCCACTTGTGTCCAATTTCTGTGCTGAATCCTTCCCCATAAAAGGCTGGCTTTAATGATCGACAATCAATCCCCTGCCTGAAGTTCAGAGGTTTAGGTTGTGTCAGCTTTGGGGTGCCTAAGCAAAAACCCAGCAGGAAAGGGCCTTAGGCATGTTATAGGAAGGCATGAGAAGGGTTGATTTTGCTTTCCATATGGACGTGCATAAATCAACCATTTGTTGATGAAAACGTCTTGTTGAAGAGACTAGTCCCCAGATGACCGAACATGCTCAGGCCGACCAAGGGAAACCACTGACTGCAGGGTAGACATATTTGTCTGATCCATTTGAGGCAATGCACCAGACCAGCAACCAAAACTGCTAAAGCCACATCAGCGAGGCACAACTACAGGATTTCTGCACAGACTGTTTCTTGAAGATTACAGAAAAAACCATGTTGCATGAAGACCATACAGAGGTCCTCTGCTGTCAAGAGCAAGGTGACAAAATCGTCTTTGTTGGGCAAATGATCATCTGCATTGTACCCATCAGCAGTGGTTAGATATTCTCTTCATAGATGAATCACGTTTCTGACTGTTTAATGCAGATGGGAGAATAAGAGTGTGGCGTCACGGAACAGAAATGTTTTCAGATGCATGTGTGATCCAAACAGACAGGCTCTGTTGACAGAGTGCCATGCCATGGGTGGGCATTTCCTACCAGACAAGACACAATTTCTTTGTTGAGGGTAACCTAAATGCTGACAGCTACATTGATGAAATTCTGTCCCCAGTTGCAGTAACATCCTTGCAGCAACATGCCTTGACACTGCAGTATGATAATGCCAGACCACACTTGGCCAGAGCAATACAAAATTTTCTCAGGGATGAGCAAGTGACTATTATGCCATGACCCTCCTTCAGTACTGATATGTCACCCATTGAGCAAATGTGGGACCTATTTACAGGAAGATCAGAAGCCAAGAGCCTGTACCAACAACTCATCCAGGACGAGTGGCAACAGATTCCTCATGCATCCATCCTAGTGTCATCCATGCAAGGGAGATGTGTTACTGTGCGGCATTCACAAGGTAAACACACTCACTATTGACAGTACATGCCACATGCGATTTTTGCTTTATGACACTTATACATTTACAGCTCAATAAAAGAGCCCAGCGGAAAGTAGGATTCTGATTTTCTTTAGGATACCTTGAAAGATATTGAAATGTATGTCACATGTAAAATATATGAATGAATAACTCCTGTGATCTCCCAATCTATATCCAAAGATGAGTTGTGCTTCTTTTTTTTGTTGAGTATGTATGAGTGAAAACAATGATGATGGATTAGACGAAACTTCAAATAGTAGTGAGACAATTACTTTTCAATATCATTATCGAAAATTAGTCAAAGTCGAGAACAATCCAAACTGAAGTCATGCAGAATGACAGAGGATTGTTTTTTTTGGGGGGGAAATAGCAGACAAGTTAATTTTGGGAAAGGTGCTGACCAAAAAAATTGTACAAGGGCAAAAATGTTTGGAAGGGTGGAAATTTGTGGGTGTCCAGATTGACCGCAAATACATGAATGCCAGGTGAGGTGGTTGTCTGTCGTCTGGTGGATGGATCCCGCAAAGACTATGAACTTGGACAACTGTGTAGAAAACCTGTAACACTCCGGGGATGAATGGGAAGAAGCTATATTTGCAAGGGAAAGTTTCAACTGAAACTGTAAGTAAAGAAAGACCGATATAATTCAGAAAAACGTGACCCATATTCACAAGTTGTGACCCAGACTAAAAGCAAAGTTAATAGTAGCAAAAAGCAGAGATCCAAGACTTACCAAAACATCAACCTTCACCTTTCAATACCAATATGAAAAAATATATTTTACATTTGAGTTGAGACAGGCGATCACCCTTAAAAGGCAACTGGTAGTCCTGAACTGGTCCTTGCAACGATTGAAATAGATTCTCCATTAACTGCAGGCTTTAAATTTTCGAATACATACAGGCGCAACCACTTAAAACCCGAATTTTAGCACTTGTGCCATATAGTAGTGAGACCATAACTTGTCTTTATCATAGTCGAAAGATCAGTCCAAGTCAAGAACTTTTCTTATCTTTACATTCTTTGAATATGGGGCTCAATATTCATGTGTTCCGTTATAAGAGTGATGAACCACTTACGTTAATGTGAAGGACTGTGGGAGTAAGTCGAGGATAAATGTGTTTCATGATGTTGATCCATAAAAGTTCATACAATAGCAATACAATCCACATTGTACTGTGACAGTTACACTAGTAGGAACACCTGCATAGAAATACAATCCACATTGTACTGTGACAGTTACACTAGTAGGAACACTTGCATCATGATTGACACGCAAGACCATGTAGTGTATTTTATCATGATATTATTTTTAAAAAATTGGATTCCTAGTTGCCATAAATTATTGTATATAAGATGCATTTGTTTCTTTTAAATTAATTGCACCTTCCTTTTTGTGTGTGTACATGTAGACAATTCAGCTACATGTAAAGGGTTTCTCAGAGCTTAAAAAGACACATGTACTTTTTTAATAAATTTGAATGAAAGGATGTGTATGTGCAGACTTGTGTTGGCCTTCTGGCAGCCACGTGTCATCTTCCATTGAAAGCATTGTGTGTCCACCTTTGGCTTGGCACGTGGGGTGGTCTCTTGAAAGAGGAACAGCTGTGGATGTAAATTTGGCACAGGCTATAGCTATAATTACACCACACATAAAACGTAGAATTCATAATGCACTATCAATGACATGCTAGTTTTCTGCAAGGTAAATTTCTTGTGTGTAGTACCTAATACTTTGATACTTATGCTATAATAGGGTTATTACAAACAGGCTTACCTTGCTGCCACTTAATATCATTTGCGTATCACATTCAACCCTGCACAAACCATATAGTTAATGGCAATCAAAATTTATTTCATGTTTTCGCATATTGTTTCGCCCTTACTACCATGTACTTTTATGCATACCAGACTTTCGTTTGTAGCTGAAATCTTGTGTTGATATATTTTATTTTTTGATCATTTATGGATACAATGCCTAGATATTAGTTTGACTATGTTCAAGCGTGCATTATCCTTTACTGTTAAATTTTGCTATTGGTGTCTGGAAACGTTTTCACTTTCACAGATGCAGTACAGAGTTTTTGTATTGGGAGATATTAATTCAGTAGACATTGCTGGTTTAACACTACTTTTACGTATTACTTTTACATATAAGATCATTTGGTTTCTAACTAAAAATTATATTCGAAATTATGGTAAAAGAAAACTACTTTTCCTATTTCTATATCTTTAACTATGTTAAATAGAGTCAAGGTGAACTATGAATGTAGCATCACACTGGTCGCATGCTACTGATATTAGCCGCTGACATCCATATAAATCCTGGTACCGCTCCATACTGCCGTAATCTCTCTCTCTCTCTCTCTCTCTCTCTCTCTCTCTCTCTCTCTCTCTCTCTCTCTCTCTCTCTCTCTCTCAAATCTTCGGAGTTTTTCTAATGACAAACTGAGATATGTCCGCTCAAATCTTGTTCTCAATTTTGATATTAGTTTCTTCCAAACCTTTCTGACCCCAACCTCGGTTACAGAAAATTTGAAATTGGATGGCTATCATGACAAAATTCGTTGCGATTGACCTGGTGGCATCACTAGCGGTGTTCCCACCTGTGTTTCTATTCGTTCCACGTGTCTCGTCGTTTCGACCCAGAGGTAGTTGATCTGGAACTTCTCTGGTTTGAAATTACATTACATGGTAATAAATTTCACTTCGGTGTTATTCATTGTCTATCGTCCACCAAATTCACCAGTGTCCTTCTGTGACAAATTCAAAGATAGCTTGGTTCTGGCATGCAATGGAAGGGTACGTAACATACTATTATCTACTGATCTAAATTCCGATTTTGACACCTTGTCTGGTCATAAGCTTGTTAACTTTGCTCAGACAAATGTTCTTACTGTCCACGTCAATGAACCTACCCGCATTACCTCTTATTTGGCCACTTGCCTCGATCAAATAGTCTCAATTATACCTGAATTTATTCATGAAGACCATTTAACATATTTCTGCTTAAAACCTTTTAGAATATTTGGACTAATGCAGCCCAGGCCAAAATTATAAAGTGGAAATTGAGCAATGTGTGCAATATTACTTTCATATTTATATAGGTTAGACAAGGGAAGGTTAGCTTATGGAGTATATTGAGTTTGGACTGTGGAATAGGGTAACTTAAAACAAGGAAGTGCCTTCTGCACAAAAAGACTGTAATATAAATAAGTTTGTGTACTGCCTCCGATAGGTATTTGCGACCATTGTGCCTGGGGCCATGTTAAACGTTATCATATTTTTCGACATCAATGCAATATCTACTCTAGCATGGCCACTTCATCTGGAATTGCTGATCCACCTCACTCTTGTCTCGACTCCATAACTATTATGGAGTCAGAAGTACTTGAAATGTTTTTAGCCTTGATTTCCCCAAAGCATCTGGTCCTGACAATGTTAGTGTAAAACTCCTGAAAGAGGTGGCGCCAGCTATTTCTTCTTCACTCACTACACTTTTTAATCTTTCCCTAAAAAAGCAATTTCCCTCATCTTGGAAAAAAGCTTATGTCACCCTGCTATACAAAAAAGGTTCTGATAGCTTCCGTAAAAATTATGAACCAATATCACTTCTTACTTGCACAAATGTATTTGAGAAAATCGTGTTGAAACATGTATTGCATTTTTTCCCTGAAAACCTAATTATTTCGGCCCATCAGTCTTGTTTAATTCCTGGTGATTCAACTGCAAACCAGCTGCTTGCCCTTTATCATCAACTTTGCCTTGCTGCTGACAGACGAAAAGAAGTTAGAATTATTTATCTGAATATAAGTAAGGCTTTTGATGATGTCTTGTATTCAGCTTTACTCTACAAGTTGAGAAAAGCCGGCATTACTGGTAGCCTGTTTCATGTATTCTTATTACCTTCAGAACCAAAGCGAGTGGTTATTAACAGTCTGTCTTGTTCTTGGGAATCCAGTTTGGCTGGTGTACCCCAGGGCTCTGTTCTCAGGCAACTACGCTCCCTGAGCAATGTCAGTGAGATCGTGGATATTGTTTGTTCTGAAATCAAAATAATTGGCGATGATGCCTGAATGTATCTTACTATCGAGAACCTTTTTAAATGGAGCTGAAACTTTTAATTCTGATCTCTCTGATATCGAACAGTGGTCGAAAGATTGTTGAGTGACATTTAATGCTCAGAAAACAGAATCTATGGTAATTTCCCGAAAGGCTAAATTCCCAAACCATCCAGCAATTTTATTTCTAGGTCATGTTCTGGATGATGTATCGAAATATAAACATCTTGAGGTCACCCTGCACTCAGACTTATGATGGCATGGCCATACATCAGAAAATGTTACTGAGTCAAGTAAATTGATTAACATCATGAAAAACATGCAATGTTCTATGGACTGCCAAACCTTAGAAACTGTTTACTAGTATATATATATATATATATATATATATATATATATATATATATATATATATATATATATATATATATATATATATATATATATATATAGTTTATCCGCCCTATTTTTGAGTATACTAACCCAATGTGGAGAGGCTGTACTGAATCCGATGCGAAAAGACTCAAGACGTTCAAACTGTTGCTGCTCACATCGTGATGTAGCAATACATGATACTAGTATCGGAAAGCAGTATGAGGAAGTTGGTGGCAAACTCTGGTCAAACATAGAGAGTTGGCAAAATTAACCTTAATATATAAAATGGTTAACAAGTGTCGACCAGAACCGATATGCTCCATAAATACTACAACCGGAACACTATCTTTTAATGTTCGTCGCCCTTTAAATCTTCCCATTTCCAGTCCTGTACTGATTGGAGTGATAAATCTTTCTTCCCTTCAAATGTCAGACTCTGGAGTCAGCCACTTCTCGAAATCCCAAACCTAGCCTCACTTCAAAGTTTGAAATAGAAATTATACAAGCCAATATCTCTATCAACTAAATTACTCCAATAGTTTAATTTAGGCAATAGATTTATAGCTGTTCAGCACACCCGGGTCCACTTGGCAGCTAATCTTTTAAATTCGCATTCATTCAAAATCAAGGTCAAAGAAGTGCCTACCTGCTCCTGTGGTTCACTTTGCAAAGATACATTCCACTATTTTTTCTCTTTTCCCAACTATACCCAACCTATTCTACTACTACATACTGAAGTTGCCCTTGTTGCTGCTCCCTTTACTATCCAAACCCCGGTCCATCCAACTGTTCTCTCCTGGCAAACAGACATTTTTTTTTCATCTTGCCCATGAATTTATATGTGCTACAAATCGCTTTAATTCTGTTGACATTGGCTAGTTATGCAGAGTTTCATACACGTAATCCAACCAGGCCTATAATAATTTTCATTTGTCGTACGTGAAATCTCGATGACATGCGTCCTTGCACATGCAATCCTTGGTGTTTGTATATTTACTCCAAAATGTACACTGACAGTCAGGTGATACTACCAAAAATCAATGTCCCACTTTCTGTCTTGTCTATGTCCATGTCTTCTGTCTGTGCATGCCGTCATTTTCTTAACAAGAGGGATGTAAATGGGGCAATACCTTTTTCCCTATTGGTAACTTACACTGATCGATTATATGTAGGTCTACCTTGAAATTCTTTAATGAAAATATATTAAAACCCAGGTGAGTCATTGTAACTTAGTCTCACTCGAGGATGGTCATTTCACTCAGTTGAAGTATAGCAGTCACTGGAGAGCCCAACCCAAGTCTTCTAATTGAGATAAGTTGTGAAGAATGGTGAACAGCAAGTAGTCACCGTGTACAAAGCTTCCAAATCCAGAGGAGGCAGCAAATCACTTCTGAGTGTTCTGTTCTCTGTGCTTACATAATGTGCTCACAATAATATCATTAGTGGTGGGCTCATGAAGTTACCATCAAGTAAGACGTTTTACTTGTATGAACACGAGGTATATGTATATATTCAATAAATAATGACCACGAGTTTTTTCCACTCATGAAAATGATTTCCATACTATTTAAAGGGTTGATATGAAAGCATATAGGTCTAATCAGAAAGTAAAATATTGTTTTTAGTTTAAGAAGTTGACCTGTTTAAAGTGAGCAGTGAAAACTATGTCAGCCAGAACCACTAAAATACTGAGGCTTGGTGAAATTGATATCAAGCATTTAAAGCAAAAAACTATCAAATGAAACAGACGAAAAGGTAAAACAGGCATAAATGAAATAAAGGACATTTTACAGTAATCATATGATAATGAGCTCTCTTTGATCTGTCCATGTAATCCAGCCCTGGCAGGGTATTATTGCCCGAGGTCAGCCCACATTCTACACTGATAGGAAATTGTGTGCACTAGTCTGCTCCAAGTGTATATGAATAAATGATCAGCCACTTGGTTGCAACATCATTTCTCTTTCCTTCACGTAATCAAAGATATATTTGGAATAAAAGAAATAGAGGTGACATGCAACTGACATCGATTGTCAATACATTAATACTTCACATTTGAAACAAATGCCAAATTAATATGAAACTACTAAATTATTAAGAAAAGAAGCATTTTAAATACAACACATTAATATCAAATAAAACAAATTGAATAATTAAATAACCTAAAACTGAAGCTCAGATAAGATAAACTTCCATTCAAAGGAGAACAAATCGTGTTGCTAAATGAAAGAGACGTTCCTGTCAAACAATAATCTGTAATGTCTGTTTTTATACAATCATCTGCAGATTTATCTTCAGCTTTAATTCTGTTTATACCCTGCAGATGGCGATCACACGAAAAAAATGTTTTTCGTTGTGTGTTCACTCCTGTATTTAGAGCAACACAAATTTCAACGGTCATATATATATATATATATATATATATATATATATATATATATATATATATATATATATATATATATCTTGAGACTTTAACGTTTACTTGTGGTGCATCAACAACGATGATAATGGTGGTAGCTTCCTCTAACTTTCGAAAATCGGAGAAGCATATTTTGAAGCCATCCATTCAAACACGGAATGGCACTACATCAAGTGAAATACAAGATAGATAATAATTGAATGGAATCGGTGAGCATGAAAATACCACATCGTACATTTGTAGATTCTAATGTAATACGCGGTTTATAGCCTAATAGACTTGCTAAAGAATAGCACGCATACTTTTATGTGATAAAGATACAATTATTAACAGTTAACGAAGTCGCACAAAAACAATTACCCTTTGTTCATGATGTAATGGCAAACGAGATCGGAAACAGGGAGCTGTGGAGCGCCATGTTCCTCAAAGGAAAAAACTGTGCCCATAAAATCGTGACAGCTAAGTAAGATCTTTCTGGTTTGATCCGCAAGTGGCATAACCCTTTAAGTATGTTCAATGCGAACTTTCAGTTTAAAATGGATATTTGCAGTTTCGTTTTCCTGTGGTAAACGCGATGTTCCTGTGTATGCTTTTATAGTTGCACCGTGAATTCTTTGTGTCCATGTACTTTACGCAGCAAGTGAATGTAGCGTCGCATGGGACGATTAGGCAAAAGTACAACTATCTGGTTAGGTATAATTATCCTCCACAGAGACCTCTGTACTGCAAATTGAAGCTAAAGCACCAGAGGAAGCGAATTGTCATGTAAGGGCCTCGAACCGATTACAGACTTGCAGGTAGTCATTTGCATGATAATATTAGTACATTTGGTTAACATCAACTTTAACAGGCCCGGTTAGAGTCAAACCAAAACTGCAGCAGTACCTGGCCTTGACATTGTGCACACGAATTACCAAACATGCCAGAGTTCTCCCATATGGCACACTATTTATGCTACTAATAGTGGTATGGCCGTGTGGAAGTTAAAACTCGGTTTTGAGGTTTGGAAACGTTTTTTTTTTAATTTAAAAGGACAAAAATCTCAGCTGTGAAAAAAGTCGACGAGGACCTTTCACAGGTGTAAAAATGAATATCCACACAGGTTTGTGGTTAAAAATATAAATTTGTTTTCATCTCAGTTAAGGCAGAATGAATGAAAGCCTAAGCAAAGCTATCTGCGTACAAGAACAGGTACAAAATACCCGAAACGGAACATATGATTAATTTTTAATCAGAGCCCTTGGTCAGATCTGAATTATTTTTTCCCCTTGAGGGATGGGATTAGTATGCATTTTGTATGAATGCAAACGACAGCCACCCCCGTAAAGCTTTTGATAGGACACGCATATTGTCAGATGGGACCGAGAGAAAATTTCTTCTAGCAGTGCCTGATGATGATCCCTTTACACTGGCTCCTGGTGTTTCCTTGGTTGTTACACGCGATCTTCCCATTATTTTTCTTGTTTGTTTTGGTTATAGTCGTGTCGATTGTGTTTCGTGATACTTCGTACAAGTCCGTAGAAAAAGCCCGTAAATTTCAAATTCTCTCTCGCCTCCCTTTTGGCACCTTTTGTCGAGAACTACGTTTAAAGTCTTGATTGACATGCACAAAAAAAAGAAAAAAAAAATCCACACGAGTTTGTGGTTTTCCTGGTCAACTTACAGTTACGTAATGGTTGCATATTATGACATACAAATTGACATAGTCCGATAAATCAGTCAATCCTGGGTCCCTTTCGAGGTCAAACATGTAATATTTTTGGATTATATTTCATATGTATATAGGTTTGACAGTGACAGGTCAGCTTATGAAGTGTAGAGAGTTCGGACTACGGAATAGGGTAATGACTACCAAGAAGTGGTTTTGAATGAAAAGACACCATTGCAATAAAATGGTGCATGAATGGCTTTGCGAGGGAATACAAAGATACATTTTCACTTTGCAGCCCCCTGACATTGACGAGAAAGGTCAGCAGTAATTTCTGTCCTCATTGTGCGCAGTGTTCATCTGTGGGCGTTTTCAAGCAAAGGATTATCAAATGTTGTCAATAATTATATTTCACGGCAAAATCCTCTTGTGCCGTGTTCATCTGTAAGCATTTTCATGATATAAATTTTGAAAAATTGGTAATCAATACATCTTTCATCATTCAGAGTAATTAAACACACCTAAACACGATTCTACATGTACCTAGTTGCTCTGAGCAGCAATTCAATTCAATCAGGCTGGCTCGCACCCGTACCTATGATGAACAGCGTCAGGTAAGCAAATGTCATCAGTCCGCTTTTCAATCTATAGCCGAGAATGATATTGATCAAAGTAAATTGTAATTTAAATTTTGTATTACCGATGACGACGACAAATTGATCTTAACAAGATCAAGAGCAGATAGACTTTGTAGCGAGTAAAATGGCCTATGCTATCAGTTCTGATGTAGCCATCCTCATCGTCAGTACCAAAACGCATGTTGCATGCTCAAACAATCTGCGCCTCACATCAAGGGTACCATGCACCATTGAGCTTATCATTTTGGGGTCAGGAATTCAGAGCAGTGAGGAAGGTTTTAGTATTCCGGAAAAGCTTGCTAGCAACGCTTGAACAGATTCTAGGATTGCTTCGTGTAATGGCTGTCAATTCGATTCATGTACAATTTTGGCATATCACTCGTCACATTGTTCACTCTTGGTAACAGCTGGATCCCAGGACGCATTCTACAGCATTTAGGCCCTTGGTCAGTAGAATTTGCATGTTCTGACTTGCCACACAATGTCACAAATCGACTTTAGACTTGGCATGTTGGTACTCGACTACAGGCTCTTTTTACCTGCAATCATCATCTTAAAGCTGTACAAACGTGAGGACAAATAAGGGACTGGTGTGGAAGGAGCTAAGTGAGCACAAAACCGGTATGGGAGGAGCTAAATGAGCACAGAGACTGGTATGGGAGGAGCTAAATGAGCACAGAGATTGGTAAAAGAAGAGCTAAATGAACACAGAAACTATGAGAGGAGCTAATCAGCAAGGAGACTGGTATAGGAGGAGCTAAATGAACACAGAGCCTGGTATGGGAGGATATAAATGAGCACAGGGACTGGTATAGGAGGAGCTAAATGAGCACAGAGATTGGTATGGGAGGAGCTAAATGAACACAGAGACTGGTATGGGGGGAGCTGAGCGAGCGCAGTCAAAGCGACAATGGCCTATCTTTAGATTTTCACAGGCTTTCCGCGTTTGATTGGCCCCAAAGCAGACCCAAGCTTTAGTTTATGTCTTGCTTTCGAGGCAAATCGTTTAGAATTTCATTTCGTCTATTAGACAGATAAAAACATCAGCAAACATCCACAAACAAGCTGTGAGCGCTTGAAAAAAAAGAGTACGGCACAATGCAAACCAGTTATACATACATGAATGGGAAATTTATGCATCTACCAACTGCATTACGAAGACACCCTGTAAATGACCTTCATAATTGTCTCTTATTTTGAAGTCTTAGTTTTTATGACCAAACATTTGCTGGACCAGTCAGAGTAATAGTGATTGTCTATATTTTATCGTTTTATGTATAGATATGCTATGATAATTAAATTTGTAATAATGTTTGATGTATTATTTTCATGCATTACAATAATTATCTATGATTATTTCATCATGTTTAATGTATATGCATGTACATTAATGTCCATATTTAGGTATTTTTAAATAAAGGGCACTGGGAAAGATGAACGTTTGTCAGCCAGGCTACTTTCCAATTGTAAAGTTCCTCTCTCTATATAAATCAAGAAGGTGAAGAGGGAAGCAAAAGCAACTTTTATTTACATTCCAGCTTATGGGATAGGCCAAGACGCACCATGCCTGCATGTGGAAGATTTGAATGGCATTGAAGCATGAAACTGCGGCTCGTTGCTTGGAGTATCTCCTCATCCCCATGATCCTATTTTTTTTATTCTTACACCCGGCAAGAGTCAACAACATTTCACAAAGATGCATTGGCAGAGTATTGGTAATGCGTGAAGTTGTCCATAATCAAGGGCTGTGTCAGCCAGTGAGCAATGCAAAGTCGCCTGAGGAGTTCTTAATCACATTACTCTGCATGCAGTCACTGTCAGACAATGCGACTGTTTACATGTGGTTGCAGCACGTCGTTTGGTGGACTCCGTGATGCCTCACTGTAGTGTGTGCTGGCACATTTTATGAATGACTATATTGATTGCGTCCTTTGCATGCAGTGACAAGGGGAGGGTCCGTTAGCCTGATCTTTATATTGTACAGCCTCTGCCACTTGGTGTGATACCTATCTGCAGACATAGCCATTGCAGGCAGCCGCCCGGGAAACCACGTGTGGCTCCACCATTTCTTGGCCCAGAATGCCCCCAGGAGAGCGTTAGGCCTGATGGGCGGCAGGCCATGCGTTGTCGAAGGAGTCTATTGCTGGTCCAGCTGCTTGTGTTTTTCGTAGTGATTGGAGTACTGCTGTACAGCGCACCTTCTGGCAACAAAAGTATTAAGTATGTGAAGCCGTCGCAATCCTCTGTATCCCGACCACATTTGGCTCCTCAAAACTATATAGGTCTCCACAAGTATCATCAGTTCCGCAATATTGGCAGATACTTCGAAAACAATGTCACTATTTTCACGGACATTCCGCAATATTCAATATTGGAATCCGGGAGAATCTTTCGGCATCGCCGTCCCCATACTTTGCGACAAACTTGGAAATGGGTGGCGTCATTGTCTACAAGGAAGACTCTATACCCGCCAACAACAGATGCAGACGCCATTTTATATTCTCTGGCGACTGCCCAAATCAAGCAGGTGGAAGTGTTCTCTCCAGACGACATGCAACTCAACCTGGACGACACGCGTACAATAGACTTTGGAAGTACGCCAAAATGGTTGCTTCACTTGGAGGGAGGACAAAAGGCCGTCTTCAAGCCCAGATGGTAAGTCACCAACAATACGTGTGGTTTTGCGTGAATATAACATAATCTGTCAAATGGAATAGAATTGACAGAATCAAATATTTACCGCATACACTCAAAGGTATATTTTCAATCAATTCCTATATCAAAACGTTTATCGGTTTTATGAGGGGTTTGAGGCAAATCCTCCAGTACATGTACCGCTCTCTTAAACCACTGCTGCCACAAGTGACCCTTCAACGTTGTGAGACCTTTACTAGGAAAGTGAATATATCTTGCTCGTTCTGAATACCAGTAGATTTAATGGTCGCATTTCCCTTACCCTGCAGCCGACGACTATTGTGCTGGTCTCAAATAGTTGTATAAAGCCTTGAATGGGCACTATAAAGAAATAAAAAACTAAAACATGTCTTACGACAGGTGACATTATTAGTATAAAAATTCTGCAAGGACGGTGTCCTCTTTAGAAAAATACTAATGTAAGAATCCGTTTCGGAACAACTGGAATCAATGCTCTTAATTTCCTGGAAATTTGATACTCCTCAGGATGGGCAATTGTGCAGTTTTACAGCGTCAATTCCACGCAGTGTGAAGGAAATAGATATTGCTGTCACATTACCGTTTTATATTCATAAGACCATATTTTTTAACCAATAAAACGTTCTTTAAATGTATATGAATATGTGTGCGTGTGTGTTATGCAGAGCTTCGATGAATTAAACCATACCATTTGCAGAAAAAAGCATAGAAAGTTAAAATTACGATCATTCACTTAAACGCTCTCCTATGCGAATCAGGCAATGGAATCTACTCGCCGCGACAATCTAAGTGTTAGTAATAAGTTGCACAAAGCAAAAGCGGTTCCGTGTGACACACACTGTCAGCTTTCTTTCAGACCTGTAATTGTTAACATGTTATCAGCACGTGCCACATAGCAGCGGAAACAGACTCACTTAAAGAAAGTCTGCAATCGGGAATCCCTCATCCTGGAGTTAGATGGAACTGAATGCGCAAAAATTGACACAGGTTTTTTAAGTTTGCAACTAAGCATTTTCCTGCAATTATGCAGGGTTTAAAAACCTCGAATATGTTCACGTAAACCTTTCTAAGAGACAGAGATGGTGCATGTGAGTGAGTGTACCATACCCGTGCACAACCCGCCCTGTTGTCAGTGCACGGACAGAGATACCTCCTCCCAAGTGTCTGGGGACTATTGGAATGTAAGGTATGGTTGGCAGCAGCGTCCTGGCAGCAGTCAGTCAGAACTAAGGTCCTATTGCTGGCTTCGTAAACATTGAACAACCATTTTAAAGGGTCGGCCCCATGGGGGGGGGGTCTGTTTTCGAGTTGTCCGTCCGTCCGGATGTCCACATTCTCGTTACCGCGATATCTACAGAATGCCACCATCTATTTTTCTCAAATTTGGCGATATGCTTACCTTACCTGGCAAGATGAATTGATTAGATTTTGGTGTCACCATGATTTAATTTGAGTAAATGGCAGCCTAATTACATGCTCGTTAGGGCTCGTTACCGCAATATCTCCAGAATGCGCTAATGTATTTTGCTCAAATTTGGCAGTATGCTTATCCAGCACGCCAAAATGAACTAATTAGATTTTCGTGTCACCATGAACTAATTTAAGAAAATTTCAGCATTTTTTCTCCTGGCAGACCCTTCAGTCAATGCTTTGCGTTGAAGGTATGCCTAGTTCTTTCTAGCTAATGTACCATAAGCTGGCACGGGGGTACTACGTCAGGATACTACGTCAGGCTCCAGCCATTTCAATCTCTAGCATCACATGTACCCATAACGTCCAACTTCACAAGTGAAAAAGCATCATCGTAGATTGGACCACATAAACACATCAATCGCAGAGATGTGCGTTTTATCCCAGTGTTTCCTCAATATCACCAGCTCGCGTTTAAATCACAATCCCTGGCTTACGCTCAAATCTCTAAAACGTGACGGCCGACCCTGATAGCTTTCCGGGACAAAGTCGTTATATGATTTCCCACAGGATATGTTTTTACACTGGGTTCCATGTTGATCCCGGTCTAATCCAGAGAAGAAATTCAACTTATTTCTCTTGGTATCAATTGCAGCTGATAGACTTAGACTGGGAACAATATTAGGCCAACACTAATTTTTCACATGCTCTCTTTCATTTGCATTAAATTTTATGATAGTAAACATGCCTCTTTTGAGAAAACATGACATGACGTGTCGCTTGCAAGGAAATTTCACCATACTCAATCACGTACTCCAAGGGAGTGGATTAGCATGTTTCGATGTCTCTTGATGTGTTTCGGTACACCCTGTGAATACCACAACGGAACTACCATGATCTGGTGGCATCTGCACATCCATGTAGGAAAACTTCCGATTGCAATACACTAGCTTAATTAAAGGTAATAGGAAGTGGGTAGAAAAACTGGGCCACTTTTTACCTCCTGGCTGGGCTCTGTAACTGTGACGTGATTCAACAGTGGTCATGTGATGATTAGCTTTCCTTCCATCTCTATAGGCCGGACCTGACGGCCTGGGTACAATAGGTAAGGGCCAGAACAGAAGGTTTAAGAACATCCTAAAAGAGGGCAGTGCAGTCAGTGGAGGGCTAGGGTTGTATATTTACATTACTTTACATTGTAAATTGCAACTTAACAACTTGAAAAGTAATGCACACAGAAACATCAAATTTCAGACAATAAATCTAGATGCATAATTAAATACATCACAAAAATCATATAACCACAGCTACTAAAGTGACTGGTTTATTTAGGGTTGTTTTAACATACAAACTACTGGGAATACACAGCTCTAGCCCTCCGAATGTTTGCGTATTAAGTTGTGTATTGGGACGAACACATGCCGTACAGCTCATTCTGACCATTCATGTTGGCTGAGGTGTTACCCACATCATGAGCTGCAACATTACGTATACTGCCCTCCACCATGCATATAGTTAACATAGGCCTACAAGTAGCCACGTGGTGGTAGCAGCATTTCTTTTTCCCGTTAATCAAACATTTTAACTGAAGTTTTTACATTCATTTGACCTTGTAACGACCATGGTGGATATAGTTCGTTTGTCTCGTTGCTTCCTTTACGATTTTCACCAATAGATGGAATACTACATCGAAAATACTAAATGAAGCAGAAAATTCTGATTTTTTTTAAAAAAGCAATATGCCTTTAGAAACTATGAATTGACCAAAATGACCTTGTTCGATGTATCCTGGTATTTTGGCAACTGGTTCATGAATATATTTATACAAGTGCATGCAGCTTAAAGAGAAGACGATTTTGAAAAAGTTCATAGGAAATCATTAAGTTTTGATGAAGTTACATTCATTTGAAAACAAGAACCTCGTTTTGGATTTTTGAAATCCAAGTTAGCCGCTTCCACGACTGAAATGAGATTGCACTAGAAATAAAACCAGAATGCCTCTTTTGGGACTTAAGATGTTAGGATGATACCTAGAAAAATGTCTAACAAAGATGCTGAAGCAGTTTTGGTCTAATTTATTCTTATCGAAATTTCTACTTGTGAATTTGAAATGTACCGTCACATATATTTGGACTTGGTTCAAATTTGCGTCTTTTGTTCAAACTAATATTGAATGCAGAAATAACCATACGGAGAACTTCCTTGAGTATTAGGGTTTACTTGTGATCTTCACAAGGTAAACTTGCTGTCAGTAAGTACACGTAATTTTGTATAACCTAAGCGGCCATGGTTATGTTAGGTACATTGAATGGAGTGATGTGGGTATGTGGAACACAACAGTACTGCTGAATCAGATGTTGACATAGGCCCAACGTGTGCCCACAGCCCACTGAAGACCACACCCTTGGATGTCAGGCACGGTACAACAACAGATTACCGGACCTTAGGTGTACACCCATACTTTCCCGTACAAACTAATCCTCAGCAGTAGTCTGTTTGTATTGTCTATTGTGTATATCAGTTTAGAAAAAAAATGCATATGTGCATGCTTTTATGGCTGCCCACAGGGAAGGCAGTAGCGTACGGCTGCTGCGTTCATTTGACATTATTGGTCAACACCCTTGGGTCCGTCTTTCTGGTCAATGTTTGTGGCTACGATATGTCAAAAAGATAGATTTTCCGAACGTTTGGTACTTTATTACCCTATGAAACTGAGATGAATCGATTAGATTTCTGGGTTTTAAAAGCTGTGAACATAGTGCTGCCGTGACCTACTTAGTTATGTAACATAGTGCTGCCGTGACCTACTTAGTTATGTGTATGTCGTGATGTTTGGGCGTTCCGAGCTAAAGGTCTGCAAACCCTCAAAGACTTCCGTCCTTCATAATTAATATTGCACATATGTAGGTCTATTGAAGTTTAGCATTTGGTATTTTATTAGTTTCACCTACTTTTCTCATGTCTTGGCCTCCTTACCCAAAAGGCGAATTTCTTTGGCACTCAAGACGTTTTTATCCTAATTTAACAAAATTGAGTTCCATGAATAGCTTGTGGATAGGGAGATTGTTTTTTTGCGGTAGGGGGTATACTTTATGGCTAAATGTTCAAGGTCAAGATCAAATGGGAGAAGGAGAAATCGGGCTGTATCCAAAGCAGTTAATTTCAAATTTAGGCGTATTGTAACCACTCAATGTACACATGTACGAAATTGCTTTATTGTAATATTGGGTAATTGCCATGGCATTATAACCAGTCACTTGGTTGCTTCTTTTGGGAGAATTGCATGCATGTTGCTAGTTTCGCGTCAGTAATGAGAAATTGAAAGCATCTTTGTGATGACATTCCACTATCCATCCCGTTAAGCCTTTACTGAGCTTGCAGTCACGGAGTCTCCTGGTAATTGTCTCGCTAGCGCTTCAAATTACCGGACAGGCTCACGCGTGCGGCTGCCAGCTCGTTGTTTGCTTCCCTTGATTGCTTTACTGAAACACACCAGGCTTGGATTTTATAAGGAAAACATGTTTCATAGAGTACTGCAGAACATATGGCAGAATTAATCGACGTTTGCTCCTAAATTTGTTCTGTCGATTGTGTCATAGTCGGTAGATGTCGCCATAAACCATGCTGTCAGGTAATCAAGCTATTTGTGAACCGCAACATTTTGGTTCCAAAACCCAGTGGTTTGTATCAACAACAACATGCGCTCTTGGAAGTTTCAAACCGCCACGTACGTCGGGCATAAAGACTTGAGCGCACGGCCAATACCAATGAGAAATATGTTATCGCCACAAAAACAGCAAATAAATGGCACACAAGGCCTCGGTAAATAACAGCCACGTTACCATGGTACAGGTACTTTCTGTGCATCTTTCTGCACTAAGCAAATTGAGTTTTCGTCCGTATTATGCATGACTACATTGTTAATATAACCACAGGATCATAACAAATCAATGTTTTGGGGCGACACCAAAAGCTAAACGAATTATTATTTTAGATTGCCAAACTGCAGCATGCTGTCTAAAATGAGATCTGCCGATTGTGTTTTTTCTGCTTTTAGCTTGTGAGTACCGCTGTGTACTCGAGCTGTTTAATTTTCTTTTTCAAATCTTTGATTTTTTCTGATGACTTTGTCTATTCTGGTTTTCGGTGTCTGTCCTTCATGAGGCAATATCGACTTCCACCATTCTGTGATCGATCATTCTCCATGAACTTTCAAAGAAGAAAACACAATTTTTCGTAAAAAATATCGCTATGTGCCGAGAAATTATTCAGACATATTAAGTGTAGAGACAAAGGAGTATGAACAACACCCGCCATTGTGTTGCAACGTATACGCTGTGTGACAGGTCCTGGACATTATACGGTAGGAGTGGTATTCAGTATTGTAGAACGCAAGTTTGTCATAGGCCACCTATCGAATTTCCAGCCTACGACTGATTGAATCATCTTCTAAAATGAAATGTTTAGTGCAGTACATCAATCATATTCAAAGTTACACATCTCAGCGCAGTCTCTGCCTGTGGCAGCGCAGGATTTTTTGTGTTAAAGGAAAAATAATGATGTAAATCAAATGTTGGCCATCTTTTTGGTGGGTGGGTGGGTGGGTGAGTGGTATTCACACAAGCCGTATGTATGGTCATTACAAGTCTGCTGGCTGTATACTGCCAGGAATGCCGCAGGCTGTGCGCAAGAATGTTACTGTAAGCTGTGTTGGGTGAAAACTTTTTTTCTTCATTTTAGAAGATTTGCGTCAGTGGATTTGAATGTGAAAGATCACTGTGTGCAGGGTGAAAAGGAGGAGTAGAATCCTGGCTCTAATACCAACGATGTATCACCATGCATTACATAGTACTAGAACGCAAAGGTCTAAAGTGATAGCGTACTTAATCCTCACGTATTCTATCGTTGAGGTTCATTGTACCAGACAACGAAACACTGTGGCCGTTCACATGAGGACAGCAATGACGATAAACATACAGGTGAGGTTACTATGACAACAGTCATCCCATAACAGCACGGAGATTTAGCTTCATTGTGGCTGGCAGTGCAGCCTTTGTTGCATGTGAATCATGAAGCCAATCGCTGGTAGCATGTATATTGGATATAAGCGTGTTGTCCGTAATAAGATGGTTTTGGTAGATCCTTTCTGAAACACATACTTTGACCTGTGGAAGAATAAGATTCAATGCGCATGCCCCACTGGTGTACATCCTGTCACCGTCTGCTCTGGTCCAGGGGACAAATTATTTTGAAGTTTCTCTTGCCACCGGGCCATTTTCGAACAGGCATCTCCAGCCATTAAAGTCCTATCTTTGAAAGCAATTTTGCTTGCCCCCAGGGCAAGCGCTTTGAAATCTTCACTTGTCCTAATTAGCATTTCACTTGTTCCTTGCCGGATGACCAGCGAATTGGCGAGCCCTCCTTTGAGCAATTTGTTTCATTTGGCAGTGGAACACTGGGATCTTTTGTAGAACAATATCTGGTAATTACGAGAAAACATGATGGATCAATTCAAAGGACTGCAATAGCTACGAAAAGAAGTTCGCTTGTTTTTATGTTGTCACTGTTGAGAGATCTGGATGCTCAGATGCAAACTCTACGTGTATGTAAATTATGCACCACATAGTATGTAATTCCTTATCCCCCTCTCTTTACATATACATACATATTCACATATGTTTATTTATCAAGAAGAAACATAAAGCAAAAGTGCAGGAGCGGTAAGAGTCCAATATAAGTCTGAGCTCTGTTATAGTGTGTTGAGAGTGTACTTTTTTTAATGCAAACAAACAGGAAGATGTAATTTATGGCACTCCTTCAAGAGTGCGACTTCGTTGCAATGTTGACTAGATTATATATTTCTAAAGACCAATGAAGGGTTTATATTTCTGCTTTAGACAAAATCATGCGTTTTAAAGGTGCGTCTACAGACCTGGATAACAATTGTAGATATGTTCTTTCTGTCAAGGAATGTGCTGTTTGGAGTCATGGTATGCGTTAGTGTCCTCTCCTGAGAAGCCTTGTGGCGCACTAAAACACCACGTTGACAGGTTGTGCAGATCAGCACAAAACGCTGATTAGCAGACCTGACATACCTCCATGACTGATCTGATATACCTCCATGACTGACCTGATATACCTCCATGGCTGAACCGATATACCTCCAGGACTGACCTGCTATACCTCCATGACTGACCCGATATACATCCATGGCTGACCCGATATACCTCCATGACTGACCTGATGCACCTCCATGACTGCCGTGATACACGTCCATGACTGACCTGATACACGTCGTCCATGACTGACCACATATACGTCATCCATGACTGACCTGATACTCGTCCATGACAGACTTGATACGCTCTCCTGATGTTTTACACAAACAGCAAAGGAATGAAACTAAAATGTCCGCATAGAAAGGTTAGGCTCGATATATTTATTAATACGAAAATGGTTTTTAGCCATTTAATCGTGTGCTTTATTCACAGCAAAATGTTTGCAATGAAAGAAAGTTGTGTATCCGATTTTGGTCTGTGTATCCCAATGTTTCGTATCACTGTAGTGAACACCAGGGTGCAGAGTGCTACATGCACTGCTTGCAATTGTGTTGTGTTTGTAACTTTATTTACAGGTTGGCCTGACGTGAAGTTAACCAATCTAAGATCTAGATTTTAATTTTTGAAGAAAAAAAATGGAGGACCTCATTGAATACAACTCCAATGTTTGTGCTCGTATTTTTATGATTGAAAAAAGGTGAGTATTTTCTTTCTCATCCGACAAAAAGTCGAACAAAACAAAGTCTTGGCGTTGTCTGCCTATCACTAGGTTAAAATTCCGCCAGCGTAATTATATCTGAGCTGTTTCATTACATTGGAAAAGACACTTGTGTATGCATGCATGACGCCGCACACCGAGTGGGATAGAGACGTGTGCCCCTGTATAACTGCTTTATTATCTGACTGAGAGCACTGACGGAAATGATGCGCCACAAGAGACAGCGGAGAGTGTTCTGGAGTGAGAGGAGGCAATTTGTCTGCGTCAATGATGCTCTTAATTCTGACAGCTTTCCCCAGCCCCTGACCAGTTCCTTCCTCTCTACGTGCAATTTTCACTTCGCGTCGTTTTGCAGAAAATGTATGAAGATTTGAAACATGGAACGTGTTTGTGATACGTTTTCGCAAAGAAAAAATATCAGAAAAAATGGAGATATTCCAGACAAGACAGAGGAAGATATGTGTCTCACGTATGGCGCATTTGACATTGATTTTGCAGTGGAGGTTCTTTCATTTATTTGAAATTCCACAATTAAAGAGTTGTCATGTGGAGCGATCACTTGAAACCAAAGGCACAACTGATTTCAAACCCAATCATCGACACGTCATAGCATGTAAGAGTATGTAATGATAGTATACCGTGCAATGGTGGTAAATAGACGAATAAGAAAAAACACATTGTTTTTTCTTGTATAATAATTTGGACTGAAATACCTCAGACAAAATTTCTTTTTATCGTGATAGACTGGCAAGAAACACGGAACAGCATAGCTCCTTTAATACAAAATGATCAGTCATCCCAGTACGAATGCACTTATTATATCTCCATACTAGCATCAACAAGAATGTGCTTGTACGATACCCCTATGTGGACACCAAGGAGAACGTGCTTGTACGATACTCGTATGTGGACACCAAGCAGAATGTGCTTGTACGATACCCCTATGTGGACACCAATGAGAATGTGCTTGTCCAATACCCCTATGTGGACACCGACGAGAATGTGCTTGTACGATACCCCTATGTGGACACCGACGAGAATGTGCTCGTACGATACCTCTATGTGGACACTAACTAGAAGACCTTTTATGCGGTACTTTTTTTTCATATTTTCACCTGCAGGTTCCTCACGTGATATCTTCGTGTTAATACCGACGAAGGGAAAGCCGACCAGAATGTCCTTTTACGACGCCTTTTATGGTTGCGCACCAGGTTGTACATCTTCATGTTGACGCCGTTAAAACTTTTCGTGTTTACACCGACAAGAGTGTCCTCTCATAACTCATGTTCATAGTGCCAAGAATATCCTCTTACGATACCTTCATGTTTACAGTAACAAGACTACCCTTTGATCATGCCTTTCATGTTAACACCAATAAAATCTCGTATAATAATATTTGCAGCAGCGGGAAGGTCCGCATACCTTGCGTTCATGTTTGCACAGACGAGAAGGTAAACTTTACACTTGTATTGTAAGACGATTCTCGTGTGATACCTGTGTGTCACGCGACGAAAATAGTCTTGTATTTTCCATGGTCACCACCACAAAATACTACTCTTCTAAGCACTTAATATTCATACAGAAAAAAAGGTCTCAATTCTAGATATTAGGGACAGGTGTGTTCTTAAGCGTCACCTCGTGTTCACAACAAATAGGTGTCCCTTTGGGATTCTAATAAAGAACTTATTTAGGAATGGCAACATAACCATGCACATTTAATGGGTAAGTAATGGCAACATAACCATGCACATTTAATGGGTAAGGAGTGTCAAAATATATCATACACTTTTAATGGTTTAAGAATGTCAATATATACTATACACATTTAATGGGTAAGGAATGTCAAAATATATCATACAAATTTAATAGATAAGGAATGGTAACATATACCATGCACATTTCATGGGTAAGTAATGGCAATATATACCATGCACATTTAATGGGTAAGACCTGCCAGCATATGCCATGTACATTTACTCCCGAGACGTGATTGACCCACAATTTCTGTTACTTGGGATTGAAATTAG
The DNA here is from genome assembly GCA_964020975.1 of Hermodice carunculata. Classification (NCBI taxonomy): domain Eukaryota; kingdom Metazoa; phylum Annelida; class Polychaeta; order Eunicida; family Amphinomidae; genus Hermodice; species Hermodice carunculata. The sequence continues at coordinate 142,121,469 of OZ026612.1, forward strand.
GTAGATCGAAGACATGTCAAACTTGGCAAGAAAATGTGATTAAAATTACTTCAGATGATGATTTATTTTAAAATGAATGGACTGTAACATGGAGCCTGTGTATCGTAGACCTAGAAGAACGGATGCATTTCAATGCTGTAAAGTGTTCCTGTATTAGTATCGCGGAGAACCCACGGTCGTGTATGGGCGTCTATTAAGAACAAGTGCACATTTGCTAACCATCAGAATTGTTTGCTTTGGGTGAGCCGTGAGACTTAATCACCCAATTGAGACTATTTACATGTGTTCGTGCAATTCATATCAAGCATATTAATATAGACAGTGTTTTGGCCTCATTTCTTCTCTCCCACTTATTGAAACTGATTTGCCCGGTGCCTGTCGGCTGTGACAGGTCGGTACTCGGTAACTGTCACGGCGAGCTGCAGGTTGGCAGGACCGTTAACTTCTCCTTCCTTTCTTTCCATTAACACGAGCGCGAAATGTAATTATCGTCTGTCATCGTGTACCTTACTGTTGGGATATAAGAGATTGTAAACGTTCCAATAGCACGCTGGACACAGTGTCCCAAGCGGCGCAGGAAAAATGCTTACTTAACCCTGGTTTGAATGGTAAAGGAGTGAAGAAATCTCTTAATGTGCACCTTTGATTGATGGGACAGCTAGCTGTCCGGCCTACATGTGATATAAGGCAATATTTACTGCTAATTTACCGTCACTTTTTATACGAATTATAAGTAATAATATGTGCTCACTTTAGGTGAGTGGCCCCCATGCGCACGCTTATACATTAATTTATGAGTGTGTCTGGAGGACAAAAAATTAACCTGCTCTTTTCTCTTCCGGCAACACAGCTAGCACAGATTCAGCCTTTTTGCTGTGTCCTTGTGCTATTCCACATTAGTAGATGCTTAGATTTCTGTCTGTTTATCATGTAAAGATCCACAGACCAAAGACCAGTAATATTCTGATCAGATGAAGAATCCGAATCTTTGCAAGAATGACGGTACTCGGTGGCTTGTGATCAGCAGTTTGTGTTTATACCGAAGGAAATACAAAATATTTTATACTGATAGAGTACTTTTCTCTGTCTATTTTCTTCAATGTTCTTCTAGTTGAAGTCATCTGAAACTTTAAATAAAAAGCAATTGTCTCTACCTTACAAGTGGGGTTTTTGGAAGGCAACAGTTAGTGCAATATAGAGTGACGGGATACTTAACCATCAGTTATCTGGTCTCCGGTGGCGGTGCTGTATCACTTCATTATAGCTGAAAATGACACACCCTTTTTAATGATACAAGAGTCTACGATAATAGAGCAGTAGGTAGATGTAACAGTCATGTGGTGGCAGCCATTAATGCCGCCATTTTGCCTAGAATGCATCCAATAATGTACTATATTATGACTTACCAAACACCCAAATCAGTTCTATGAAAAAGGCAAAAAACTCTGTGGCTTACGCTTGTTAACAAATAACAGATGCACCAAAATGTATTGCTAAAGATGGTGAAAATGTCTTAAAAAGTAGTAAATGTTCCTTTGTGGTTAAAAGTAGTTGTAAAGAGTATAATAAGAGAACTGCTCTGTAACACTGGGATATCTTCAAAAAGTGGTGAATGAAAGAAAGACGACGGAGAACGGGTCTTTTCCATCATATACTCTTATGGCCTTTTGCTATGACCATTGTCCGACTTTATTAATACATCTGATTCGACATATTGATAAAGTCAGGCAGTCGTCTCTGGCACCACAAGCCGGTTGCACATTGCTTCACACAATGGAACAGGCGCGGATGCTGCACTGGAAGAATCAGCATTACACGGTTTCGAGAATATGTATGTATTTATGTATGTATGTATGTATGTATGTATGTATGTATGTGTGTGTGTGTATGCATGTATTCATGCATGTATGTATGTATGTATGTATGTATGTATGTATGTATGTATGTATGTATGTATGTATGTATAGAGCCTTAGAGGAGCTGGAAAAAGTAATGTTACTGGCAACATATCATACAAATGCTGATGTAAATCTAATGCCTTCAAGCCACACTCAGCTGTCTCTTGTGCTTGGAAAATAGTCGTTGACCTCGTTTACAGATGTCACGTAGGCTTGCCTGAATTCATTTGTACAAAGAAATTACGATTGCAGTTTGTGAGCTGTATCCATCACCAAACCATGTAACCACTGGCGGGATAAAATAGCAATGCAAAATTAGTTTAGTTCATAGTGAATGTTTTTGGCGTGGGTTTCCAACCAACACTGGAATTACAATTATGACAATTATACAGGAATCATCAATTATGACAATTACACAGGAATCAGTGATCTGTCTTGACTTCTTGTCAAGTGAGCTTCCAGGCAAAGGTTGTTATTTTTACAATTATTTTAAATGCAAATTTTTATAATGTCAGTTAATTTAGGAGGTAAATGTTAGACGCAGTAAGGCCACTGTCAGGATATTTATGTGTAGTTTGGTATAATTCATTTTTCGAAACCATAAATTTCACCTGGAACCCTTGATTAGAAGCTGTTACACAACGGAAGTTTTAAATTAGAGCTTTATTCGCTCACGATTGATACACAAGCGATTGTACGCGAACCGAAAAAGTAAAATTCGCTAAGATTTATCACATCCTCTTTCCATGCCAGCGAGCAATACTCATATGAATACACATCAATATATTTCCATTGGCAATCTCTATCCGAGATGCAAACTGAATGAGCCTGGGATTTGTTCTGCTACTGTATTGCTGCCCGTCTCGTTTAATCTCAAGATTTGTATGCTTGTTTTCACTGGCACGGAGCAGCCAAACATCCGTTGAGATTTATACCCTCGTCCTCTCATCAGCCATAATTGATGAATATAACTTGCATGTAGAAGCGGATGTCTGACCCAGGCTTTATTCACACAACAACTATCCACATTAATCTGGCGTAATGGTATTGTAACTGATTTTTTCCCGCTCTCTTTCTCAGCTTTGCGTGGGGGATTTGAGTGAGGTGATTTGGGACTGATGGCCCCGCAGACTGGTGGCCTCCTTTGCTCGCCGCCGTTTATTCTGTTAGGTACTTCTTTAATCAGCGCCATCGCGCAACATCTCTAAGAAATACGAAATACTTTAAACATGCCCTGCTGTGCTGGTGTTTATTGTGCCTCCGTTAATGAAGCAAGGTCAGTATTCCTGGTTAACGTTAATGAAGCAAGGTCAGTATCCCTGGTTAACGTTAATGAAGCAAGGTCAGTATCCCTGGCTAACGTTAATGAAACAAGGTCAGTATCCCTGGTTAACGTTAATGAAGCAAGGTCAGTATCCCTGGTTAACGTTAATGAAGCAAGGTCAGTATCCCTGGTTAACGTTAATGAAGCAAGGTCAGTATCCCTGGTTAACGTTAATGAAGCAAGGTCAGTATCCCTGGTTAACGTTAATGAAGCAAGGTCAGTATCCCTGGTTAACGTTAATGAAGCAAGGTCAGTATCCCTGGCTAACGTTAATGAAACAAGGTCAGTATCCCTGGTTAACGTTAATGAAGCAAGGTCAGTATCCCTGGTTAACGTTAATGAAGCAAGGTCAGTATCCCTGGTTAACGTTAATGAAGCAAGGTCAGTATCCCTGGTTAATGTTAATGAAGCAAGGTCAGTATCCCTGGTTAACGTTAATGAAGCAAGGTCAGTATCCCTGGTTATCGTTAATGAAGCAAGGTCAGTATCCCTGGTTAACGTTAATGAAGCAAGGTCAGTATCCCTGGTTAACGTTAGTGAAGCAAGGTCAGTATCCCTGGCTAACGTTAATGAAGCAAGGTCAGTATCCCTGGTTAACGTTAATGAAGCAAGGTCAGTATCCCTGGTTAATGTTAATGAAGCAAGGTCAGTATCCCTGGTTAACGTTAATGAAGCAAGGTCAGTATCCCTGGTTAACGTTAAGCCTCACAACCTCAAATGGAACATCCGTTTGCTGTGCAAACTATCCATTAAGATTTGGAGGTGTTTCTATGTATGCTAGCAAGCACCTCAATGAGAGTAAAACTAGCAGTCGGATCTTAGCCCTGATACCGACTGTGAACGACATATCAATATATAAGGGTACGTCAATGACTAGCAAAAGAAGACAGCCATAATATAGTGGAACTAAAATAAATTTGCTCAGCTTTGCATACGGTATAATTTCGAGGTAGCCATGGAACTTTATCTCGGTAGATTTCACACAATTTGCCCCATCAGGATCGACTTGATTGATATGGTAGCTAAAGCACCACAAAGCGGATATATTTTAGGATATTGTTGTCTTCTTACAATGGTGTTCCATGAAGCCACATTGGGTGGCACGTTTCGGGCGTTGAGCGTATCTCTTAATTTTCAGCTCAAGTGACTTGTCAGTCAGCGAGCTTTTAAGATGCTCGTCCGTCTGCTCACAATTGCATTTTCGAGTTCTTCTCCAAAGCTGTCGGCGATATTCACTTCAAACATGGTGGGGATGTACCTTGGGTGAGCCTCTATCAGTTTTTTTTCAAATGGTCATGCTCCAGTGATTCTTTTTCTCTTAATGTTTTTTGTGAGTTCATTTTTTTTGCAAAATGTTGAAAAATCTCAGAAACTGTTTGGCCAGTTGCTTCGATATTGCATAGGAACGCTTCTGAGTATTTCTAGAACTTAGTTTGCTGAACAGGTGTTGCTACTGTTTTTTATATTTTCTAACGAATTTTTGTGGGTTTTGTTTTCGCCTTCTGCAATACCGTCACTCAAATTATGCTTAAAATTGGTAAAAATGTAGCTTATAGAGGGGTCAACCAAACTTGATCACCTCGTGGTTTGCCCGTGTGTTCCTGATTCTGATAGTCAATAATTCTTGAATTTTCATGATTTTCAACATCATTTTGCCTTAAAATCTTTAAAAACAAACCACCTCCGAAACCACCCTGCAAATTACTTCGAATTTGGATATGGACACTTTTGGGGAGCCCTGGACTTTGATTTATTCAGATGGCGCTCCATTTTTTTCTTTTTTTTCTCTTTTCTTCTATAATGCATACATTACTATTGATTACTAGGTAAGTCGATGAAGATTGCATCGGTAATTCGCATTTTAGATTTCTCCAAAATTACCTGCCAGATTCACTTCATACTTGCCAGGGATACACATTGAGTGAATCGTGGCTGAGTTTGTTCAAATGGTCATCCAATGGTGCTTAATGAAAAAGTTATGATTTTTAAATTGGGCAGGTTTTATGTTTAGAATTTGATTCCCAGGGAATGGCAGCCCAGGCATATCATTATTACTTTTAGGAAAGAGACAAATGTGACAAATTGCGTGATTACCTTTTGGAAGACAGCGCCACCCAGCAACAAACGTAGCATCTGACTAGAAGCTTCCAGCTCATGTCCAGGACTCCGGATTCTTCACAATGCACACAATAAATAATCTGATTGTCCCGAATTTCATGGGGGAAAGGGGATCTATTTGGAACCTAGTCGCGGTCCGCGAAGTCGGGAATTAAGAATTTTTGGCACTGTGACTCACTGAAAAGTACTTGGTCATGTGATATTTATACACACTGGAGCATTACTTCGGAGAACCTTATAAGGTTGGAGAACTATACAGTATGGAGATTTAATGTGTATAAGAGACTTTGATCATGTATGTTGTCGGGTTGGGGGTGGGGTGGTGGGGGTGGGGAGATGATGTCAATGGTGGTCTCATACTTTCAAGTATACCTTGATTGACCTCTCGAAATGCAAAACAGCTAGTTACCACTTGGCATCTTAGATCTCCTTGTTATCGTGTGAAAGGGGCGCTGAAATTGAGGAAAAGAACTGTGGAAAAGGGGATATATTATCATTTCCAGGACTATCGACATTTATGCTAGGAGCATGGGGGCCGGTTGCAGCAGTGAAGTTTAAGGCTTGACCTGCGCATTATTCATGCGAAGTATCCCCTGGGTTTGTTTGCCTGCAGTGGACACACATCTGAGCGCTAATGGAGCTGGTCAGCTCGTCCACCTGCCTCTGTTGACTGCTCTGTGGCGTGTGTCTGCAAACAGTCGCTGTGTTTTGCAACCGAAATCCATGTCCATGACAAATTCCCTGGCCACGCAAGCAACACAAATTCCGCTCTTTATGGATGCCAGCAAGAAATATATTGTTTTTAATCTATACCGTCAACACGAATTTCGGTTCTTTGCTTGTGCAATCAAAATTATTATGTTGTGAACTAGTTCCAACGCTGTAGAAATGCAAGATTGTATGGGCGTATATTACTCAATACTGTCTTTTTAGCTCGGCTGACCATAGGTCGCAGAGCTTATGCGATCATTCATTTATGTCCTTCCGTCTGTAAACAATTGCTTGGCAACACGATGACATCTTCATGATAATAGTGTGAGACCAATACGCGTCAATATCATAGTCCAAAATCAGTTCAAGTCGAAACCCATCCAAATCTTGGCAAATCCATCAGCATGAACATCACCACATACATTAGCAAGAGTCGAATTTGCACCTGACGACACATTATTCATTGAATATCTGAACAGGATCAAATATTATATATACGACCTGAAATTAATGACTTTCAGGGAAATTGAAGCAGACAACAATATTCAATAATACTGGGGGGACTGCACCGAAATTCGAGCAAATAAGAACCATCCATGATCAAAACCCTTCAGCCACAAACAACATATGTTAACCCCTGGCAATTTTTCGGACTTATTCCATGAATAAAACTTTAGGTTCCTTCGTAATTGGTGACGCCACCTTGTGAATTACATAATACAGGGGTCAAAATACCGAAAAATTAAAAATGTTAATGTATGTCCGATTTTCAATGGAGCATTATGGCATTTGGTGGAAGTATTCTGGAGGCTGTAATGTCAAGCCTGAACAATACTAGTGGCGCCACGCCTAGGTGAACGGAAAATGTGAGTTCGTATGTGGTTAAACTTAGGAAATTCATTATCGTAAGAAATTATAAGGCACAATTTCACAAAATGTACAACCGATGTGAATCATGTGAACGTTGAATATTACATGACATATGACCTTGACATACTTTCTGAAGGTCACTGTGGAAATACATATCAGGAAATGATATTTTTATTGCTGATGACCGTTACATCTGAATTTGTGGACAGACAGACATCCACATTCCATAACGGGAATGTCATACAAAAAAAAAAAAAAAAAAAAAAAATATCTATGACGTGTGGAGTCTCAGTGGTGCCTCTGGTGGTAATTATTGGAAATAACATCACAGGTACCCAAAACATATTAAATTCATTATTATTACAACAAGTTGAGACAGAAATTCAAAAGTTACACCAAGTATGCCTGAGGTAAATAGTAAAATTATGGCAAATTTTTAATTACCTTGACCCATTCCCAAGGTCATTAAACATTTACTAAAGAGCAATAAATTCAGAATGTTGAAAAAGAAAAAGGCTAATGACACCAAATATACAAGAAATTTGTGTCATGTGGAAGTTTGATATGAATGACTGATCACTTTCTCAAGGACATGGGGGAATACATTTCAGTTAAAAATGTTTTTGCGACGGCCATTACATCTGAACTTGTGGCCATGTGTCAATTTACTAGTACAGAAATATTACACAGACAAGATTATCGTGTCCTATGGAGTCATGGTGGCGCGACTGGTGGTATTAATTAGAACTTTAAATCAAAACACATTAAATTCATTTTTGTAAAAATAAAATAAGACAGAACTACAAAATTTACACCAATTATGCGTCAGGTCAAGACTCAAATTTTGTTAGATCATGAATGAACTTGACCTATTTTGCAAGCCCATTAAGCTCTGTTATAAAGGACACTAAATTGCACACGTTAAGAAAGAAGAAGGCTGGTAATACCAAATATACTGCAAATGTTTTTCATTTATGGAAGATTGAAATTACCTAATATGAAGGACCCGGACCAACTTTCTCAAGGTCACGGAAGGAACATTTCATGAAATTATTTTTTGTGATGGTCATTACATCTTAATTTGTGTTCATACACCCATTTAACATTACAAAAACGTTATACAGACAATCGTATGTGACATGTGGAGTCATGGTGGCGCCACTGGTGGTATTTATTGACTCTAATATCATAAGAATCAAAACATCAAATTCAGTATTGTGCAGATAAATTGAGATGGAACTGCAAAATTTACACCAAATATGCGTTAGGTCAATGGTCAAATCTCGTTATATGTTCTGTGACCTTGACCTATTTTTCGAGATCATTAAACACTTAGAAAAAGGACACTAAATTTAATATGTTGATAAAGAATAAGGTGACAATACCAAATGTATCACTAATGCGTGTCATGTGGAGGTTTGGTATTAGGTAATATGGATGGCCTTGGCACAGTTTCTCAAGATCATGAATGGAATGCATTTCAGGAAGTGAATTTTGGGGTACTGGTTATCAGATTATGCAGCAGCAGGGCATTAAGCTCGTGGGTCTCTTGCCATTTTCTTTCTTTTTGTTGTTTTTTTGGTTTGTTTTTGGGTTTTTGGTTTTTTGTTTTCCAACAATAAATACTAAAACTCTTATTAGCTGTGCTGACTTGTCAGTCAGCAGAGCTATTAGAATCTGTTTGCGTCCGTCTTCCGTCTGTCCATCTGTCTGTCCGTCGTTAGATTTTTTACATTTTCTATTTTGCTATAAAAACGCTGCATGGAATGTTTTTGATGTTGCACATGGATATACCCCAGGTAGACCTCTACCAAGTACACGAAGGAGATGATGTTGCAATATTTTTTTCCATTTTTCCTCAATTCTGTGATTAAATTAAAAAAGAAAAACTCTTCATCTCAAGAACTACTTGGTCAATTGGTTTAATATTGCACATAGCGTCACCTGGGGTCACCCAGTCCTTATTTTGGCCACCAGTCGGTGTTGTAATTTTTTTCTTATCTTTTATGCATTTTTGTGTATTAATGTATTAAGGCTATTTTTGACATCTTCTCGAGAACGGCTCAACAGAATTGCCTAAAATTTTATCAGAATATAATTTGACTTAGGGGACAAAGGAAGTTTGCAAAAATGATACGGATATATTAATTTTTGACGAAGTTATGGGAAATCAAACTTTGCAAGCGTAGGTTAGTGGTACCACTGTATAGTATGTATGGCTATTGTATTTACATTGTCGACTTCTTCTCAAAAAGCGGCGCTTGGAATATTTTGATTTTGCACACGGGTGTTCCTCAGGTTGACATTTACCAAGTTTGCACAGGAGATGATGATGCAGTACTTTTTTATTTTTATGAAATTTTAAATTGATTTGAAAAAAAAATCTTCATCTCAAGAACTACTGGGCCAATTCCTTTGATATTACACATAGGGTCATGTGGGGTCACCTAGTTCTTATTTTGACCCCCACGTGGCACTGCAATTTTTAAAAATCTATTTTATGAATTGTATATCAAACTTTGCTGCCCCTGTACATGTATTTAGCTATACAGACTACTGTGCATGTGTTGCAATAATGTAAAGATATTCCAGTCAGCATAGCACAGGATCATCATCATCTTATTGTATAAGTACATATTCAAATATTTTTATACCTGTTCTTAATTAACACACCACGGGTTCTGTTCTGCCCCCTTTGTAGATGGGTATATTCAGTTCATGACAAATTATGTATTAGTCGATAATACGTGCCCGCACACGAGTGTTCTCCGATAACATACACACCATACATGTGAATTAACAGACAATATACAGGACATGCATTTATATCATGTCAAACCAAAGAGTTAATCTTGGCAGAACTGTGTCTCACAAGACATTCGCTTGTGCCCAAGCATTAAACCGACAAAAAATATTGGATGCTGAAGATACACACACCCGCAGCCTTGTTTTGTTGCTTGCTGACTGCCCGGCTTCTCTGTCACCAATACTGCCAGCATACAGCCAGCATACTGCCGGCATACTGCCAGCATACAGCCAGCATACTCACATCAACAGCTTCACCACATAAACATTTCCCCTTTTAGCCGCTCAAAAACTACACAAAGGCGTCTGCATCAATGTTGCTACTTCATGAGTTGACGTTTATAGCATTTGTTTTGCCCAGAATTGTAGAAGAAATATATGAGAATAAAATAAAGGCAACACTTTCCCATAGAAAGGGTTTGGCACTTCATTACGCCCAGGGAAAAAATTTGCAGTGGTGCCAACCTTCCCTCATCATCACGGACAGGCATCTCGAATTACTCGAACATCTGACCATCTACACCATTTGCCCCCCCCCCCCCCCTTCAGAATTTGGAATCTTCTTTGTATCCTTTCTTATTTCTATTCCTGCAGGACATAACTAGTTGACCCTGAAATGGACTTTTGAATGTGGCCATCTCTGCCATTGTCACACTTTTATTCGACCAGAACGCGGCACATCCACTTATCTCGGTATAGGGACAGTAAGATATGCGGGTCTGTACACTCACCAAGCATACCCTTTTAAACAAACTGTGCGACCATGCCTTTAAGGCTGCACGTATTGCTTGTTTTATTGTGTGTCAGGTAAAAGGGACCTGGATAAATACTATTTAAAAGCGCATGCATGCCCTATACTGATTGTGTTTCAGGCTGATATCCTGTAAAGGTATACTCAAAGCAATAATGTCGTCATTCTGTCGCAAATGTAGGGTATATCTTCAATGGAGCGTCATCTCTTGATAGCAGGTACAAAATGCTTTTAGATGTAACAATTCATCATCTTCCTTTCGGAAGTCTGCTCTTCGAAGAAGTGCATACACGTGTACCTAAACTGGGGCTGGCCATATGTTATCCCAAATAAGGCAGTAATTTAACCCTCTGGTATGCTCATATCCTAAGACTACATCAACAGCTTGGTCGTCGTGGACGCAGACGGCAAGTTTGGCACCCAATACACGCTTAAGAAATGAATGTCTCACTGCGGGCGCTTCTCCACGGCAGGTCTGCACCATAATTTACAGCAGAACTTAGGGGATTTGCTTTCGGTCACATTATTTTGTGAAACTGCAACATTGTAGGGGTCGCCCACAATTATCAAAATATCCCTGCATGTCCAAAATGACCACGAGGGAGGTCATGTCAGAGCCAGAGGACTGTGAATTTCAACCCTAAAAATGTTACTTTTCTACGACCAATATTAAAATTTCCCTCAACAAATTTCAGCCCGCCAACAGGAGTCACTTTATATCTTAACCCTCTTTTCCCAACAGCCTTTCTTTACGCTATTGCTGAATGTGTATTCAAAGGAAATAATTGCACTTTGAGCTAAAACAATGAACAGTCTGAAATTTCCTTGTCTAAGCTTTCTGGTCATGTTACATAAGATCGAGCATATATACTTGTCATACGTCTGGACACATTGTTGACAAAACGGGCGGGGGGGGGGAGGGTGAGCATGTAGTGGGGCTAGGGGGTGGAGGTGTAGGTGCAGGTGAAGGTGGGGGGTTGGGCGCTGTCGATCATAGCCATTTCGGACATGAGAAAACATGCTGGTAATTATGGTCGGCCCGTAAACAAAAAACATTATAAATGACAATGTTGCTTCCTTGGCGGCAGGTAAGGCAGCAAGGTTTTAACAGTAGGACAGCTCTGGGTTTGCATCCTGAGGTGCGTGCTGAAGGAGACCCGCGGTCCATTATCTGTACGTTTATCTGCTATAGACACCAGCACTGCCACTTAGTTAACCACATGATGCCACTAATCCAGTGTACCAGCTGCTGATTGTCAGGCGCCGACACTACAGGTAGAGGCAAATTTTTTTGTTTGTGCGGATTTAAGCGCTAGGAGCCTGTCTCTAAACGCTGGGAGCCTGTCTCTAAACGCTAGGAGCCTGTCTCTAAAAGCTTGGAGCCTGCCTCCAAACATAGGGAGCCTGTCTCTAAACGCTGGGAGCCGGTCTCTAAACGCTGGGAGCCGGTCTCTAAACACTAGGAGCCTGTCTCTAAACGCTGGGAGCCTGTCTCTAAACACTAGGAGCCTGTCTCTAAACGCTGGGAGCCTGTCTTCAAACGCTGGGAGCCTGTTTCGCAGGTACTTTCTGTTATATGGAGATCACAATTGTGTGTTAGATTCGATCACTTTGACTATATTAAAAGGAAACAGGAATGCAGAATACTTTTCCGTTTTTTCCTGTTATAATGTCATGCAGCTTTCTTGCTACATTTGTGCTTCGTATGGGTTGTATACGCCACGTGATGCCCTTTACCAATAGAACGCCTATGCCCTACAGAGCTTCTTTTTCTCTAGGATTCGTATAGCTTCAGATTTGAACACATTTTGCTCAAAATAGACTTCTTTACCTCCTTTTTACAATCAAACTGGAGGCTCCACGATTCCATGCATCCGGCAAGGAGAGCCAACCAGTCAATTCACGTGGACTGTGTTTTTTCTCATCATCTTTCAAATCAAGGGGTACTGCAGCATTTTCCGATGCCAAACATCCACATTGTTAAATTCTATGTCGAGTTACTTTGAAAGGTCAAACTGACATTTTGTCTTATATCTTGATAATGGTGGATCCTTGGCCCATGGGTACTATGAAACATTAAGAGGCAAGACGGTGGGGGGGGGGGGGTGTTGTCGTTTGATGTCGTTAATGTTGACCTTGAGTAACCCTAAAATGCCAGACGACAAATTGGCTTATATCTTGGTAATGGTGGATCGTATCATTTTTCATTTCGAAAGTGCTTATCCCAGAACTGTGCCAGTGAAGAATTTGATATTGCATACAGTTATGGTCATCTAAAAGGGCCTGTTTGATAGAGAACATGGATGCCATACATTCAATTTCACAGAACACCGTAGTTACTTGCACTCTACAACTTTAATGTGGTACATGCTGGTGCTCCTGTATCAGGGCTAAAAGGAGGTACATGTGAATGATCGTGACGAAGTATCCAAGGTCACCTAACTACCTAAGTGAATTAAGTGTTTTGAGTTTTACATTCAGAAGCACTGAGCCAGTGTTTTGAGTGGTCACTTGAAAACTATGAGGTCAGCGCTTAGATATTTGCAC